>OZ018325.1:89090276-89832776 GCA_963969495.1 Ceratothoa steindachneri | reverse complement strand
GATGAATGCAATTAAGCAAACACAAAGAAATTATGATGGATATAATGTATATAACGGCAGAAGTAGCCATATCCTCTGAGATTCAATTAATTGTTTGTAAGGACCTGATCAGAATACATGTATGGAAACTAAACTTAAGTATGTCAATGAAATAAAACACATGAATCAATAAGTAACTACTGACTATTACTAAAAGGATGTGGAAGTGCTTTGAAACCCCCTCCTCTAAACCACTATTGAAGAAGAAAGTGAAAGGGGAATTACAACCGCGGAATTTACGTAAACTTTGCCAATTAATCCATTTCACGTTTTCTCAAGAGAAGGCAACGTATTTACTCATCCACCTCACCAATAAAGAGGTAATGCCGCCCCAAAGTTCCTCGCTTTATGAAAAACTCATCGCAGGGTATGGAGAAAGCGTTCTCGACAAGCCAAACTTTCTACACTAAAATTTCAAGGCGTCAGGACCATTGCTGCATTCATTAGCTAATAACCATTAGAAGTCTGGCTCCAAGCGCCCTAACACTATTATTATGAGAACTTTCTACCAAAATGGGGTCGAAACGGGCTCACCCAAGTTCGATCCGTAGGGTGGACTCCGAGATAACTGCTTGTAGATGCAGAAACATGTTTCCTCCCATCAACTTTAGAAAAGACTTTATTACATGCGCCCTACCCACTCTAAATTTAGAAGTGTTTCTTTTCCTCGTCTGCACCGGATGGTGGTCGGAGAGGTGGATGCACAATTTAAACAATGTGATGATTCCTTTCTTCACTTTGCTGTACAAACCTTCCTTCATACGGTAGCAGTCTAGGTTCTCTTGGAGTTGGAAATGACCGAGTTCCAATACATTGTACTCCTGCAAAACCCCTTTCTCATTTTTCAGACTTAAACGTTAATCAATTTCTTCCCTGGGAAAGAGAAGAATAATCCTAAAGTCCGTATACTTGAGGAACTATTGAAGAGTTGAAGATCGGTCTCTTTCATGTGGAAAGAGTCACATATCACTGTCCTAAAACGGAATAGTTTTCTTGCTTTGTCTTGGTTGTGTGCCCAATCAACGAACACGCTGAATTTGTTTGGTTGCTGGTCATAAACTTTTTTGCCAAAGATTGCTTCGGTTATCAAGTATCTTTGGCAGGAGCCAGTTGAATGTTCGAACACTGTGGCCAGCATTCGAGGAAATGATCAGATGTGTGTATTTAAATCAATAAACTAATGTCGGTTGAGGAAGCATTGACTCCTTTTCTTGCAGCCTAATTGCCACACTCTCGAACATATGGCAGCTTAGTACTCAGCCCGCCTCCCCTATGGTCAGCTAATGAAGAACAGCACTCAGTGAAGAGGAAATATTCTCTTTAGTGCTACAAGGGGCGTCCTAACGATTTCACTCTGCGTGAATCTTGTATGGAAAGGACAAGATTCCACTTCCTTCGTAAGTGCTTTTGAGGCTCATCATATATGTCTCGTTCAATGCGTGCACCCGCCTTGTAGAGATCCTGAAGCACAATTTTAAGGAATCTGGATAAATAATACAGGTCTATTCTCCGATTTCTATCATATAGAAATATCATTTCGGACGCCACTCGGTGGGGGAATCTTAACATCTTTCCTCACATTCTCACTCCTAGATGTTGCTCCGCCAGAATTCGAAACAATTAACCTGTCTCTAATAGACGCCAATTGGAATTCGCCTCTAAATTTGGATTTTCCCTTTAAAGCAACGACCTCCCTTCCTTCATCCTTCGAAATTTAGATAAATTAGGGCTAAACTTTTTGTTAACTTTGTTTAAATAAATAGAGCGGGATTCCTTAAAGATTCCGGATGAATTGTTATCGTGCTTGCATATTTAAAGACATGGAGAGAGCCCTCTACTTCCGGCGAGTTTCCGCCGAATTTCTCAACCTTTTGAATTCTAAATTTATAGAGTATTGGGTAAATACTGGTCATGTTATCTCCAAGAGAGGGGTTTTCACAGGTCTTCTAAACATTGTAGCTGTAATATTACGATTAAAGGCAGGAATCATGACATAATATTTGCGGTGTCAAAAAGAGGAGACTGGTCCAAAGATTTAAAACCACCGGAATTAGGAACGTTAGCATTTCTTGAGAAAAGTATTTAGTAACATCGGAGCCGAGTTTATGTAAACAGATGTATCCAAGGTGAATAAATCTGCTAACGTCGACCAGGCTTATTTGAAAACGCGCACTATGCCATTTTTAAAACCATAACAAATAAAAAACAGTTTTTAGAGTGCCGTCGATATTTTAGTATCTCAAAATGCCCTGCTCCCTGTATGCTTAACACCAAAGGGCCTCAAGCTAGAAGGACGTCAAGATTTACTTCTACTGAATTACTGAAAAGAATGGGATTTCTGAAAACGAGCGGCCTAATGAGGTAGGCAGATTGAGTAACAATACAGGCGTTTCCTTCTTCCTTACAATTAATATATGAAATATATAGCAGGAATTATGGCCCCTTTTCAAGTTCCATTCCAAAGGAGATTTCGGATACCACTTGGGAATTAAAAATTCCCTTGGGCCTATCCCGCCATGCCTCATATTATTAACATAATTTCATTCCGAATTTTACTTACACGCGGAATGCAACACAATATACTTGAGTGTGACCATAAACGATTGAATTAAGCCTAGCTTGTCCTTCATGTTGTAACGCAGATTTTGGTTGAATGTCCTAAAGAGGGATATATTCCTACACGGCACCTGTCCCCGTATCGGGAGGCTCGGCCTTGCTACGGTTTTCCCCTTGAGCTATGAATGGGCTACTTCTCAGCAGAGTGTTCTGTAATTGAGTTTCTAGTTGAATGGCAAAGTGCAATTTGAGAATCACGGAATCGATCCCCAAATTCCACAGGTATTCTCACCTTTACAGAGGTGGCCAAAAAATGGGCAAGTTTTCTCTTTTAAAATATTAGTATTCTTTATGTTGAAATAAAATATAATGATATTCAATCATTATTTATACATTATAGAAAAATATAGGCTAGTACATTTAGTAATACTTAGTAAATCACAATTTAACCAGAGTTGATAAGAGTTAGACACGAGCTTTTTATATTGCTGTTTCTACCTCACCCCTCCCTCAAGGCAATGCAACTATTAATTAGCTTTACTTAGTTTCATCTTCCATCCAGATTTATGGCTTTAAATTTTCCATAATTGTAAATAGCCAAGAAAAGATATAGAGCGTAAACACCTGTAAAATCAAGCCATCATAGAGAAGATGTAGAAACCTATGTAATAAGAAGATAGCAGACAGAAGATGTAGAGAGGTATTTAAAAGGAAGGCAACACAGAGATGTAGAGCCGCCTCTAAAAGAAGGCAGCATAAAGATATATAAACGCCTTTAAAAGGAATGCAGCACAGAGAAGTTGTACAGAAAGACGTCTGTAAAAAGAAGTCAACAGAGAGATTTCGAGAGTTATATAAAACGAAAACGTTAAATCTCACAAAAATCTGCTCGTGCTTTTATTTATTTACTCAACCTTAAAGCGCAAATGTATCGAGGACGAGCGTAAAAAACGGCGAAGAAGAGAAAGGGAAGGCGTTGATAATTATCTTGCAGGTTTTAGGGTCAGGAGGGCACTAAAGCCTACCGATGTCAAAGGAAATCACCTTGAGGGTGCGTAAAGGATAGATAAGAAAAATGAATATAGAGGAAAAGAAACAGATAAAAAATGGGAGGCAAAATTATTTAAGAAGGATAATGGAAATATCAAGGGGATAATAATAAAACGTAGTTTCAATCAGTTCGAGAGCATACATGGTACTTTAAGTGACTGGGTGCGCCGCTCATTTAGGTAACAAAAATAACAGTCTACATCGGAAAGCCTCTTGCTGAAGTGTTGGCATGTTTGTGTTATTCAAACATGTATGACAGCCTGACATTTATTGCAACAGTCAGAAGGTGCACGTGTATGAAGTCCATTATCGAATTAAATCTTCCATTTACTTTCCATTTACATAACAAAAAAACCACCCGTGATTGCATTATTAATTGGTTTTAAAAGTGGTAAGTAGTGTGTCAGAGAGAGAAGGTTACCCCCTACACTCTAGAAGCCAACGTGTACCCGTGGCACCTGAGAAAGATGCACTTGCACGGCCAGACAGCCCCAATGGATCAGCGAGAATTTCGTGGGTCACGTGATCTGTGGTGGGTTCCCGTTTCCACTATCGTAAAGTCTATTTGGTGCCAGACCTAAGGCGTTGAAGACTTTCGCAGGAGCTTGTGATCCTCGCCGAAAATATCCCCCCCGTCCTCTCTGGCACGCGAAATCTAATGAGATCCCTGTGCTCTTATTGGGGGCCTCCGGCACTCTGCTTCTCCCGAGGCAGTATAAATACTTGAGGAAAAGCTTTGATAAATTAATACCATACAGCCCCGTCTTTGTTACCATCCATGTACTGTCTCGTACGTCATACCCGCCTCCAAACGGCTCAGGCTACGAACGCGACGCATCACCTCTCTTCCCTGCCTCACTTATATCTAAGGCCAGAGTTCTCGCCCGAAAGACGATAGACACGGACAGGCATCTATCACTTGGTTATCGACTCTGTTCTCGTCTGGAGTACTACCTCGTTCATTTCTCGTCGAGGTTGAACAAAAAGGAATTTCGCAAGTAGAATTTTGCAGCCTCCCGCTTACTGGTCGATTCCAAAGCCGCCGGGCAATTAGGCTTTAGGTGATTCTCCCGTCATTTGCACTCTTCCCCTTTCCCTGGAAACAATCACCGTTCATTCACTCTCAGACTCTCGTCCCCGTCGTCATTTGTATATAGTAAAGTTATTTTTCTATTAGTTTATCTAAAATAAGAACCTTTAAAAATTGTTTATTTAGGCCAACCACACTCGAGTTCGATTATTTAACCCTCACATTGGGATCTATATTCACAGGATCTATATGACTGGGATATATATGACTATGACATGGTGCTAACACATTGGGAAATGTATGGTGGTGTAAAAAAACATGATAGTCCATACGATGATTTTCGTGGGATGTTTAACATTCAAGCGACTACAACAACTACCTTGTTACAGCTTCGTTCTGTTTTTATAATACATTTGAGATTTTCTGTACATATTACACTCAAAAATCAATTAATCTTGAAGAGTCCCTAGTGTAAATTGGGTCTTTATTACGTTTCTTGGCATAATTCACCACTGAAACTTTCGATCGGCCAAACAGTCTCGAGAGGCTAGTGACAATTGTTCGTCGTCAAGAATACAGTGAATGACAAAGAAGAGTATAAAAGAAAAGGTAATTGATGAAAGGGGACAAGAATAATAGAATTCAGAGAAAAAATTATGCGGTTTAGAGGGAAGCTTATATTTCAAAGAACTTTTTCATATTAGGAACATACACTAAAAAGTACGGAAGCAAACACATATTTTGGTTAATACGTTTCTGAAATTATCCAATATATATTTCTAAAAACCCGATTGTATATATATATATATATATATATATATATGAACGTTTTAGAAGGCCACTTAGTGCGACCTTCGAAGCCAACAAAGGTCAGCATTGAGGATAACTTAACCATAGCAATAACGTAGGCTACTCAGAATATTTACCCTTTCTAGTATTTTTTGGATATGTAATCACGGCTATGAGTTGCAATTAATACATTGACATCGTCCGTAGTAGAGTTAAGATTTCACATAACAATTCTGCGACTGCAATGTTTAAAAACGCGATAACACCTATTTTGTACATGCACGAATAATTTAGAAATTTGGTTATGCGCACAGTTATATTTTCAATAGAAAACCTATTTCTTCATGACTACTTCAATTAATGTTTTCATGCTTGCGACAAAATTTATGATGATATCTTCTGCCGTCTTAAGGCAAAAAGCATTAACTGCAAAAATGCGATTTTTGAGATTCTGGTACCGTTGGATTCGTCTTGACGAGACGCATCTAACTAGAAGGTTGCCAGTTATGCTATTTAATTCATTAAAATTTTAAGAGAGCTCAAAAAGCATTATCTCCACCTAAAATAAAAGGATTTTTCAGGGGGAAAGCAGTAATCCTTTCTTTTCAGGCAGAAAGCATTAAGTACAAAATTTTAGCTAGATAATGCGTTTTGCCTGCAAATGTCAATTTGAATTCCCATAGCAAGTTGCAGACAAAATGCATTAAGTTGATTATACAATATGATTCGCATTGAGAACTCAGCCTGAGCTGCAATTCCGTCATGTTTCTGCAGGTTCTGATCTGTTTGAACAAAGCAAAACATGATTAATTTCAGGTACCTATATCTCGATCATAATTTGAAAGAGGGATTTCATTTCACTTCTGTCCTTCTAATTGAAAGGTCTGAATAAATTGTTTCGTAATGTTTACCAGTGCACAAGCCGTTTTTAGGGAATTGAGGAAAAGGTGAGTAACTTCTTTTAACTGATGATATTATGTTTAAATTCTAGAGCTAATGTTAATGTTGAATTTCAACCTAACTTTTTTGTTGTTTTTTTAAATATACAGGGTGGGCCAAAAAAAGGGGCCATTATTAAAAGACTGACTAAAACTTTATTTTTCTATACCTATTTTTAAACTAAACATTATCTACGGTTTAGTTTTAAAAATATAAAAATAAATTTTAAGTAAATTTTTTAATAATACCCCTTTTTTTTGGCCCACTTTGTATTTTTCAAGAATGAAAGAAATAAAAATTGTACAGCTGTTTAACAAAAGACAGTGCTTTTCCGAGAAATCATTTACTTTGTTTGAGCTCAACATGATTCTTTGTACAATTTCTCTTAAATTAGTGAGGCTAATATACTAAAATATATGTGAAATAGAGTTTTGGATGTCTTTCTGTGCATGTAAAAGTTATATATAGATTAAGTTTTTGGTTCATAACTTTTTAACCATTGGTCATACGGACTTGGAAATAGTTTTAAGCACCCCGCAGCCCCAAATTACATAAGATGTTATATATATTTTTTTTCCCAATAAGCCCATATTTAGGCTCTGCAGAGTGTGACACACACACACAGATAAGATCAGACTTATATCATAGTATATACATATATAATATATATAGCTCAATTTTCTTTATCGTTTTCTATATAATTAATAAGCTAATAAATTTTTTTTATCCTTTACAGTGGAGTAATTCCAAATGATGATGATGCTGAATCAAATAGGAGTATAGATGAAAATGAACATCAAGAAGTTTCTCAGAACATTCAAATTCCCCTTGAACAAAATCATCAAGAACCCTCTCAGAATAATCAACTTCTTCTCCTGGAACAAAGCCCTCAAGAACCCTCTCAGAATATTCAACTTCTTCCCCCTGAACAAAATAGTCAAGAAACTACAGCAGCTGATGAAAGAAAAAAATCAAAGAGATTACGAACAGCTAAAGCTCAATTAGAAGCTCAAAGAGAAAAACATCCATTGCTTCCTCCCTGCAAAGATTCGTGTAAGCAACAGTGTACTAAATCCACTTCTCCTGAATTGCGGAATACCATACATAGTGAGTTTTGGAAAATGGACAAATCTGTTCAAAAGCAGTGGCTTTTAGGAAGAATAAAGAAAAACCCCACGACTGAGCGCAGACGTTCCAATTCCTCATGCTTTACAAAGTCATGCACCTTCGTATACACTTTCTTAAATGAGTCAGGGTCAGAATTCAAAGTGTGTCAGACAATGTTTTTACACACAATAGGCTTTTCAAGTAATCGCATTATTTTGGATGTGTTTAAAAAAGCTTCTACTAGTTTTAGGTGGATCTAATTCTTTAAGTGATTTTGAGTTTTTTGATATGAGGGGAAAACATGAACCTAGCAACAAGAAAAATGAAGAAATCATTATTGATCACATAAAAAAAAGATGAATCCCCAAATTTCGCATTATAGGAGGGAGCACGCTCCAAATAGAAGATATTTATCCCCTGAATTAACAGTGAAGGATTTATATAAAACCTTTATTGAAGAGAACCCTGATTTTTGCTCCTACGCTACATACTTAAGAGTGTTTAACAAACTAAATATTGGATTTGGAACTGACTCTACTGATCTTTGCGACACCTGTTTATATTTTAAAAATTATTCAGGTATATTAGATGAATCACTGAAAGCAAAATGGACTATGCATAATGAACTTGCAAAAGATGCACGAAGAGCATATGATTACGATTGCTCTCAAAAATGGGATTCTACAACCCAAGTTTTTGCTGTTGATATGCAAAAGATACTTCTTTTACCTATTATGAAAGGTTCAAAAACTTGTGTATTTACTCCACGCCTGATAATTTTTAATGAGACATTTGCATGTATCGGCCAAAAAGAAAAATTAACTTATAATCATTATGCAGTCCTCTGGACAGAATCAATTGCTGGCCGAAACAAGGAACATGTGGCCAATGCTTATTTAGACTTAATAAGAACAGAAAGAGATGCTGCTAATTTCATTTTTGGGGCTGACAATTGCGCCGCCCAAAATAAGAATTGGGCACTTTACAGCGCAATGATAATCCTTGTTAACACCAGTGAACAAGTCAATAGCATCACCTTTAAGTATCTAGTGCCTGGGGACACCTTCATGGCCGCCGATGGCATCCACGGCCACATAGAAAAAAATATTAGGAAAAAGGATAATATCTATGACTATCAAGATTTGAAATCAGTTATTGATGCATCCGTTAAAAATTTGAAAGTATTAGATATTCATTTTAGTGCCTGTTTTAACGATATTCCGGATATTTCGGTCAAGAGAAAAACTCGGCTTCGTGAAGGGATAAAAGAAACAAACCTTCCATTGTTAGCAGAGATTGTGGAAGCAAAATTTGAAAAGGGTAGCCGTATCTTAAAATATAAAACCAACTACAAGGGAGACTTTAAAGTTGCAGACTTTGTTCATGCTAGTTTAAATTTCACAAAAAAATTATTGGAAAAACCTATGTCAGATTGCCCAAGAGGCTTATCTTCAAAAAGAAAGAAAATATTTTAGACAAGCTTGTAAGTTTAATGCCTGAAAACAGGAAAAAATTTTGGATCAATTTACCAGAAAGCAAGAACAGCCCAGATCTTCTTGGAAGCGTATAAACCCCAATTTTTTTTCTTTTGATTGCTGACATTACGTATGCAGCAATGAGGTTTCGATAATTGCAAGATTTTGTTTGTTGGAAAAAAAATTAAATTAATATTCTTACGTATAAGTAGGTAGCTCTATTCATATACCTAGGTATACTTTTGAACTATTTTTGCTCTATTATCCAGTTATAAGATTTGCCCTAATTTTCATTAATTTTGCAAATATTTCTTTTTCATTATCGTGTTGTCTTTTGTTTGCTGCAATTAGGTATGTAGGAAAAGTAAAGTTTTACCAAAGATTTTTTTTTATTTTTAGGTTTCCTGCATTAACTAAGGAAAAAATATTTTCAATTACCTACCTAGTTATGTTGTCTACAATGTTTTCTTTCTGTTTTCTGTAATAATATTGCTTTACAATGTATCTTTTTTATTTTCCTTTCCAAACTTTTCTGGTAAAAGTTAAAATGATAAAATATGTATTTACCAATAGAGTCTAATGATATAATAGGTACCTATCAATTATTTAGATATAGGTATACCTATACCATTTTTCCACAAAAATCATTTTATTATAAGATGACCCAATTATTATAACTGTTTTCAGGTTAAAAGCATTAAGTAAAAATTTACTGGACAAATTTGAATATATTGAAGTTATTAACTGATTAAACCAAATTATATTGCAACATTCATATAGATGAATGCTTACAATTACCAAAAAAAAAAAAAAAATTACGATTAATGTTATCAGATCCTTATTTGAGGCCGAAATCCGTTTTTTGCGTTTTCCCCAAATTGACAATTTTGCAGTTAATGCTTTTTGCCTTAAGACGGCAGTCTTGACTAATATTGCACCGTTTTATTAGATAACAACCACAACTACTCACAATCGGATTGCTTCTGTTTACCATCTAGGTGAACAAAATTCTTATTTTAAACCCTTCGAATCACTGAGCCAAATTCCCAAAATTGATTTTATTTTAAGCCAAAAGATATTTTAGTGCTTTTGCTTTGTGAAAATATGCACCATTATGATGACAAAAGATTTTTGATCACAAAACTTTTCCTGAACTCTTTTGACAGCTAATGGAGCAAACTTTAGTACAATCTTGAATTCATGGACTGGCATGTGTCCATTTTTTTTTTTTTTTAAAGGCTATCTGGCGAATGCCCACTTGGGCATTAGTCGTCGCAAACAAACAGCCCAGTTCTAGGCTACTTTAAAATAAAAATTTTAACAAAAACAACAATAGAAAAAGGATAATAGTCAGGGATCAAGCTCCGGCGTCGGGGGGAGGTCCCCCTCCCTGAAAGGGCGGTTTCTAGAATTGAAAATTATCTAACCATTAATTTTCACCAAAAATACTACGTGGACACTGTTACACATAGTACAGGAAGGAGTGACAGGCCATCCCATCGAAAGCATCACTGCCATTCGCAAACAGGATTAAAGCTACTTGGACTTCATTTTCGTAGATATTTCGATTTCAACCTTTTCCGACTACTGATTTCAAGCCTTTTCGTTGAAGGGAAATCCACAACCAGCTTTCATACATTTATACCTCTTGAGCAGGGAGAGGGGGAAGCAAGTTTACACTTCGAGTTTTGCTGAAGTTGAGGTCATGTTTTTTATGTGCCAGAATTCTTCCTGCCTTCGTCCATTTCTACAACCCTACATCTTTCTTTTCCTAATCTATCTCTTTCCGTAAGCGGGATGTTTTCCAAGGGCAACTATGCTGTGGTTTGTGTGCTATTTGGGCCTCAATGTTTGCAGGAGAATCTGCGGATATACATATATCTTTCACTTATTTTTCTATAATTTCACATATTTTCAAATATTTTAAAAATATTTTAACATCTTTACATATATTCACTTCCTCAAGCTCTGCTTCGCTAGGTACAGTTCTCCGAACAAACTTCCTGCGGACTACGTGTCATGTGAGGAGAAATGCAGTTAATTGCACCATTATTCACTGTAATAGAGATTTCTAATGAATTGTTACACATTCCCAAATCCGAAGATAAAAGTCGATAATACGTGATGGAACCTCATTAGTTGCTTATCAAACTGATTTAACCCATTAGAACGGTATTTTTTTGAAAAGAAGGACGAATTTAGGTTTTAATTGCAGTGTTTCACAAGAGTGTAAAGGGCGTCAGAGATTTTATTTGCGTGATCTCAGCCAAGGAATGGATAACGTTTTACTTACTATCTAGATATTCAATGCCCACAATGAGGGTATGATTTGACTTCGTCGTATTCACAATGGGTAAGTTATCAAAGATCGTGCTTAAAATATTTGTAACTATTTAAGCCAAAAAATTACAAGTTTATCATATAAAAAAGTAAACTAATGACTCAAGTTTCCTTGGTTGAATATTATAAGGTTGGGCACAATCCAAATGTATATGGGTAAAAATATAAACGCAAATGTAAATTTCAGGTAATATTACCAAAGCTAGTCCGAGATAAAGGCTGGTGCATAATCTTAAAAACCGTGCACAGGAGCCATTTGATAAACAAGTCAGTGGGTTTCACTCTGTCAAACACTCCTCACAGATGACAATTTAAATTTGCCTATATTTAAAAGTAGGTGAACCTGGAAATATACCTAAAACCATGCAAGTCTATTCGGTTTTGAGACTACAGATTAATGCAAAACTATTTGCACGCAAGGAATTTTTTAAATAAAATATAAAGCTTCCATTTTCCACACGATTCGAAGATAACACTATCATATTCCCAGAAATGGATTTTTACCATGTATATTATAAAGCCTTGATCACGCGTTGCACGGACTATTTTAGTAAGCACCATTTGTGTGAATCACCTATACACTTGTGTCATTGTTGACCCTCATCAGAGCTTCGATAGGCCATGACAGGGGAATAATTTACTATGAAATATTTTCTTTCACCGGTCCCTTTCCACCTTGTTTATATAAGCCTGCTCACTCTCGTTCTTCTCGGCATTGTTGTGTTCTGATTGCAGTCCTGACTTGGTTTGTGGGTTAAATTCCAGTCACCTTTTCAGTTATGGCAAGCCGAGAGGTGCGCAGTGTAGTTCGTGAGAATAAATAAGGCCTTATGATTTGACAAGGTAGCTGCATCGATTTATGTATAAATAATTGTAGATAATTCGAGGAGTGAGTATAATATGTGTGATAACAGCGATTTCAGGTGCAGTCTCCCGGGTAGTAGTAGTAGTGAGATTTCTTAAGGGAACTTACAGAGAGTAATCGGTGTAAGTATACATAGGTTTACTTATCCCAACTATTTATGACGACATATCGTCTTTAGCTTGGAATAGGAGGTAATATAATAACGGATTAAGGGTAGACTTATCACTTATCCTTTCAGATGTATAAGGCTATTAATCTAACATTTTATCTGGGACTGAGCATTCTTTTACTGTTTTCATCATTTATTCTCTTTACATTTCTTTTAAATTTCGTTCAGGTTTATGAAATATATAGTTTCTTATTTTTGTCTCTCTCCCTCACTTTCTTATATTATTCTTCCTCTCTTTAATTGCGCTTATATATAGGCGCGCACACCAAATGCACTACCCGACAAAAACAATCCTACACACACCCATACCACCGGACATTTTTATATGATAAGATCATCGTACGAGACGCATACACGCGTAATGTCGACTAACTTCAATATAAAATAAAATAACAAAGATAGTTGATTTATACAAGTATATTTCCCGAAATTAGATGTTTTAGACTTGAATAATTTTAGTATTTATTATATTCAATGAAATCACTATCAGCATCACCCACTGCCTAATGGCGGCCCAGAACCCTGCCAGGGGCCTTTTCCGCGGTCCTCTTATTTAGCTTTGTGAAAGATCCAGTAATCTTGGACTAAGCTCCAACTTGGTTGTGCACGGGAACATAATGGTCATTCCCTCTTTCTCTCTCTCTCTCTCTCTCTTTCTTTCTCTGTATCTCTATCTATCTATTTATCTCTCTCTCAACCACGTCCAACACATAATCCAAGTGGTTGAAGTTTAAGGAGCTGAGAAATCAGATGTTCTACGTAATGTAGTCAAAATATTGTCTGACAGAAAAGACTAGGCCTCCTTGCATTTGTGACACGAACAGTCCTCCAAGACAATAACCGTGCATCAATAGTAAGAGCATCTCACTCCAGCAGGCACTTGATGTAGCCATCTTTATTATGTTTTAGGCACTTAGGAGAGAGGAATGGGAGCATAACGTAACCCTTGCTACTGACCAACCCAAATACCATGATGTAGAAATGGACCTTTGTTTTCATGACTCTGGAGGTACATCATTGAGGGAAACAGAAAACCAGGAGTTGTTTTGAGAGTTCACTAACTGGCCTTGGTAGAACCTGCGTTGGTCTGAGTAGAGCAAAACAAACGAGGTTTAAGGTAATGCTTCAGTTTCTTCACAGGTTTCACTGGATTTTCCTCCCACTTGTCTTTCAACCTGTGCATGAGTAGCTGACATCTTACATCTTGTATGAGTCACTGCTTTCATGTACTTACTGCCTGAGGAGTGACCTTAGCACTCACTTGTCTCGGCTATGAACCGCAGGTGAAAAGGTGAAGTAAGGTTTCTTTGCCATCATAATATCATTTTATCCCTCTGAACCGTTTGTAGATTGAGACACTAACAATAATTCTTTGTAATGAAGTTCACAGAGTCAATATCAAGCATAAGAGATTGCTTGTTCAATTCAGCTATGTTATTGATTCATTCACAGATGATGCAAAAATTAATGTCCTATGAGAGGGAGCAAAGAGACGAGAGGTCAGACACCACCGATACACAGAACTAAGAGTTAGCAACGACAACTTTATTATCTTCCTTTTTATTACCTCTATTTCAGTTGAAAATGGAATCAATTACAACTTTGCCGAAACTAGTTGTGTTTATCTAAATAAATTTTTATTCAAATATTGGGGTTTACTATTATTTTTCTCACTGATATATCTCACGCTAATATGTGATATCTCCTAATATATATATTTATATATTTATATATATATATATTTATATATATATATATATATATTTATATATATATATATATATATTTATATATATATATATATATATTTATATATATATATATATATATTTATATATATATATATATATATATATATATATATATATATATATATTTATATATATATATATATTTATATTTATATATATATATATTTATATATATATATTTATATATATATATATATATATATATATATATATATATATATATATATATATATATATATATATATATATATATATATATATACATTCGTAATAAATTTATGGTAGCAGGTACTCATAGATGTTTTTTTTACAATAAGCTTACATAGATAGCACAGTATAGTCTTATTGCAGTAGAATCTTTAGAAGATTTAATGTATTCTAATCAATTTAAAAATGCTGTATCATTTGTTTCTATTAACATAAACAAAGCGTTTAGAGATATTAAATGGTTCAAAATTAAAAGCTCCCACATCAAAGTTGATTTTAATTTGAATACATATTTTTAGCAATCCGTGAGGGACAATTTCAAAATTACACTTTTTATGCGCCTAGTGCATAAATACGAGGGGCCATCAATAAGTTTTGCGAATCATTAGGGCAAAACAGAGGAAGGGGATGGCTGTTTGTGGGGGAACTAGGACAAGTTATGACAAGTCAGGATCTGTAGCCGGACGCTCCTGCTTCGTCTATTTAAGAATCAGTTGCTGATCGCAGATCGTAAGTCACAAATATTTCAACAATAGGGAAGGTTAAGCACCAAGAAAGGCAAGTATGCAAAAGAGATCCATGAACGCATGGTTGCAGTGTACAGTACTATGCAACCATTGCTCGCTGGAATATGGAGTTCCGCCATGGTCGAGAGTCCCTTGAAGATAACCCCCGACAGGACGCTCGTCAGACGTGACCAACAAGGACAATGTTACCCGTCAGACGTGACCAACAAGGACAATGTTGTCGTGAGTCCATTGAAGATGAACCCCGTCAGACGTGACCAACGAGTACAATCTGGCCCGTGTGGAGAGGATGATCCTCGAAAATTGACCGGTGAAGATCGAAGAAATCGAGAGGAAACTTGGAATATCACATAGAAGTGTTATCAACATCATCCACGACAATGTTGCCATTACCAAGGACATTGCCCGTTTGGTCCCTAGAAACCTTATGCCCCAAGATTGACTTCAACGTTGTCAAAGTTCGGAGGAGCTGCTGCTCATGTACAACCAGGACATGGCGAGATTCGAGTCACGCATAGGTACCGGTGATGTAACGTGGATCCATCACTGGAATCCCGAGCCCAAGCTAGAAAGCATGTCCTAGAAGCACAGGGGCTCTCCAACCCCCATTAAGTTCCGGACCCAACCTTCCGCCGGGTAGATCATGGCCACCATCTTCTGAAATTCTGGGGGAGTGTTTATGGTGCACTATGCGCCTTATGGAAGGAGCATCACAGGCCGATATTACGCCGAGGAACTGGCTCAGTTGAAGAAGCATCCGTCAGAAGTAGCGCGGTACGTTGACACGCGGTGTCCTGATCCTGCACGACAATACCCCTGTCCACAAGGCCAGAGTTGCAGAAGCTTTTCTGCACGACTGTGGATTCGAGGAGCTCAATCATCTTCCGCCAGCTCAATTTTTTTTTTTTTTTTTTTTTTTATAGAGCCCATCTGGCAACTACCCACTTGGGCATAAGTCGCCGAAAAACACGACAGCCTAGAATTAGGCTACTTTAAAGTTAAAATATGAAAACTTAACAATCAATATAAATTTGAAAAACTTAACAATCGAAGCAATCTCCGGCAGCGGGGGGAGGTCCCCCTCACCCCGGTGCAGGAGAGTGCAATCTCAAACAAAACAATAACAAAAAAAGGAACCTTAAATAAAGGGGAGAAGGCCGGCCTCCCCCAAAAAGTCAATAAGTCCACCAGTCATGGTGCACGCACTCGTCCCGAGTACAAGGGACAGGCGGTAGCGACCCCGCCCATCCCAGTACCGAGACAGGTATCGTGCGCGAAGATCACCCAGACTGGGACATTCGACAAGAATATGCCGAACAGTCTGGGGGACGACGCAGTCGTTGCAATAGGGCACATGCGAGCGCTCCACCAAGTAACGATGCGTCACACGAGTGTGTCCGATTCGAAGACGACAGAAAGCAACCTGAAGCCGCCGCGGCATTGGGGGATAGGTCCATGGGAACAGTCGCGGCGCAATGGCACGCAACTTTAAGTTCCCCTCGACCGTCTCCCATCTTCTTTGCCAAGCAGTCCGAAGAGCTGCCCGTATTCCTGCCATGTAGTCGGTGTGAGGAAGAGCGAAACGCTGGTCCGGTCGCAGAGTCCTCGCGGACTCTTTGGCGCCCTCATCGGCGCGCTCATTCTCCGCAATTCCTACATGTCCAGGAACCCAGCAGAAGATAATCTCGACATCTGCCCGGCTCGCCAAAACCGTGGCGTCACGGATTTCGCGAACCAGGGGATGCGGAGATTCCAATGCCCCGAGAGCACTCAGGGCGCTTTGTGAGTCGCTATAAATCACAATCCGGTTTCCGAACCGGGCACGTCGCGTAATCTCCCGTACCGAGTGGTGTATTGCCACCAGCTCGGCCGTGAAGACAGACGCAGCGCTTGGTAGAGCCTCGCTGACTTCAAACAGAGGGGATACGGCGTGGAAGCCGACCCCCTCTTGGGACTTGGAGCCATCCGTATACACTGGCACGGTACCAGCGTGACACGATGTGTGCTCCAAAAAGATCGAACGCAATACTCCCGGCGCAGTACAAGCTTTGGGAGCAGAGGCGTGGCGACAAATAGCCAAATGTGGTACCCTCCAGGGTGGCGTCCTGGGCAGAACCAGGGGCGCCACCGGCCCGAGAGCTATATCTACCTCTCGAAGGAGTTTCCTGGCCCTAAACCCAAAGGGCTTAGGGTATGACTGGCGTCTCTCGGCGGCATAGGCACCATCGAGATCAGCTGCGGATGCAGTGAGAGCTGTTGGCGACTGGGGGAGGCGCCGGGCTCGCGCGTACAGGCGAGTGATGCACTGCACGCGGCGCAGAGCGAGTGGCATCTCCCCAGCATCGACCAACAGGCTCTCAATGGGGGAAGTGCGGAAGGCACCGGTCGCAAGGCGAAGGCCGGTGTGGTGGATCGAATCCACCTTCCGCAATAAACGCTCGGCTGCGGATGCATAAAACTCGCATCCGTAGTCGAGCTTCGAGCGAACAAAGGATCGATAAAAAAGTAAGGCGGTAGCCCTATCAGCGCCCCAAGCGCTGAACGTCACGGAACGGAGAATGTCCATGGCGCGGGTACAAGAGACCCTAAGGCTGCGAATGTGAGCCTCCCAGGTGAGGCGTCGGTCGAATACAAGACCAAGGAAACGGTGCGACTCAACCACATCCAGGCGCACCCCATTAAGAAACAAATCTGGGTCGGGGTGAAGCCGTGGATGGCGGCAGAAGTGCACCACCTTAGTCTTGGCCAAAGAAAACCGAAACCTGTGCGCTTCGGCATAGCGAGAGACGCGGTTCAATGCCTGTTGGAGTCGGCGCTCCAGAGTTGGCATCTGGGCCGCGCCAAAAGAGATCGAAAGGTCGTCCACGTAGAGCGTAGCGAGAACATCTTCCGGCAGCACCGAGGTGATGCCGTTGATGCTCAGGGCAAAGAGTGTGACACTGAGGACACTTCCCTGCGGGACACCCTCTTCCTGCTCCTTTGGGCCGGAGAGGGCTCCCCCCACCCGTACGCGGAATCGACGATCTCGCAAAAATTCAGATATAAACATTGGGAGGCGTCCCCTCGCCCCCATCGTGTGGAGAGTCTCCATGATACCGTATCGCTATGCGGTATCATAGGCTTTCTCCAGATCAAAAAACACCGTGGCGTAGTGCTGTCTACGAAGGAAAGCCTCGCAGACGGCATTTTCCAGTCGGAGCAGAGCATCCGACGTGGAGTGGAACTTACGGAAGCCGCACTGTGCAGAAGACAGATGGCCTCCGCTGTCCAGGAAATAGGCTAATCTAACATTTACCAATTTCTCCATCAACTTGCACACGCAAGAGGTTAGAGAGATTGGGCGGAAACCGGTCGGAGTAGAGTGATCTCTCCCCGGCTTGCGAAAGGCGAGCACAGTAGCGATTCGCCAGGAGTCTGGGAGGAGACCTTCCACCCAGATCCTGTTGAACAAATCTAATAGAAAGGCCATGCCTCGCTCACCCAGGTGTCAAAGCATGGCGTACGGGACATCGTCCGGACCATAAGCGGTGTCCGCGCACGAAGCGAGAGCGGAACGCAACTCACTCACAGTAAACTTGTCGTTGAAGGGTTCTCCGCCTCTGGAGGTAAAGTCCAGCCGGCGGCCTTCCGCGACATCACGACGTGCATTGAATGCTGGCGGAGCAGCAGCACGGCTAGAGAATGCGGAAAAAGCGGTCGCTAAGGATTCCGCCACGGACGCGGGGTCCGAGATTGCGGTCCCATTCTCCTGGAGAACGGAAGGGGGGTCCTGCGAGAACTTGCCCCGAATCCTTTTGACTCGCTTCCACACCTCAGCTAAAGGGGTCTTCCCGTTAAGTGAAGACACGTATGCCCGCCAAGAAGAGCGGCGGGCGTGCTTCGAAATATACCGGAACCTAGCCCTAGCCCGACGAAATTTAGCGACAGTGAAATCGTTCGGGCGGCGCTTATAGCGCATGTAGGCATAACGCTTCTGTTTGAGGGCCGTCTCACACTCGGCCGACCACCATGGGAGTGGTCGGCGTGCAAAACGGCCAGACGTCCTAGGAATAGTAGTCAGGCCCACGGCGATGAGGTTGCCGGAGAAGAACTCGACGGCCTCATCTACCGACCTAAACTCCTTGACTGAGATAGAGAATTCAGTCATTTCCTGAAATGCAGGCCTTTGCGCCCGCGCCAAGCACCACCGAGGTGGTCTCTCAGGCGGCAGTTGCCCTGAAAATGATATTTGAATGGGAAAGTGATCACTACCATGGAGGTCATCGACCACCCCCCAATCAAAATCAGGCTGTGCATCCGAAGAGCACAAAGATAGGTCAAGGCAAGAAAATGAAGCGGTTCTCGGACAGTGATGCGTAAACTCATCCACGTTTAGGACACCCATCTCAAGCTCTTCGATCAGATCGGCAAGGACTTGTCCCCTGGGATTTATGGTGTAATCTCCCCAGAGAGGATGCCTGCCGTTCAGATCTCCAAGCAAGAGATAGGGCCTCGGCAACCGTGCCACGACGTGGCGAAAGTCCCCCGCGTCGAAGTCAGCTGACGGTGGAATGTACGCAGAAATGATAGTATACCTCCTATCCAGGTGCAGCTGCACAGCCACTGCCTGAAAGGAGGTATCTAAAGAGAAAGGAAGAACGGAGACATCATGCCGGGTGTAAACCGCGCATCCCCCAGCCCGGCCGTCCCGCGGTGGTTGGGTCGCAAGACCCTTATACCCCGGGAGGGCAGGCAGGGGGCACGCGCCTAGCATGGTCTCCTGCAAAAAAATAGCTAACGGGGAACGGGATGAGGCGAGCCTCCGCAGCTCCTCCCAGTTGGCCCGGAGTCCACGGCAATTCCATTGAAGGAATATGCCCTCCAGGCCTAGCTCGGAGGAGACGCGGGGGCCCTCCTCGAATTGAAGACCCTCACGGGAATGGCCGTACGCTTCCCGGGGGCAGAACCCCGGGCGCTGTTGGCCGGACAAAGCGCTGTCGCCTTCGAGGACTTATTGGGGGAGGTTGGGCTCGCCATGCGAGTCTTTTCCTCCCTCCGCCTCGAAACTTTAGGCGGGCGTTGCGGCTTCGGAGGCGGGGGGCACTCTTTTCGAGGAACCACCGTCTCCGAGCCACTCGCTCCACCTCGGGGCGTGGGCAAAGGGGCCGAAGCTCCTTTGTTGCTGTCCTCCTTTCGGGGAACAGCTTTAGGAACCCCGGAAGATGGCCTAGCGACCATCTTCAGGGGTGTTGCCTCCTGTGAGTCTAACGACTCGGTGGAGGCGCGTGGCCGTTTCGCTTTACGCGAAACGGTCACGCTGGGGGAAGAGGGGGGAGCCCTGGTTTTAGCCGGGGCAGGGTATGAACCCTTTTTGCCGCCAGCTTTACCAGGGGAGCGCCCAGGTTGGGTAGAGCCCACAGAAGGGCTCCAAATGGGCGTGTAAACAACCGTGCTCGTTGGCCTGGATGGGCCAGGAGCAGAGGGTGCCTTTCTAACTATTGAGGCATATGACGTCCCAGGCAGAGCCGGGCGCGCCAGGACCAAGTCCTTTGCCTCGCGGAATGAGAGTCGATCCTGGGCCTGAACGGCCAGGATTTCTTTCTCAAGGAGATATGCACCACATTGCTTCGAAGAAGCAGGGTGTGGCTCTCCGCAATTGACACACTTGGCCACACACGATTTGGACTTATCGTGTGCGACCTTGGAGCAATTTACACAGACTTCGGGTGACCCCGATTTTGCACGTCTACATGATCGATTCGTATGGTCGAAGCGGTGGCAGTAATAGCACCGCCGCGGCAGTGGCACGAATGCCTTCACGCGGTAGCGGTACCAACCGGCACGCACCGACTCAGGGAGCTTGTCACAGTCGAACGTGACGAAGAGTGTAGGGGTGGGTCTCGAGGCCCCTCCCTGTTTTCTCATCACACGTTCGACCTTGCCCGCGCCATGGTCGGCCAGCTCTAGGGTGATGTCCTCAATGGAGTAGTCAACGAGTTCCCTCGCATAAACTACTCCTTTCACAAAGTTCATGGTAGAGTGCAGCGTCACACTCACCGGGGTGCCATGAAGTGTCCGAAGAGCACTTATCTTGGCCGCCTCGGCGGGATTCGCCGCATTCGCCAGAAGGCTCCCGTCCGAGAAACGGGTTACCTTCGGCTCTCTACCAATTGCACTAGCTAATCCTCTCCTCTGATGGATCATGTTGCCCTTGGACAACATGGTGCCATCAGTGGAGCGAATAACGAGGAAGCGTTTGAACCCAGCGGGCTCGAAAACGCCAGGTAACCTCTGAATCAGGGGCCCCGATGTCATCGAGGCTCCGCCCTGTGCATTCTTGGTCTTAGTCGTAGTCATGGGCTCCGCACACGAGGGGGTAGAGGGGCCGGATGTGCCGATCTTGGCTTGGTCGCCTACCAAAGTGGCAGCAGACCCATCCGTCCCCGCAGCCCCCGCGGATGGAGAGGAGCCCCGAGTCTTCTTCGTCTTTTGAGTCTTTTTAGTCTTTTTCTTTTTAGGAGAGGAGGGCGGGGAATGAACCCGCTTTTCACCTCCGCCGGCAGAAGTCCCCAGGCCAGATGGACCAGCCTCAGCCAGGTCCCTCTCCGAAATGGAGAAGGTCCTGGTTGTCGTAGGGGCACCTGTCGGAGGAGATCCCTCCCCTCCTTCTACTGCCTCGGAGCCCTCTGCCATTTGAGGAGGACCTTGCATAGGGGCGGATTCGGGTTCGGTGCTTGGCGCCGAGCCCGAATTCCCCCCCATGGAAGGCCCTACCGTCTGGGGCTGGGTCTCCTCAAGGACCATGTCTATCACAGGAGGGGCCTCCAGTTGGCCATCCCCTCCCAGACATCGCAGGTCCCCTTGGCAGTATTGTCACTAGTCAGGTGGTGTGGGGAGGCACAGGCCTTGACCCCAGCAAGGTTCAAAATTCTTGCCAGCAGGTCTTTTGAGGGAAGCGACCGAAGGGGCCTGGCTTCCCTCTCCCCCCTAAGGGGGTTTGCCCTACCGAGCCGCTTGCACAAGGGGCGGTCGGCAATGGGCTGCCTGCTGGCTTTCTTGGCAGTCCCCTTAGAAAGCAAAGGAGGGACTGCCGCTGGAGATAGGGAGGTGCCCGAAAGCACCTCCAGAGAAGGGGGTGAGGGGGAGTCCCCTACACCCGTAGGCGTAGGAGAGGAGTAAGCCTCCTCTCCGGTTAAAGAATTATGGAGGGTCCCTTGCGCAAGCACAAGGGGGGGGACCTCCATTTTCTCGGTGGAGCTGCCCGAGGGCGGCTCCGTAGATGTTTTTGGGGAAGTTGGGGGTTGGGGTTTTTGTTTTTTTTCATACATGGGCATGGTGACCCTCTTTTGATTACGGGACGCAATAGCTCATCACCTCTCGCAGTTGCCCGCACTGCGAGAGGTGCTTACAAGCCCGGCAGAGCCAGGCGCCGCCATTCGGGACCACCCCTCCCGCCTGGTGGCCTGGCAGTCCTTCGGCATGGCGGCTCCACCTTGGACACGGCGTAAAAAATATAGGTTGTGAAGAGGAGAGGAAAAGGGATGTGAGGAAGATGTGGGTGGGGATGAAGCAGGTTGTTAAAAAAACCCCATCCCGAACCGGAGCTGAGGGGTTAGGGAACAATGTCCCCTCCCCCCCTCAGCCCCGATCCGGGGTGGTTGGCTTGAGAAGAAGGTCAGCATTCTACCCTGTGAAATTAGAGGCTGACCAGAGAAAGTTGTGGGAGAGGTTGTATGAAAAGCGACGAGGTAGGGGAGAAATCGGGCTATCTGAAGGAAGGAAGAGAGGCTAAGCTGGGGCCGGACGGAGCGCTGGATCCCGTCAGCACGGCGGCCAGGATGGCAAATCGCCGCGCCCCTTACGGGGCCGCCAGCTCAAGGCTGCACTGCGTGGATGCCGGTTTGGGGACGATGAAGATGTTCAGCTCGGCGTCCAGGAGTGGATTGAACAGCAGTCGGGAGATTTATCGTTGTCGGGAATTTGAAGCCTCAGGGACAACTGGCGCAAATACATTGAAGTCGAGGGTATTTATATTGAAAAATAATAAACCAGTTTTCCTCATATCTTGTTTCCTTTTATACGAATTGAGAAAACTTATTGACCGCTCCTCGTATATATAAGTAGATATTTTGCTGTCTATTTCATGATGTAAATCTATTTAGGCCGAAGATTATATTTTAGCACGCGGCACTTTTAAATATCTTTTTCGAATTATTTTCAATGCATCAATACATATTTCATTCTGTTCTGATTTGCGTCGTATTCGTGCTAGATTTAGCCAGATTAATGCACTGCTCACTAATAACCTCTCCTGAAAACTATTATCAAAATATGATATTGGTTATTATGCTTTTGAGCTTATAGTCGTGGTAATACTTCGAGACAGAATGTAATATTCGCTTTGAATATTAGGAAAAATGAATAATACTTCAAAGTATGCTATATGTCGTGGTATATCTAGTACCGACTGATGGTGTACGTACATATAGGTTTGTTACGTACTTCAAAAACTACTAGATTAAGTTTTCCTTCTAAGAGTGCTATATTTTTAGTATTATTATGTTTTTTTTTATCTTTGAGGACTTCGAATGCCATGCTCAGCGTTTCAAGGATTGAATTAAATACATTCGAAGAAACTAGACCATTAATTAAAACATGAACAATAATTGAAATCTAACAAACAAACTATACAGATTTGAATTAAACAAGTTTAAGTGAGACTTACTAAATTAAACAATTGGATATATAGTAATGGTTGACCCAATTCTCACTTTAATATTGAACGCTAATTGACCTTCACAGAAACAAATAATGGGATTTATTTACCTTTATAGATTCACACGAGAAACGGGTTTGGGAGGACCTTTGACTAAATTTTTATGCAACCCCAAAAATGTTGTTATCGGGGAGGCGAGTGGACGTATTTACGTCCACCCCAGATGGCTGCCTGACGCGTAGATAACTTTAAAGCCACAGATGAATTTGGGGCGTACGACGGATGGTGAAGAGCACGTTGTCTTGGTAAGAAGATTTCACCGATGGAACAGGGAAAGTATGCTTCTTGCCCTCTTCGGGTTAATCTGCAAATATTTCACACTGACGAGCGATGGGCACACGAGTGAATCCTTTTGACGAAGGAGAGTGCTTGAGGGAGTTCACGTTGAAGTATTCCTCAATGGCAAGGACAATCTCTAGGGGGTTTTTGAAAAACAGGATAGTTGGTTTCTCTGACAAGAGATAGTTGAACTTGTTTCTCAATTCAAGCTAACTTAAACTTTTTTGGTGTGACGAACAGGAATTGGCTCAGCATGAGCTTCTTATATGTTCCTTTGGTAGGGTTGCCGGGCACTAAGCGGGACTTAGTTGTCTGGATCCCAAACTAGATCTTCTTTTGATACAAGATGCTAATTTCGGTGTAACCACCAGAACCTGGCTCACGATGAGCTTGTTCTACGTCCCTTTCATTGGTTGCCAGGCTTCTAGCCGGACTTCTTCATCTTGATGCCTAACTCGAACTTTCTCGTTCTTCTTCAGTATTCAATTATATACTTCGCCTGCTCACTGAGGTTAGGGTAAGAAGGAAAGGGAAAGATGTAGACGGCGGAATTAAGTCTCCTCTTCTAACAGTTTTTCTCAGAGTCTCTTTCACCTAGCCCCAAAGGGCACCTTCTGGCTTTAGGCCGACTCTCCTCTAATTTCGTTCATGAAGTGAAATTACTTTCAATTCTTAAGGGAAATATGGCCGGTTTAACCAATGTTAGGTTCTCCAGGGTCAAAGATATGATGATTCGTACATTATGTAGTCGTGGGACGGACTTTCGCTTGGTACTTGAGGCAAGGGAAGAGAGGGCAGAGGGTTAAGTAATAGAGTTACATCGTTAACAATGCCAGGACGTTGCATTACCGAAAAAGGCCTGAGATCTGAAGGTGGGATATCGATTTCTCTACATTCCTCGCTTTGAAGAGCTTGTTGTGCGACGGTGGAACTCTAGTGAAAAAAACCATCAAGCATCTTTGAAAAAAGCAAACTTACATGTCTCAGACCATAATACTGATTTTTATGGTTAGCTGGGGTCAACCCTCCTATTAACTTAATTTTCTTTGAACTCGGTCGCACACGCGTGCGAGTACAAAGGCAGGTGATCGACATAGGCCTTGCGAGCTGCTTCCTCGGGTACGTTCACAACACTCACTGTAACATACAATCAAACAAATACCAAATCATCGATTACACACAAAGAAATGAAGCCTGGTTCTAAAGTGGTACCTAGCCAGCTACTTCCTTACATTTCTAAACCTTAAGAACTTAAATATATACACAAAACACGAACACAGAAAAATAAAGAATGGTTTTGAGATTAAGGCGTGCTGAAATAACCTTCCATGGGGTTTCGACTCAGGTTATACAGCGGCTTTACCTTATCGGCCCCTTTGATATAATTAATATTAAAGGGTGCCCGATGACCAATAATTTACAGTCCATGAGTCGGCCGTTTGGGTTATTTTGTCTAGCTAAGTATGTCACAAACTGGTAATGGTATTCCAACATACTCATACTACCCATTTATGGCAACTGAATAACTTTAATCTTCCCATTATGGCTAGGGCGGCCTGTTGCATGATTGCACAAGTGATGGGAACAGGAGTCTCATCGTCATCCTTCACCAAGCTACACTGGAAGATCGTGTCTGGATTCGATCTACTGGGGTCGATAAAAATTTTCATTACGGGATCGTTAAAGAGGGGCTTTCAAGGCAACTTTGGGTTCTAATTGTAACTCCGTGGACGTTTCGTTCTGGGGGATGACTACGGATTGTAGGGGATGATCCTTATTTGCTTCTACCATCTGACCCTTTCTCGGCGCCCTTTCATGTGCGAGCATTCTGTATTTTTTTTATCTCTCTTCTTTTTCCGCTTGTGCTACTTCTCCTTTCAGCTGTATTCTTTTTTCTTCTACCCGTCTCTCTTTCTGTATTCTTCTTTCTTCTACTTTTCGGTCCATCAATATTCTCCTTCTTTCATTTCTTTTTCCTTCTTCGCCTCCTTCCCCTCCGGGGGTGAGAGGTTCGGAACTACTTCCTGGGCCGTATCGAAGGCTTGGGGACTAAGCTCTTTGTCTAGGTGGTTTTCACGAGGAGATAAAGGGGTCGGAACCCTGGACCTCTTATTTGCGGATATCCGGATTTGGAGAGAGATGCGCGCTCTGGCCTATTAATAATGAGCAGAATCTAATAGCCGCTTCCACTACCTTGGTCTAGGCATAAAATAATGCGACTGAATGTTGCATCTGAAGACGGAGAAATTGATTGGTCTACCCAGGAGATCCTTGACTACCACGAACTTCTGTTGCTGGGAGCTGACAGGAGGAAGCAATTTATTTGACACCACGATACAGGGGCACCCCGTATTGCGTAACAAGGTTGAGACTCGGCGAGGATTTACGACTCCAGTCTCGAACTTTAGTCCTTCGGGAGAATTTTTGTTGTACACAAAGTTCACCTACTGTCGTGGGAATTCGATGTGGTCAAAGGAGGCGCGGGATTAGGAGGTTGTTCTGGGTCAAGCGTTGCCGCAAGGTTATGGACCTGCTGGCTCGAGGGAGAGTTAAGCCTCAAATTTTAGGGGCAATTATAACTAATGTGACCAGTGGTGCCACAATTAAAGCAGGTCATGGGGTTTTGGGGGTGTACGGAGTTCTTGACGTACCTATGGAGATTATTTTGCGGGGGTTTCTGGGGATATCCACCTTTCTTTGGCGAAAATGGTTTCTAAGGATACCTACCTTTCTTGGGAGACAAGGGCTGGTTCTTTCTGACCTCACGGAGGTATAAACTATGGTTGGAAGCATGCAGACCTGCTTTCTCCACGCAGTCCTTGAATGACGCGGATCACCTGTCCTTGACGAAGGCGAGTATCTCTGGGCGAAGGGTGCATAGAAATTGATCCTTTAGCATGAAATCAGCGAGGGAGTCGAACGCATTCCTCACTTGTTCCGACTCTAGCCAGAATTGGAGTTGCTTTCTGAGGATAAATCCCAATTGCCTGTATGTTTGGCCTGGCTGAATTCTGGCATGCCTAGACTTCATCCGATACTCCTCGGGGTTTAGGTTGACGGCGGCCAGTAGCTCGTGTTTGCACGTGGTATAGTCCACGGGAGCCTCGGAAGGTAATAAGATGAATACGTAACGAAGCCGGGTACCAAGCAGAGGCACTAATCTAGCGATCCCCTCTGTCTTTATCTCACATGATTCAACTTCAATATCTTCTCGAAGTCTATCAGGTACGAACACAGGTCTTGGTTTTCTTTATAAGCTGAGAGTTTCATCGCGGCTATCTGTGTAAACCAGCTCGGGATCTTATGGAATTGACTTCTGCCTATCCTTGCTCATTTTTCTTTCATAGGTGCGTACTAGTTCTCCTTCTTCTGCTTCCCTCTTTTAATTTTATTTCTTCTACTTCCCTTTGTAATTTTCTTTATTCTGCTTCCCTTTCTGCTTGCGACTTTTCTCTTTCTGCTTGCCTCTTTTCTCTTTCCACTTCCGTTTATAATTTTCTTTCTTCCGCTTTCCTTTTTGCTTTACTTTCTGCTTGCCACTTTCTTCTTGTTCCTGGACGCAGTCAACTAGTTCCCTGTCTCTTAATCCCAACGCTTGGGCTTGTTGTTGGAATCGGTCGAACGATTCAAATTTATCTCTCTATATTATTATTATTACGTTATTTTTTTTAAATTTGAGGGTTTCGAGTGCTATGCTAAGCATTTCAAGCATTGAATTAAATACTTCTAAGAAACTAGACCTTTAATTAACACATGAGCAATAATTGAAATCTAACAAACAAACTACAAAGTATTGAATTAAACAAGTTTAAGTGAGACTTACTAAATTAAACAATTGAATATATAGTAATGGTTGACCCAAAGCCCACTTTAATATTGAACGCTAATTGACCTTCACAGAAACATAATTGGATTTATTTACCTTTAAATATTCACAAGAGAATCGGCCTCAATTTTTATGTAGCGTAAAGAATGTTGTTTTCGGGGAGGCGCATGGATCTCTTTATAGCCACCCCAGATGGCCGTCTGGCGCGAGAATAACTTTAAAGCCACAATAATTCGGAGCGTACGACAGATAGCGTTAAGCACGTTGTCTTAGTGAGAAGATTTCACCGATGGAACAGGAAAAGTATGCATCGTGCCCTCCTCGGGTTAATCTGGGAATAGTTCACACTGACGAGCGATGAGCACATGAGTGAATCTTTTTGACGAAGGAGAGTGCTTGAGGGAGTTCACTTTAGTGTATTCCTCAATGGCAAGGACTATCTGTGGGTTTTGTTGTACACCAGGATATGGGGTTTCTCTGACGAGAGTTAGTTACACTTGTTTGTTATTACAAGCTGAGTTAAAATTTTCGGCGTGACCACCAGGAATTGGCCTAGCATGAGCTTCTTATGTGTTTCTTTCGTAGGGTTGCCGGGCACTAAGGCCGGACTTCGTTATCTCGACCGCAAACTCGATCTGCTTTTGAGACAAGATGCTAATTTCGGTGTGACCACCAGGAACTGGCTCAGGATGAGCTTCTTCTACGTCCCTCTAGTTGGTTGCCAGTCCTCTAGATGGACTTCGTCGTCTTGATGACTAACTCGAACTTCCTCGTTCTCTTTCAGTTATTCTATTATATACTTCGGCATCCCACTGGGATTAGGGGAAGGAGGAAGAGGGATGAAGACGGCAGAATTAAGTCTTCTCCTTTAATAGCTTTTCACAAAGCGTCTTTCACCTAGCCATAAATGGCACCCTTTGGCTTTAGGTCGACGCTCCTATAATTTCCTTATTGAAGTGAAATTAAATATCAACTCATATCTAAAATATGGCTGGTTTAACCAATCTTAGGTTCGTCGGGGTCCAAAATCTGATGATTAGGGCATTTTGTGGTTGTGTAACGTCCTTTCGAGTGGTACTTGAGGCGAGGAGAAAGGGTGCGGATGGTTAAGTAATAGTTTTACACCGCCAACAATGCCAGTACGTCGCAGTTACCAAAAAGGGACTCAGTAATATACAGATAATTACCATTTGATTATGAAACATTATTAACATTCAAATATAAATCATCGCTACTTAATAAATATCATCATCATATTTTTAGAAAAGATACACTTGGGTAGGTTAAATGAACAATAATAGTTTCTTCTATATCGCTCTGATTTCGGATATTTGCTTATAGCAGGATATTGAAATGTTCTATTAATATAGGATTAAAATGACTCAAAGTTAGACACTGGGAAGACTCATGACATCAAGGTTGTTTAAACGAGTGACTTGAGATTAGCGTAATTTCTGGATCATTTGATTGTTACTTTGGGATTTGTCTCATTAAAGGTATGAAAACAGTATGAGGAGTAACGATATATCTAGATCTTCTAAGAATCTTATTACTGAAATTTATAAATTTAATTTCAATTATATATGTATAATACATAAGGAAACTTTGAGATGTTTTCGATGTTAGCGTTAAAACCAAAATCGTGTGTCCAATTGCCCAGTTCTTATTTTAAATTGGAATGGAATTATCAACGTAGGTGTATGCCGCCGGATGTTTGTAAGGACAGATCTGAAGAGAAATTGGTGAAGAGAGAGAGTGAAAATATCAGAAAGATACATATATCGCGGCAGATCCTGCTGCAATAATTTCTAGCAAGGAGGAAAAAATGCATTTTCAAACCGGAAAAGCACACAATTTATTCGAACACAAAAAATATAAGGCTCATATAATCAATAGCTTAACAATTATGAGAATCAAACTGCCAGAGATGAATGGAATACAAGATACGCAAGGAAAAACTTTGCCAAAATAATATTTAGTCGTAGTGGACACAAAAGGGTATTTAATCTCTTATCAGAAATTTGTGCGTTATACATATATAATTGTTCAGGTGTAGTTTTTCTCTGTTAGTAATTCTAAATTATGCGCATGACTCATTTTTTGGGTAGTTTCATTCGTTTTTTATTATAATGACTCAGCTTTGCATCGTATGTGAAAAGCATGTGATGCTGCGTAGGCTTTCTGCTGGGAGATCCAATGCAAAGATCTTCTAGTGCTTCTTTAGAGATCAGAGGCCGAAGCAAAGTGTGAGGAAATAGGGCGATGAATCAGAATGCGATTACAAGGGTACGACGGCTTGAAAATCTTACTCTAAGCAATCTTATACTAAACTCCCCCCTAAAATCTGTTGCGGAGATCCAACTAGCTTAAATAGCCTGATCAAGGAGATGTGAGAGTGTCTTGTCGTTTAGTTAGTGTATGAGCAAATCCGCTACTAAACATGCAAGATGGTAGACTTACAAAACAGACGGTGGTTTGTGTGTCCCCCAAAGATGAAGCAAGAGTCCTGAAGATCAAGTTACAGGTACACATTATGGTTTGGTTGGTCAGTAGCCAGGGCTGCGTTATACCTCCATTTATCGACCCGTGCAAAGTTCGTGCTTTCTTAGTCCCAGGAGGTCGCTGCTGAAAAAGTAGTGATTGTGCCACACAAGCAGGCTGTCAGACATTTTTTTTACTACATCGTCCCAAACATCTGGCCTCCCAACGATCCAGTATTCCTCATCTAGTATAATTATATGGGAGGCCTAGGTGTGAAAAACAAACAACACACCGTGTATCAACAAACCTGACCAGAGTTTGAGAATTACCACAGTTTTCAACCAGTTAAACATGGGAACATCCAGAAGGCATGCAGCAGCTTCCGACACTACGGGAAGAACTCGGTTAAGGCTGATGGTGATTTCATTGAAAAAATGAATAGTAAAATCTTTCAAGCCTTTAACATAGAAGCTCTGCTAAATATATCTGTATAAATGAACTATCTGTTTTATAGATAAATTATCCACTACAACTTATAAGAGCTTGCTTGACTCTTACATAATACCTTCCTGGTCGCAGTGCTTTAGCTAATTAAGTTCATTAAAGTAGCTGTTTTTAATTTTCCATTTTCCTCAGTTTTCTGTTTAAAAATTTATGGGCTAAAGGTTTGATTGTTTAAGTGTGTAGTATTTAGGCTCTGTGTTATTTGAAACAAAATGTTATTGTGGCGCCCTAAGTCGCCATTGCCTCTCCAGTATTTTCATGACTGTTGACTATTGCTCCTTTGATTGTTACAAATTCTAATTATTTTGTTCGACCTTTGATCCTACCTTATCTATTAACTTCCGAGACTAACTTTAAAGATCGAAGTTTTTCCACTCAGTTGAGATTTCTGCATTTGAAAATATGCCTTTACTCTTCCTACCTGAATGCCTTGAAAACGAATTTTTGTGAACGTTCTGGCGTTGGAGCATGAGAAAGTGGAAGTAAATAATTAATGAAATAAAAGAGAAGATGGAGCTATTGAAAACAATTACTTCATTGCTCCCCTTAATTTACTTATTTACCATAAATGCTTAGAGTTGTATAAAAAAAATTATCTTCACTTTTACCTATGCTGCTGGCTTCAAGTACCACTGCGTTCATTCAAAATATAATCCTTTGTTATTCAAGCGTCACAAAATTTTAAAAATGTAGAGAATGCGTGGTTATTATTTTCAAGTTGATGGATGATTTACCATAATTTTAAAGGTTTATAAGAAAATAAATGTAATGGCCATACATTGTAAACAATACAAACAAAACTAATAAACAAATAAGGACTGCAAAAATATGAAGGTCGATGGAATTATAAAAAAATGAATATGGTGTATGGGTAATGGAGTGAAGTACATCGCAACAGACTGTCAATTGATAGAAATTGTTACAACAAATAGATTCCGTTCATTTTCGATAAAATTAAATTTCCCGTAATTTCTTGTTTAAAGTAAAGAAGATGGTAGAAAGTAAAAGCACTCTTAGGTTGAACATGGGAGATAAAGGATAACCGAAAATTAGCGAGATAAAAAAAATGTGAATCTATCTCTTGAATAAAGAACGATTTATCATGAAAGCGTAATGATGGTAAAAACAGTCGGTAAATGATTAATAAGCCTAAATTCTGCTCTCTAGAAAGCTTGAGAGAAGCAAAACTGAGATGACAAATCAGAGTGAAATAAAAGAGTGATTACATAGCACTTGGTGGTGGAAATATCATGGATGAAAAGTCAAACAACCAATGTTTTCAAGAAAGGGAAACTTTGGACCTTGGACAAAAGAAGGTAAAAGATTTATTGTTCCCAAGGCGTCACATAAGTGAGTGAGAAGAACTACATTTTAAGGAGCTGATTATATCTTGAATGTTATAAGAGACGTGCACAAAAAAACAGTAAGTCCTTGATAGTATCATCACATTGTATTCGATGGCCTAGCATGTGCATATGGAAGGATTGGATGTTTTCCCAGAGCGAGGGATGACTGCATGACGGTGTAATCAATCTCTCGAAGAGAATAGATATTACCGTAAGTGGAGGGTACTTCGCCTATAATGACTGAGTGGATATTCTTTTATTTAGCAAATACCTTGGTCGGAATAAATTGGAGATGAGATGAAGGCGAATAAGACTGGTGAAAATCTCATCCTTGTAAATACTCGAATACCGTCCGCCAAAATATGAAATGATATTTATCCTTATAAATGTTTGTTACAGGTTCACCTATCAGGTAACCTTCCGCTGTAGAATATCTTGTTTATTTTAATTTATTTCGGTAGTATATTTAAAATAATGTCTTTGCGGATTTTATGTGAGATAATTAACTTGGGTTTTTCCTCCAATTAGTTAGTTATCTGTTTATTGAGGTCCAAGATTGAGTGAAATTGTATTGTTCTATCCAGATGATAGGATAGACAATTATTTTTTTATGGGGGCATATTATAATAAAGAATATAAAGTTGGTTGTTAATTAGAATTTTCTTGTATTTAGTCGTGTGTGTGAGGGTTTTCACTCTCACTATAAAAGGTTATGTGCATGTCTGCATAGAGATTCACCCTTTGCTATGAACGGATATCAAAGAGATATACTTGTATGGCCTGCTTCCGTGTTGAGGCAGTTCGTTTCTAAACAAAATATACTGCCTCAGTTACCCAAAGTAGACATTTAATATTACGGGGTAAAATAGAAAACACATATTTTACAATTATTATCCTTTGTTGAGGGATGTAGTTGAGGAAATATTTCGCTTTTATCTTCTTATTCAATTTTGGTCACTAAGCCGTCAGGTTTATCTTTCTGATCGCGCCAATCATTTTCTGAACCTCAGCACCTTCTCTTTTACCGCTGACGAGATAAACTTCTTCAATCTTGACCTAAACTGCAACTTCATGAACAAACTTCACAAGATTTACAAACACAAGTCGAGATAGAAGTTCCACTTGATAACATCCAGAGACTGGAAGCTGAAAAGAAGTTGACTCAAATCCATATTTCGCTATTGAATTGCCGCATAAGCTAAGAAGTATCTTAAGCGCAGGGCTCTCTGCTAACACCAGATCTCCAACGTACAGCTCTCGAACTAAAAAAAAACGCAACAATGTGATAAGCTGCACGGACAAATCTTTGATCTATGTCATGCTCCACAAGGATGATTAACTGGCCAAAATGAACCTCATCCTCAGTGATCCCACAAAATCTTGTGTTATCACCAGAAAAATCGCTGAAGATATAAAATTATAACCAATCAAAGTAATAAGGTCAAAAACACCTTAAGACCGATGAATAATCAGCGAGACCACTTTCATTACTTACACCATAGCTAAGCGTCTTAACACAGTCCTCACTCACCTTAATCCGACACACTATATTCTTAAATACACTTGCAGATTTCTTAAGCATTTTAGTCCACTCTAACCCTACCTAAACTATAGAGACCCTTGATGTTGAGTCCTCATACACAAATGTTCCAGTGGAAGAAACTATCAAGCTCATCTGTCAACGTGTATACTATTCAACAGACTACGAACACTTAGGAATTCTAAAAGACATCCACGTGTTCTTCTCCACGCATGCAAAGGGGAAGCAGCATTTTATGGTCCTGACGGCAAATTGTATGTTCAACTTGATGGTATCGCTATGATATCTATTTGGGGTCCGCTCTTTGCTAATTTTCGATGGGGACCATTAAAGGAAACCTATTCACAGTCTTTCCAGACCGCCAACCCTTCATATTTGCAAGATTTATCAATGACATGTTTATCAGTGTGTCCCATCCCGAGGAACCCGCCTAATTGAAGACTGTTTGAGGTTCAACCAAGCCTGTAATTCACATATGAGGAAGAAGTAAATTTGAATCCCCCGTTCCTCAACGTCCTTGTACACTCATCACGTCACTACTTCAAGCCGCAAGTTTAGCCTAGGAACGATGAATTCTACCTTAACAGTCTTTCGAAATGCATAATCCAGTACAAGAAGAGCGTAATCCGGTTCTACGTAAATCACTGCAACGATTGGGCAGCCACGAACGCCGAGCTCAGTTTAGGTCACAATCTTCTCGTCAGCAACGGCTATGCAAAACAGAAATTGACCTCATGACAATTTTTGAGTGAGAATCTCCCGCAAAATGAACACTTCCATAAAATAGACTTCTCCTACATAGCAAGGAGAAACAACAGCTACCTCATCCTCTTCTACAAAGCACGAAAACGTCTTAATGATCATCAACTAGTGGACCTGCGGAGAAATTCAATCAGCTTTGGACTCAGAAACCTCAATTACCCCTTGTGAAATTGTTCTGACCTTCATAGCTCTAAAAATGGGCGATTTAGTCCCTCTAGCACAAAACTACAAGAATTATTCAAGGAATATCTACAAAAGTAATCCTTTTAGCGTTACAATTAATTAATGGGAAATTACTCCGGAGACAAATCCAGGGGATTTCTGCTTAAGCTGTCTGCCAGGCAATTTTCGGAACACTTAATCTATACAATTTTAAATTGGAATTCTTGGAGATAGGCATTTCGCCTCATGAGGCGACCAATATTTTTTTTAATGTTCCGTAGGTAAGAGAGGGGCTTATGGTCAGCCTCTAACATGTGCAAATTCTGATCGATGAGGGGAATCAGAATACTCATCTACAATAGCTTGTCGATTTCCTCATGAACACTTTTCTTGAGTGAATGGGGAGGGTGTAGGGCTTCGAACGCAACAGTTCCTGTGTGGTGAGCCAAATATTGCGCTCGAAGTGGGCAGCACAAACAGGGGTATCAGAAATTACATCGCTGAATTGGGTAAGAAGCGCTTGCAACTGAGTCCTCTGGAGGATTGGAAGCTGAGGGTATATACTCAACTCAGGCGTTGGGGGATCGGGGGTATCTGGCAAAATGTGAATAGGATATTCCGCGTCTTGTTTCACGAGGGCGACTTGTACCACTACCAAAGGGTCAAGCTGGTAGCTGGACTGCAAGCTGGATTCTTCGTCCAGGACCACAAGTTGGTTGGCACAAACGCGTCGATGGTGCTTTTTAAACATGTTCACGTAGAATAGCTTAGTGCGCCGCGGGATTTGGATCAAGAACTCGACGGAGCTGCGTCTATTGATCACTGGGAAGGGGACTTTCCATAGCTCAAAAGTTTGTTGTTCTTCGCCACCGGGATTAAATTTTCATTCTTGGAACTTACAGTCGAAGTAGATTTTATCCTTGCCCAAGTTTGTCTCGCCGTTCTGATGCGCGATCTCTGCGCACTTTCTAACCTCTGCCTCAGGTCTAGGAGGTAAGCGTAGGAGGATTGAATCTCCTGGTTAATTTAGAATTGGAGAAGAGCTCATTAAAAATGCAGAGGGGCCCTCTAACATTACGCCCATACAGAAGCTCAAATGGGGTAAAATCTAAGGTGCGATGGGGAATTTCTCGGTCTGTTAAAAGGGCTACGGGTAAGAAACAGCGCAATTCTAGGGGTTATTCGGCGCACAGTTTCTTGATTATGGAATTGAGAAAGTTGTTGAGGCTATCACACAACCTGTTGCCAGCTGGGTGCAAAGGCGGGGTAAAAATTATTTTTATCATCAGGAGCTTGCCGACTTACTCCATCACCTACCACGTGAATTGGGGACACGATCACACAGGACATCCTTGAGTAATATAACGCGGGAGAAGATGGAGATTAGTGCTTTTGCGCAGGAGATACTGTTTCTATTCTCAAAGGCACTTGCTCTGGGAACCGGGTGACAAAATCCACTAAAGATAGCCCATGACTGTGACCTTCACTCGACGGGGGTCGTATCAGACCGATGAGATCAATTGCAACACGTGAAAAGGCTCTGAGATTCTTCTCTGCAAACGTGCGGGCTTAAATCGCTCTTTGACGGCAGTCTTTGCGCAGATGTCATAAGACTTCAAGTAGCGAAGGATTTCTTCATGGGCGCCTGGCCAATAAAAATATTTGAACATCTTATGAATTCTGTGGGTAAAATGGCCTTAAAATATTCTGATGAGCAATGGTTCAAATGTGACCAACGTGTGAATGTGGAATACACAATACTCGCGTCTAGGGTTTACCGTTCTCTGAGCACGCACGGTAAAGTAAGCCGTCCGTAACTTCGTAGGAGATAACCTTGTCTCCTCGGTTGGCTTTTTGCTCTTATGACTGGGCGTTAGCTCGCATAGATCGAAGGGAATCGTAGTTCTTCTGGTTCCTTGCGAAGTCTTCAGTCATGACCTCCTTGAATTCTGAAGAACGTGAGGTTTCTAGGGAAGAGGGCATCTTCGAATCTATTACCATTTTAAAATGGGTAACCAAGGGTTGAGCCACGGAGTTAGAGAAGACCCGTGGGCACTGGCCAGTGAGGACGGAGCAGAATTTAATAGGGGCTGCTAATACTCAAGTCCAGGCAGTCAAGTACGCACAATTGATGTAGCAATTAACGATGCAGAACCTATCGGCGCGCCCAAAGTAGTCGTGCACGATGGTGAATTTATTATGGTCCGGGGCTACTGGAGGACGCAGTTTGGCCGACACAAGTATGCGAGTGCACCTGGTATCTCTCGCAAGTGTGGAGACACGGCAGCCATTAATCGTTCTGAATTCTAACTTAAGGCCTCCAGGGGTATTCTTATAAAACAAGAAGCTTACATGGTGGCCGACGGGACTTGAGGTGTTCGGAGAAGGAGAAGATTCCGATAGTGTTGACAAGGCGCAGACGTGGCCCTCCACACTACAGGAAAAACAAATGATAGTACTTCCTGGAGAAAGATGTATAATAGGGGCCTGAAGAGAACGGTTTTCATCCCGTTGTCAGAACGAAAAGAGTGATTTCGGCTTCGATGGCCCAGTTACCTTGAGAAACTTGCTCCCATTTTGCACGATGAATTTACTTTTGTCTGTTTTAGCATTTGTGGAAAGAACGGCCGTTTTCTTCTTTTCTTTCGGACCAAGGTTTTGGCTTGCTGAATAAATGTTGGCTCCTTCTGTGCCCTCCATGAAATTGTGGCAGCGCCGGTCTTTTACGAAAAATCTGATTTCAGCTGGAAGTGTAGTCAACAACTGGTCTCTCAACAAGAAGCCAACGAGGGCATCGTAGTCATGCGGGATTTAATGAGCATCGAGCCAAAATTTGAGGTGAGGATAGAGGGTGCACCCAAACTAACTGTATGTTTGGCCTGGCTGAATATGGGCATGTCTGAGTTTGGATCAGTAAAAGTCTCGGGTCATGTTATATAACGCCAGTAACTCCAATTTTAAGGTCGAATAATTAATTGTTGCCTCCGAGGTGAGTGTTATAAATATTACCGGATTTGGGAATTTAGCTAGGGGAACAATAGAGTCACTGCATCTTCCTCGATGTCCCAATGGTTGATTTCGAAGAGTTTCTCTAAGTGGGTTAAAAGGGCTCCTAAATCCTCGCCTTCCTTGAAAACCGAAAGCTTAACACACGCGATCTTATATATCTTTTCTTTCTTCTATTTCTCTTTTTTCGCTTCATTCTTTCTACTCTTTTTCTCTTTGTCTTCTCTCTTCTCTTTCTGTCCTTTACTCCGCTTGGATATTAGCTAGGAGGTCGTTGCCACTGACACCCAAGTGACTCTCCTTGCAACGTAAACGTGTTTAATAATGAGGACATTTTATCGCGTTCGCCAACTTTCAGGAAAAGCACAACAAAAAGGCGAGAATTATTTAGACGCAGAGCGGGAGTGCTGGAGGGCTTTGACAGACCTACGATTCTTCACTTTAAAAAACAAACACAGAGATAATTATTTCATACTGCGCGAATTCTTAATTATACTTGAAATATTCATTCCGGAATTTGGCGAGAGCTGGGGGGCCCAATATGCAACGAAGAAAACGACAAACACAATAAAAGAAAGAAGTAAGATTAACTCCGTAACAATACGGCAGACGTTTTATGAGTCATGCAGAGGGTTAAGATTTCACACGGTCACAAAATTCAATGAAAATACGTACATAAAAGGGTAAATGGGAAATGGGTAATGTCCTTTCTACAGTTTATAAACCCAAAACCTTTAATATACAAGAATAACACCCTTTAAAATCTGTCACAGGTCTAAAAGAAATGAGATCATATATTGCGGGTGACCCTAACAAGCATGACACCAGAATTATTTAATGTTTTTCCTAGAGTCGAACGTCGATGCTAGGGGAAAATTGACTTTGTGGCTACGAGAGAACGGAGGACGCCAGAAATGGCACGGGGGGTGATATAGATCCAAGTAGGCAGGTCAATTTATCAAAATCGAGTGCAGTTCACTTAATCATCAATTTTAAGAGGTTCTGGGTTTAGAGAAAGTAATTGTAGACAAAATACTTTCGTATATATCAAGAAATTAATATTAGCAAAAGTAAATAAATGACAATAAATAAGATGAAACCCGGAGTACTAAACGGATGGAGGGGGGGGGGGTTAGAACTGTGTCGACGGGGACGAAAGTCCTAATTTTTTTTTAAGGGGCTATCTGGCGATGCCAACTTAGGCATATGTCGCCGTAAACAAACATCCTAGTTCTAGGCTACTTTGGAAAATTTAAAAACAATAAAAAAATAACAATTAGGAAGCAATAACAATAACAAAACAATAAAAAAACAACAACAACTAAACCTAGTTAAAGGAAAGGGAGAAGGCCGGCCTCCGCCAAAAAGTCAACAAGTCCATCAGTCAATGTGCATGCATTCGTCCCAAGTACAAAGAATAGGCGGTAGCGACCCCGCCCTTTCCGGTACCGGGACAGGTTACGTGCGCGAAGATCACCCAGAATGGGACATTTGACAAGAATGTGCCGAACAGTCTGGGGGACGACGCAGTCGTCACAATAGGGCGCAGGCAAGAGCTCCATCTAATAGCAATGCGTCACACGAGTGTGTCCGATTCGCAGACGACAGAAAGCAAACTGAAGCCGTCGCGGCATTGGGGGATAAGTCCATGGGAACAGTCGCGGCGTAATGGCACGCAACTTTAAGTTTCCTTTGGTGGTCTCCCATCTTCTTTGCTAAGCAGTCCGAAGAGCTGCCCGTATTCCTGCCATGTAGTCGGTGTGAAGAAGAGCGAAACGCTGGTGTGGTCGCAGAGTCCTCGTGGAGTCTTTGGCACCCTCATCGGCGCGCTCATTCCCCGCAATTCCTACCTGTCCAAAAACCCAGCAGGAGATAACCTCAACATCCGCCCGGCTCGACAAAAACGTGGCGTCACGGATATCGCAAACCAGGGGATGCGGAGATTCCAATGCCCCGAGAGCACTCAGGGTACTTTGTGAGTCGCTATAGATCACAATCCGGTCTCCGAACCGGGCACGTCGCGTAATCTCCCGTACCGAGTGGTGTATTGCCACCAGATCGGCCGCGAAGAAAGACGCCGCGCGTGGTAGAGCCCAGCTGACTTCAAACAGAGGAACTACGGCGTGGAAGCCGACCCCTTCTTGGGATTTGAGCCATCCGTATACTCTGGCACGGTTCCAGCCTGACACGGGTGTGCTCCATAAAGGTCGAACGCAATACTCCCGGTGCCATACAAGCTTTGGGAGCCGAGGCTTGGCGACAAATAGCCAAATGTGGTACCCTCCAGGGTGGCGTACTGGGCAGAACCAGGGGCGCCACCGGCCCGAGAGCTATATTTAACTCTCGAAGGAGTTTCTTGTCCCTGAAGCCAACGGGCTTAGGGTATGACTGGCGTCTCTCAGCGCACAAAGCACTATCGAGATCAGCTGCGGATGCATTTAAAGCTATTGGCAAATGAGGGGGGCTCCGGGCTCGTGCGTAAAGGTGAATGATTCACTGCATGCGGTGCAGAGCGACTGGGATCTCTCCAGCATCGACCAACAGGCTCTTAATGCGAGAAGTTCAGAAGGCACTAGGCGCAAGGCGGAGGCCGGTGTGGTGGATCGAATCCACCTTCTGCAATAAACGCTCGGCTGCGGATGCATAAAACTCGCATCCGTAGTCAAGCTTCGAACGAACAGAGAATCGATAAAAAGGAAGGCAGTAGCACTATCAGCGCCCAAGCACTCAACGCAACGGAACATAAAATATCTATGGCGCGGGTACAAGAGACCCTAAGGCTGCGAATATGAGCCTCCTTGGTCGAATTCTAGACCAAGGAAACGGTGAGATTCCACCACATCCATGTGCACCCCATTAAGAAACAAATCTGAGTCAGGGTCGAGCCGAGGATGGCAACAAAAGTGCACCACCTTAGTCTTGGCCAAAGAAAACCAAAACCTGTGCCCTTCGGCATAGCGAGAGAGGCGGTTCAATGCCTCTTGGCGTCGATGCTCCAGAGTTGGCATCTGGGCCGCGCCAAAAGAGATCCAAAGATAGCGTACGTAGAGCGTAGCGAGAACATCTTCTGGCAGCACCGAGGTGATGCCGTTGATGCTCATGGCAAAGAGTGTGACACTGAGGACACTTCCATGTGGGACACCCTTTTCCTTCTCCTTTGCGCCGGAGAGGTCTTCCCCCACCCAGACGCGGAATCGACGATCTCGCAAAAATTCAGATATAAACATTAGGAGGCGTCCCCTCACCCCATCGTGTGGAGGGTTTCCACGATACCTTATGGCCATGCGGCATCATAGGGTTTCTCCAGATCGAATAACACTTAGGAGTAGTTCTTTTTACGAAGGAAAGCCTCGCAGACGGCATTTTCCAGTCGAAGCAGAGCATCCGACGTGGAGGGAAACTTGTTGAAGCCGCACTGTGCAGAAGACAGTTGGCCTCCGCTTTCCAGAAAAAAGGTTAATCTATAATTTACCAATTTCTCCATCCACCTGCACACGCCAGAGTTTATAGAGATTGGGTGGAAGAAGATCTGAGTATGGTGATCTCTTCCTGGTTTGCTAATGGCGAGCACAGTAGCGATTCGCCATAAATCTTGAAGAAGACATTCCACCCAGATCCTGTTGAACAAATCTAACCAGGTGTCGAAGCATTGCGTACGGGCCATCGTTCCGACTATGGGCGGTGTCCGCGCACGAAGCAAGAGTGGCGCGCAACTCACTCACAGTAAAACTGTTGTTGAAGGGTTCTCCGCATCTGGATGTAAAGTCTAGCTGGCGGCCTTCCACGACATCACGATGTGCATTAAATGCTGGCGGAGCAGCTTCCCGGCTAGAGAATGCGAAAAAAGCGGTCGCTAAGGATTCCGCCACGGACACGGAGTCCGAGATTGCGGTCCCATTCTCCTGGAGAACGTGGGGGGGAACCTGCGAGAACTTGCCCCGAATCCTTTTGACTCGTTCCACACCTCTGCTAAAGGGGTCTTCCTGTTAAGTGAAGACACGTATGCCCGCCAAGAAGAGAAACGGGCGTGCTTCGAAATATACCGGAACCTAACAGTAGACCTACGAAATTCAGCGACAGTGAAATCGTTTAAGCGGCGTTTGTAGCGCATGTAGGCATAACGCTTCTGTTTGAGGGCCGTCTCACACTCGGCCGACCACCATGGGAAGGGTCAGCGTGCAAAACGGCCAGACGTCCTAGGAATAGTAGTCAGGCCCACGGCTATGAGGTTTTCTCGAGAGGAACTAAACGGACTTGTCTACCGACATAAACTACCGAACTGAGATAGAGAATTCAGTCATTTCCTTAAATGCAGTCTACCACGCCCGCGCCAAGCACCACCGAGGTGGGCTCTCAGGCGGCAGTTGCCCTGAAATTATATCTGAATGGGGAATTGATCACTACAACCCCCCAATTGAGACCCAACCTAACACTCTTTGTCACGTTCGACTGTAACAAGCTCCCTGAGTCGTTGCGTGCTGGTTGGTACTGCTACTGCGTGAAGGCATACGTGCTACTGCCGCGGCGCTGCTATTACTGTCACCGCTTCGGGTATACAAATTGATCTTTTAGACGTGCAAAGTCAGGATCACCCAAATTCTGTTTAAATTGCTCCTAGGCCGCACAGGATAAGTCTAAATCATGTGTTGCCAAGTGTGTCAATTGCGGAGAGCCGCACCCCGCTTCATCGAGCAATGTGTTGCAAATCGCTTCGAAAAAGAAATCCTGGCCGTTCAGGCCGAGGATTGAATCTCATTCTGCGGTGCTAAGGACTTGGTCCTGGCGCGCCCGGCTCTGCCTGGGACGTTATGTGCTTCAATAGTTAGAAAGGCACCCTCTGCTCCTTGCCCATCCTGGCCAACGAGCACGGTTGTTTTTGCGCCCAATCGGAGCCCTTCTGCGGGCTCTACTATACCCGCGTGCTCCCCTGGTAAAGCTGGCGGCAAAAAGGGTTCATACCCACCCTTGGCTAAAATCAGGGCTCCCCCCTCTTCCCCCAGCGTAACCGTTTCCCGTAAGGTAGAACGGCCACGCGCCTCCACCTAGTCGTTAGTCTCACATGGGGCAACATCTCTGAAGCAAGGCGCCATTCCAACTTCCGGGCTTCTTAAAGCTGTCCCCCGAAAGGAGGACAGCAACATAGGCGCTTCGGCTCATTCGCCCACTCCTAGAGATGGCGCAAGTGGCTCGGAGACGGTGGTTCCTTAAAAAGAGGGCCCCCCGCCTCCTAAGCTGCAACGCCGGCCTAATGTTTCCAGGTGGGGGGGGGGAAGACTCGCATGGTGAGCCCAACCTCCCCCAATAGGTACTCGAAAGCGACAGGTCCTTAAGCGCTTTGTCCGGCCAACAGCACTCTGGGTTCTGTCTTTAAAAAGCGTACGGCCATTTTTTCACGGAAATGGCCGTACCCCTTAATCAAAATCAGGCTGTGCATCCAAAGAGCACAAAGATAGATCACCGCTTAATCAAAATCAGGCTGTGCATCCGAAAAGCACAAAGATAGATCAAGGCGAGGAAATGAAGCGGTTCTAGGACAGTGATGCGTAAACTCATTTACGTTTAGGACACCTATCTCAAACTCTTCGATCAGATCGTAAGGACTTGTCCCCTGGGATTTATTGAGTAATTTCCCCAAAGAGGATGCCTGCCGTTCAGATTTCCAAGCAAGAGAAAGGGCCTCAGCAACCGTGCCACGATGCGGCGGAAGTCCCCCGCATCGAAGTCAGCTGACGGTGGAATGTACGCAGAAATGATAGTATACCTCCTATCCAGGTGCAGCTGCATAGCCACTGCCTGAAAGGAGGTATCTAAAGAAAAAGAAAGAACGGAAACATCATGCCGAGTGTAAACCGCGCATCCTCGAGCCCGGCCATTCCGTAGTGGTGGGGTTGCAAAACCCTTATACCCAAGGAACGAGGGCAGAGGGCTCGTGCCTAGCATGATCATTTGCAAAAAGATAGCTAACGGAGAACGTGACGAGACGAGCCTTCGTACTCCTCCCAGTTGGCCCGGAGGCAGAACGTCCTCTTTTTGAGAAACCACCGTCTCCGAGCCACTCGCACCATCTCTAGGATTAGGCGAATAAGCCGAAGCTCCTATGTTGCTGTCCTCCTTTCGGGGGACAGCTTTAGGAACCCCGGAAGATGGTCTGGCGCCTTGCTTCAGGGGTGTTGCCCCATGTGAGCCGAACGAATAGGTGGAGGCGCGTGGCCGTTATAACTTACGGGAAACGGTTACGCTGGGGGAAGAGGGGGGAGCCCTGGTTTTAGACGAGGCTGGGTATGAACCCTTTTTGCCGCCAGCTTTACCAGGGAATCGCCTGGGTTGAGTAGAGCCCGCAGAAGGGCTCCGATTGGGCGCGGAAACAACCGTGCTCGTTGGCCTGGATGGGCCACGAGCAGAGGGTGCCTTTTTAACTATTGAAGCATATGCCTCTCCAGGCAGAGCCGGGCGCGTACAGACCAAGTCCTTAGCCTCGCGGAATGAGATTCAATCCTAAGCCTGAACGGCCAGGATTTCTTTCTCGAGGCGAATTGCAACACATTTCTCTCGAAGAAGCGGGGTGCGGCGCTCCGCAATTGACACACTTGGCAACACATGATTTAGACTTATCGTGTGCGGCCTAGGAGCAATTTACACTGAATTCGGGTGACCCTGACTTTGCAGGTCTACAAGATCGATTCGTATAGCCGAAGCGGTGACGGTAATAGCAGCGCCACGGCAGTAGCACGTATGCCTTCACGCAGTAGCGGTACGAACCAGCACGGATCGACTCAGGGAGCTTGTCACAGTTGAACGTTAGGAAGAGTGTAGGGGTGGGTCTTGAAGCCCCACCCTGTTTTCTCATCGCACGTTCGACCTTGACCGCCCCATAGTCGGCCAGCTCTAAGGTGATGTCCTCAATGGAGTAGTCAACGAGTTCCCTCGCATAAACTACTCCTTTCACAAAGTTCATGGTAGAGTGCGGCGCCACACTCACCAGGGTGTCATGAAGTGTCCGAAGAGCACTTATCTTGGCCGCCTCAGCGGGATACGCCGCATTCGCTGAAGGCTCCCGTCCAAGAAAAGGGTCACATTCGGCTCTCTACCAATTGCACTAGCTAATCCTCTCCTCTGATGGATCATGTTGCCTCTGGCTAATATGGTGCCATCAGTGGAGCGAATAACGAGGAAGCGTTTGAAGCCAGCGGGCTTGAAAACGCCAAGTAACCTCTAAATGAGGGGCCCCGATGTCATCAAGGCTCCGTCCTGTGCACTTTTGGTCTTCGTCAGGGGCTTTGCAACCGGGGAGGCAGAGGGGCCGGATGTGCCGATCTTGCCTTGGTCGCTTGACAAAGTGGCAGCAGAATTATCCGTCCCCGTAGCCTCCGCGGATGGAGAAGAGCCACGAGTCTGTTCTGTGTTTTTAGTCATTTTCTTTTTCTTTTTTGGAGAGGAGGGGGGGGGAATGAACCCGCTTCTCACCTCCGCCGGCAGAAGCCCCCAGGCCAGATGGACTGGCCTCAGCCAGGTCCTTCTCCGAAATGGAGAAGCTCTTGGTGGTCGCAGGGGCACCCGTCAAAGGAGATCCCCCATCCCTCCTTGTACTGCCTCGGAGGCTCCAGCCGTTTGCGGAGGGCCTCGAAAAGGGGCGGATTCGGGTTTGGTGCTTGGCCCCGAGCCCGTATTCACCCCATGGAAGGCTATCCTGTCAGAGTCTGGGTTTCCTCAAAGACCATGTCTATCACAGGAGGGGCATCCAGTTCGCCATCCCCTCCCAGGACATCGCAGGTGCCCTCGGCAGCGTCACCAGTCTTATTTGGGGAGGCACAGGCCTTGATCCCAGCAAGGTGTAAAATTTTTGCCAGCACGTCTTTTGAGGGAAGCGACCGAAAGGGCCTGGCTTCCGTCTCGCCCCTAAGGGAGTTTGCCCTACTGAGTCACTTCGATGTGGAGCGGCTGGCTAAGGTCTGCCTGCTGGCTCTTTTGGCAGTGCCCTGGGGAAAAAACAGAGGGGACTGCTGCTGGAAAGAGGGAGGTGCCCGAAAGCACCTTCAGAGAAGATGGTGAGGGGGAGTCCCCTACACCCGTAGTCGAAGGAGAGGAGTGAGCCTCTCTCCGGTTATAGAGATATGTACGGTCCCCTGTGCAAGCACAGGGAGGGAGATGACCTATATTTTTGCGCTGGAACTGCCCGATGGCGGCTCCTTCGTTGTTACAGGGGAAGTTGGTGGTTGTTTTTTTATATTCATCATTGGGCATGGTGACCCTATTTGTATCACGGGACGCAATCGCGCATCACCTCTCGCAGTAGCTCGAACTGCAAGAGATGCTTACAGGCCTGGCAGAGCCAGTCGCCGCCATTCGATACCCCCTCTCCCGCCTGGTGGCCTGGCAGTCAATCGGCATGTCGGCTCCACCTTGCACACATCTTAAAAAAGATAGATTGTGAATAAAATAAGAAAAAGCATGTGAGTAAGGTATGGGCGGAGATGAAGCCGGTTGTTAAAAACCAACCACCCCAGACTGGAGCTCAGGGGTTAAGGAGCATTGTCCCCTCCCCCCTTAACCCCGATCCGGGACAGATGGCTTAGAAGAAGGTCAACATCTACCTTTTGAAATTAGAGGCTGACAAGAGAAAGTTTTGGGAGAAGTTGTATGAAAAGCAAGAAAACAAGTGTTTTGGAGGAAGTAGAAAAGGCTAAGCTGGGGTCGGACGGGTGCTGAGTCCCGCCAGCATGGCGGCCAGGATTGCAAATCGCCGCGCCCTTTACGGGGGACAAACCTCCACGAAATGATATACGATGTTTGCTTCCAGGGAAATGGGGAGAGTGCAAATAACTGGAAGACTTCCGTAAAGCCTAATTGACAGGAGGTTTTGGACACAACGGGGAAGAATGGCACTGCAAAGTTCCACTTGCATAATTCCTTTTTTAAGTTCATTGAGTAAAGAACGAGGGAGTACTCCAGACGAGAACGAAGTCGATTCCTGATAGATAGATGTCGGTCCGTGTCCATTCCTTTTCGTGCGGTAACTCTGACGTAGGTACAAGCGATGCCGGGTTATTTATGTGATGCGTCTCGTTCGTAGGTGGAAGCTGTTGTGAGTAGGAACAGGGCGTACGAGAGTATACGTGTCTACTAAACAAGTCGGGGCTGTGTGGAACTAATTTGTCAAAGATTTTTCCCAAGTATTTATACTGCCTCGGTGGAAACGGGTAGCCAGAGGTCCCCAAAATGGGCACGGGAATATCATTAGAATTAGCGCGCCAGGGTCGTGGAGAGGATATTCTCGGCGATCATCACAGGGACTCGTGCTAAAATCCTCGATGGCGTAGGTCTGGTGCTGATAAGGCGATGCGACTGAGGAGAATGGGAACCCAACTCGGATCACATGGCCGCGCTAAATTTTCGCTGCTCCCTTTGGGCTGCATAGCTGTGCTGGTGCTGGTTGGGGAGTGGTGTTAACCTTATATCTTTCTCAATGTATATATATATAAATATATTTTTTTCTTTAGTTTTTTTATTCACGTGATACGAATAATTATCCTGATATATTGCGGGTTTATTAAAAATTGAGCATTTGAAAAGATATGAAAGAGCAACGTATTTCTTTGCTAAATCCAAATTCAGCTTATGATCTTGTTCCTAGAGGAAGCGAATTTAATCCCTGTCTAAGGAAATCAATATCCCACCCTCACAACTGAGGCGCTGTCTTTTAACCACAACGTGCTGGCATTTTTGGCTGCGTAACCCGATCACTAAACTTCCCCTCGCCTCGAGGAGAACCCTAAAGGACGCCCCAAAACACATAATGCTCTAATCATCACATGTCAGACTCCGGTGATCCTAACATTGATTAAAACAGCAAGATTTTCCCTAAGAGCGGGTATTTAATTTCACTTCATATACGAAATTAGAGGAGCGTGGGCCTAAAGCCAGAAGGTCCCTTTAGGGCTCCTTGAAAGACGCTCTGAGAAAAACCATTAGAGGAGGAGACTTAATTCCGCCATCCTCAGCCCCTCCCCTCCTTAACCTACCGCCAGTGGGGCGACGGAGTATATAATCAAACAACTACAAAAGAACGAGGTAGATCGTAAGAGAGATATAGACAGCAAAGATCGGCAAAGGGCCCGGCAAACCAACGAGAGGGACTTAGAAGAAGTTTATCCTCGTGCCAGTTACTGGTTGTCACACCGAACTTTAAGTTAACTTTATTTGAGAAACAAGTTTAACTCTCTCTCGTCAGAGAAGCCAGCTATCCTGGTGTACCCCAAAACTGAGAGATAGTCCTCACCATTGAGGAATATCCCAAAGTGAACTCCGTCAAGCACTCCCCTTCGTCAAAGGATTCACTCGTTTGCTCATCGCTCGTGTTGCGAATTATTCTCAGATTAACCCGAAGAGTGGAAGAAGCATACTCACCCCGTCCCGTTGGTGAAATCATTTCAACAAGACAACGTGCTTAACTACAGCGGCCAAATTTATCTTCGGATTTAAATCTATCCCCTTTTAGACAATATTTGCAACGGCAGATCCACGCGCCTGCACGGAAACAACATTCTTCAGGAGAATGAAAATTGAGGCCAAGGTCAGTCTTAAACCCGATTCTCGATGGAATTTTTAAAGGTATAATAAGCTCATTATTTGTTCGTTGAAGTTCAATTTGCGTTCAATATTAAAGTGATCTTTAGGTATATCATTAATGCATATTCAATTGTGTAATTTAGTAAGCCTCAAATAAATTGGTTTAATTTATTACTCAGTTGTTTGTTTGTTAAATTTCATTTTTTGGTTCATGTTGCAATTAAAGTCTATTTTCTTTGAAGCATTTAATTAAATCCTCGAAACGCTGATCGTGGCACTAGAAACCAACAAACCTAAAAAAAATAATGTAATAATAATAATCATAATAATCAAATATAGCACTCGTAGAGAGAAAACTTAATCACGGAGTTTTGAAGTACGTATCCAACCTATAAGTACGAACACAATCACTCGGTCCTTGCTATACTACTATACACTGGAGCTTTCAATAGCAATTAAAGGGAAAAAATATAATTAATATTTGAATCCTTTTCAGTCAAGAAGAAAAGCCCGAAACAATTATTTATCATAAGTGGCCTGAAATAAATGCAAGGAGATAGTGGTTGGGGGATATCATTAAGGAAAACTATCTTTATGATATTAATGATACTAATCGAGAGAAGTCCTTTGGATTCCAAAGAGCTTCAAATGAAATTAAAGATCACCTCCTGATAGAGTTCCAGTTCAAGGATGGGCTTGCCTCTAGTGCCAAGTTTGCTTACCAAAGGCGATAAGCAGGTGTGAAGGCTGATGCGCAAATGGTGAGGCTGAGACCATTTCGAAAGCGGTCTCAAGTCAAGAAGGGCAGCAAAGCAGCCACTTTTCACCCCCCAAAAACATACGCATAGGTTCCACTTAGGTAAGAAGTATTAAGCATGGACTGTTGAAATCTTCTGGAAAGTGATATTCTCTGCTCAAGCTATTTTCTGCTTGCTTGAAGTTTCTGGAACTTCTCTAGTTAGGATAAAAAATTAAAACGCTTTCATGAGCTTTTATCGTTAACACAGGGAAGCATCCGATCAACCTCCACCTCTGACCTTGCTTATCATCCAATGTTACTGGAGCACTAATAATTTTACACTAAAACTGCCATCAACTAAAAATACCAAACGTGCTTTATTAAAACATTTGCACAAGTGTTGAGTACCACTTTATGAATGATAACTTTATTTTCAGAATAATATCGCACCTTGCCCCAAAAGCAAACCAGCCAGAAAGTTCTTTGCTAAAAATAACTTCCAACTTTTAGGACCTTGGGTGGAGGATATAACCGCTTATAAAACTGAATTTTGTCTCTGGCATGAAAAAAGAATTGAAGTAGTCCTGTATATCAAGGGGCAACATTGAAAATATTGACTGTGCGCATTAGTTTATAATATTTATTAAGAAAAATCGGTTTGGAATATAAATATTTGTATATTTCACAATCAAAGTAGGCTACAAACATACTAAAACAAAATTCAAAGCTTGATTAGCTCCATTAATTCTATGATAGGAAAAATATAGTATTCTTAAATTTTGCCTATGACAGGCTGTAGTGATTTACGTGTATATTGTTGCTGTACTCTCTAAGTCAATGATACCTCTACCAAAGTAATACAGAGATTATTAGCATAAAGGTTTAGTGTTTGTCGTTCTGGGGAAAGGAATAGTTCACAAAGGTAGGTTATGAGAGTTTGCTCTAAAAGGATATTCGACTCTTCGTTTCACCAGGTAATGATTCTATTAGAAAAGGGATGTAAACTTTCAATTCTTTGGCAACTTTAAAATGGACGTGCAAGCGTGAACTGTGGCACGTATTAATTATTTCAGGAACGAGATAGAAGAGATCAAAGCGGGAAAGTAATTTATTTTAGCGTTTTACAGAATTGTAGTATATATAACTTTGCTGAGGGGCAATGATTTAGTGGCAGATATATGAACGCATGTGTAGAGGTCTTTCAGAATAGGTAATCTTTATTTTTTTGAGAAGTTTTGCAAAGATGGCGTATATACTATGAATAATCTTTGAAATCTCCCCGCGATTTAAGTGAGGAGAAAAGACTTTCCCTTTGTGAACGTGGATAGAGGACCCCTAGAATCGGAAATGACGCAAGAGCAATAGTTTGGGAGAAGTAAAAATACGTTGTTAAATGCAGAAATGATCTGTGATGAGGTAGACCAATTACCGACTGAAGTTGAGTTTTTCATATTCAAGAGACTTGTGATAAAACAGGACGGTAGCACTTCAGATTTGGGGCGCACGGTAGATGGCGCTGTTAGTCGGCTACAATTTTGGGCTACAGCATATCTCTTATGACGTCAGACGGTAGCGTCAGATGTGAACAATATCGGCGTAATATTTTTTTGTATATGAGTATATACTGGGGGGATGCGCCCCCCAGACCCCACCAATTGATTGAAACTCAGGATCATCGCAGGGTGGTCTCCCTGCAGTGATATCTCCCCCACGAGCAGTCCCCTTGAATTTACTGGGGGGTTTTTCTCCCCAACAGCTTTTTACTGGCAGAAAAACCTAACCTAATAACAACTAATTCTTACTTTTTTAGGTTTCTTGATTAGTTTATGCGCCTCTAGATAATCTGAAAGTTTTTCGCGATCATACAAAGTAAAGCCGAATTCGAATAACAAAGAAGCACATGGAGAGCACGAAAACACAATAACGAAAGAAAACATTTGCAAAACGGGTCTTATTTATAAGCTACGATGTTGCCAGTAAGAAGCTGTTATCGTTCGCAGTAAACAAAAAATACGAAAACAAAACAAAAAACAATAAAGGCCACAAGGAACCTTACCTAACTTAGAAAAAAACTATAAACGAGCAGAGCGCAGATATTTAGTAAATAATAGACTAAAAGTTACAAATCCCCAAAAGAACAAAAATATATAACAGCGCCATCTACTGTGTGACTCGAATCTGAAGTATTATCAACAGGCCTTCTTATTGAGTTAGATTTCGTTCTGTCAGAAGAGGGACAAATTTGGCACCAACCTCTATATTATGTTTTCCTCTCATCGAATTAAACTAACATAAGAGGTGAAACATGGGTGATAAGTGAGTAACGAGAATTGGGCCGTCCTCTCATTATGAGATTTAAGCCTCTGGTTAGTCAAGAGAATATAGACAAGTTCGTTTCTGGTAGTTATCGAGATCAAGTTGGGTCTAAAGCGCTAAGAAATGTTGAGTAAGAAAGCTAGAGATATAAGCCGGAGTTTCCTCTGTTTATTTTAATTTTCTTGGGTTAAAGGTGGAAGCCCTCTTTCTTCCATCTATCAGTATAATTGAAAGTCATATTGATGACCTTAGTTTATTAATTCGTTTGAAGTGATTTACTATAATAATTTATGTTTGATTTCATTGTCATTTTCATTAATTTATATATATCAATGATCCTAATTTAGAGATAGAATATTCAGTAAGGATAATTTTTCTTGGCTCAACTTTGATGTTAACCAGGTGTTACATTTTTTACTAAATTTAATATCGAGGGACTCATGAAAAATGTTCTGGCGCAAAGGAAAAAGCATCGGCTCGCTCAGTTCTCTCAAAAAGGTCAACATCAACGTATTGTTAACAAAAGGCGTTCTGGACGTCTTTTTTAGTAAATTCATTGTTACGAGAGAAAGTTAATGATGGCTTACCCAAAATACTAAACAAGAGGAATAAGCTACTCCAGACGGCAACGATATTCCCTGGCACAAAATATCCTAAATCCCTGGATAGAGTATTAGTCTTTTTCTCAAGGTAAGCCAGTCAGTTATCATTCTCTTTGCTCATATTATGTTTTACTCATTAAAAGTTCTTATATTACAGATAGAAATGAAATTCTTGGAAGATTGAGTATGAGAATATTTGTTACTATCACTTCATGAGTTTACTAAAGTGTTTCTCTTGTGCCCAGTTTAGTTAGTCCATCAACTTAACGAATAAGATACTCGCTTATATCTTTCAATTATGTGTCATCTTTTGGCAGAAAATCATTTTACCAGTTTAAAATATACGAGGGAAACTAGACAAAATTACACTATTTCCTTATTTATTTTTGTAGAAGTTTACTATATGTAGATAGTGAGATGTTTATTCAGCCATTAAAAAAAACAGTTTCAATATATGAATGCGGTATCTTTAAAAGATTCATTATCTTCGTAATTTGCGTCTGATAATTCATTGAGTTCACTTCATGGTTTAAATTATCGTCGTCCCATTTGATTACTCATTATCGGTGAGAATTTCAACCTTGCGTCTGAAGAACACTATTTATTCTCCCTCCCATTCTCTATTCATTTATTTTTTTATTTTTACTCGTAAATTATTCTATTCTACTTCACTCGGTAATACTTCAGATTCGAGGCGCACGGTAGATGGCACTGTTAGTCGGCTACAATTTTGGGCTAGAGCCTCGATGACATCGATGCCCCTCATTCAGAGGTTACCTGGCGTTTTCAAGCCCGCTGGCTTCAAGCGCTTCTTCGTGATTTGCGCCACTGATGGCACCATGTTACCAAGGGGCAAAATGAGCCATCAGAGGATGGGATTAGCGAGGGCAATTGGTAAAGAGCCAAAGGTGACCCGTTTCTCGGACGGAAGCCTTCTGGTGAATGCGGCGAATCCAGCCAAGGCGGCCAAGATAAGTGCTCTTCGGACACTTCATGGCACCCCGGTGTGTGTGATGCCGCACTCTACCATGAACTTTGTGAAAGAAGTAGTTTATGCGAGAAAAATCGTTGACTACTCCATTGACGACATCACCCTAGAGCTGGCCGACCATGGGGCGGTCAAGGTCAAACGTGTGATGAGAAAACAGGAAAAGGCCTTGAGACCCACCCCTACACTGTTCGTCACGTTCGACTGTGACAAGCTCCCCGAGTCGGGGCGTGCCGGTTGGTACCGCTAACACGTGAAGGCATTCGTGCCACTTATGCGGCGGTGCTATTACTGTCACCACTTCGGCCATACGAATCGCTCATATAGACGTGCAAGGTTTGGGTCACCCGAATTCTGTGTAAATTGCTCCAAGATCGCACACGATAAATCAAAATCGTGTGTGGCAAAGTGTGTCAATTGAGGAAAGCCGCACCCCGCTTTTTCGAAGCAGTGTGGTGCATATCTCCTTGAGAAAGAAATCGTGGCCGTTTAGGCCCAGGACACACTCTCTTTTCGTGAGGCAAAGGACTTGGTCCTGGCGCGCCCGTCTCTGCCTGGGACGTCATATGCCTCAATAATTAGAAAGGCACCCTTTGCTCCTGGCCCATCCAGGCCAGCAAGCACGGTTGTTTCCGCGCCGATTCGGAGCCCTTCTGCGGGCTTTAACCAAACTGGGCACTCTACTGGTAAAACTAGCCGCAAGAAGGGTTCATACCCAACCCCGGCTAAAACCAGGGCTCCCCCCCTCTTCCCCTAGCGTAACCGTTTCCCGTAAGGCGAAACTGTCACGCGCTTCCACCGAGTCGATAGACTTACAGGAGGCAACACCCCTAAAGATGGTCGCTAGGCCATCTTCGGGGGTTCCTAAAGCTGTGCTCCGAAAAGAGGACAGCAACAAAGGAGCTTCGGCTCCTTCGCCCTTGCCACGAGGGGAAGCGAGTGGCTCGGAGACGGTGGTTCCTTGAAAAGAGTGCCACCCGCCTCCAAAGCCACAACGCCCGCCTAAGGTTTCGAGGCAAAGGGAGGAAAAGACTCGCATGGCGAGCCCAACCTCCCCCAATATTTTTTTGAAGGCGACAGCGCCTTCAGCGCTTTGTCCGGCCAACAACGCCATGGGTTCCTTCCCCCGGGAAGCTTACGGCCATTCCCGTAAGGGTTTTCAGTTCAAGGAGTGGGCCCCCCAGCGTCTTCTCCGAGCTAGTCCTGGAGGGCATATTCCTTCATTTTTTTTTTTTTTTTTATAGAGCCCATCTGGCAACTACCCACTTGGGCATAAGTCGCCGAAAAACACGACAGCCTAGAATTAGGCTACTTTAAAGTTAAAATATGAAAACTTAACAATCAATATAAATTTGAAAAACTTAACAATCGAAGCAATCTCCGGCAGCGGGGGGAGGTCCCCCTCACCCCGGTGCAGGAGAGTGCAATCTAAAACAAAACAATAACAAAAAAAAGGAACCTTAAATAAAGGGGAGAAGGCCGGCCTCCCCCAAAAAGTCAATAAGTCCACCAGTCATGGTGCACGCACTCGTCCCGAGTACAAGGGACAGGCGGTAGCGACCCCGCCCATCCCGGTACCGAGACAGGTATCGTGCGCGAAGATCACCCAGACTGGGACATTCGACAAGAATATGCCGAACAGTCTGGGGGACGACGCAGTCGTTGCAATAGGGCACATGCGAGCGCTCCACCAAGTAACGATGCGTCACACGAGTGTGTCCGATTCGAAGACGACAGAAAGCAACCTGAAGCCGCCGCGGCATTGGGGGATAGGTCCATGGGAACAGTCGCGGCGCAATGGCACGCAACTTTAAGTTCCCCTCGACCGTCTCCCATCTTCTTTGCCAAGCAGTCCGAAGAGCTGCCCGTATTCCTGCCATGTAGTCGGTGTGAGGAAGAGCGAAACGCTGGTCCGGTCGCAGAGTCCTCGCGGACTCTTTGGCGCCCTCATCGGCGCGCTCATTCCCCGCAATTCCTACATGTCCAGGAACCCAGCAGAAGATAATCTCGACATCTGCCCGGCTCGCCAAAACCGTGGCGTCACGGATTTCGCGAACCAGGGGATGCGGAGATTCCAATGCCCCGAGAGCACTCAGGGCGCTTTGTGAGTCGCTATAAATCACAATCCGGTCTCCGAACCGGGCACGTCGCGTAATCTCCCGTACCGAGTGGTGTATTGCCACCAGCTCGGCCGTGAAGACAGACGCAGCGCCTGGTAGAGCCCCGCTGACTTCAAACAGAGGGGATACGGCGTGGAAGCCGACCCCCTCTTGGGACTTGGAGCCATCCGTATACACTGGCACGGTACCAGCGTGACACGATGTGTGCTCCAAAAAGATCGAACGCAATACTCCCGGCGCAGTACAAGCTTTGGGAGCAGAGGCGTGGCGACAAATAGCCAAATGTGGTACCCTCCAGGGTGGCGTCCTGGGCAGAACCAGGGGCGCCACCGGCCCGAGAGCTATATCTACCTCTCGAAGGAGTTTCCTGGCCCTAAACCCAAAGGGCTTAGGGTATGACTGGCGTCTCTCGGCGGCATAGGCACCATCGAGATCAGCTGCGGATGCAGTGAGAGGTGTTGGCGACTGGGGGAGGCGCCGGGCTCGCGCGTACAGGCGAGTGATGCACTGCACGCGGCGCAGAACGAGTGGCATCTCCCCAGCATCGACCAACAGGCTCTCAATGGGGGAAGTGCGGAAGGCACCGGTCGCAAGGCGAAGGCCGGTGTGGTGGATCGAATCCACCTTCCGCAATAAACGCTCGGCTGCGGATGCATAAAACTCGCATCCGTAGTCGAGCTTCGAGCGAACAAAGGATCGATAAAAAAGTAAGGCGGTAGCCCTATCAGCGCCCCAAGCGCTGAACGTCACGGAACGGAGAATGTCCATGGCGCGGGTACAAGAGACCCTAAGGCTGCGAATGTGAGCCTCCCAGGTGAGGCGTCGGTCGAATACAAGACCAAGGAAACGGTGCGACTCAACCACATCCAGGCGCACCCCATTAAGAAACAAATCTGGGTCGAGGTGAAGCCGTGGATGGCGGCAGAAGTGCACCACCTTAGTATTGGCCAAAGAAAACCGAAACCTGTGCGCTTTGGCATAGCAAGAGACGCGGTTCAATGCCTGTTGGAGTCGGCGCTCCAGAGTTGGCATCTGGGCCGCGCCAAAAGAGATCGAAAGGTCGTCCACGTAGAGCGTAGCGAGAACATCTTCCGGCAGCACCGAGGTGATGCCGTTGATGCTCAGGGCAAAGAGTGTGACACTGAGGACACTTCCCTGTGGGACACCCTCTTCCTGCTCCTTTGGGCCGGAGAGGGCTCCCCCACCCGTACGCGGAATCGACGATCTCGCAAAAATTCAGATATAAACATTGGGAGGCGTCCCCTCGCCCCCATCGTGTGGAGAGTCTCCATGATACCGTATCGCCATGCGGTATCATAGGCTTTCTCCAGATCAAAAAACACCGTGGCGTAGTGCTGTCTACGAAGGAAAGCCTCGCAGACGGCATTTTCCAGTCGGAGCAGAGCATCCGACGTGGAGTGGAACTTACGGAAGCCGCACTGTGCAGAAGACAGATGGCCTCCGCTGTCCAGGAAATAGGCTAATCTAACATTTACCAATTTCTCCATCAACTTGCACACGCAAGAGGTTAGAGAGATTGGGCGGAAACCGGTCGGAGTAGAGTGATCTCTCCCCGGCTTGCGAAAGGCGAGCACAGTAGCGATTCGCCAGGAGTCTGGGAGAAAACCTTCCACCCAGATCCTGTTGAACAAATCTAATAGAAAGGCCATGCCTCGCTCACCCAGGTGTCGAAGCATGGCGTACGGGATATCGTCCGGACCATGGGCGGTGTCCGCGCACGAAGCGAGAGCGGAACGCAACTCACTCACAGTAAACTTGTCGTTGAAGGGTTCTCCGCCTCTGGAGGTAAAGTCCAGCCGGCGGCCTTCCGCGACATCACGACGTGCATTGAATGCTGGCGGAGCAGCATCACGGCTAGAGAATGCGGAAAAAGCGGTCGCTAAGGATTCCGCCACGGACGCGGGGTCCGAGATTGCGGTCCCATTCTCCTGGAGAACGGGAGGGGGGTCCTGCGAGAACTTGCCCCGAATCCTTTTGACTCGCTTCCACACCTCAGCTAAAGGGGTCTTCCCGTTAAGTGAAGACACGTATGCCCGCCAAAAAGAGCGGCAGGCGTGCTTCGAAATATACCGGAACCTAGCCCTAGCCCGACGAAATTCAGCGACGGTGAAATCGTTCGGGCGGCGCTTATAGCGCATGTAGGCATAACGCTTCTGTTTGAGGGCCGTCTCACACTCGGCCGACCACCATGGGAGTGGTCAGCGTGCAAAACGGCCAGACGTCCTAGGAATAGTAGTCAGGCCCACGGCGATGAGGTTGCCGGAGAAGAACTCGACGGCCTCATCTACCGACCTAAACTCCTTGACTGAGATAGAGAATTCAGTCATTTCCTGAAATGCAGGCCACCGCGCCCGCGCCAAGCACCACCGAGGTGGTCTCTCAGGCGGCAGTTGCCCTGAAAATGATATTTGAATGGGAAAGTGATCACTACCATGGAGGTCATCGACCACCCCCCAATCAAAATCAGGCTGTGCATCCGAAGAGCACAAAGATAGGTCAAGGCAAGAAAATGAAGCGGTTCTCGGACAGTGATGCGTAAACTCATCCACGTTTAGGACACCCATCTCAAGCTCTTCGATCAGATCGGCAAGGACTTGTCCCCTGGGATTTATGGTGTAATCTCCCCAGAGAGGATGCCTGCCGTTCAGATCTCCAAGCAAGAGATAGGGCCTCGGCAACCATGCCACGACGCGGCGAAAGTCCCCCGCGTCGAAGTCAGCTGACGGTGGAATGTACGCAGAAATGATAGTATACCTCCTATCCAGGTGCAGCTGCACAGCCACTGCCTGAAAGGAGGTATCTAAAGAGAAAGGAAGAACGGAGACATCATGCCGGGTGTAAACCGCGCATCCCCCAGCCCGGCCGTCCCGCGGTGGTTGGGTCGCAAGACCCTTATACCCCGGGAGGGCAGGCAGGGGGCACGCGCCTAGCATGGTCTCCTGCAAAAAAATAGCTAACGGGGAACGGGATAAAGCGAGCCTCCGCAGCTCCTCCCAGTTGGCCCGGAGTCCACGGCAATTCCATTGAAGGAATATGCCCTCCAGGCCTAGCTCGGAGGAGACGCGGGGGCCCTCCTCGAATTGAAGACCCTCACGGGAATGGCCGTACGCTTCCCGGGGGCAGAACCCCGGGCGCTGTTGGCCGGACAAAGCGCTGAAGGCGCTGTCGCCTTCGAGGACTTATTGGGGGAGGTTGGGCTCGCCATGCGAGTCTTTTCCTCCCTCCGCCTCGAAACTTTAGGCGGGCGTTGCGGCTTCGGAGGCGGGGGGCCCTCTTTTCGAGGAACCACCGTCTCCGAGCCACTCGCTCCACCTCGGGGCGTGGGCAAAGGGGCCGAAGCTCCTTTGTTGCTGTCCTCCTTTCGGGGAACAGCTTTAGGAACCCCGGAAGATGGCCTAGCGACCATCTTCAGGGGTGTTGCCTCCTGTGAGTCTAACGACTCGGTGGAGGCGCGTGGCCGTTTCGCTTTACGCGAAACGGTCACGCTGGGGGAAGAGGGGGGAGCCCTGGTTTTAGCCGGGGCAGGGTATGAACCCTTTTTGCCGCCAGCTTTACCAGGGGAGCGCCCAGGTTGGGTAGAGCCCACAGAAGGGCTCCGAATGGGCGCGGAAACAACCGTGCTCGTTGGCCTGGATGGGCCAGGAGCAGAGGGTGCCTTTCTAACTATTGAGGCATATGACGTCCCAGGCAGAGCCGGGCGCGCCAGGACCAAGTCCTTTGCCTCGCGGAATGAGAGTCGATCCTGGGCCTGAACGGCCAGGATTTCTTTCTCAAGGAGATATGCACCACATTGCTTCGAAGAAGCAGGGTGCGGCTCTCCGCAATTGACAAACTTGGCCACACACGATTTGGACTTATCGTGTGCGACCTTGAAGCAATTTACACAGACTTCGGGTGACCCCGATTTTGCACGTCTACATGATCGATTCGTATGGCCGAAGCGGTGGCAGTAATAGCACCGCCGCGGCAGTGGCACGAATGCCTTCACGCGGTAGCGGTACCAACCGGCACGCACCGACTCAGGGAGCTTGTCACAGTCGAACGTGACGAAGAGTGTAGGGGTGGGTCTCGAGGCCCCTCCCTGTTTTCTCATCACACGCTCGACCTTGACCGCCCCATGGTCGGCCAGCTCTAGGGTGATGTCCTCAATGGAGTAGTCAACGAGTTCCCTCGCATAAACTACTCCTTTCACAAAGTTCATGGTAGAGTGCGGCGTCACACTCACCAGGGTGCCATGAAGTGTCCGAAGAGCACTTATCTTGGCCGCCTCGGCTGGATTCGCCGCATTCGCCAGAAGGCTCCCGTCCGAGAAACGGGTTACCTTCGGCTCTCTACCAATTGCACTAGCTAATCCTCTCCTCTGATGGATCATGTTGCCCTTGGACAACATGGTGCCATCAGTGGAGCGAATAACGAGAAAGCGTTTGAAGCCAGCGGGCTCGAAAACGCCAGGTAACCTCTGAATCAGGGGCCCCGATGTCATCGAGGCTCCGCCCTGTGCATTCTTGGTCTTAGTCGTAGTCATGGGCTCCGCACACGAGGGGGTAGAGGGGCCGGATGTGCCGATCTTGGCTTGGTCGCCTACCAAAGTGGCAGCAGACCCATCCGTCCCCGCAGCCCCCGCGGATGGAGAGGAGCCCCGAGTCTTCTTCGTCTTTTGAGTCTTTTTAGTCTTTTTCTTTTTAGGAGAGGAGGGCGGGGAATGAACCCGCTTTTCACCTCCGCCGGCAGAAGTCCCCAGGCCAGATGGACCAGCCTCAGCCAGGTCCCTCTCCGAAATGGAGAAGGTCCTGGTTGTCGTAGGGGCACCTGTCGGAGGAGATCCCTCCCCTCCTTCTACTGCCTCGGAGCCCTCAGCCATTTGAGGAGGACCTTGCATAGGGGCGGATTCGGGTTCGGTGCTTGGCGCCGAGCCCGAATTCCCCCCCATGGAAGGCCCTACCGTCTGGGGCTGGGTCTCCTCAAGGACCATGTCTATCACAGGAGGGGCCTCCAGTTGGCCATCCCCTCCCAGGACATCGCAGGTCCCCTTGGCAGTATTGTCACTAGTCAGGTGGTGTGGGGAGGCACAGGCCTTGACCCCAGCAAGGTTCAAAATTCTTGCCAGCAGGTCTTTTGAGGGAAGCGACCGAAGGGGCCTGGCTTCCCTCTCCCCCCTAAGGGGGTTTGCCCTACCGAGCCGGTTGCACGAGGGGCGGTCGGCAATGGGCTGCCTGCTGGCTTTCTTGGCAGTCCCCTTAGAAAGCAAAGGAGGGACTGCCGCTGGAGATAGGGAGGTGCCCGAAAGCACCTCCAGAGAAGGGGGTGAGGGGGAGTCCCCTACACCCGTAGGCGTAGGAGAGGAGTAAGCCTCCTCTCCGGTTAAAGAATTATGGAGGGTCCCTTGCGCAAGCACAAGGGGGGGGACCTCCATTTTCTCGGTGGAGCTGCCCGAGGGCGGCTCCGTAGATGTTTTTGGGGAAGTTGGGGGTTGGGTTTTTTGTTTTTTTTCATACATGGGCATGGTGACCCTCTTTTGATTACGGGACGCAATAGCTCATCACCTCTCGCAGTTGCCCGCACTGCGAGAGGTGCTTACAAGCCCGGCAGAGCCAGGCGCCGCCATTCGGGACCACCCCTCCCGCCTGGTGGCCTGGCAGTCCTTCGGCATGGCGGCTCCACCTTGGACACGGCGTAAAAAATATAGGTTGTGAAGAGGAGAGGAAAAGGGATGTGAGGAAGATGTGGGTGGGGATGAAGCAGGTTGTTAAAAAAACCCCATCCCGAACCGGAGCTGAGGGGTTAGGGAACAATGTCCCCTCCCCCCCTCAGCCCCGATCCGGGGTGGTTGGCTTGAGAAGAAGGTCAGCATTCTACCCTGTGAAATTAGAGGCTGACCAGAGAAAGTTGTGGGAGAGGTTGTATGAAAAGCGACGAGGTAGGGGAGAAATCGGGCTATCTGAAGGAAGGAAGAGAGGCTAAGCTGGGGCCGGACGGAGCGCTGGATCCCGTCAGCACGGCGGCCAGGATGGCAAATCGCCGCGCCCCTTACGGGGGCATATTCCTTCAATAAAATTGCAGCGGACTCCGGGCCAACTGGGAGGAGCTGCGGAGGCTCGTTTCATCCCATTCCCCGTTAGCCATCTTTTTGCAGGAGACCATGCTAGGCGCGTGCTCCCTGCCTGCCCTCCTGGGGTATAAGGGTCTTGCGACCCTACCACCGCGGGATGGCCGGGCTGGGGGATGCGCAGTTTACACCCAGCATGATGTCTCCGTTCTTCCTTTCTCTTTAGATACCTCCTTTCAGTCAGTTGCTGTGCAGCTGCACCTGGATAGGAGGTATACTATCATTTCTGCATACATTTCACCGTCAGCTCACTTCGACGCGGGGGACTTTGGCCGCAGAGTGGCACGGTTGCCGAGGCCCTATCTTTTGCTGGGAGATCTGAACCGCAGGCATCCTCTCTGGGGAGATTACTTCATAAATCCAAGGGGGAAAGTCCTTGCCAAACTGATCAAAGAGCTTGAGATGGGTATCCTAAACTTCGATGAGTTTACGCATCACAGTCCGAGAACCGCTTCATTTTCTTGCCTTGAACTATCTTTGTGCTCTTCAGATGCACAGCCTGATTTTGATATAGGGGTTGGTCAAAGATCTCCATGGTAGTGATCACTCTTCCAATCAAATATCATTTTTTAGGGCAACTGCCGCCTGAGAGCCCACCTGGGTGGTGCTTGGCGCTTGGTGCGGTGGCCTGCATTTCAGGAAATCGACTGAATTCTCTATCTCAGTCGAGGAGTTTGGGGCGGTAGATGAAGCCGTTAAGTTCTTCTCCAGCAACCCCATCGCCGTGGGCCTGACTAATATTCCTCAGACGTCTGGCCGTCCTCCACGCCGACCACTCCCATGGTGCTCGCCCGAGTGCGAGACGGTCCTTAAATAGAAGCGTCATGCCTAAATGCGCTATAAGCGCCGCCCGAACGATTTCACTGTCGCTAAATTTCGTTGGGCTAGGGCTAGGTTCCGGTTTTTTTCGAAGCACGCTCGCCGCTCATCTTGGCAGGCATACGTGTCTTCACTTAACGTGAAGAACCCTTTAGCTGAGTTGTGGAAGCGAGTCAAAAGGATTCGAGACAAGTTCTCGCAGGATTCCCCTCCAATTTTCCTCCAGGAGAATGGGAGCGCAATCTTGGACCCCACGTCCGTGGCGGAATCCTTAGCGACCGCTTTTTTTCGTATTCAATGCACGTCGTGATATCAGGGCAGGCTGCCGGCTGGACTTTACCTCCAGAAGCGTAGAACCCTTCAACCACAAGTTTACTGTGAGTGAGTTGCGTTCCGCTCTCGCTTCGTGCGCGGACACTGCCCATGGTCCGGACGATGTCCCGTACGCATGCTTCGACATCTGGGTGATCGAGGAATGGCTTTTCTGTTAGATTTGTTCAACAGGATCTGGAAGGAAGGTTTTCTCCCAAACTCCTGGCGAATTGCTACTGTGCTCGCCTTTCGAAAACCGGGATAAGATGACTCAACTCCGACCAGTTTCCGCCCAAATTCTCTAAACTCTTGCGTGTGCAAGTTGATGGAGAAATTGGTAAATGTTAGATTAGCCTTTTTCCTGGACAGCGGAGGCCATCTTTCTTTCGCACAGTGCGGCTTCCGCGAGTTCCACTCCACGTCGAATGCTCTGCTCCAACTGGAAAATGCTGTCTGCGAGGCTTTCCTTCGTAGACCGCACTACGCCACGGTGTTTTACGATCTGGAGAAGGCCTATGATACCGCATGGCGATCCGCTATCATGGCAACTCTTTACATGATGGGCGCGAGAGGACGCCTCCCAATGTTTATATTCTAATTTTGGTGAAATCATAGATTCCGCGTTCGGGTTGGGGGAGCCTTCTCCAGCCCAAAGGAGCAGGAAGACGGTGTCGTGCAGGGAAGTGTCTCAGTGTCGCACTCTTTTCCCTGAGCATCAACGGCATCACCTCGGTGCTGGCGAAAGATGTTCTCGCTACGCTCTACGTGGACGACCTTTAGATCTCTTTTAGGCCGTCCCAGATGCCAACTCTGGAGCGTCGACTCCAACAGGCATTGAGTCGCGTCTCTCGCTATGCCGAAGCTCAAAGGTTTTAGTTTTCTTTGCCAAGACTAAGGTTGTGCACTTCTGCGGCCATCCACGGCTTTACCCTGATACAGATTTGTTTCTTAATGGGGTGTGCCTGGATGTGGTTGAGTCGCACCGTTTCCTTGGTCTTGTATTCGACAGACGCCTTACCTGGGAAGCTCATATTCGCAGCCTTAGGGTCTGTTGTACTTGCGCCATAAACATTCTCCGTTCCGTGACGTTCAGCGCTTGGGGCGCTGATAGGGCTACTGCTCTACTTTTTTATCGATCGTTTGTTCGTTCAAAGCTCGATTTCGGATGCGAGTTTTATGCATCCGCAGCCGAGCGTTTATTGCGGAAGGTGGATTTGATCCATCACACCGGCCTTCACCTTCCGACAGGTGCCTTCCGCACTTTCACCATTGAGAGCTTGTTGGTCGATGATGGGGACAGGCCACTCACTCTGAGACGCGTGCAGTGCATCACTCGCCTGTACGCGCGAGCCCGGCGCCTTCCTCAGTCGCCAACAGCTCTCACTGCATCCGCAGCTGATCTCGATGGTGCCTATGCCGCCGAGAGACGCCATTCTTACCCTAAGCCCTTCGGGTTTAGGGCCAGGAAACTCCTTCGCGAGGTAGATATAGCTCTCGGGCCGGTGGCGCCTCTGGTTCTGCCCAGGACGCCACCCTGGAGGGTACCACATTTGGCTATTTGTCGCCACGCCTCTGCTCCCAAAGCTTGTACTGCGCTGGGAGTATTGCGTTCGACCTTTTTGGAGCACACATCGTGTCACGCTGGAACCGTGCCAGTGTATACGGATGGCTCCAAGTCCCAAAAGGTGGTCGGCTTTTACGCCGTATCCCCTCTGTTTGAAGTCAGCTGGGCTCTACCACGCGCTGCGTCTTTCTTCGCGGCCGAGCTGGTGGCAATACACCACTTGGTACGGAAGATTACGCAACGTGCCCGGTTGGGTCAAAGGGACCTTAAAGTAGCGTGCTATTGTGCCTGCGACTGTTTCCATGGACCTATCCTCAAATGCCGCGGTGGCTTCAGGTTGCTTTATGTCGTCTCCGAATCGGACACACTCGCGTGACGCATCGCTATTTGATTGAGTGCTTGCCTGCGCCCTATTGCGACGACTGCGTCATCCCCCAGACTGTTTGGCACATTCTTGTTGAATGTCCCATTCTGGGTGATCTTCGCGATGATACCTGTCCCGGTACCGGGATGGGCGGGGTCGCTACCGCCTGTCCTTTGTTCTCAGGACAGATTCGTGCTCATTTACTTGTGGACTTGTTGACTTCTTGGGCGAGGCCGGCCTTCTCCCTATTATTTAAGCAAGGTTTGTTTTTTTTCCTCTAGTTGCATGCTCCTGCGCCCGGGGGACCTCTCCCCGACGCACCAGCTTGCTTCCTTTTCCCCTTTTTGGGGTGTTGTTTATTTTTCTCTTTAATTTTATTTTAAAGTAGCCAAGAACTAGGCCAGTTTTAATACGGCGATTAATGCCCAAGTAGGCAGTCTCCAGATGAGCTCTTAAAAAAAAAAATGGAGTGGCTGTAAAGATGTTCCCGCACATGTCCGCTAACCATCTTCTTGAGGCTACATGAAAATTGAGCAGAAGGTTAGTCTTCAACCCATATCATCGTACGTTACTTTTAAAGTTAAATACATTTCATTATCTCTTCTTATTTTTTAAGGTCAATTAGCGTTCAATATTAGAGTGAGCTTTGGGTCAACAATTACTTTATATTCAATTGTTTAATTTAGTAAGTCTCACTCAAACTTGTTTAATTCAAAACTGTGTAATTTGTTTGTTAGATTTCATATTTGGTTCATGTTGCAGTTAAAGTTCTATTTTTGTAGAAGTATGTAATTTAATTCTCGGAACGCTGAGCATGGAACTAGAAACCCTCAAAGATTAAAACTAACGTAATTATAATCATTTTTAAAATATAGCAGTCTTAGAGAAAACTTAATCAAAACGTTTTTAAAGTACGTAACAAACCTATACGACATCAACATTTTCCGCTGTAACATTAACGACAAAAGTTTCACTTCAATATCTCACTCTCGTTACTTACCTTCTTGAATATCTAACGGCTTTAATGAAAAATTGCATGTTTGTACAGTTAAACCTTTGAAATTCCTCAGACTAAAGAACTTTTTTATGTTAGTTTCCTAAAACATAAACTACACGAGGAATTAATCTATTCACAAATCCCATACAGGACTTCTTAATTGTGTAAAATATCTTAAATTCCACGGCTCAGCTTAACTCTCATCTTCTCTGAACCTATTCGCCACAGAAAGCCTTTGTTTTAGGCTCTGCAACTATAGTGCTTGTTCTGGAAGTGGTAAATTTCTCGAAGCTGCTATTGCTTTCTCGATGTTTGTTCGTAGCTCGTACAGATTTTCCATAAGTCGGGACAAATTGGGTTTTGGACATTTTTATTATACTGAATTTAGACCATCTCACTGACTAATGAGGAATAAATTTCAAGTTATTTTGCTAATCGTGACCCACAGTTATTGGGAAATGGCGACATATTCAACAAGTTACATCAAGACTGTGCATCAATTGCAAATATAGGTGTCGAAAGTATATAGCAAAATTGGACCTGTAGCTGACATGACTCACCAAAAAACTTAAGAATTGATGCAAATTTTCAATTGGAATCCTTTGATTGTTGCGCAAGATATGTTTAGACGAATAGATAAAATAATATCAGTTTGGATAAATTAATTGTTTTGGTAAACTATGTCAGTTAAATTTGAAATTCTGCATTTGAGAAATTCTGGATACTTTAAACAGATCTTCCTACGATGTCCATATGTATGCATGGTATGGAAAAGAAGAGGGTAAAAGTATGAGTATGATTGGCCTTCATTCTCCTAGTGAGAAAAAAATATGAGTGAGATAATTGATATGAAAGCTATGAGTGTTATGAATATTATTATAATGGATCATATATTTTCCTCTGTATCTATAAATTTGTTATAGTGGTATATTGAGGAAAAATTGCTGGAAATGTACAAAGATACGGAAACTTCAAAATGAAAGATTGAAGAATAAGAATGAAAGAAAAGAATATTTGAGAATACTCTGGAAAATTTTGGTTGTAAATTTGGTAGAGTTGAAGAGGAATAAGTCACCTCTTTATAGTTGGCTCGAGTAAGCACTTTATAATAGGGACCTGTAACCTCTTTAGGGGACTCACGGTCACCCACCTTAGGGCAGGAAGAGGTTGAAGGACGGATGTAACCCGGCTTTATGGGCGAGGATGTGCAACTGCAGGAGAGGAAGTCCGTCACCCCTTTGAAAGGTTAAAAATGGCGCGGATATTTTGGACAGGTCCCTCAAGTCCCATGAGTGAGGTGAAGGGTGGGTTAATCTCATATCTGACTCCAAAAGATACTCAAATATATATCGGCTTGTCTGGGCTTACCGTAGGCTTGCGAAGGAGAAAGGACAGAGGAATCACGTAAAAATATAAATGTTTAATTTCCACAAACAAAAAGAAGTAAGACAGAAATGAGGCTCGTGTTTACAGTAAGCGAAGATTTTAGTAACTGTCAGGAAAGTGAGGATTACCATAACGAGACTTAGGCTAATTACAACGTGGGTTTCGCTACGCGAACGAACCGTAATTAGTTCTTTACTAGGTGTGAACGAAGAACCTCTCGAATTTTCCATTTTTTTTCTATAAGTAGTATATGAATAGTTCTCTTTCCGTCACTGGAGCACCATGCTTCTAGCTCCGTCCACTAAGCATGATTTTCTTATGATGCTAATAAGTTTATAGCACTTAAAATTTTTACATCTTCGATATATATTTTTTGTCATAGCTGAGAAGTCGCTAGCTTTCTCGTCGTAATTCCATTTATAGACGAGAAAGATTTGTTTTATTACCCTGTCAGCAAATTTTGATTATCTGAATTCACAGCTTGCCGTTTGAATTCCTGACCAGTTTACAAATAGATAGATATACGAGGTACGGTCAATAAGTTTTGCGAATCGGTAGGGCAAAACACAGAAAGGGGTATAGCTGTGTATGGGGATGTTAGGACAAGTTATAACAAGTCAAGACCTGCAACCGCACACTCTTGCCTCGTCTATTTGAAAAGCAGTAGCTGATCGCAGATTGTGAGTCACAATTTTTCAACAATGGAGAAGGTTGAGCACAGCACAGTGATCAAATTTTTGACCAAGGAAGGCCAGAATGCAAAAGAGATCCATTAAGGCATGGTTACAGTGTACACCGACATCGCCCCTTCCTATGCAACATTTGATCGCTGAAATAGGGAGTTCCGCCATGGTCGTGAGTCCCTTGATAATGACCCCCGTCCAGGACGCCAGTCAGACGTGACTAACGAGGACAATGTGGCCCGTGTGGAGAGGATGATCCTCGAAAATCGACGGGTCAAGGTCGAAGAAATCGAGCGACAACTTGGAATATCACACGGAAGTGTTATGAACATCATCCACGACAATTTTGCTATGACCAAGGTCGCTGCCCGTTGGGTCCCTAGAAACCTCACGCCCGATGATCGACTTCAACGTCGTCAGAGTCCACAAGGCCAGAGTTGCACAAGCTGACCTGCGCGAGTGCAGATTCGAGGAGCTCAACCATCCTCCCTACAGTCCAGATCTGGCCCCTAGCGACTCCTTTTTATTCCGCCAGCTCAAGGCTGCACTGCGTGGACGCTGGTTTGGGGACGATAATGTTGTCCAGCCCTTGTCCAGGAGTGGATTGAACAGCAGTCAGGAAATTTCTGGTTGTCGGGAATTCGAAGCCTCAGGGATAAGTGGCGAAGTGCATTGAAGTCGAGGGTAGTTATATTGAAAAATAATAAAACATTTTTCCTCATATCTAGTTTCCTTAATTCTGAATTTCAAAACTTATTGACCGCCACTCGCATATGTACATCCGCTAGGGAATTTGTAGCAATTTTTGTATTCCTGCGAGGCACTTTGCTGATGCAATATTAGTGCCAGAAGCATGCTTTCATAGAACTCCCTTCCCAGTAACGGAGTTTAGAAAGAGAATTGTACATCCTAACTAGAGGAACGGGTACATTTTTAACATAGGCACAAAGCAATTTATTACTCTTCAAGGGATTAGTACTCAATTGGACATCGGAAGTATCAGTTTGGAATTTTCTTTATAAGCGCCAATTCAATCAGATGCCTAAGTATATAATTGTAAGAATTATAAATTGTTTTTGCATTATCAATATCAAATAATTGTTTTCATTTGACATGTGAAGAAACAAATTAGAAAAAAGAGATCCACGTCGCATATGGTTTTTATGTTCTTTTATTGTCTTGCAGAATCTGCTGCTTTCGCCCATATATATTTAATTGCAAGATTTGCAATGGGTATAATAAACCCCTGTTCTTTATTGATCGATCTATCTTTAGACAGACTATTTCGGATAGTTTGATCGTATTAAAAGTTAACAATGATGTTTGCACTTTCCAACTTTTATAAAAATAATTGGGGAGATTATGGGAATGTAATATAATAATTTTCACACCCTTTTTTTCTCAGGATTAGCTAGTTCTGGTTTTATAATGACTTTTTCTATTAACCAAAGGATATACTGCAGCTCAATGAATGCTTGGATGATCGTATTGATTTCATCTTGCAAGAATCAAGGATCACAAATGCGATATGCTCCGAGTCCAGGGAAAAAACTACAGACCTTTTAACTGATACGTGGTGGCACGAGAAATAGTGAATATAGGTATTGGGGTTTGTTGGTTTCCGGTAGACAGAACAATATGCTTTGTTGTTAACTTTAGGTATTTTTTGAATCCAGAAATACCAATGAGTTGTTTAGTTTCCATTCTATTTTAAATGTAATGGTGGGCTGGATATTATTCAATTGTTCAAACCAAGTTATCGCATTAAGTAAGATAGGGGAGGAGTAGGTGTTTCTCAACGTGGTCCATGAACAGATTACATAGTATCGGGTAAAGGGGATTAGCCATGCTCAGGTCATGTTTTTTTCTGTAAAATAAAATCTTCATTTGTGCGATACAGACAATGTGTTTAACGCCCAAGCTTGTTTTAACTGATAGAAATATGGCCTGAAAGTAGATGCCAAATTTCCTCTCATGAAAATTTATTGCTTACTTGATTCCAATTTACAATATCCTAAATGCATGATATAATATACGTAGCTTAACCATCCTTAGCCATTTATTTTACACTATATTCTCTACACGACAGGAAAAATGAATACTATTTATGTTTGTACCGTCGTCAATTTTGAAATTTATACAGGAAATATAAAGGTTTTTTGGATTTCTAACTGATGGGAGTCCTTTTCCAACCTTGTTACTTAAGGGCTGAACTGAGTACTCTTGAGTATAATATGTTTATTAATCTATCGAAACAAAGATAGCGCTTGGTTATAACAGCCTAACTAGTGGGACTAAAGCCAGCAATATATAGAGCATGAATATGCATATAAGGGAAGTGTCTTAGGGATTGACGCTCAGAAAATAACAATAACCCCTCTCGGTGTCGCAATCGTGTGTGAGTGCCTTCACTGTTGTTATTAGATAAAGAAAAGGCAATGTTTCCATTATAAATTATTATTAAACTTGATTTAGAGCAGTCTCTTGAGGGAATAGAAAATGGTCCATGTTTACCATATTTACAACTGCACTCTATGATAATTGAGGCAGCAAAGTTTCGTAAATGCCACTTATGTTAGACATTGTAATGGGCCTTTGAAAAGTATAACTAAACAAAAACTGATAGCTTTTGAATGTATACACTCACTAGCCTTTTCAAAGTGTAGATTAATGATATATATAGCTTTTCGATTATCATCAATAACCCTCATTTGTCGGAAAGGTTTCAATAACTTAACTTATTAATGCCTAGCTACCTGTATTTAGACCCTTAAAACGATATAAAATATTAATTTACATAATATAAATCGGTCCAACTAACGAAAGTGCATTATTCCTCATATTTTATGTGACTATGATAATACATTCATTTTCTTTCTACTGATTAAAATAAAAAATTTCTTATTCATTATACTCAATTGTAGAAAAGTTTGATGTTACACAAGTTACATGTGGCTATTTAATATCAAAGAAAATACATATTATTTTTACATTCAAATCGCGAGGGCTTAGAGTGTAGACCAGGTAAATATGAAATGCAAATAGATGGTTGCTGTAAAAATAAACTATACCCAAGTCATTTTATTCTTCAAGTACAGATTGTACTTAAAATCTCCATTGATAAAGATAATATGCCAAAAGTACCCCAAGAAAAGAGGAAAAATAAATCAATACATAGCGTAATATTGAGCAAAAGCGACTTTTTAAATGTAATTTTTCCTGTTTCTTTCAATATGTTCGAAATCAAGAAGGTTACAATCTGCATTTCACCCATAGTCAGTTATTTAAATAATCATTTGCCAAATATACAATATAAGCCTTATTTTGGGGGCCAAAATATATACCTGCCACTCGTGCAATAAAAACGTTAGCTAGATTCTTACCAACGAATAAAACAGAGTAGCTATTTAGTATAATAGCGCTCTTGCTATTGGTTAACCGTCAAGAGAAAAATCAATGGGAACTATACATCACATACTCATTATTCACCGGGACGTTATAGGTTGAAAAAATATTTGCTAGTAAACATTTAGCAGATAATGCCAACCTGTTGATTGATGGAATGCTCAGAGGTCAAATCCCTTTGAATTAAAAAGTATTAAATTATTTAATATGCTCCCTTGATAGATTAATATATATATATATATAGTAATATATATATATATATATATATATATATATATATATATATATATATATATATATATATATATTAGATCTACATGCATCAGTAAGCGCATAGCCAATCGCAACATTCTCATATTCTTGATCTGCAACCAGGGAGGTTCTATTATCGCTGGTTGACGTCAAAACAAAATAATACCTAACCCCTCCCTTACGAGAACAGACTTTCTTGCCTGGTAGCCATTGTCCTTGTAATATGTATGACCATGTCATTATCGTATCCGTGGATACCGTTGACGAAGTGATGGGCTTATGACTTAACTCATAATTATCTCGCTTTCTCTCATTGCTCAAGAAAGGGTAGAATCAAGGTTCAGGGCACCAGGCTCTTACTCTCGCCGCAAAGTGAATTCATCCCTCTTCTACTCTAACATTTTTTTCCTGTGTTTGTTAATGCATTGCGTGTTCATTAATTTTGGACACAGTTTGTTTTTAAGCAATTACCATTGCAATATGTCACATAGTAATTCTGATAGCCATTTAAACAGATCAACATGCAGTAAAAAAGTATCTCTTTCGCATGGGGGCCATGCTGTTTGATTAATATTTTAGCCGACCTCGCCTTGTCCATCAATTTCGTATTAACTCTAAACCCTGGCATGGTGAGGAATATCTCTAATGGAAGGGTGCCGTCAAAAGAAAACACTCCCCACACACCGTTTCCAAAGTCACACCACCTTACACTCTTCAACGCTTATATACCTTTAAAGATTATATGCAATAAATGTCCTACGGGCATCATTGTCCAATCATTTCTATGTTCATTTCAACATAGAGTTAAAAATAGCTGCCTTATCTGAACAACGCCCGTTCTTTTGTGAAATATCGACAATGTGATCAGTAAAACACTGCAGATATGTGTCTAGACATATATTATGGTCATCAACAGTTAAACTGTCATCTATAACTTATACGATAAGAAATTATATTATTAAAATAACCCGTTTCAAATATTTTTACTGTATCAACTTAATGAACACTATTTATAATTGGCTAATTCACAATATCCTTTCACCATCTTCTCTCGTTTGTTCTAGAAATAAGATGATCGCATTTTCACTCAACACATTTCATTCTATGTTTTATATATTTAACCTGGATGTGCTATGCTTTTCAATATTTTCATTCTACGGTTCATGCAGAACAATAATAAAAGATCATTCTCAGTATATGCGTGGTCCTTGTGTTTTATGTCTCTTAATTTTTCTTCTATAAGATAAAATTCGTGAGTTACATTGATTAACTATTTATCATTCTCTTCATAGGTGCATGTTGACTCTGAACATCTCTATACTATTTCCTAAACAATGCTGCCTAAATTTTTTTTTACCTTTTCATATATTTTGACAATTTTTCATCGAGTCACAAACTAAATTATAAGGAATCTTGGCTCCTGTGAAATTACCACATTAATTCTAATTAATAGATAAGATTATACATCAAATTTCAATGTCAAAAAAAATGTTACTGGCAGGGTTAAGTCCTACAACACTAAAGAAAATAATAAGAACCTCGTTATGAACACGAGGTTACAGAACGCCAATTATAGGCTAAGCTGGACTCTATGCCACTCTTAAGAAACCCCAAATGTGTACAGACAGTTAAGTAACAATGATAAGTTACATTAATTGCTTAAATCAGAGTTCAAATTATATATAGCATATCCTAGTATTGGTAAAGGCAAAACAAAGAAAATATCGAAAATTAGTATATTAAGGTTATAAATAAATATATGAGGTTTGGAGAAACATAAATATCATATTTACAAATATACAGTTTATACAATACGTAAAAATAAAAAATTTAATAATACTTATCACACATTGAGAGAGAGGAGGTCTAAGGTACATAGGCACCAAACTTGACAACTATAAGAGACTTACGTTGCACTAGTGGTGCACTGAATAATCACACAAAACAATAAAGCACAATAATTGAATAGTTACACAAAATCTAGAGCAAATAGATTCCAGTAGGAATGCGTTAAGTGGTTGAAGGTGAACTGCCTAAAATTGGAGAGCTTTAAACTTAAATAAGTATTGGTAGCAAGTTAGTTGGTTGTGTGTGGGGAGGTTAGTTGGTTGTGTGGGAGGAAGTTAGTTGGTTGTGTGGGAGGAAGTTAGTTGGTTGTGTGGGTGGAAGTTAGTTGGTTGTGTGGGAGGAAGTTAGTTGGTTGTGTGAGAGGAAGTTAGTTGGTTGTATGGGAGGAGGTTATTTGGTTGTATGGGAGGAGGTTAGTTGGTTGTATGGGAGGAGGTTAGTTGGTTGTGTGGGAGGAAGTTAGTTGGTTGTGTGGGAGGAAGTTAGTTGGTTGTGTGGGAGGAAGTTAGTTGGTTGTGTGGGAGGAGGTTAGTTGGTTGTATGGGAGAAAGTTAGTTCGTTTTATTATGGGTAATCACTAAAGGAGTTGGAGATTGTCGTTTTGATATTACATTACAAATAAACATTACAAATATATTACAAATAGATACACAATTACATAAATATATACATTATAAATACATATATATTACAATTACATAAATTTACATAATGGACCCTTTTAACTATTAGTATACATAACATAAAAAGATCTTATGTTCATTATATCATAATGTTAAGTGTGATGAATTCGAATTTGATAACAAAAGGTTCTCATCACGTAACATTTTCTTAAAAATTGCCGATTAATTAATTATGCAATTGATAAAGATTTTCACGATACCATAATGCATTTCGCTCTCAAAGTCAGATTGAATGGGGCTATTTTGGTACAGGAATAGCATTTGAATGTCAAACTGGACGAATAGCCAACTCAAGTTCTGGATACATGATAGATTTCTTGCCTTATTGGTTCCGACCTAAGGTCAAATAAAATAAAATCAGAATGAAAATGGATATTACTGGCTGCAATCCCTATGAAAAATCGTGGGGGTATCACACATTATGTATTTTGATCTTTTTAATTGAAACATCTATTGAAAATAAAGTAAAGACCAGGAAAGGAAACAAATTGAATACCCACATTTTATACCTATTAAGCAGTAGTTGCAATCAGTTTAATGGTCCTTTGGCTCCCTCCAGACCATTGGTACGCCAAGAATGAGGCCAGGCCTTTACCTTTCACCAAGGCAGAAAAGGGACTTGTACATCTGACACAACATATGTGAGGTTCTCACCAATTGTCCGGGTCAACCACTTAACATCCATAGTACAGCTCATAAAGTTTCTTCACATGTTTAATCAACTGTCTCTTGTATTGTCTTAATGTAACTCATCCACATATACAACAGAAACTGCCTGGGTAATTTTCGCATTCTCTACGCGTTTTAGCTGTCTCCTGTTAAGAAAAAACATTGTAGTATGTAAAAAATAATATAAATAGTAACAGCAACAAATATTAAATAAAGAAAAATTAGGAAGCATTTATAATAACTTACAAAATTATCGAGCGTTATAAGAGTTACCACGGATGTGGACCTATATAAATAGAAATATATTGAGTATACGTTCATAAATAATCCTAGGTTAGGTTGACAAATAATTTCGCAATACCCAATTAAATTTATATCAAAAAGCGTTAATAACTTTTAGATTGTCAGTTTCGGTGCAATCCTGTTTGCATTTAATCGCTATGCAACCATCAGTATATATAACCTAAGTAAGATGCTAATTTACGAGAAACTGGAAGCTCGCAATAAAATAACGATGTTATATTCGTTCTTTAAGTAAAAAACACACCTAGAAAAGGGTATTCTCATTTTCCATTTTTTTATTGTTGTAGAGCAGAGGTTCTCAACCAGTGTGCCAGGGCACCTAAGGGTATCGCGAGATTCAAGAAAAAAAATTAATATAAACAAAATATTATACTGATAAATGCATACATAATTCGTGATAAATCGAGATTTAGCCATTTGAGAATGTTTCAAGAACAAGTTTCAACAGATAAGTGACATGGAAGACATATCACATTCAAGTGATGGCAGAATACACTGGAAATTCCACACTTACACACAGCCTCTCCACGAGGCACAACATACTTCTACCAACCATAGATCTCCTCCCCCCCCCGTCCCACCCGAACACACATACATGAGGGCGCGGAGGTGGCCAGACTGCAGGGTTGCAAATTGGTATAAGCTTAAGCTTCATCCTCCAGTATTTGTTGACAATTCTGTAACCAGTTCATGATTTTCCTTTGTGTATTATAGTATGCAATTGAAATTTTCATAACTAGGCAATACCCGCACAGGCACTTTTGTTAACTTTCGATTGTCTTTATTGAATAATATTACATTTTAATTCGTCAAAAATTATATCTAATGGAATGTTGCGAAACATTTCAGCCGTGATATCATTTTTCTTAGAGGGGGGGATGGGGGGAGGAAGCTTGTAGAATCTTGGAGACATGCTTGCCCGTGAAGAGACCTCGAACACTTTGCAGTGCATATTCGGCCTGCGAGCGTGTGAACGAAATGTTACGATTTTCAAAATCGTTGATCGCCCTCCAAACGAAGGAAGAATGCAGTGTCCAAAATGTGGCTTTGAATCTTAAATAATCTTTTTGAATTTTGACCGGTGATTGAAACCAAGTCGTTTATGACATTTATAACGACTTGTCTCCAGACAACTAGATAATTAAGAAAAGCAAATACTCCAAGATCCACTCGAAGCTGGTTCACAGAAAAGCTGAATGTATGGAAGTCATTAATAAGGCCAGGTAAAAGGAAGAGTAGATATGTATACAAACTAGTTTCACGGCTAGGCCTACAAAATGTCTCCGCTAAATCAAGGCTATCTGACTATATTATTTCACATATTACTTTTATAGTCATGTTATTTAATTTTTTTTGTACTAAAATATTACAATTAGAATAACAACAAGCTATATCTTTTTACTCATGTTCCAACCACCGTTGGAGCATACGTTATTCTGGTAGTTATATTCCTGCCTGGAGGGAAAGAGGTTGAGAAATACTAGTCTACTTCATATAAGTTAGCGCGCTTTGTTATTAAAACCAACAAATTTGGCCATGCAATTCTCTAAACCAAAGTTGCATCATGACAAGTTTAACTTAATCTGCAAGTCGCAATATCCATTAAAGTTTATGGGAATCTAGTAAAAGCATTGATGAGCAAATATACTGCCAACAACTGAATGGAATGCAAATTTAGCTAAAAACAAAGCGGACGGCATTAGTCCTTTGTAAAGCATCTAGCTATTTGAAATAATTGTAAATTGAATAGTAGGACCGAATAAAAATAAATTTACTATAATTTATATTCGCAAATTATAAACGTATCCAATTAATGGTAATAAATCTTATGCTGTAGTCTTTAATCCATTATTAATTAACTTGTGGTATTGTACCTATGCTAAAATTAATATTTTTTTGTCAAAATATCGAAAACTTAGGATTTCAAAAGCTTGTTTCCTCTCTATTTGATTGTTTCAACCCAGGGAATTTTACTTCTAGAAGTTGAGAAGAAAGCCAAGATTGGAACTTTAAAGCTATATACTATGCTACCTTCTATAGATGGTGGAAGTTAAAATAATTCCATCATCGATTCTTTGGTACAGTCACCTAAAGAGTTTCTGATAAATTGTTTTCAAGTTACACTTCTGTTTCTTTTTAGCGATTTATCCTGGAAGACGAGAACTTTGTGATAAAATTATTCACTTGTCCTGGTACAGGAGTACGTTTCCATGAAATAAATTCACTTCTTGCTGAGGAGTATTTTTTGGGAAAAATCAATTCACCTTTCGTGGTAAATGAGTTATTTGTGATAAATTTAATTTCCTTGTGCTCAGAAAAGATTACCGTATGATAAAATCAATTCGCGTTCCTTGGTAAGGGGTAGTTTAGGATAAAAAATTCATATCTACTAGTATAAGAGTACTTTAGGATTAAAAAAATTGCCTTGATCTTTGCGCATATATACTTTCTTCTGATTGAATCAGAATTACACTTTTCGGACGCTGCAGATCCAGTTGACTCATAGAAATTTTACTCGTTATATAACGGTATAGATTGTATTGAAGGGGGGCAGATTATTGGACTTACGTATTAACAATTTCTAAAAAGTAAAAATATTTATTGGATTCCCCAAAATCATGTCAAGAATACTACGTGTCTTGGCGAATGCTCCAATCCTATAAAATGAGGCACATTATCAATACAGTTACAGTTTCGATCTCCTTCAATAGAGCCGCTAACCTTGGTTCTAAATAGGAAGTTGAACTCAGTAATTGAGATAAATAATTTACGAACGTACTAGTTTATTGTTAATAAAATAAATGCAATAGAAATAGGAAAAATATAATATCAAATTAAAACTACCAAACGAGTTTTTTATGGATTTTTGGGCGAGAGACATTCATCTATGTCGGCCTTTAATACTGCCAGCAGCTTATATGATTAACCTGGACACAGCCATCGACCTGTTCCTCCTTTTGTACCTGTGTTTGTTGGAAAAGTTTTGTCTGTTGTTTTGGAACCCTAGACATAGGCTATCGAAAAAAATGATTATATATGTAAAAACTCAGTAAAAATGAATCAAATTTTTATTGTCAATCCATTCATAATTCAGTTACTTTTAAGGTTCTTGCGGCTTGTTTTGTATCTTTTTAATTCATCAGTTGGCTATCGGTAAATCATATCGATCTTTTATTAAATAATTTGATTCTTATAATGATCAAAGAAACAGATCTTTGTAAGGAATATTTCTATAATGTAAAGAAAATTAATATTATACAATCAATAAATATTTATTTTAGTTGGAAATTTGTAATTATGTAGCCTATCTACAAAATTGTATATATTGGCAAGATGAGGGACTTTATCGATGGCCTTTTTGAGATCCCAGGAGATGAGCATGGCTGGCTGTTGTTGTTTATGACTCTCGTTCTGGATTTAGAGGGCTCAAAAGATAATGTTCATTATCCCTCGACAAGCTTGTGAAGTCACACTGGGATTCAGAGAGGACTACTTCTGCGATGAAAAGGGGGCAGTCGAGGAGAATACGGGCTAAGATCTTGCTTAGTGTTTAAAAATGAGATACTGCGGTAGTTGTCCCAGTGCTCTCCATCCACCTTCTTAGAGATAGTCCCCGTAAGGGGCGTGGTGATTTGCCATCCTGGCCGCCGTGCTGACGGGATCCAGCGCTCCGTCCGGCCCCAGCTTAGCCTCTCTTCCTTCCTTCAGATAGCCCGATTTCTCCCCTACCTCGTCGCTTTTCATACAACCTCTTCCACAACTTACTCCTTTCCTACGCCTACGGGTGTAGGGGACTCCCCCTCACCCCCTTCTCTGGAGGTGCTTTCGGGCACTTCCCTATCTCCAGCGGCTCCCCGTAAGGGGCGCGGCGATTTGCCATCCTGGCCGCCGTGCTGACGGGATCCAGCGCTCCGTCCGGCCCCAGCTTAGCCTCTCTTCCTTCCTCTAGGTAGCCCGATTTCTCCCCTACCTCGTTGCTTTTCATACAACCTCTCCCACAACTTTCTCTGGTCAGCCTCTAATTTCACAGGGTAGAATGCTGACCTTCTTCTCAAGCCAACCAACCCGGATCGGGGCTGGGGGGGAGGGGACATTGTTCCCTAACCCCTCAGCTCCAGTTCGGGATGGGGGTTTTTTAACAACCTGCTTCATCCCCACCCATAACTTCCTCACATCCCTTTTCCTCTCCTCTTCACAACCTATATTTTTTACGCCGTGTTCAAGGTGGAGCCGCCATGCCGAAGGACTGCCAGGCCACCAGGCGGGAGGGGTGGTCCCGAATGGCAACGCCTGGCTCTGCCGGGCTTGTAAGCACCTCTCGCAGTGCGGGCAACTGCGAGAGGTGATGAGCTATTGCGTCCCGTATTAAAAAGAGGGTCACCATGCCCATGTATGACAAAAAAAAAAAAACCCAACCCTCAACTTCCCCAAGAAAATCAACGGAGCCGCCCTCGGGCAGCTCCACCGACAAAATGGAGGTCACCCCCTTGTGCTTGCGCAAGGGACCCTCCATGATTATTTAACCGGAGAGGAGGCTTACTCCTTTCCTACGCCTACGGGTGTAGGGGACTCCCCCTCACCCCCTTCTCTGGAGGTGCTTTCGGGCACCTCCCTATCTCCAGCGGCAGTCCCTCCTTTGCTTTCTAAGGGGACTGTCAAGAAAGCCAGCAGGCAGCCCATTGCCGACCGCCCCTCGTGCAAGCGGCTCTGGAGGGCAAACCCCCTTAGGGGGGAGAGGGAAGCCAGGCCCCTTCGGTCGCTTCCCTAAAAAGACCTGCTGGGCAGAATTGTAAACCTTGTGGGGACAAGGCCTGTGCCTCCCCACACAAGACTGGCGACACTGCCAAGGGGACCTGTGATGTCCTGGAAGGCGCCAAGCACCGAACCGAATCCGCCCCTATGCAAGGTCCTCCTCAAATGGCTGAGGGCTCCGAGGCAGTAAAAGGAGGGGAGGGATCTCCTCCGACAGGTGCCCCTACGACAACCAGGACCTTTTCCATTTCGGAGAGGGACCTGGCTGAGACCGGCCCATCTGGCATGGGGGCTTCTGCCGGCGGAGGTGAAAAGCGGGTTCATTCCCCGCCCTCCTCTCCAAAAAAGAAAAAGACAAAGAAGACTAAAAAGAAGAAAAAGACTCGGGGCTCGTCTCCATCCGCGGGGGCTGCGGGGACGGATAGGTCTGCTACCACTTTGGTAGGCGACCAAGCCAAGATCGGCACATCCGGCCCCTCTACCCCCTCGTGTGCGGAGCCCCTGACTAAGACTAACACCAAGAATGCACAGGGCGGAGCCTCGATGACATCGGGGCCCCTGATTCAGAGGTTACCTGGCGTTTTCAAGCCCGCTGGCTTCAAGCACTTCCTCGTTATTCGCTCCACTGATGGCAGCATGTTGTCCAAGGGCAACATGATCCATCAGAGGAGAGGATTAGCTAGTGCAATTGGTAGAGAGCTGAGGGGAGCCCGTTTCTCGGACGGGAGCCTTCTGGCGGAGGCGGCTAATCCCTCGAGGTGGCCAAGATAAGTGCTCTTCGGACACTTCATGGCACCCCGGTGAGTGTGACGCCGCACTCTACCATACACTTTGTGAAAGGAGTAGTTTATGCGAGGGAACTCGTTGACTACTCCATAGAAGACATCACCCTAGAGCTGGCCGACCATGGGGCGGTCAAGGTCGAACGTGTGATGTAAAAAAACAGGGAGGGGCCTCGAGACCCACCGCTACACTCTTCGTCACGTTCGACTGTGACAAGCTCCCTGAGTCGGTGCGTGCCGGTTGGTACCGTTACCGCGTGAAGGCATTCCTGCCACTGCCGCGGCGGTGCTATTACTGTCACCGCTTCGGCCACACGAATCGATCATGTAGACGTGCAAAATCGGGGTCACCCGAAGTCTGTGTAAATTGCTCCAAGGTCGCACACGATAAGTCCAAATCGTGTGTGGCCAAGTGTGTCAATTGCGAAGAGCCGCACCCTGCTTCTTCGAAGCAATTTGGTGCATATCTCCTTGAGAAAGAAATCCTGGCCGTACAGGCCCAGGATCGACTCTCATTCCGCGAGGCTAAGGACTTGGTCCTGGCGCGCCCGGCTCTGCCTGGGACGTCATATGCCTCAGTAGTTCGAAAGGCACCCTCTGCTCCTGGCCCATCCAGGCCAACGAGCACGGTTGTGTCCGCGTTCATTCGGAGCCCTTTTGAGGGCTCTACTACACCCGGGTGCTCCCCTGGTAGAGCTGGAGGCTAAAAAGGTTCACACCCAGCCCCTGCTAAAACCAGGGCTACCCCCTCTTTCCCCAGCGTGACCGTTTCCCGTAAGGCGAAACGGCCACGTGCCTCCACAGAGTCGTTTGACTCACAGGAGGCAACACCCCTGAAGATGGTCGCTAGGCCATCTTCCGGGGTTCCTAAAGCTGTTCCCCGAAAGGAGGACAGCAATAAAGATGCTTCGGCCCCTTCGCCCACGCCCCGAGGTGGAGCGAGTGGCTCGGAGACGGTGGTTCCTCGAAAAGAGGGCCCCCCGCCTCCCAAGCCGCAACGCCCGCCTAAGGTTTCGAGGCGGAGGGAGGAAAAGACTCGCATGGTGAGCCCAACCTCCCCCAATAAGTCCTCGAAGGCGACAGCGCTTTGTCCGGCCAACAGCGCCCGGGGTTCTGCCCCCGGGAAGCGTACGGCCATTCCCGTGAGGGTCTTCAATTCGAGGAGGGCCCCCGCGTCTCCTCCGAGCTAGGCCTGGAGGGCATATTCCTTCAATGGAATTGCCGTGGACTCCGGGCCAACTGGGAGGAGCTGCGGAGGCTCGTCTCGTCCCGTTCCCCGTTAGCTATTTTTTTGCAGGAGACCATGCTAGGCGCGTGCCCGCTGCCTGCCCTCTCGGGGTATAAGGGTCTTGCGACCCCACCACCGCGGGATGGCCGGGCTGGGGGATGCGCGGTTTACACCCGGCATGATGTCTCCGTTCTTCCTTTCTCTTTAGATTCCTCCTTTCAGGCAGTGGCTGTGCAGCTGCACCTGGATAGGAGTTATACTCTCATTTCTGCGTACATTCCACCGTCAGCTGACTTCGACGCGGGGGACTTCCGCCGCGTCGTGGCAAGGTTGCCGAGGCCCTTTCTCTTGCTTGGAGATCTGAACGGCAGGCATCCTCTCTGGGGAGATTACTCCATAAATCCCAGGGGACAAGTCCTTGCCGATCTGATCGAAGAGCTTGAGATGGGTGTCCTAAACGTGGATGAGTTTACGCATCACTGTCCGAGAATCGCTTCATTTTCTTGCCTTGACCTATCTTTGTGCTCTTCGGATGCACAGCCTGATTTTGATTGGGGGGTGGTCGATGACCTCCATGGTAGTGATCACTTTCCCATTCAAATATCATTTTCAGGGCAACTGCCGCCTGAGAGACCATCTCGGTGGTGCTTGGCGCGGGCGCGGTGGCCTGCATTTCAGGAAATGACTGAATTCTCTATCTCAGTCGAGGAGTTTAGGTCGGTAGATGAGGCCGTTGAGTTCTTCTCCGGCAACCTCATCACCGTGGGCCTGACTACTATTCCTAGGACGTCTGGCCGTTTTGCACACCGACCACTCCCATGGTGGTCGGCTGGAAGTGAGACGGCCCTCAAACAGAAGCGTTATGCCTACATGCGCTATAAGCGCCGCCCGAACGATTTCACTGTCGCTGAATTTCGTCGGGCTAGGGCTAGGTTCCGGTATGTTTCGAAGCACGCCCGTCGCTCTTCTTGGCAGGCATACGTGTCTTCACTTAACGGGAAGACACCTTTAGCTGAGGTGTTAAAGCGAGTCGAAAGGATTCGGGGCAAGTTCTCGAATGACCCCCCTCCTGTTCTCCAGGAGAATGGGACCGCAATCTCGGACCCCGCGTCCGTAGCGGAATCCTTAGCGACCGCTTTTTCCGCATTCTCTAGCCGTGATGCTGCTCCGCCAGCATTCAATGCACGTCGTGATGTCGCGGAAGGCCACCGGCTGGACTTTACCTCCAGAGGTGGAGAACCCTTCAACAACAAGTTTACTGTAAGCGAGTTGCGTTCCGTTCTTGCTTTGTGCGCGGACACCGTCCTTAGTCCGGACGATGTCCCGTACGCCATGCTTCGACACCTAGGTGAGCGAGGCATGGCCTTTCTGTTAGATTTGTTCAACAGGATCTGGGTGGAGGGTCTTCTCCCAGACTCCTGGCGAATCGCTACTGTGCTCGCCTTTCGCAAGCCGGGAAGAGATCACTCTACTCCGACCGGTTTCCGTCCAATCTCTTTAACCTCTTGCGTGTGCAAGTTGAAGGAGAAATTGGTAAATGTTAGATTAGCCTATTTCCTGGACATCAGAGGCCATCTGTCTTCTGCACAGTGCGGCTTCCGTAAGTTCCACCCCACGTCGGATGCTCTGCTCCGACTGGAAAATGCCGTCTGCGAGGCTTTCCTTCGTAGACCGCACTACGCCACGGTGTTTTTTAAACTGGAGCAGGCTTATGATACCGCATGGCGATACGGTTACATGGAGAGTCTCCACACGATGCCAGCGAGGGGACGCCTCCCAATCTTTATATCTGAATTTTTGCGAGATCGTCGATTCCGCGTACGGGTAGGGGGAGCCCTCTCCGGCCCAAAGGAGCATGAAGAGGGTGTCCCGCAGGGAAGTGTCCTCAGTGTCACACTCTTTGCCCTGAGCATCAACGGCATCGCCTCGGTGCTCCTGGAAGATGTTCTCGCTACGCTCTACGTGGACGACCTTTCGATCTCTTTTGGCGCGGCCCAGATGCCAACTCTGGAGCGTCGACTCCAACAGGCATTGAACCGCGTCTTTCGCTATGCCGAAGCGCACAGGTTTCGGTTTTCTTTGGCCAAGACTAAGGTGGTGCACTTCTGCCGCCATCCACGGCTTCACCCCGACCCAGATATGTTTCTTAATGGGGTGCGCCTGGATGTGGTTGAGTCGCACCGTTTCCTTGGTCTTGTTTTCGACCGACGCCTCACCTGGGAGGCTCATATTCGCAGGCTTAGGGTTTCTTGTACCCGCGCCATGGACATTCTCCGTTCCGTGAAGTTCAGCGCTTGGGGCGCTTATAGGGCTACTGCCTTACTTTTTTTTCGATCCTTTGTTCGCTCGAAGCTCGACTACGGATGCGAGTTTTATGCATCCGCAGCCAAGCGTTTATTGCGGAATGTGGATTCGATCCACCACACTGGCCTTCACCTTGCGACCGGTGCCTTCCGCACTTCCTCCATTGAGAGCCTGTTGGTCGATGCTGGGGAGATGCCACTCGCTCTGCGCCGCGTGCAGTGCATCACTCGCCTGTACACGCCCCGTAAGGGGCGCGGCGATTTGCCATCCTGGCCGCCGTGCTGACAAGACTCAGCACCCCGTCCGGCCCCAGCTTAGCCTCTCTTCCTTCCTTCAAAACACTTGTTTCCTCTTTTTTCACAGAACCTCTCCCACAACTTTCTCTGGTCAGCCTCTAATTTCACAGAGTAGATGCTGACCTTCCTTTCAGCCAACCGTCCCGCATCGGGGCTGAGGGGGTGGGGGACAATGTTCCCTAACCCCTGAGCTCCGGTCTAGGGTGGCTGGTTTTTAACTACCTGCTTCATCCCCACCCATACCTTCCTCACATCCCTTTTCCTCTCGTCTTCAAAATCTATCATTTATACGCCGTGTCCAAGGTGGAGCCGCCATGCCGATGGACTGCCAGGCCACCAGGCGGGAGAGGTGGTCCCAAATGGCGGCGCCTGGCTCTGCTGGGCCTGTAATCACCTCTCGCAGTGCGGGCTACTGCAAGAGGTGTGCGCTATTGCATCCCGTATTAAAAGAAGGGTCACCATGCCCAATGATGAAATTCACACCAAAAAAAAACAACCCCCAACTTCCCCAAGAACAACGGAGCCGCCCTCGGGCAGCTCCAGCAAAAAAATGGAGGTCCCCCCCCTGTGCTTGCACAGGGGACCCTCCATATTTCTCTAACCGGAGAGGAGGCTTACTCCTCTCCTTCGCCTACGGGTGCAAGGGACTCCCCCTCACCCCCTTCTCTGGAGGTGCTTTCGGGCACCTCCCTTTTCCCAGCGGCAGTCCCATCTTTTCTTTTCAAGGGAACTGCCAAGAAAGCCAGCAGGCAGCCCTTAGCCAGCCGCTTCCCATCAAAGCGGCTCGGTAGGGCAAACCCCCTTAGGGGGGAGAGGCAAGCCAGGCCCCTTCGGTCGCTTCCCTCAAAAGACCTGCTGGCAAAAATATTAAACCTTGCTGGGGTCAAGGCCTGTGCCTCCCCAAACAAGACTGGCGACACTGCCAAGGGGACCTGCAATGTCCTGGGAGGGGATGGCCAACTGGAGGTTCCTCCCGTGATAGACATGGTCCTTGAGGAGACCCAGCCTCAGACGGTAGGGCCTTCCATGGGGGGGAATTCGGGCTCGGCGCCAAGCACCGAACCCGAGTCCGCCCCTATGCAAGGTCCTCCTCAAATGGCTGAGGGCTCCGAGGCAGTAGAAGGAGGGGAGGGATCTCCTCCGACAGGTGCCCCTACGACAACCAGAACCTTCTCCATTTCGGAGAGGGACCTGGCTGAGGCCGGTCCATCTGGCCTGGGGGCTTCTGCCGGCGGAGGTGAAAAGCGGATTCATTCCCCGCCCTCCTCTCCAAAAAAGAAAAAGACTAAAAAGACTAAAAGGACGAAAAAGACTCGGGGCTCCTCTCCATCCGCGGGGGCTGCGGGGACGGATGGGTCTGCTGCCACTTTGTTAGGCGACCAAGCCAAGATCGGCACATCCGGCCCCTCTACCCCCTCGTGTGCGGAACCCCTGACTAAGACCAAGAGTGCACAGGGCGGAGCCTCGATGACATCGTGGCCCCTCATTCAGAGGTTACCTGGCGTTTTCGAGCCCTCTGGCTTCAAACGCTTCCTCGTTTTCCGCTCCACTGATGGCACCATGTTGTCCAAGGGCAACATGATCCATCAGAGGAGAGGATTAGCTAGTGCAATTGGTAGAGAGCCGAAGGTGACCCGTTTCTCGGACGGGAGCCTTCTGGCGAATGCGGCGAATCCCGCCGAGGCGGCCAAGATAAGTGCTCTTCGGACACTTCATGGCACCCCGGTGAGTGTGACGCCGCACTCTACCATGAACTTTGTGAAAGGAGTAGTTTGTGCCAGGGAACTCGTTGACTACTCCATTGAGGGCATCACCCTAGAGCTGGCCGACCATGGGGCGGTCAAGGTCGAACGTGTGATGAGAAAACAGGGAGGGGCTTCGAGACCCACCCCTACACTCTTCGTCACGTTCGACTGTGACAAGCTCCCTGAGTCGGTGCGTGCCGGTTGGTACCGCTACCGCATGAAGGCATTCGTGCCACTGCCGCGGCGGTGCTATTACTGTCACCGCTTCGGCCATACGAATCGCTCATGTAGACGTGCAAAGTCGGGGTCACCCGAAGTCTGTGTAAATTGCTCCAAGGTCGCACACGATAAGTCCAAATCGTGTGTGGCCAAGTGTGTCAATTGCGGAGAGCCGCACCCTGCTTCTTCGAAGCAATGTGGTGCATATCTCCTGGAGAAAGAAATCCTGGCCGTTCAGGCCCAGGATAGACTCTCATTCCGCGCGGCTAAGGACTTGGTCCTGGCGCGCCCAGCTCTGCCTGGGACGTCATATGCCTCAGTAGTTCGAAAGGCACCCTCTGCTCCTGGCCCATCCAGGCCAACGAGCATGGTTGTTTCCGCGCCCATTCGGAGCCCTTCTGCGGGCTCTACCCAACCCGGGCGCTCCCCTGGTAAAGCTGGCGGCAAAAAGGGTTCATACCCAGCCCCGGCTAAAACCAGGGCTCCCCCCTCCTCCCCCAGCGTGACCGTTTCCCGCAAGGCGAAACGACCACGCGCCTCCACCGAGTCGTTAGACTCACAGGAGGCAACACACCTGAAGATGGTCGCTAGGCCATCTTCCGGGGTTCCTAAAGCTGTCCCCCGAAAGGAGGACAGCAACAAAGGAGCTTCGGCTCCTTCGCACACGCCCCGAGGTGGAGCGAGTGGCTCGGAGACGGTGGTTCCTCGAAAAGAGGCCCCCCCGCCTCCGAAGCCGCAGCGCCCGCCTAAGGTTTCGAGGCAGAGGGAGGAAAAGACTCGCATGGCGAGCCCAACCTCCGCCAATAAGTCCTCGAAGGCGACAGCGCCTTCAGCACTTTGTCCGGCCAACAGCGCCCAAGGTTCAACCCCCAGGAAGCGTACGGCCATTCCCGTGAGGGTCTTCAATTCGAGGAGGGCCCCCGCGTCTCCTCCGAGCTAGGCCTGGAGGGCATATTCCTTCAATGGAATTGCCGTGGACTCCGGGCAAACTGAGGGGAGCTGCGGAGGCTCGCCTCCTCTCGTTCCCCGTTAGCTATTTTTTTGCAGGAGATCATGCTAGGCGCGTGCCCCCTGCCTGCCCTCCCGGGGTATAAGGGTCTTGCGACCCCACCACCGCGGGATGGCCGGGCTGGGGGATGCGCGGTTTACACCCGGCATGATGTCTCCGTTCTTCCTTTCTTTTTAGATACCTCCTTTCAGGCAGTGGCTGTGCAGCTGCACCTGGATAGGAGGTATACTATCATTTCTGCGTACATTCCACCGTCAGCTGACTTCGACGCGGAGGACTTCCGCCGCGTCGTGGCACCGTTGCCGAGGCCCTATCTCTTGCTTGGAGATCTAAACGGCAGGCATCCTCTCTGGGGAGATTACTCAATAAATCCCAGGGGACAAGTCCTTGCCAATCTGATCGAAGAGCTTGAGATGGGTGTCCTAAACGTGGATGAGTTTACGCATCACTGTCCGAGAACCGCTTCATTTTCTTGCCTTGACCTATCTTTGTGCTCTTCGGATGCACAGCCTGATTTTGATTGGGGGGTGGTCAATGACCTCCATGGTAGTGATCACTTTCCCATTCAAATATCATTTTCAGGGCAACTGCCGCCTGAGAGACCACCTCGGTGGTGCTTGGCGCGGGCGCGGTGGCCTGCATTTCAGGAAATGACTGAATTCTCTATCTCAGTCGAGGAGTTTAGGTCGCTAGATGAAGCCGTTGAGTTCTTCTCCAGGAACCTCATCGCCGTAAGCCTGACTACTATTCCTAGGACGTCTGGCCGTTTTGCACGCCGACCACTCCCATGGTTGTCGGCCGAGTGTGAGACGGCCCTCAAACAGAAGCGTTATGCCTACATGCGCTATAAGCGCCGCCCGAACGATTTCACTGTCGCTGAATTTCGTCGGGCTAGGGCTAGGTTCCGGTATATTTCGAAGCACGCCCGCCGCTCTTCTTGGCGGGCATACGTGTCTTCACTTAACGGGAAGACCCCTTTAGCTGAGGTGTGGAAGCGAGTCAAAAGGATTCGGGGCAAGTTCTCGCAGGACCCTCCTCCCGTTCTCCAGCAGAATGGGAGCGCAATCTCGGACCCTGCGTCCGTGGCGGAATCCTTAGCGACCGCTTTTTCCGCATTCTCTAGCCGTGATGCTGCTCCGCCAGCATTTAATGCACGTCGTGATGTCGCGGAAGGCCGCCGGCTGGACTTTACCTCCAGAGGCGGAGAACCCTTCAACGACAAGTTTACTGTGAGTGAGTTGCGTTCCGCTCTCGCTTCGTGCGCGGACACCGCCCATGGTCCGGACGATGTCCCGTACGCCATGCTTTGACACCTGGGTGTGCGAGGCATGGCTTTTCTGTTAGATTTGTTCAACAGGATCTGGGTGGAAGGTCTTCTCCCAGACTCCTGGCGAATCGCTACTGTGCTCGCCTTTCGCAAGCCGGGGAGAGATCACTCTACTCCGACCGGTTTCCGCCCAATCTCTCTAACCTCTTGCGTGTGCAAGTTGATGGAGAAATTGGTAAATGTTAGATTAGCCTATTTCCTGGACAGCGGAGGCCATCTGTCTTCTGCGCAGTGCGGCTTCCGTAAGTTCCACTCCACGTCGGACGCTCTGCTCCGACTGGAAAACGCCGTCTGCGAGGCTTTCCTTCGTAGACAGCACTACGCCACGGTGTTTTTCGATCTGGAGAAGACCTATGATACCGCATGGCGATACGGTATCATGGAGACTCTCCACACGATGGGGGCGAGGGGACGCCTCCCAATGTTTATATCTGAATTTTTGCGAGATCGTCGATTCCGCGTACGGGGGGGGGAGCCCTCTCCGGCCCAAAGGAGCAGGAAGAGGGTGTCCCGCAGGGAAGTGTCCTCAGTGTCACACTCTTTGCCCTGAGCATCAAGGGCATCACCTCGGTGCTGCCGGAAGATGTTCTCGCTACGCTCTACGTGGACGACCTTTCGATCTCTTTTGGCGCGGCCCAGATGCCAACTCTGGAGCGTCGACTCCAACAGGCATTGAACCGCGTCTCTCGCTATGCCGAAGCGCACAGGTTTCGGTTTTCGTTGGCCAAGACTAAGTTGGTGCACTTCTGCCGCCATCCACGGCTTCACCCCGACCCAGATTTGTTTCTTAATGGGGTGCGCCTGGATGTGGTTGAGTCGCACCGTTTCCTTGGTCTTGTATTCGACCGACGCCTCACCTGGGAGGCTCATATTCGCAGCCTTAGGGTCTCTTGTACCCGCGCCATGGACATTCTCCGTTCCGTGACGTTCAGCGCTTGGGGCGCTGATAGGGCTACCGCCTTACTTTTTTATCGATCCTTTGTTCGCTCGAAGCTCGACTACGGATGCGAGTTTTATGCATCCGCAGCCGAGCGTTTATTGCGGAAGGTGGATTCGATCCACCACACCGGCCTTCGCCTTGCGACCGGTGCCTTCCGCACTTCCCCCATTGAGAGCCTGTTGGTCGATGCTGGGGAGATGCCACTCGCTCTGCGCCGCGTGCAGTGCATCACTCGCCTGTACGCGCGAGCCCGGCGCCTCCCTCAGTCGCCAACAGCTCTCACTGCATCCGCAGCTGATCTCGATGGTGCCTATGCCGCCGAGAGACGCCAGTCATACCATAAGCCCTTTGGGTTTAGGGCCAGGAAACTCCTTCGAGAGGTAGATATAGCTCTCGGGCCGGTGGCGCCCCTGGTTCTGCCCAGGACGCCACCCTGGAGGGTACCACATTTGGCTATTTGTCGCCACGCCTCTGCTCCCAAAGCTTGTACTGCGCCGGGAGTATTGCGTTCGACCTTTTTGGAGCACAGATCGTGTCACGCTGGTACCGTGCCAGTGTATACGGATGGCTCCAAGTCCCAAGAGGGGGTCGGCTTCCACGCCGTTTCCCCTCTGTTTGAAGTCAGCGGGGCTCTACCAGGCGCTGCGTCTGTCTTCACGGCCGAGCTGGTGGCAATACACCACTCGGTACGGGAGATTACGCGACGTGCCCGCTTCGGAGACCGGATTGTGATCTATAGCGACTCACAAAGCGCCCTGAGTGCTCTCGGGGCATTGGAATCTCCGCATCCCCTGGTTCGCGAAATCCGTGACGCCACCGTTTTGGCGAGCCGGGCAGATGTCGAGATTATCTTCTGCTGGGTTCCTGGACATGTAGGAATTGCGGGGAATGAGCGCGCCGATGAGGGGGCCAAAGAGTCCGTGAGGACTCTGCGCCCGGACCAGCGTTTCGCTCTTCCTCACACCGACTACATGGCAGGAATACGGGCAGCTCTTTGGACTGCTTGGCAAAGAAGATGGGAGACGGTCGAAGGGAACTTAAAGTTGCGTGCCATTGCGCCGCGACTGTTCCCATGGACCTATCCCCCAATGCCGCGGCGGCTTCAGTTTGCTTTCTGTCGTCTCCGAATCGGACACACTCGTGTGACGCAGCGCTATCTGGCGGAGCGCTCGCCTGCGCCCTATTGCAACGACTGCGTCGTCCCCCAGACTGTTCGGCACATTCTTGTCGAATGTCCTAGTCTGGGTGATCTTCACGCACGACACCTGTCCCGGTACCGGGATGGGCGGGGTCGCTACCGCCTGTCCCTTGTACTCGGGACGAGTGCGTGCACTTTGACTGGTGGACTTGCTGACTTTTGGGGGGAGGCCGGCCTTCTCCCTATTATTTAAGCAAGGTTTGTGTTTTGTTTTGTTTTGTTTTTTGTTTGTTTTTTTCCTTTAGTTGCACGCTCCTGCGCCGGGGGGACCTCTCCCCGCCGCACCAGCTTGCTTCCTTTCCCCATTTTAGGGTGGTTTTTTTTTTTTTTTTTTATTTTATTTTAAAGTAGCCTAGAACTAGGCCAGTTTTAATACGGCGACTAATGCCCAAGTAGGCAGTCGCCAGATGAGCTCTTAAAAAAAAAAAAAAAAAATCGCCTGTACACGTGAGCCCGGCGCCTCCCTCAGTCGCCAACAGCTCTCACTGCATCCGCAGCTGATCTCGATGGTGCCTATGCCGCCGAGAGACGCCAGTCATACCCTAAACCCTTTGGGTTTAGGGCCAGGAAACTCCTTCGAGAGGTAGATATAGCTCTCGGGCCGGTGGCGTCCCTGGTTCTGCCCAGGACGCCACCCTGGAGGGTACCACATTTGGCTATTTGTCGCCACGCCTCTGCTGCCAAAGCTTGTACTGCGCCGGGAGTATTGCGTTCGACCTTATTGGAGCACACATCGTGTCACGCTGGTACCGTGCCAGTGTAAACGGATGGCTCCAAGTCCCAAGAGGGGGTCGGCTTCCACGCCGTATCCCCTCTGTTTGAAGTCAGCGGGGCTCTACCGGGCGCTGCGTCTGTCTTCACGGCCGAGCTGGTGGTAATACACCACTCGGTACGGGAGATTACGCGACGTGCCCGGTTCGGAGACCGGATTGTGATCTATAGCGACTCACAAAGCGCCCTGAGTGCTCTCGGGGCATTGGAATCTCTGCATCCCCTGGTTCGCGAAATCCGTGACGCCACGGTTTTGGCGAGCCGGGCAGATGTCGAGATTATCTTCTGCTAGGTTCCTGGACATGTAGGAGTTGCGGGGAATGAGCGCGCCGATGAGAGTGCCAAAGAGTCCGCGAGGACTCTGCGACCGGACCAGCGTTTTGCTCTTCCTCACACTGACTACATGGCAGGAATACGGGCAGCTCTTCGGCCTGCTTGGCAAAGAAGATGGGAGAGGGTCGAGGGGAATTTGAAGTTGCCAGCCATTGCGCCGCGACTGTTCCCATGGACCTATCCCCCAAATGCCGCGGCGGCTTCAGGTTGCTTTCTGTCGTCTCCGAATCAGGCACACTCGTGTGACGCATCGCAATCTGATGGAGCGCTCGCCTGCGCCCTATTGCATCGACTGCGTCATCCCCCAGACTGTTCGGCACATTCTTGTTGAATGTTCCAGTCTGGGTGATCTTCGCGCACGACACCTGTCCCGGTACCGGGATGGGCGGGCTCGCTACCGCCTGTCCCTTGTGCTCGGGACGAGTGCGTGTACTTTGACTGGTGGACCTATTGACTTTTGGGGAGAGGCCGGCCTTCTCCCTTTTATTTAACCCGATTTAATTGTTGTTGTTTTTGTAATTGTTTTTGTTATTGCTTTGTTATTGTTATTTCTTTTTATTGTTTTCTGTTTAATTTTTTAAAGTAGCCTAGAACTAGGCTGTTTTTTTACGGCGACTTATGCCTAAGTCGGCAGTCGCCAGATAGCCCCTTAAAATAAAAAAAAAATAAAAAAAATCTCCAGTGGCAGTCCCTCCTTTGCTTTCTAACGGGACTGCCAAGAAAGCTAGCAGGCAGCCCATTGCCGACCGCCCCTCGTGCAAGCGGCTCGGTAGGGCAAACCCCCTTAGGGGGGAGAGGGAAGCCAGGCCCCTTCGGTCACTTCCCTCAAAAGACCTGCTGGCCAGAATTTTAAACCTTGCTGGGGTCAAGGCCTGTGCCTCCCCACACAAGACTGGCAAACTGCCAAGGAGACCTGCGATGTCCTGGGAGAAGATGGCCAACTGGAGGCCCCTCCTGTGATAGACATGGTCCTTGAGGAGACCCAGCCTCAGATGGTAGGGCCTTCCATGGGGGAGAATCCGGGCTCGGCGCCAAGCACTGAACCCGAATCCGCCCCTATGCAAGGTCCCCCTCAAATGGCCGAGGGCTCCGAGGCAGTAAAAGGCGGGGAGGGATCTCCTCCGACAGGTGCCCCTACGACGACCAGGACCTTCTCCATTTCAGAGAGGGACCTGGCTGAGGCCGGCCCATCTGGCATGGGGGCTTCTGCCGGCGGAGGTGAAAAGCGGGTTCATTCCCCGCCCTCCTCTCCTAAAAAGCAAAAAAAACTAAAAAGACTAAAAAGACGAAGAAGACTCGGGGCTCCTCTCCATCCGCGGGGGCTGCGGGGACGGATGGGTCTCCTACCACTTTGGTTAGCGCCTAAGCCAAGATCGGCACATCCGGCCCCTCTACCCCCTCGTGTGCGGAGCCCCTGACTAAGACCAAGAGTGCACAGGGCAGAGCCTCGATGACATCGGGGCCCCTGATTCAGAGGTTACCTGGCGTTTTCGAGCCCGCTGGCTTTAAGCGCTTCCTCGTTATTCGCTTCACTGATTGCACAATGTTGTCCAAGGGCAACATGATCCATCAGAGGAGAGGATTAGCTAGTTCAATTGGTAGAGAGCCGAAGGTAACCCGTTTCTCGGACGGGAGCCTTCTGGCGGAGGCGGCTAATCCCTCGAGGTGGCCAAGATAAGTGCTCTTCGGACACTTCATGGCACCCCGGTGAGTGTGACGCCGCACTCTACCATGAACTTTGTGAAAGGAGTTGTTTATGCGAGGGAATTCGTTGACTACTCCATAGAGGACATCACCCTAGAGCTGGCCGACCATGGGGCGGTCAAGGTCGAACGTGTGATGAGAAAACAGGGAGGGGCCTCGAGACCCACCCCTACACTCTTCGTCACGATCGACTATGACAAGCTCCCTGAGTCGGGGCGTGCCGGTTGGTACCGCTACCGCGTGAAGGCATTCGTGCCACTGCAGCGGCGGTGCTATTACTGTCACCGCTTCGGCCACACGAATCGATCATGTAGACGTGCAAAATCGGGGTCACCCGAAGTCTGTGTAAATTGCTCCAAGGTCGCACACGATAAGTCCAAATCGTGTGTGGCCAAGTTTGTCAATTGCGGAGAGCCGCACCCTGCTTCTTTGAAGCAATGTGGTGCATATCTCCTTGAGAAAGAAATCCTGGCCGTTCAGGCCCAGGATCGACTCTCATTCCGCGAGGCTAAGGACTTGGTCTTGGCGCGCCCGGGTCTGCCTGGGACGTCATATGCCTTTATAGTTAGAAAAGCACCTTCTGCTCCTGGCCCATCCAGGCCAACGAGCACGGTTGTTTCCGCGCCCATTCGGAGCCCTTCTGTGGGCTCTACTACACCCGGGCGCTCCCCTCGTAGAGCTGGCGGCAAAAAGGGTTCACACCCAGCCCCGGCTAAAACCAGGGCTTCCCCCTCTTTCCCCAACGTGACCGTTTCCCGTAAGGTGAAACGGCCAAGCGCCTCCACAGAGTCGTTAGACTCACAGGAGGCAACACCCCTGAAGATGGTCGCTAGACCATCTTCCGGGGTTCCTAAAGCTGTTCCCCGAAAGGAGGACAGCAACAAAGGAGCTTCGGCCCCTTCGCCCACGCCTCGAGGTGGAGCGAGTGGCTCGTTGACGGTGGTTCCTCGAAAAGAGGGCCCCCCACCTCCCAGGCCGCAACGCCCGCCTAAGGTTTCGAGGCGGAGGGAGGAAAAGACTCGCATGGCAAGCCCAACCTCCCCCAATAAGCCCTCGAAGGTGACAGGGCCTTCAGCGCTTTGTCCGGCCAAAAGCGCCCGGGGTTCTGTCCCCGGGAAGCGTACCGCTATTCCCGTGAGGGTCTTCAATTCGAGGAGGGCCCCCGCGTCTCCTCCGAGCTAGGCCTAGAGGGCATATTCCTTCAATGGAATTGCCGTGGACTCCGGGCCAACTGGGAGGAGCTGCGGAGGCTCGTCTCGTCCCGTTCCCCGTTAGCTATTTTTTTGCAGGAGACCATGCTAGGCGCGTGCTCGCTGCCTGCCCTCCCAGGGTATAAGGGTCTTGCAACCCCACCACCGTGGGATGGCCGGGCTGGGGGATGCGCGGTTTACACCCGGCATGATGTCTCCTTTCTACCTTTCTCTTTAGATACCCCCTTTAGGCAGTGGCTGTGCAGCTGCACCTGAATAGGAGGTATACTATCATTTCTGCGTACATTGCACCGTCAGCTGACTTCGACGCGGAGGACTTCCACCGCGTCGTGGCACGGTTGCCGAGGCCCTATCTCATGCTTGGAGATCTGAACGGCAGGCATCCTCTCTGGGGAGATTACTCCATAAATCACAGGGGACAAGTCCTTGCTGATCTTATCGAAGAGCTTGAGATGGGTGTCCTAAACGTGGATAAGTTTAAGCATCACTGTCCGAGAACCGCTTCATTTTCTTGCCTTGACATATCTTTGTGCTCTTCGGATGCACAGCCTGATTTTGATTGGGGGGTGGTCGATGACCTCCATGGTAGTGATCACTTTCCCATTTAAATATCATTTTCGGGCAACTGCCGCCTGAGAGACCACCTCGGTGGTGCTTGGCGCGGGCGCGGTGGCCTGCATTTCAGGAAATGACTGAATTCTCAGTCGAGGAGTTTAGGTCGGTAGATGAGGCCGTTGAGTTCTTCTCCGGCAACCTCATCGCCGTGGGCCTGACTACTCTTCCTAGGACGTCTGGCCGTTTTGCAAACCGACCACTCCCATGGTGGTCGGCCGAGTGTGAGACGGCCCTTAAACAGAAGCGTTATGCCTACATGCGATATAAGCGCCGCCCGAACGATTTCTCTGTCGCTTAATTTCGTCGGGCTAGGGCTAGGTTCCGGTATGTTTCGAAGCACGCCCGCCGCTCTTCTTGGCGGGCATACGTGTCTTCACTTAACGGGAAGACCCCTTTCGCTGAGGTGTGGAAGCGAGTCAAAAGGATTCGGGGCAAGTTCTCGCAGGACCCCCCTTCTGTTCTCCAGGAGAATGGGACCGCAATCTCGGACCCCGCGTCCGTGGCAGAATCCTTAGCGACCGCTTTTTCCGCATTCTCTAGCCGTGATGCTGCTCCGCCAGCATTCAATGCACGTCGTGATGTCGCGGAAGGCCGCCGGCTGGACTTTACCTCCAGAGGCGGAGAACCCTTTAACGACAAGTTTACTGTGAGTGAGTTGCGTTCCGCTCTCGCTTCGTGCGCGAACACCGCCCATGGTCCGGACGATGTCTCGTACGCTATGCTTCGACACCTGGGTGAGCAAGGCATGGCCTTTCTGTTAGATTTGTTCAACAGGATCAGGGTGGAGGGTCTTTTCCCAGACTCCTGGCGTTCGCTACTGTGCTCGCCTTTCGCAAGCCGGGAAGAGATCACTCTACTCCGACTGGTTTCCGCCCAATCTCTCTAACCTCTTGCGTATGCAAGTTGATGGAGAAATTGGTAAATGTTAGATTAGCCTATTTCCTGGACAGCAAAGGCCATCAGTCTCCTGCACAGTGCGGCTTCCGCAAGTTCCACTCCACGTCGGATGCTCTACTCCGACTGGTAGATGCCCTCTGCGAGGCTTTTCTTCGTAGACAGCACTACGCCCCGGTGTTTTTCAATCTGGAGTAGGTCTATGATACCGCATGGCGATACGGTATCATGGATAATCTCCACACGATAGAAGCCGAGGGGACGCCTTCCAATGCTTATATGTGAATTTTTGCCAAATCGTCGAAGCAGGAAGAGGGTGTCCCGCAGGGAAGTGTCCTCACTGTCAGACTCTTTGCCCAGAGCATCAACGGCATCACCTCAGGGATGCCGAAAGATGTTCTCGCTACGCGCTACGTGGACGACCTTTCGATCTCTTTTGGCGCAGCCCAGATGCCAACTCTGGAGCGTCGACTCCAACAGGCATTAAACCACGTCTTTAAGCTAGGCCGAATCTCACAGGTTTCAGTTTTCTTTGGCCAAGACTAAGGTGGTGCACTTCTGCCTCCATCCACGGCTTCACCCCCACCCAGATTTGTTTCGTAATAGGGTGCGCCTGGATGTGGTTGAGTCGCACCGTTTCCTTGGTCTTGTATTCGACCGACGCCTCACCTGAGAGGCTCATATTTGCAGCCTCAGTGTCCCTTGTACCCGTGCCATGGACATTCTCCGTATCGTGACGTTCAGCGCTTGGGGCGCCGATAGGGCTACTGCCCTACTTTTTTATCGATCTTTTGTTTGTTTGAAGCTCGAGTACGGAGGCGAGTTTTATGCATCCGCAGCCGAGCGTTTATTGCGGAAGGTGGATTCGATCCACCCCACAAGCCTCTGTTTTGCGACCGGTGTCTTTCGCACTTTCTCTATTGAGAGCCTGTTGGTCGATGCTGGGGAAATGCCTCTCGCTCTGCGCCGCGTGCAGTCTATCACTCGCTTGTACGCGCGAGCCCCGCGCCTCCCTCAGTCACCAGCAGCTCTAAATGCATCCGCAGCTGATCCCGATGGTGCCTATGCCGCCGAGAGACGCCAGTCATACCCTAAGCCCTTTAGGTTTAGGGCCAGGTAACTCCTTCGAGAGGTAGAACTAGCTCTAGGGCTGGTGACGCTCTCGTTCTGCACAGAACGCCATCCTGGAGTGTACCACATTTGGCTATTTGTCGCCACGCCTCTGCTTCCAAAGCTTGTACTGCGCCGGGAGTATTGCGTTCGACCTTTTTGGAGCCCACATCGTGTCACGCTGGAACCGTGCCAGTGTATACGGATGGCTCCAAGTCTGAAGAAGGGCTCTATTATGCGCTGCCTCTGTCTTCCCGGCCGAGCTGGTGGCAATACACTACTCGGTCCGGGAGATTACGCGACGTGCTTGGTTCGGATACCGGATTGTGATCTATAGCGACTCACAAAGCGCCCTGAGTGCTCTCGGGGCATTAGAACCTCCGCATCCCCTGGTTCGCGATATCCGTGACGCCACGGTTTTGGTGAGCGGGGCAGATGTCGATATCATCTTTTGCTGGGTTCCTGGACATGTAGGAATTGCGGATAATGAGGGCGCCGGTGAGGGCGCCAAAGAGTCCGTTAGGACTCTATGACCGGACCAGCGTTTCGCTCTTCCTCACACCGACTACATGGCAGGAATACGGGTAGCTCTTTGGACTGCTTGGCAAAGAAGATGAGAGACCGTTAAAAGGAACTTAAAGTCACGTGCCATTGCGCCACGAATGTTCCCATGGGCCTATTCCCCAATGCCGCGACGGCTTCAGGTCACTTTCTGTCGTCTCCGAATCGGACATACTCGTGTGACGCATCGCTATCTGTTGGAGCGCGTGCCCCTACCCTATTGTGACGACTGCGTCTTCCTCCAGACCTTTCGGCACATTCTTGTCGAATGTCCCAGTCCGAATGATCTTCACGCACGACACCTGTCCCGGTACCTGGATGGGAGGGGTAGCTACCGCCTGTGCCTTGTGCTCAGGACATATTCGTGCACATTGACTTGTGGACTTGTTGACTTTTGGGGGGAGGCCGGGCTTTTCTCCTTTATTTAAGGTTATTTTTGTTTTTTGTTGGTTATTGTTGTTTTGTAGGTTGCACTCTCCTGCACATGGGTGAGGGGGACCTTTCCCCACTGCCGGAGATTGCTTCTTGATTGTTAAGTTTTCCAATTTATATCATTGTTTTTTCATATTTTTTTAAAGTAGCCTAGCTCTAGGCTGTCGTGTTTTTCAAGAACTTCTGCTTAAGTGGGCAGTTGCCAGATGGGCTCTATAAAAATACAAAAATAAAAAATCCTTTGCAGGAATCTCCCCCTCTTATGCTGGCCTTGAAAGGGAGTTTGGCTGAACATAATTAACTCTCACTATTTTCTTGGTTTTGGTTTGCTGAGGATCTAACAAGGACTAACATATTTGCATCTTCGGTTTCACAAGTACCCACCCAAAATGAAATTCTTTCCTTTGTGGCGTTAAACACATCGTGTGCAAATGCGGTTATCCTTTTGGTTTATTAAAGTTATTATTTTGATAAAAATCTACCTACGGGTTGGAGATTTATTCTCTGCGCTAAAAACTGGTGTTTATTCGCTAACCTAGAAACCAATGGCTGTGGGTGCATTGCAAACATAGTTTGTTTACAAGGTTTATTTTGAAGCGACCAAACTGTTGTTGATTTACTAACCCAGAAACCGATGGTTGTTGGGGCATTCCAAATATCCCTTGTTTACAATGTTTATTTCGAACTATGTAGTGTAGTTGCACCTCTACTATAACAAATCGCTATAACCCTTACCATTGTCTTTCTATATTACCTAAATTATCAGTTCGAATGACTAAACACTATAACTTATATATTATTTAATATGTAAATCATATTTTTCGGCTGTTTTTTAGCTTGGGGTACAATCAATATATGTGGTCTCTGAAATTCAACAAAAGCTTATGAAACATTATTAAAAATGTGGTAAACTACATAGGAAAAGACAATCTGCGTCCAAACCCTCAGAAATATTGATGAAACCAAATCATTAAATTTAATCAAATTAATGCACTTTGCAATACAAGAAATATACAGTTTCAAGCAGCAATTCCATTAAGGCCACAACGATAGGTCAAGACTTTTCCTCAGGTGGTGCGCCTTTTCTCATCAGCACTTGCTCAGTTTGGCTTTTCTTTCTGGCTACCTTCTAACTTTCCTTCTCATTTCATTGTTTACATACCTTCACCATTATTCAAGGAAATTATACTGAAACTTGTAGCCCATTTACTTCCAGGAAACCCCCGTCATTAAAATTATTTTTGTCACTAAAGTGCAAAGAACTTGTTTCTATATATATTTGCAAGGAACTTAAAGTGCTCCACAAAGTTTAATACTTAAAAATAACTAAAAAAGAATCCTCTCTCGCTTAGTTAGTCAAAACTCCCATCGAAATTTTGCCATTACAAACTTTAAGCCAGCGGCGTTATCCTCACTTCTTAAGCAATTTTCGTTCATCTTGATATTAAAGTGGTTTTCAACAAAAAGCGAGAAGCATAAATTTTCATTTCTTATCATGTAATGAAAAAAGATTGAGCGCCCCTCATTGACATTCATGGCAATACTGATTTCTGCATATACCTGTAGTAACATGCTTTTGTTTCTTGTTTTATATAATCAGACTTTTCGACCTCATTCTCTTTCGGCGGGTTTCCATGGTGCAATTCATACTGGCTCAAATCTTTACTGGTCGTCCAATAACTCTGATTGACCGTGCTAAATAAGAGGTAAAACTTCAAGGCAGATTAGTCACTTCCCATCGGCTTTCTTGTTCTAGGCGCAACTTCTTTCACGCTGTTTCTCTCTCTCGTACCATTCTCTTTTCAACCACCAAAATTCTAGGTCGCAAGGAAAGCCACTAATCCTCAGAACTCTATTATTATTATTATATAGACCATGCAAAGATTCACACTGAAAATTTTGGAAATTATACCACCAAGAAGTGTCAGTGAAGGTCGAAGCACAGCAAGAAAGAAAGGAAAAAGAATTAGACAACGCCATGGTTACGCAAAAAAAGACATTAGCCAATCTTTAAACTTAGCAAGCGTAGGAGAAGTCATAATATTTGTGGGCAAGATATTCCACAATCTACATAGGCTCGGTCAAAAGCACTTAAAAAAACAGATGTAGAATGACGACCAATTTCGAATTCCATGGAATTTACACTCACACAATGCATAGTAATCTGGCTGGTTGATAAAATCTCGGCAAAAAATATTGCTGAGGATAATTCACATCATTCACTACTTTAAATAAAATACAAAGAGCTCTAACATTTCTACGATGCCCAATGTCTAAATCCAAACTCATAGTAAAAATTTACAGAAGTAAATGCAAGATCAAGCAATCTCAGATGAGTGTCTGCAACATAACTCCATACAGCAGAGTAATATTCAAAACGAGGTAGAATAAAAGAAAAGAGACACTTGCGAAGAACATCATTATCCTCATAAATTATGTTAGATTTACAACTATGTCAAATTTAAGCGATATATCTCGAGACGTGTATCTCAGCTGCGTTTTGAAAGTGATGTTCGAATCTAGACTGAATCTCAAGAGCTTGAGCTGGTCAGACTTGTTAATCAAATCTCCATTTATTAACAAATTGGAATGTTCAAATAAGAGAGATTTAGAACGACTCACAATCATTTGCTTAGACTATATTCGTAATGTGTCACATTATTTATCTTCAAGTTCTCACGGAGCAGAAAGGTTGCCTCATCCCTAAGACAACTTCGGGTGGTGATGTTTTATCTTCAGAAGTGCGTTCTTACACTTTAACCGCAAATGGATTTGTCCTTACTTTATCATTCTATTCAACTGGCTATAAATTCTGCAGTTTCAAAAGAATAAAAAAACTCTATCTTATGTCTATACGCCCTTCTCAATATTTAACGGTCTAACAGCAGTAAGGATGAATTTTGTAGACATACAAGCAAAAGCTTCTACACAGCTAATATTTTATTTAAGTTTTTGGTCATCCAGTCCTCCATTATCTAACATTTCCTCGTCTTCAGAAACTTTTTACGTCATTTAAAAATTGGTGAAATGAATGAACTCAGGAAACTTTTCATACTTAATTCTATAGCTTTGCTCTTTCTCCGTATAATAATAAAATAGATAAGATATATCATTGCAGTAGCATAGTCCAACTTGTTAAGTATAGAATCTTGAGAAAGTTTTATGACGTATTCCTTTGATTGTCACTTGCACATTTTCATCTTTCAAATCTCAAACTTTGAGCCTGGAAATCAAGAGCTCAACATTTGTATTTGACAAGCCAAATCTCTAACAAGGTCATTGATATCTCTATGGTTTGATCTGTCGGATTTACTTCAAACAGCTATAATTCTGACACTGTACTTTATGCCTTTACTGATTTTGTTCAGCTTCTGAATTTATTGCTTTCTGCAGAACTTGGTACAAAATGATTAGCTCTGTGTAGTACTCGTGCACAGCAGGATGGAAGTTATGGATAGGAAATAGCAGGTGCTTTTTGCCACTCGAACGATTGGAAAGGTCCACCATGCAGAAGTATCAGTTGCTTGAGTGATCAGTGGGTTCATGCCGAATCCTGCAAATGCCAAACCTCATGGCTCTTCTTTCACTTCTATGTTCGTTTGGCTTACAAACAAACATAATAGTTTGAATACTTGTGATATTTAATATTTTACTCTAAACAACAAACATTTTTGGAACTATCCGTAAATATAATTAAATACAAATAGAGAGTGATTACTTCCTCTTGATGTCTTTTTCTCTTCTGATGTTTTCACTATCGTAGTTAGAGCAGAAATGATCGACGATCGTGTGGTGTGTTCCGGCAAGTTCTTGAACATTCTTAAAACTTCCTAAAATCTAGATTGTTTAGGAATTAATTAATATCAAACTAGAATGCCTTTTTAAAATAATATTTACAATTTCTATCATGCTTTCAAAAAGGATTTGCCCATCATGCTTTGATATATTCCCACATTATTTCCAATATTAATAATAACGTAGCATTATTTTCTCTTGTAGGCAAATATACTCGGAGAATTCAGTGCTCTACCTACAAGATCAAGGTTTTGGGATCAAAATAGACTATACTTTCATTTACCTTAGTTACAAACAACTGGTAAATAACACTTTTTAACAGAGCTAAAGTAAAAAACTAAAATTTTGTTAAATAGTGATAATCACTAGATATGATCTTATAAAAAGTTAGAGGGAAGAAAAATACCATCAGAGCTTTTGGGCAGGCAACTAGAAGAATAACACTTAAAAAATACTACCTGCCTTTTATTGTATCAAGTTATCCTACTGACCACAACCTTCAAGAATAGGCAACTAAAGCTAAAACTTTGATCCTGCCTGGGAGTACGACTACCATGTAATCATGTTTATAAAACGCCGCGACCACTCTCCTCGAGTCGAACCAATCCATCAGCTTCATTCCTTTGTAAAACTGCCAAATTCCGGGTCACTATTTTCTCTTTCTCAAATGTGTGCTATAGATTTAATATATATGTTTATCGTTGTACATACTTTTTAACAGCGACCAACTTACTAAAGAAAGTGAAACATTGAATTTATAAAATAATGAGCGTTATTCAAAAATACAAAGCCCCACATACCTGTGTAATAATACCTAATGCAAGCATACAATATTACGTAGATATTTTAGGTAGGAGTAAATAACTTAAACATGATACATATAGGAAAAGAATAATTTGTTTTCCTAAATAAATTTGTATAATCAAACTCTTATCTTCTACATTTTGATTCATTGAAACACCTCAACATTGTAAATAATATTTACCAAGGTTTCAAATAGCCATTTTGTCTGCTTTAACGTAGATTTACACAGTGATATACAGGTTGATCAGGGAGGGAAAGTGTAAGTTTGATCATTAATTCCTTGTAATCAATCTACTTATGTCATTTAAATACATTTTTAAAGAGTGAGATGAATTATAAATTAATTTATGACCATTATGTAGTTTTGTAGAATATGAAAAATAGATTGTGGTGGCTCTAACTTACTGGTAGTTATGTCCATCCAGCATTTCCGTCAAATACGCTACACAAACAGAAGTCTACAAAAGAAACAAGTAAATTGAACAAAGATAAAAACAACAACTAGAAACGCAAACAAGCAACACAGCATGGAACAGAAACGAAGATAGGAATAGTAACACAAATGCGTAGTAAAAGAACCGTGCATCGCTGACGCCACCCACGAACTGAACTCGCATCTAACCACCCGCCCCCTAAACCTATATACACAAACACATTCCGTATTCTTCTGCACAACCGCTTTGCTTATCTTGCATTCACTCCTACAGCACGGTTCCACGCAACGCGTGATCTCACCATCACTCCTCGTAATCGCAAAGCCACACTGGGGGTCTCCTGACACGCTTCAACCTCCTAGGATCAACTGGAACTCGTTCTCTCTGACCCTCATCATCAAAGCCACCATCCTCATCAATGATGCCATCCTCCCCATCAGATGATGTTTCATCGAGAAAAATTCGTCATGTGTTAAGTACATGACAAAGAACATCATCAACTTCTACTGTGTTCTCTGAAGTCACATTCGTCCCTACACCTTCTCTCCACCGAGAGGTACACCAGCCACCCATCTGCTTTACCATCCTCGCGTCCCCTGGCTTATTTAAACTCACCCTGTTTTAAAATAACTTGTACTAAAAGAAATAACTTCATAATGCAGCCTGTTATCACTCCCTATTAGAGTAGGATTATTCGCATTGCCTCCCCCAACAAGTGTCTCTGCTATGATTGTGGATTAACTCTTGGCCATAAATGTTTTCGTTCTAATGATAATCCTTTAAAATGTTTTTTTGTTTTTTCCCCCCACCATTTCCATTCATATACACGAAGTTGTTGTGGGTATATCGTTTGAGGGATGCATATTTCTGTTTTTAGTTGCCTATTTTTCTTTTGATAGGCATTTTTCTGTCTTGCTTTTGTGTTTTTCCATTAATTTGTACTATGTGATGGGCGTTCCCTTCGTATGTTGTGTCTGACTTATTTCCGAGCGTGTTTCCCGGCCATGACAAACAAGCAATTCTTTATCGCCATGCTATCTATGATTTCATTCATGCCTAGACACTCACACACTTAGCTCACTCCTTAGACCCCATCTCGTTTGAGGTTCTAAGTGTTTATATCAATTTCTCATATTCCCTGATATATTTTACAGTAAATTCATTTCATTAAATTGTAGGTCAGCTGTCACATTTACTCTTTCAGAGGGGCGTGCACTATTCCCATAAATATTTTTAAGTCACCTTTCCAAATTCCAACACGATCAGAAAAGATATCCATTATTTACTTTATTATTATTATTAATTCACTCAAAATATTTTACGCAATTCTTCCCTATTTTATTTCTCCATTTCAATTGCTCCCATTCTTGATCCTTCAATCGTCTTTATGTGTAGAGGCACACATACGCATGTATTTTGCATTTAAATATTTTTGTGGCCAATTTATCATTCTCGTAAATTTATAAGTACAAGAAATGCGATTGTTTTTGATATATATCTAACTTTAGCGTAACTCATCTTCCCATAAAATGAAACTCATTACCAACTTGTGGAATTTCTGCATTCAATTTCGTGGCAGTTCCAATTCACATAAAATTTAAGAACAAGATATTTTCAAGGCGCACAATGCTTTCAAATTAAAAACAACGGGTTTATATATAGTTGCAGAATGAATAAGGCAAGAGATTGCTGTCATAACCGCATAAGCAAAAGTTTTAAGTTATGCTTTCATTTAGTAAAATAAGAGTTTATCTTTTAGCCGCTCCGTGAATTTCGCGCACGAGCTATCTTCTTCAAAAAACACGTGGTTCCAGTTTTTAAGGTTTTTCACTCTCAGTGAATGAGAATAATGAAAATAATTTAACAGCTTTTATTTGGATAAATTCTGTTTTGGCGGGTTTAGTGTACAAACTATTTAAAATTTAATTCTTTTTTGTACAAAAGTCGTGTAAATAATTTTTTATTTATCCTAGCCATATAGGCACAAGTAAGGTCATGGCCAAATTATTTGGGTTATTATATATATATATATATATATATATATATATATATATATATATATATATATATATATATATATATATATACGTGATAGAAATAATTACTTAAATTTCCAAATTTCAGCAGGTTTATTAAAACGTCAGCATTTCCCCCAAAAGAAAAAAGCAGTCCATTCCTTAGTTGAATCCAAAATTGCGCTCTCGTCTTGTTTCAATTGGAGTTTAATTTCATTCTCAGATTCTTTGCTATTGGATAACAAATATTGGTGAAATGAATAACTTGCATTTCTAATCTATTTCATAATATTCTTCCAAAAATGAAAAAAATAAAAGTGTCTAAAACTAAAGGGGCCTGAAAAGCAACGAGAGACATGTTAAGGGGATTGAATCAAGGTACACCATATTTAAGATCATTAATGAATTCAAAAAAAGAATTGTTACACTATATGAAGAGGACTCCTGGAAGTTCAAGTTCCTTAAATGATAGTTAAAATCGTTGCCTCCATTGCCAAGGGTCGTCATGATTGGAAAGTAGCAGGTTTCAAATTTTCTTAGCGTAAGGTAAGGCTCAGGCTTTTCGACAAAGATCTCAGGTCGGAAGAATGGAAAGAATTATCATCTCACCAAGAAGAACCTAACAGATTTCGTAGAAAATATAAAGAATGAAAAACCCTAATGAAGGTCTCTTCAACTTCTTTGAGTTTCTGAAAATCCTTCATTGGAAGAGAAAAGAGGAGCGCTTTTACCAGTCCAGTGTTGTGCCAACGGTAATAAATCCGAACATTATTTTCTGGAGATGCTTCTTAAATCATGGAACTGGAGTAATGAAACTTTTGCACAAGAACACTGCAATAATCTAAAAATGGTACAAAAAGTACTTCATTTGCAACTTTTTCACCTAGTTTACGACCACGTGTAGGAGGAAGGGTGTATCTTTCTGCACGATGAAGAAATTTGCCACAAAATAAAACCAATAATAAAGTCCTGGGCCGAAAATAACATCGAACTTTTGGGACTTTAGAACTGGATTTCACTAGTTTTCAAACCAATTGAGATTTATTGTCGATAATCTAACTGGCGGTTGATGAACACCAAGCCTCCTATTGTGAGCAACTTATTGAACATAATTGGAGCACAATCAGTCATTATTGATTGTGCCTAGCAATGATCTCAATTTATTAATAAAATGGGTTTGGCTCAAATATTTTTTATATTTTACTCTCAAATTATGATACAAACAAAAAAAGTGCAGCCTTTGTTATATTAATTTTCTAAAAATCTTTTAAATTTCTATTTGAAAATATTTCTTAAAACTTTAGGCAATGACTGTAGCTAACTTGATATTTAAACCAAATCTAATAATCATAAATTATAGTAAATTGTTTTCCAAGTTCAGTTTGTAACTACTAAGGGACAAATTTAGATAAATATGTAGTTATCATATATATTTTTTACCTTTGATGTCTTTTATTTCGTTATCTTCTCTCGAGTCAACAATTATTCCTTTAACTAGGTTAAACGATATAAATACCACATATTTCATTCGAATTATTCTCTTAACAACATTTGCAGTGTCATGTTTTCATTGGAAACAATTAGAGCATAATGAACTAGACAAATCTTGACATTGTAGAGCCCTTGCAATGACTTAAGTTAAACTTCGTTTAAGATGTGAGCTGTGTGCATTCTGTCTCAATAGGATACTTAGATTTGTATTTCTACCACCCTAATGATTTCGATTTGCATATCATTTTCACAAATGCGCCATTTAAGTGGCAAATTTGTATTCTTGTTACTGGATTCAGATTCACTAGATTAGGAAGTTTCATTCCATGGTTTTTTAAGCGGAAATGGGAGCAAATATTTCTTCTTCCCAAATCAAATTTGATAAGATATATTTAATACTGGAAAAGAAGTCTATCTTGGAGTCATGGAGATTCATGTAAGAATGATACTTTCTTTACAATTATTTTCAGTTAGAGGTTATGGGCGTGAATGTCTAATAAAGGGAGGCCCAAAAAGGACTTCACTTTTTTTAAAATTTATAACCCCAATAATAATTCAATTTTCAACATGGGTTATATATATGGTGAAAGACATCTTGATGTTTTATTATTTAAATACAATATCTTTCAAATATTATCCATTATTTTTAAATAAATAATTTAATAAATACTGATATTCGAGATTAATTATAAACCCATAATATCTAGAAACATCAAAGAACAGCGAGCAAGAAATGCGAAAAATTATTTTAAATAAGATGGATTAATATTTCCCCTCTAGATAGACTATAGAACGGTATATAATTAATGAAACAGTCCCTAGAGGTATTGCATTCTTGTAATAGTGTCAAAGTTTAGAGAATCCGGGTTTATATGTGATATAGTATGATATGGTAGACCAAGATCTGTGCAAAATGCATGTGTCTTTCAGCGTTTGTTTAGCAGTTTTCAACACCAGCCCATTGACAAATAACATACATTCCAGCTATTTACGAATTTCTCGAATATCATTGCGTAGCATGCTAACAAAATAATTAAAAATTATTCTATGTAAAATTCAAATAACTCAAAAATTACAAATTGCAGACTATATACAAAAGAAAGTTTGCACTCCCATTTTGGGGACTAAGAAATGATAAGCCTATTACCTCGCGCCTAATCATGTGTAATAAAATCCACTTTCATTTTACAGGATACGTTAATAAACAAAATTTGAAATTGTGTTGTGTAAAAATCTCCATCATAATTCAGGAACCTCGTCTTCATGCACAGAAGGCAATGGCCCTGTGCGGCATAACCATTTCGAGAATTATTAGTACCTACCTTTGTTTTAACAATATTAGATAACATTTAAAAATATTGTTTTTAAATAATAAAACTTCTAGAATATTATATATCACTCACTTTATAACATTATACAAGAGTTGGAGAAAATAATTGCAACACGTGTTAAATTCAACAAATATTTATTTAATACGAAGTTAGTCTTCCTTTAGCTCTCTAACTAGCAGCGATGCGTCCTGGAATTGATTCATACAGCTGCCTAGAGCCATTTCTTTTGTAATACCTGCTCCATGCTGTTTCAGACACGATGTAGCACGTAACGACTTCTAAATTCCCAGTCCAAGACGCTCTACAAATACTCAAAAATATTAAAATCTAGAGATCGAAGAGGACACTCTTTCTATTATAGCTCACTCATATGCTTTCTATGCCAATTCTTAACGAAATGAGCTATGTTTATTGGGGCATTGTCATCTTGGAATTAGCCCATACCATCAGGGAATTATGTCCGGACGATGAAATGGACTTGATCTTCCAAACAATTTAAATATTCGTTTCTGTTGATCCTACCATCAGGGCAACGATTACACCAAGAGAATTCCAAAATATGGCTGCCCAAACCATCACTGACCCTCATCTCTGATTCACTGTAAGAAGAAGGCATTCATGATTAAAAGTTTCCACAGGCTGCCTCCACACATAAACTCACCCTGCAGTTTGGAAAAGAGTAAAACTGCACTCAGAGAATATAACATGCTTCCATTGGTCTGTCCACCAAATATTGTGATATCTAAACCAGTTCAGCCTTTTCTGAATGTTGTGATGAGAAAGCAGAGGTTTCTTGATAGCGGCTCTTCCATGAATTCCGGCATTATTGAGCTCACGGCGAACAGGTTTGGTGAAAACTGTGCCAGTGAGATGTTGAATCAATTCTGCAGTCACTTTAGTGGCAGTTGTCAGGGAATTTTTCATCACAATGCGTTTTAACACTCGTCGGTCTCTTTCAGCGAGTTTCAAAGTCCTGCCGGAATTACTCCTCCTGCTGGAGGATTTTCCCTGCTTCTTGAATTCTTTCATGATTCTTGATATAATAGAGTTTAGCTGAGAGGGTAGCTGTTTTTTTGAATAAAGCTCCTAAAATTCGAGCTCTAATACTTTGTCATTTTTGAACTCAGCGAGTTCACGTATCTTATCCTCTATACCATGACCTGAGCAAGAAAAACAAATAATCCTTAAAGTTGATAAGTTATAACAATGTATCGACAATAAAAACAAAACTCGCATGAAATTTAGATAGATATTTGTAATATAATGGCTCATTGAATTATTGGTGTTAAATTTCTACTGTTTTGATTATTTTTTTTAACCCCTGTACTTTGTGTTATTATTTTTAAAAAATGCCAAGTAGTTTTTGCGTCACCCTTTAAGAATTGATGAACTCCGCTTAGGGAAGATGTATATCCAATTTACGAAGAGCAATGCCAAAGAAATCCAATTAGATTACACAAAATTAAAACTTGTTCAGATTTTTAAAAAAGCCCATGAATAGATTATGACTAATTGATTTAGATTTTAAACATTAAATAAACTTAGTATTCTTCATATGTATAGAGAATGAACACAAACAGCCATTTAAAATCTAAAAACATTTCTTATCATATAAATATAACTCATTATAGCAGTTTTTATTTTATTTAACTTTTTAGATTTCACATTCAATTTACTAAATATCTCCCTCTATAAGATTCAATTTGTTTATCATTATTTGTATGAGGAAAATGCATGATGCTTTTATAGTGTAACCATTTTATTCGTCAAAGTTTATTTGACATCTTCAGACAAACTGATATTAAAAGGGAACTAAAATTTTAAGGAAAGTACATAATTTTTAAATTTCTTATTTTGGTTTGGTAGGATTTTAACAAAAATCGTCGGGTTTTTTTTTTTCTTTTTAATGTTTTTTTTTATTTTTATTAGAATTAGTTATGCTAGTTGGAGTTTTGTTTCTTTTGGGCCTTGTGAATTACTTTGAAAAGGATGATGATTCCAAACGCATATTTAGTGTTTCTATTCTATTGGGATTATTTTTAAGGTTAGAAAAAGGATTATCGATAGAATTATAAAAAGTCATGACCTATTTGAAAGAAATAGACTTGTGAAATGTTCCTGATCGCTTTAAGTCAACTTTCACTAGGCTGAAAGCTTCCTTTCTTGAAATACACATTACTTTCTTCCTGGATTTTTTTCCTCCCTGTTCTAGAATTGTACAAAGGCCAAAGTAGGATAGCAAAGAACCCAGACTAGGTAAGCAAACGCCCCTAAACGAGAACAGGTAAGGACCCAACTAACAGAGCGGGAGCCACAAATTTGAATATCGAGAGACCCAAAATACGATAGAGAAGACCAAGAGATGGGATATTAAGAGCCTCAAACATGGATATCAATTGCTCCAAGCTATGTAGGGTAGCATAAAACCTATACTACACTAGGCTAGCTAGACACGAGAATTATATTTGAGAGAATAGCGAAAATAACAAACCACGGTACCATGATCCCCGATCTAGAATATCGAAGGCCACATGCGAGGATAGCTAGTGTCACAAACATGTTAACGAGAGCCACAAACAATGATAGAGAGAGCCCTAAACTATGATAGGTAGAGCCCTATCTAGGATAAATAGATCTAAAAATATAAAGAAGTGGGTGAGAACTGTTAAATCTTGCTGAAAATATAATTTTATAGCAATTCTAGTGTTTAGGAATTGGTAAAATAATAAATAAAAGTTCTATTTTTTTTTTATAAAAATAAATTGAGATTCTCTATGGTGAAAAGGAGTTTACTTGGCAACAGAAGGTTTCCTGTTAGCATAAAGTTATTTACATATAAAACAACCTGTGAGAAAATTAAGTGGCAGATTTTATACTGTAACGACCAAGTCACACAGCTGAATTTGAGTCCGAGTGCAAACTGAATAACTTTCGGTTTGCATTCGATTTTGAATCGGAGACAAATTTTTTCTGACTTCCGGAAATGATTCGGGAAGTTGCCCCAATATTTTAGGAAACATGAAACTATCAAACCAAGCCGGAATGGTAAGATCCTGAATGTGATTTGGGATAGAATCGAAAGCAGTTTGGCTATGCGTGACCTGGGCCTAATAATTCCAGTGAGTGATTTTTTTATGGCGTTTTTTACAGATTAGCAGTTATCTTTGGGAGGTTTGCCCTTGTAGATCTGCCTCTAACTCTGTTTTATAAACAATTCAAAGGATTAAATAGGAAATATGCATTGTAGAAGCAGGAAAGAAGACAGGCTTAGAGAAAAAACAATATTAAACAAAATTTTAAAAATAATTCAATAGACTTAGAATGCAGTTGATTATATAGAGAAGTTGACTCTACCAAATAAAAGGAGGAAAGGTACAAATTTCTATTAAATTGGTTATTTGAAAATATTATAGAACATTGCTGATATCAATGTAATGGATATGGAAAGAACTTCTAAATTATTATGCTATCATTTGGTTGGGTCAATAATATTTGGATGAGCATTTCATGTTTCAGAAAAAGGGAAAATTACATCACAACAAATTGAAACAACCAATCATCCCTCAGGAATTCATGACCTGATTCAAAGGAGATTCTAACAAACCACCACCAAACAATAAATAGGTATAGTAAAGAATTCTCGTTCTTAACAGGTCACGTTATATTTTGGTTCTGCGAATAATAGGTCACTTAGCAGATTTTTAAAAACTTTGGAGCTCGAAACCGCCTGAGTAGAGGTGACTTTTTACCTGCATCGAAGCGCCAGGTCAAGATTTCACCTCTATTTCAAAAGGAGTAAAGTTCAATTGTACCCATTTAGATCCATGAGATGACCCATACGACCATGAGACATATGGTTTTCCACCCTGAATACTTGAAATCTTTCATCGGATTTGGCGCTGGATGGCACCATCTAGTGGCTGAAGCCTCATTTAGCCATTCAAAGGCACTTTGAACTAATTTGAACGATTGGAAACCATCAATGTAAAAACTATTTATCATCTTATCACAAAACGATAATTCTCAAAGTCCAGGTACCTTTCTATTACGGCATGATAAGAAAATAGAAGCCAAAAAGTTCTGAAAAGAACATACGTAGTCTGGGCACAGCACAAAAACAGGTGAGTTGGGGTCTACTGGACCCCGTGATACCATTTACGTAACAGTGATGATTTTTGATAGACATCCCTAAAACGTGCTATATTTTATATTTAGTAATGAAATAGCTATCTGTATAGGAAATTATATAATAATGAAATTATCAAATAAATAAATATATAAGAAATATATATATATAACATATATATATATATTATAATGAAAAAATATAATCTAAAACGCTATTATAATCAACTTATTTTCAGACCATGTCGAGCACTTCACGGAGAAAGATAAGAACGAATGAGGATATTCATAGGCAACTTATGGATCTTAGTATAGATTCTGAAAATGAAGAAAACCTACTATTGGAGAAGGTCTACGATAGCAATGAGGGAGATATGTACATTCTCACTTTATCTTCAGAATCTTCTGAAGGTGAGGAAGATTTAGAGGATGCCGAGAAGATCCAGATGGCACGAGCATAGGGACAAGGAAGATCAAGTACACCACTACTCTCTCGTCCACGAGCTCAAAACGTCCAGATAAACCGGTACACGAAAGCTGCTCTGTGCTACAATCTTCCAAACCAAGAATTAAACGTACCAGTTAATACATATGGAGTACGAAGACCTTTCAACCGAGAACCAGTAGAACATTGAAGAGAAACATCCTAAATATTTGGAGTTGTCGTTCCAAATGGTCTTGCAAGAAGGGTCAACCAACATGAGGACTGCTTGAACTTCTCCATTGACGATAAAATGCTTCATGTAGTGGTGACATACACCAATTCATTCATAACAGAGGTATATGCGAATTGTGGAGCAACCTCTGCAGCAACAACAATGTACACATGTAAAGAGGTAATAAAAGCTCTTCTGAGTGTATTGATTTTCAGTGGCTCCCAGAGCGCGCTGATGAGGGCGCCAAAGAGTCCGCGAGGACTCTGCGACTGGACCAGCGTTTCGCTCTTCCTCACACTGACTACATGGCAGGAATACGGGCAGCTCTTTGGACTTCTTGGCAAAGAAGATGGGAGACGGTCGAAGGGAACTTAAAGTTGCGTGCCATTGCGCCGCGACTGTTCCCATGGACCTATCCCCCAATGCCGCAGCGGCTTCAAGTTGCTTTCTGTCGTCTCCGAATCCGGCACAATCGGGTGACGCATCGCTATTTGATGGAGTGCTCGCCTGCGCCCTATTGCAACGACTGCGTCGTCCCCCAGACTGTTCGGCACATTCTTGTTGAATATTTCAGTCTGGGTGATCTTCGCGCACGACACCTGTCCCGGTACCGGGATGGGCGGGGTCGCTACCGCCTGTCCCTTGTACTCGGGACGAGTGCGTGTACTTTGACTGGTGGACTTATTGACTTTTGGGGAAGGCCGGCCTTCTCCCTTTCATTTAATCCAGTTTAATTGTTGTTGTTGTTTTTGTTATTGTTTTTGTTATTGCTTTGTTATTGTTATTGTTATTTCTTTTTATTGTTTCCTGTTCAATTTTTTAAAGTAGCCTAGAACTAGGCAGTTTGTTTGCGGCAACTAATGCCTAAGTCGGCAGTCGCCAGATAGCCCCTTAATTAAAAAAAATAAAAAATCAGTGGCTCCCGCAAATGTAATCATCTTACCGCAAGTGAGATGTTCAATCCCCAGACAGGCTATCTATTTTAGCGAAGTGCCATGAGCGAGCGCTAGTTTTATTTCCTGTTGAATTCTTTACGCTTCGAGGATTGCACTACGCGTGAAATCAGGAAGAGAACTGACAAACTTGCACCGATATGAGAAGTGAGGGACGCCTTTATCCAAAATTGCACTGATAATTATAATCTCGGAGAACATCTCACATTGGATGGCAATTGTTGGCTTTCCGTGGCAAGTGCCAATTCTGGATATATATACGAAACAAGCCGGCGAAATATGGGATTAAAATTATGATGCTCTTCGATAATAAGTCAAAATATATGTTGAACGCTATTCCTTATTTTGTGAAAATGCTAAGCCAGAAATATCCATTTGGCTCACTATTACTCCAAACAAATTACAAACCCGACTTCGGAACGAACAAAAATGTAACGCATGACAACTGGTTTACATCTCTCCAGCTACCAGAAGATCTTGTCCAAAAGAGTCTTACGAGTGTGGGCACATTGCGTCAGAACAAATCCCAAGTACCCGAAGAAATAAAGACAAAAAAAGGACGGCCAGAAAGAACAGCAAGATTTGGGTTCACTAACAAATTGACTTTGTGGTCCTATATGCTGGCGAAAAAGACCGTTAAAAAAATTTTGCTCTTGCTTTCCTCCATGCACAATGAACCCCCTATTGTCACAAATGGGAAGCCAGAGATTGTCAATTTTATAATAAAACGAAAGGTGGTGTAGAAACTTTTGATCAAATGTATGTAACGTACAGTTGCAGCCGTAGAACACAAAGGTGGCCTCTCTGCATGTTCTATGGACTAATCAATACAGCAACCATCAATGCATTCATCTAATACTCATGGTCCGAGAAAGCAGTAATGAAAAGGTTAGCATGCGTTGGCAATTCATGCAAGAGTTATTTCTGGAACTTATTCGGCTTTGGACTGAGAATAGACTGACACAACCATCATTGTCAAGAGACCTCAAGAAATTCATTGCAAAAGGTAAAAGGCTCATCATTTCTTATCCCAAAAATGGGCGTGCAAACCTTCTTTTGAATATACTCTGCAATTTGTAATTTGTAAGTTATTTGAATTTTGAATAGAAGAATTTTAAATTATTTTGTTAGCATGCTACGCAATGATATTCGAGAAATTCGTAAATAACTGGAACGTATGTTATTTGTCATTTGTGGCTGGTGTTGAAAATTGGAAAACAAACGCCGAAAGACAGATTCATTTCGCACAGATCTTGGTCTACTAGATCATACTACTGTATATCACATATAAAACCGGATTCTCTAAACTTTGACACTACTACACGAATGCAATACCTCTAGGGACCGTTTCATTAATTATATACAGTTCTATAGTCTATTTAGAGGGGAAATATTAATCCATCTTATTTAAAATATTTTTTCGCATTTCTTGCTCGCTGTTCTTTGATGTTTCTAGATATTATGGGTTAATAATTAATCTCGAATATCAGTATTTATTATATTATTCATTAAAAAATAATGGATAATATTTAACGGATATTGTATTTAAATAATAAAACATTAAGATGTCTTTAACCATATATATAACTAATGTTGAAAATTGAATTATTATTGGGGTTATTAATTTTAAAAAAAGTGGAGTACCTTTTGGGCCTCCCTTTATTAGACATTCACGCCCATAACCTCAAACTGAAAATAATTGTGAAGAAAGTATCATTCTTACATGAATCTCCATGACTCCAAGATAGACCTTTTCCAGTAGTAAATATATCTTATCCACTTTGATTTGCGAAGAAGAAATATTTGCTCCCATTTCCGCTTAAAAAACCATGGAATGAAACTTCCTAATCTAGTGAATCTGAATCCAGTAACAAGAATACAAATTTGCCACTTGAATGGTGCATTTGTGAAAATGATATGCAAATCGAAATCATTAGGGTGGTAGAAATACAAATCTAAGTATCCTATTGAGACAGAATGCACACAGCTCACATCTTAAACGAAGTTTAACTTAAGTCTTTGCAAGGGCTCTACAATGTTAAGATTTGTCTAGTTCATTAAGCTCTAATTGTTTCCAATGAAAACATGACACTGCAAATGTTGTTAAGAGAATAATTCGAATCAAATATGTGGTATTTATATCGTTTAACCTAGTTAAAGGAATAATTGTTGACTCGAGAGAAGATAACGAAATAAAAGACATCAAAGGTAAAAAATATATATGATAACTACATATTTATCTAAATTTGTCCCTTAGTAGTTACAAACTGAACTTGGAAAACAATTTACTATAATCTATGATTATTAGATTCGGTTTAAATATCAAGTTAGCTACAGTCATTGCCTAAATTTTTGAGAAATATTTTCAAATAAAAATTCAAAAGATTTTTATAAAATTAATATAACAAAGGTTGCACTTTTTTTTTACTGTTTGTATCATAATTTGAGGGTAAAATATAAAAAATATTTGAGCCAAACCCATTTTATTAATAAATTGAGATCATTGCTAGGCACAATCAATAATGACTGATTGTGCTCCAATTATGTTCAATAAGTTGCTCACAATAGGAGGCTTGGTGTTCATCAACCGCCAGTTAGATTATCGACAATAAATCTCAATTGGTTTGAAAACTAGTGAAATCCAGTTCTAAAGTCCCAAAAGTTCGATGTTATTTTCGGCCCAGGACTTTATTATTGGTTTTATTTTGTGGCAAATTTCTTCATCGTGCAGAAAGAAACATCCTTTCTCCTACACGTGGTCGTAAACTAGGTGAAAAAGTTGCAAATGAAGTACTTTTTGTACCATTTTTTAGATTATTGCAGTGTTCTTGTGCAAAAGATTTATTGCTTAAGTTCCATGATTTGAGAAGCATCACCAGAAAGAGTGTCCGGATTTATTACCGTTGGCACAACCCTGGACTGGTAAAAGCGCTTCTCTTTTCTCTTCCTATAAAGCCCCGTAAGGGGCGCGGCGATTTGCCATCCTGGCCGCCGTGCTGACGGGATCCAGCGCTCCGTCCGGCCCTAGCTTAGCTACTCATCCTTCCTTCAGATAGCCAGCCTGTATTTCTCCCCTACTTCTTCGCTTTTCATACAAGCTCTACCACAACTTTCAATGGCCAGCCTCTATTTCACAGGGTAGATGCTGACCTTCTTCTCAAGCCAACCGTCTCGGATCTGGGCTGAAGGGGGAAGAGACAATGTTCCCTAATCCCTGAGCTCTGGTTTGGGATGTTTTTTTTTTTAACAATCTGCTTTTTCCTCACCCAAACCTTCCTCACATCCTTTCTCCTCTCCTCTTGACATTCTATCCATTTTTACGCCGCGTCTAAGGTGGAGCCGCCATGCCGATGGACTGCCAGGCCACCAGGCGGGAGGGGTGGTCCCTAATGGCAGCGCCTGGCTCTGCCCGGCCTTTAAGCACCTTTTGAAGTGCGGGCAACTGCGAGAGGTGATAAACTGTTGCATCCCGTAATAAAAAGAGGGTCACCATGCCCAATGATGAGTCTAACAGAAAAAAACCTTTAACTCCCCCTGTAGAAACAACGGAGCCGCTCTCAGGCAGCTTCACAGAAAAGAAAAAAAAGGTGTCCCCCCCCCCCCCTGTGCTTGCGCAGGGGACCCTCCATATCTCTTCAACTGGAGAGGAAGCTTACTCCTTTCCTTCGCTTACGGGTGTAGGGAACTCTCCCTCACCGCCTTCTCTGGATGTACTTTCGGGCACCTCCCTTTTTCAAGCGGCAGTCCCCTCTTTTCTTTCCAAGGGGACTGCCAAGAAAGCCAGCAGGCAGCCCATAGCCAGCCGCTTCCCATCGAAGCGGCTTGGTAGGGCAAACCCCCTTAGGGGAGAGAGGAAAGCCAGGACCCTTCGGGCGCTTCCCTCAAAAGACCTGCTGGCAAGAATCTTGAACCCTTCCAGGGTCAAAGCCTGTGCCTCCCCACAAAAGACTGATAACGATGCCAAGGAAACCTGCGATGTCCTGGGAGGGGATGGATAACTGGAGGCCCCCTCCTGTGATAGACATGGTCCTGTAATAAAAACCAGCCTCAGACGGTAGGGCTTTCCATGTGGGGGGAATCCGAGCTCGGCGCCAAGCACCAAACCAAATCCGCCCCTATGCAAGGTGCTCTTTAAACGGCTGGGGATTCTGAGGCAGTACAGGGAGGGGAGATATCTCCTCCGGATAATACCCCTGCGACCACCAGGACCTTCTCCATTTCGGAGAAGGACCTGGCTGAGGCGGGTCCATCTGGCCTAGGGGCTTTATGGCATGGGTGAGAAGCGGGTTTATTCCCCGCCCTCCTCTCCTAAAAAGAAGGACTAAAAGGACGAAAAAGACTAAGAAGACTCGGGGCTCCTCTCCATCCGCGGAGGCTATGGGGACGGATGGGTCTGCAGCTACTTTGGCAAGCAACCAAGCCAAAACCAGGTCATCCAGCCCCCCTGGCCCTGCGGTTGCGGAGCCCCTGACTAAGACCAAAAGTGCACAGGGCGAAGCCTCGATGACATCGGGGCCCCTCATTCAGAGGTTACCTGGCGTTTTCGAGCCAGCTGCTTCGAACGCTTCCTCGTTATTCGCTCTACTGATGGCACCATGTTGTCCAAGGGCAACATGATCCATCAGAGGAGAGGATTAGCTAGTGTAATTGGTAGAAAGCCAAAGGTGACCCGTTTCTCGGACGGGAGCCTTCTGGCGAATGCGGCGAATCCCGCTGAGGTGGCCAAGATAAGTGCTCTTCGGACACTTCATGGCACCCCAGTGAGTGTGACGCCGCATTCTACAATGAACTTTGTGAAAGGAGTAGTTTATTTGAAGGAACTCGTTGACTACTCGATTAAGGAAATCACTCTACAGCTAGCTCACCATGGGCGGTCAAGGTCAAACGTGTGATGAGAAAACAGTGAGGGGCCTCAAGACCCACCCCTACACTCTACGTCACGTTCGACTGTGACAAGATCCCTGAGTCGGTGCGTGAAGGCATTCGGGCCACTTCCAGGGCGGTGCTATTACTGTCACCGCTTCGGCCATACGAATCGCTTATGTAGACGTGCCAAGTCGGGGTCACCCGAAGTCTATGTAAATTGCTCCAAGGTCGCACACGATGAGTCTAAATCGTGTGTGGCAAAGTGTGTCAATTGCAGGGAGCGGCACCCCGCTTCTTCGAGGCAATGTGGTGCATATCTCCTTAAGAAAGAAATCCTTTTTCGTTTAGGCTCAGGATCGACTCTCATTCCGTGAGCCAGAGGGCTTGGTCCTGGCGCGCCCGGCTCTGACTGGGACGTCCTATGCCTCAATAGTAAGAAAGCCCCCCTTTGCTCCTGACCCAACCAGAACCAACGAGCACGGTTGTTTCCGCGCCCATTCGGAGCCCTTCTGGAGGCTCTACCCAACCTGGGCGCTTCCCCGGTAAAGCTGTTAGCAAAAAGGGTAAATACCCAGCCCCGACTAAAACCAGGGCTCCCCTCGCTTCTTCTAGCGTGACCGTTTACCGTACGGCTAAACGTCCACGCACCTCCGCCGAGTCGTTAGACTCACAGGAGGTAAAACACTGAAGATGGTCGCTAGGCCATCTTCCGGGATTGCTAAAGCTGTCCCCCGAAATGAGGACAACAACAGAGGAGCTTCGGCTCATTTGCCCACACCCCGAAGTGGATGGGGTGGCTCGGATACCGTGGTTCCTCGAAAAGAGCGCCCTTCCTCCAAAGCCGCAACGCCCACCTAAGGTTTCGAGGCGGAGGGAGGAAAAGACTCGCATGGCAACTGAACCTCCCCTAATAAGTCCTTGTAGGCGACAGCGCCTTCAGCGCTTTGTCCGGCCAACAGCACCTAGGGTTTTGCCCCCGGGAAGCGTACGGCCATTCCCGTCAGGGTCTTCAGTTCGAGAAGGGGCCCCTGTCTTCTCCGAGCTAGGCCTGGATGGCATATTCCTTTAATGGAATTGCCATGGACTCCAGGTCAACTTGAAGGAGCTGCGGAAGCTCGTCTCGTCCCGTTCCCCGTTATCTATATTTTTGCAGGAGACCATTCTAGGCGCGTGCCCGCGTCCTGCCCTCCCGGAGTATAAGGGTTTTGCGACCCCACCACCGCGGGATGGCCGGGCTGGGGGATGCGCGGTTTACACCCGGAATGATGTCTCCGTTCCTTGTTTCTCTTTACATACCTCCTTTCAGTCAGTAAGTGTGCATCTGTACCTGGATAGGAGGTATACTATCATTTCTGCATACATTCCACCGTCAACTGACTTCGACGCGGGGGGCTTCCACCGCATCGTGGCACGGTTGACGAGGCCCTATCTCTTGCTTGGAGATCTGAGTGTCCTAAACGTGGATGAGTTTACGCATCACAGTCCGAGAATCGCATCATTTTCTTGCCTTGAACTAGCTTTGTGCTTTTCGGATGCACAGCCTGGTTCTGATTGGGGGGTGGTCGATGACCTCCATGGTAGTGATTACTTCTCCATTCAAATATCATTTTCAGGGCAACTGCTGCCTGAGAGCCCACCTCGGTGGTGCTTGGCGCGGGCATGGTGGCCTGCATTTCAGGAAATCGACTGAATTTTCTCTCAGTCGAGGAGTTTAGGTCGGTAGATGAGGCCGTTGAGTTCTTCTCAGGCAACCTCATCGCCGTGGGCCTGACTACTATTCCTAGGACGTCTGGCCGTTTTGCAAGCCAAATACTCCCATGGTGGTGGCCCGAGTGTAAGACGGCCCTCAAACATAAGCGTTATGCCTACGTGCGCTATAAGCGCCACCCAAACGATTTCACTGTCGCTGAATTTCGTCGGGCTAGAGCTAGGTTCCGGTATATTTCGAAGCACGCCCGCTGCTCTTTTTGGCGGGCATACGCTTCTTCACTTAACACGAAGACCCCTTTAGCTGAGGTGTGGAAAAAAGTCAAAAGGATTCGGGGCAAGTTCTCGCAGGATCCCCCTCCCGTTCTTCAGGAAAATGGAACGGCAAACTCGGACCCCGCGTCCGTGGCGGAATCCTTAGCAACCGCTTTTTCCGCATTCTCTAGCCGTGATAATGCTTTGCCAGCATTCAATGCACGTCGTGATGTCGAGGAAGGCCGCTGGCTGGACATTACCTCAAGAGGTGGAGAACCCTTAAACGAAAGGTTTACTGTGAGTGAGTTGCGTTCCGCTCTCGCCTTGTGCGCGGACACCGCCCATGGTCCTAACGATGTCCCGTACGCCATGCTTCGACACCTGGGTGAGCAAGGCATGGCCTTTCTCTTAGATTTGTTCAACAGGATCTGGGTGGAAGGTCTTTTCCCAGACTCCTGGCAAATCGCTACTGTGCTTGCCTTTCGCAAACCGCAGGGAGATCACTCTACTCCGACCAGTTTCCACCCAATTTCACTAACCTCTTGCGTGTGTAAGTTGATGGAGAAATTGGTAAATATTAGATTAGCTTTTCCCTGGACAGCGGAGTCCATCTGTTTTCCGCACAGTGCTTCCGCAAGTTCCACTCCAGGTCGGATGCTCTGCTCCGACTGGAAAATGCCGTCTGCGAGGCTTTCCTTCGTAGACAGCACTACGCAACGGTTTTTTTCGATTTGAAGAAGGCATATGACACCTTATGGGGATACGGTATCATGGAGACTCTCCACACCATGAGGGCAAGGGTACGCCTCCCAATGTTTATATCTGAATTTTTGCGAGATCGTCGATTCCGCGTACCGGTGGAGGGAGCCCTCTCCGGCCCAAAGGAGCAGGAAGAGGGTGTCCCGCAGGGAAGTGTCCTCAGTGTCACACTCTTTGCCCTAAGCATCATCGGCATTACCTTGGTGCTGCCGAAAGATGTTCTCCTTACGCTATACGTTGGCGACCTTTCAATCTCTATTAGCGCGGCCCAGATGCCAACTCTGGAGCGTTGACTCTAACAGGCATTGAACCGCGTCTCTCGCTATGCCGAAGCGCACAGGTTTCGGTTTTCTTTGGCCAAGACTAAGGTGGTGCACTTCTGCCGCCATCCACGGCTTCACTCCGACCCATATTTGTTTCTTAATGGGGTGCGCCTGGATGTGGTTGAGTCGCACCGTTTCTTGGTCTTGTATTCGAACGATGCCTCACCTGGGAGGCTCATATTCGCAGCCTAAGGGTCTCTTGTACCCGTGCCATGGACATTCAAGATTCCGTGACGTTCCGCGTTAGATGCACTGATAGGGCTACTGCCCTACTTTTTTACGATCCTTTGTTCGATCGAAGCTCGACTCCGGATGCCAGTTTTATGCGTACGCAGCTGAGCGTTTATTGCGGAAGGTAGATTCAATCCACCACAACGGCCTTCGCCTTGACACCGGTGCCTTCCGCACTTCCCTCATTGAGAGCCTGTTGGTCGATGCTGGGGAGATGCCACTCGCTCTGCGCCGCGTGCAGTGTATCACTCGACTGTACGCGCGAGCCCGGCGCCTCTTTCGGTCGCCAACAGCTCTTACTGCATCCGCAACTGATCTTGATTGTGCCTATGCCGTTGAGAGACGCCAGTCATACCCTAAGCCTTTTGGGTTTAGGGCCAGGAAACTCCTTCGAGAGGTAGATATAGCTCTCAGGCCGGTTGCGCCCCTGGTTCTGCCAGGACGCTACCCTGGAGGGTACCACATTTGGCTATTTGTCGCCACGCCTCTCCTCCCAAAGCTTTTACTGCGCCGGGAGTATTGCGTAAGACCTTTTTGGAGCACACATCGTGTCACGCTGGAACCGTGCCAGTGTATACGGATGGCTCCAATTTCGAAGAGGTGGTTGGCTTCCACGCCGTATCCCCTCTGTTTGAAGTCAGCGGGGCTCTACCAGGCGCTGCGTCTGTCTTCACGGCCGAGCTGGTGGCAATACACCACTCGGTACGGGAGATTACGCGACGTGCCCGGTTTGGAGACCGGATTGTGATCTATAGCGACTCACAAAGCGCCCTGAGTGCTCTCGGGCCATTGGAATCTCCGCATCCCCTGGTTCGCGATATCCGTTGCGCCACGGTTCTGGCGAGCCGGGCAGATGTCGAGATTATCTTCTGCTGGGTTCCTGGACATGTAGGAATTGCGGGGAATGAGCGTGCCACTAAGGGCTCCAAAGAGTCCGAAGGGACTCTGCGACCGGACCAGCGTTTCGCTCTTCCTCACTCCGACTACATCGCAGGAATACTGGCAGCTCTTTGGACTACTTGGCAAAGAAGATGGGAGATGGTCGAAGGGAACTTAAAGTTGCGTGCCATTGCGCCGCGACTGTTCCCATGGACCTATCCCCCAATGCCGCGGCGGCTTCAGGTTGCTTTCTGTCGTCTTCGAATAGGAAACACTCGTGTGATGCATCGCTTCTTGATGGAGCGCTCGCATGCGCCCTATTGCAACGACTTCGTCGACCCCCAGACTGTTCGGCATATTCTTGTCGAATGTCCCAGTCTGGGTGATCTTCGCGCACGATACCTGTCTCGGTACCGGGATGGACGGGGTCGCTACCGCCTGTGTCTTGTACTCGGGACGAGTGCTTGCACCATTACTGGTGGACTTATTGACTTTTGGGGGGAGGCCGGCCTTCTCCCTTTCATTTAACCCGGTTATATTGTTGTTGTTGTTTTTGTTATCGTTTTTGTTATTGCTTTGTTATTGTTATTTCTTTTTATTGTTGTTTCCTGTTGAATTTTTTTGAAGTAGCCTAAAACTAGGCTGTTTGTTTATGGCAACTTATGCCTAAGTCGGCAGTCGCCAGATAGCCCCTTAATCAAAAAAAAAAAACAATTCGATCGATTTTGGCGCATCCCAGATGCAAACTCTTGAGCGTCGACTCCAACAGGCATTGAACCACGTCTCCCGCTATGCCGAAGCGCACAGGTTTCGGTTTTCTTTGGCCTAGACTAAGGTGGTGTACTTCTGCCACGAACCACGGCTTCACCCCGACCCAGATTTGTTTCTTAATGGGGTGCGCCAGGATGTGGTTGAGTCGCACCGTTGCCTTTGTCTTGTATTCGACCGACGCCTCAACTGGGAGGCTCATAATCACAGCCTTAGGGTCTCTTGTACTTACGCCATGGACGTTCTCCCTTCCGTGACGTTCAGCGCTTGGGGCGCTAATAGAGCTAATGCCCTACTTTTTTATCGATCCTTTGTTCGTTCGAAGCTCGACTACGGATGCGAGTTTTATTCGTTCGCAGCCAAGCGTTTATTGCGGAAGGTGGATTCGATCCACCACACCGGCCTTCGCCTTGCGACCGGTGCCTTTTGCACTTCCCCCATTGAGGGCCTGTTGGTCGATGCTGGGGAGATGCCTCTCGCTCTGCGCTGCGTGCAGTGCATCACTTGCCTGTACGCAGGAGCCCGGAACCTGCCTCAGTCACCAACAGCTCTAACTGCATCCGCAGCTGATCTCGATGGTGCCTTTGCCCCTGAGAGACGTCAGTCATACCCAAAGCCATTTGGGATTAGGGCCAGGATACTCCTTCGATAGGTAGATATAGCTCTCGGGCCGGTGGCGCCCCTGGTTCTGCCCAGGACGCCACCCTGGAGGGTACCACATTTGGCTATTTGTCGCCACGCGTCTGCTCCAAAGGCTTGTACTGCGACAGGAGTAGTGCGTTCGACCTTTTTGGAGCACAAATCGTGTCACGCTGTAACCGTGCCAGTGTATAAGGATGGCTCCAAGTCCCAAAAGGGGGTCGGCTTCCACGCCGTATTTCCTCTGTTTGAAGTCAGCGGGGCTCTGTCTTCACGGCCAAGCTGGTGGCAATGCACCACTCAGTACACGAGATTACGTGTAGTGCCCGGTTCGGAGACTGGATTGTGATCTATATAGACTCACAAAGTGCCCTGGGTGCTCTCAGGGCATTGGAATCTCCGCATCCCCTGGTTCGCGATATCCGTGACGCCACGGTTTTGGCGAGCAGGGCAGATATCGAGATTATCTTCTGCTGGGTTCCTGGACATGTAGGAATTGAGGGGGAATGAGCGCGCTGATGAGGGCGCCAAAGAGTCCGCGAGGACTCTGCGACCGGATTAGCGTTTCGCTCTTCCTCACACCGACTACATGGCAGGAATACGGGCAGCTCTTCGGACTGCTTGGCAAAGAAAATAGGAGACGGTTTAAGGGAACTTAAAGTTGCGTGCCGTTGCGCCGCAACTGTTCCTATGGACCTATCATCCAATGCCGCGGCGGCTTCAGGTTGCTTTCTGTCGTCTTCGAATCGAACACACTCGTGTGACACATCGCTATTTGATGGAACGCTCACCTACGACCTATTGCACTGACTGCATCTTCCCATAGACTGTTCGCCACATTTTTTTGGAATCTCTTATCCAGGCTGATTTTCGTGCACGATACATGTCCCGGTACCAGGATGGGCGGGGTCGCTACCGCCTGTTCCTTGTGCTCGGGACGACGTCGTGCACATTGACTTGTGGACTTGTTGACATTTGGGGTGAGGCTGGGCTTCTCCTCTTTATTTAAGGTTCGTTTTGTTTTCGTTTGATATTGTTGTTTTGTATGTGGCACTCTCCTGGTCAACCTGTCATATACACAAATTACTCCCGCGGGGTAATGGGGAGGTGGAGGGGGGACTCGCAAGGTGAGACCTCAGGTTGGTCTCCCACGCTTGCGTCTTGTAGATCGGAGAGAGGGTAATACTAGATCAGCAGATTGCACTTTTGAATGGATTGTTTATAAGTTCACCCTCGGAGGACCTGCCTTTTGAGCTGAGGTCAGGAATCTGTTTCGTAACATTTACCATTTTGCCCGTTTTCCTATGTTACCGGAGAACATCGGCGGGGCAAAGCTAAACTCAGATGTCTTTTGTTATTATTTCCTTGTCCTTGATACATATATATATATATATATATATATATATATATATATATATATATATATATATATATATATATATAATATATATACTAAACTCTTATTCCTCTACAATAACCCTATGTCAGCCAATCCTTGAGGAGATTTAGAGCCTACCAGTACTTTTGGTCTGTTTCCCGCTAAGTCTCGCAAACTCTGTTCAAGTCGTACATCATCGTTAAGAACTCACTAGCCGATCACCCTTCGCGAAGATTTGTTCTTGTTCAGAGGAAAGCTTATCGAGTTATCTTCTTCCCGGAGAAGTGTGTGGATTCCTCGTCTCACACTCCCTTCAAGACTCCCGTGCCTCGTCTTTGAGACTTCCTGCCATCTGCAGAACTACCTTGCAACCGATGATGTTTATAGTTAATTATAATATTCGACACTCAACTTGACAGAAAGATTCTTTAAATTAGAATATGAAGTTAAGAGGACAGCAGAAGAGAACATTAGCTCAAGCGACATGGTAGGAAAAGAAAAGGATAAAATATATAGGTCATATACTATCTAATAATCGTAATACAAAATGACATATAATCATTTGTAAAGAAATTATAGAAATATTCATTTGCATATTCAAACAAGTAATTAAAATATAAAATACGTATCTCATAAAAGCATTGATAAAGAAAGTATGAGAATATTAATTAGGTTAATCGAACAGGTAATTAACATAAAAAAATAATTTTATGTGTAATCAAGGCATAAAATCATTTAATTTTCAAGGAGATAGAGAAATTTGCAAGTAAAGCCTCGATGCAAAGCGTGGTAGAGAGCGATATGAGATAGGAAAAATAAAATTTAGTGAGGGAAATAGACGCACAAATAGATTTTTGTAATCTGAGAAAAGAGAAAACCTATACATTCCGATTTATTTTAATCAAAATGTTTAATAGCCGTTCGACATGGAGGGGAGCAAAGCAAAGAAAATTAGATTGATTCCACAATTTAAATGTTAATAATTTGATTGAAAGCATATTGTGAAGAAAGGAATATAACGAAAACAAGCAGACGCTAGTTTGTTTATACAGCGTAAACCGTTTCGTTACACATGGACCAAGACTCCCCCAGCCTTTCACGGCTGCCCCAAGATCATTCGAAGTCGCTCGAAAGGAAGGATTTTGGTCAGCAGATTTCTTAATTTACGAGACTAGTGGTGTAGTCTGTTAATATAAACATAGAAGGGTGTGAGAGCCTTAGAATTAAAATCTTGCTGCCTAAGGCTTCGTCGGCAGAAAATCTATAAACGGGTCCATTGTCCCCTCCTATTGTTTATTTCTATTTTCGCCAAATAGGCGAAATCTCACATTCATCCTGCATAAACCTGAAGGGGCGAATTGTCACCGCGTTGAAATTATATGTCCTAGAAGAGAGGTTTAACTGTGGGCTATTGAGGGTTCACCCCTCCCAAACTCTCTCGACTCTCCTTCCCCCAGGAAATAATTGACGTATATATAGTTCGATCTTGAGAAATTTAGGAAGAAGCCGTGTAGCCCTCGAGAGAAGAAAGCGAGTCCCTGAGTCAAACAGGAAATAAAGAAGATAACTGGAACCAAGAGGGACTTACCCTCCCGAGGCTGTTCCTTTGGTCGCTTAGAAGAGCAGACCAATGGTATCGAGACCAACACTCATACCATTCTCATCCAGAGACAATTCCATATCTCAGTTTGCTACAAAAAAAAACAGAGATACCCCTGGCCATTGAGGAATACCAAAGTGAATTCCCATTCGAGAAAAGATCAATATCTTGGTTAAGTATCATCATCGAGAAGCCAGAATTGGTAACACAATGATCGGCATAACTTCCATTCATCTAGAATCCCCTTACTTACATCGTCAAGTCGAGAGAAGCATCGCCACACGCCTCTAACTAACCTCGGGAAAAGCATCACATCAGCGAGGAAAGCTCCAGTCAAACTCGCCCCAAATCACCTCAGTGAGAAAGCTTAATTTCAAAGTCACCCCTCCGTAAGGGGCGCGGCAAATTGCCATCCTGGCCGCCGTGCTGATGGGAGTCAGCACCCCGTCTAACCCCAGCTTAGCCTCTTTTCCTTCCTTTAAAAGACTTGTTTCCTCGCTATTCATACAACCCCTCCCGCAACTTTCAATGGTCAGCCTCTAATTTCACAGAGTAGATGCTAACCTTCTTCTCAGTCAACCGTCCCTTATCGGGGCTGAGGGGAAGGGGACAATGTTTCCTAACCCCTGAGCTCCGGTCTGGGGTGGTTGGTTTTTAACAGCTTGCTTCATCCCCACCCATACCTTACTCACATCCCTTTTTCTCTCGTCTTCACAATCTATTAATTTTTACGCCGTGTCCAAAGTGGAGCCGCCATGCCGATGGACTGCCAGGCTACCAGGTGGGAGGGGTGGTCCCAAATGGCGGCGCCTGGCTCTGCCGGGCTTGTAAGCATCTCTCGCAGTGCGGGCAACTTCGAGAGGTGATGAGCAATTGCGTCCCGTAGCACAAATAGGGTCACCATGCCCAATGATGAGAAAATAAACCATCTCCCCCTAATTCCCCCTTGCTCATCGACGGAGCCACCCTCGTAGCAGCTCCACCAAAAAAATGGATGTAGCCCCCTGTGCCTGCGCAGGAGACCCTCTATATTTCTCTAACCGGAGAGGAGGCTTACTCCTATCCTTCGCTTACGGGTGCATGGGATTCCCCTTCACCCCCTTCTCTGGAGGTGCTTTCAGGCACCTCCCTTTTTCCAGCGGCAGTTCCCTCTTTTCTTTCCAAGGGGACTGCCAAGAAAGCCAGCAGGCAGCCCTTAGCCAGCCGCTCCCCATCGAAGCGGGTCGGAAGGGCAAACTCCCTTAGGTTGGAGAGGGAAGACAGGCCCCTTCGTTACTTCCCTCAAAAAAACTGCTGGCAAGAATTTTAAACCGGAGGCGTTTTGCTTCAGGCGCCGGAAGGGTTTCTCCATATCAGGGACAGCAGTGGGAAGGGCGACTCCAAGCGGGGGTTTTTATATAACTCGCGGGGACGTGGCAACTCCTCCTCGCTCTCGTTCTTCCAAGCGTCTGCTTTATCGCGGGAAGTAGATGAATTCTCCGACCATCAAACTTGGCATCCTTCAACCTTGCGGGGCTTCTCGTGGCGAAATATTTTCTTATCCCGACCATCATCTTCCCCCAAACAGCGAAGATCTTAAGATCTGTTGTAGCACAACTAGGGATGTGGCCCGAAACCTTTAGTTGGCCTGGCATCCAAACTAAAAAACAAGTAATAAATCCCGCTCCACATACCACAACCAACCTCCCTGATTAAGGGGATAGGATTCTTTCCCCTAGAAAGCCGCACATAGGAGATTATTTACGACGTGCAGAGATGGGGTTGTATGGGAACAACGAGCTCATAATATTATTCACGCCCAAAAACGATCTTCTTTAGTTTCTCTTTTCGAAAGGTATGATGTAGTTTGTGAGGTCTTTACAAGTTAAAAAATTAAATTGGGGGCATTGATCAAGGGAAAGAACACACTCTATTCCCGAGTTAACGTAAAGAAGTTCAGTAACCCTAGTGTTGCAGGTATTCTTTACTTTGATTTCACCTGTGAAGATGGCGTTCTTTGGACACCGAAAGCAATATTATATTTACATATAACTTATCTGTGAGGTCTAGGCCTGAGATGCCGTGGTTGTACTCTAGGTTTCATTTGCAGCTGCGGTGTTTCTCAGGTTACAACATCCACCCACTTAAGGATACAGCAAATAAAGGGATGTTTGTTGTATATGAATGTTGATTCAAAGAGGAAAAAGTAACAGCCTCTCCAACCATTGTTAAAGAGTTCAATTCATCAATGTGATCAAAGCCTTCTCAATTTGGTCTAGTCTAGAAAAACGTGCTGCTACTCTAGATGACAGGTGTAACAGTTTAAACATGGGACACGCCGCAGGATCTAAGATTTGCCACCTGTGATTAAGCGAGAAAGCTGTTTCGGTAGTTATTGAAGGTTTGACTTAAGGATAAAAGGCATTCTCAAAGCTGTCGCGCTCAAAATAGTTATGAATGAAGAAGAGATTACTGAGAAACAACGTGAAATTCACAAAATTGGCAAACATTAGTTTGGAAAGATAACTATCAAATGGGACGCTAATGTATTAACGCTATCAAAAATAGGTGGCAGATGGGGCCGAAAGAGAAAGATAGGGAGCAATTCTTCTTCACTAATCCACGTACCTATTAGTATCATCTAAGTTTTCCATGGCTAAGTAGCAGAAATTATGTACATTGAGACCCATTTTGTGATGAAGTACTAAACAGATAGTAGAGTTTCAATAGAACGAGGTTGAAGAAAAAGAGAAAGATTTGCGCGTCCGAAGAATAGAAATTAAATGAGAAACCAATGCAACGCATAATAAGAACAAGAGGAAGGTTTATATCGAAAAAATAAATTTCCCCAAGTCCTTACAAACTGGAAAGTGTCTCTACTTTTTGGAGATGGTAAAAAGAATAGCGTCATCGATTACTGGGCACATCCCTTCCCAACCACATAGATTAGATGAGTGAGATATGGAGGTAATTCTAGTTCAATACTCTCAATGGCTACCACCGCTTCTGTTCTACAGGCATTTTCCCCGGTAAGGCAGTTCAGCTATAACAGAATGGAGAAAAGTCAAACGAGGTTAAAATGAGAAATAATAGTGAGATGTTAGAAGTTGATTAAATTTATAGTTTTACTTGTTAGATGGAATAGAAGTATAAATTTTAATATTTGCATCATTTACTTAATGATAAGGTTAAAACCTAACTATTTCACCCTATTTCTATTTACTCGTTGCTTAAGTTAGTGTTTAAAGCAACTTGACTATAAGAGTTGAGAGAGCCGTCTAACCTTTTTCTTTGTATAATCGTTTAGTAATTCATAAGTTTATGGTAGATTCCATGCTATATTGTGAAAATCTGTTTCGAACTTAAACCTATTGGGTACTATTTGTGAGTTTGAGAGTGTTTGTGATGAATGCATATTATTCTTTTCATTTGTTTTGAGGAGGAGCGAATGGCACTTTGCTAAGTAATTTTAATATGAGCTTCAATTTTTTTATCTTGATCAGGTCGTATTTGCTTGAAATTTATTTTCACCTTTTTTAATTTAGCGAATTTACCTCTTTTGGGTCTATTTCTCTATTTATTTAAACTTTTTTTTTTATTTTTCAACTATACAATGGTTCTCCCGCCATTCCAAGTTGTATTCTTTCAGAGGGCAATCAGGAGTTGAAGTTTGTACCAGTTCTGCTAATGCTGTAGTTTGCTAAGAACGGAGTGAGAAAATCTTTGTTACTCTAAATAATTTCCTCTCTTTTTCTGATATTAATAATGAACTCTTCAATATTTGCTTGATGGTGTATGGTATTTGACTTCTTAGCACCCTAACTCATGTGTTTAGCATTAGGTAGAGAGCTTTTTTTTATACCCTGTTGATCCCATCTCTTGTTATCGACGCAATTTGGGCTGGATGCAACAGTAAATAAATGCATCCTTTTCTACTGAAAGGTATATCATTCTTTCATTTTTAGGCTCATTGATCTTAGGTATAGAGAAGGTTTATATCTGGAGATGGTTTCTTTAAATTTGGAATAATTACGAGGGGCAGTCAATAAGTTTTGCGAATTGGTAGGGCAAAACAGAGAAAGGGGTATGGCTGTTTGTCAGTGTGTTAGGACAAGTTATGAGAAGTCAGAACCTGCAGCCGCACGCTCCTGCTTCGTCTATTTAAGAAGCAGTAGCTAATCGCAGATCGTCAGTCACAAATTTTTCAACAATGGATAAGGTTGAGCACTGCGCAATGATCAAACTTTTGACAAGGGAGGCAAGAATGCAAAAGAGGTCCATGAACGCATGGTTGCAGTGTACACCGACACCGCATCTTCCTATGCAACCATTGCTCGCTGGAATAGGGAGTTCCGCCTTGATCGTAAGTCCCTCGAAGATGACCTCCGTCCAGGACGACAATCAGACGTGACCAACGAGAACACATTTTGCCCGTGTGGAAAGAATGATCCTGGAAAATCGACAGGTCAAGGTCGAGGAAATCGAGTGAGAACTTGGAATATCGCATGGGAGTGTTATTAACATCATTCACGACAATTTGGTCATGACCAAGGTCTCTGCCCGTTGGGTCCCTCGAAAACTCACGCTCATGATCGACTTCAACATCGTCAAAGTCCACAAGGCCAGAGTTGCACAAGCTGCCTTACTTGAGTGCGGATTCGAGGAGCTCAACCATCCCCCCTACAGTCCAGCTCTGGCCCCTAGCGACTACTTTTTATTCCGCCAACTCAAGGCTGCAAGGCATGGACGCCGGTTTGGGGATGATAAAGATCTCCGGCTCGCCGTCCAGGAGTGGATTGAAAAGCAGTTGGGTGATTTCTGTTTGTCGGGAATTCGAAGCCTCAGGGACAAGTAGCGCAAGTGCATTGAAGTCGAGGGTAATTATATTAAAAAAATAATAAATCACTTTTCCTCATATCTCGTTTCCTTATATCCGAATTGCAAAACTTATTGACCACCCCTCGTACATGGTGATTGTATCCGTTAAATTTATCTTTAGGTCCATTACTTTACCTTGGAAATGATATTGGTATATAATTGCTCCTCTAACTCAATTTTAGCTACCTTATTTCTTGAAAATTTGGAATATAGTAAATATTTGACTATTGATTTAGATTTTCTAATCGTTTTTTATTTATTTTTTTTTTTTAAATTGGGTTATTTTGTCAGTTTCAAGGGCTGTCGGCCTCGCCTGTAAATTTTAAGTTCTGTATAGAAGGGCGACTACTTTGGTTATGACGGAGGTGATTTTGATGTGAAGACATTAAAGTATTCTACGCGCAGATAAGTCCACCCAAAGGATATATATGTATTACAGTGTTAGGCTGAATCACTCTCCTTGGACAAGTTAAACCTCCAGTTTAAATGCGGACCCTTTTTATTTGTTGATTACCACTTATGCTCTTATTATCGGTAAGATAGTCACATGAATTGTTATACAACAAGGAGTAACAACAAGGAAAGAAGGTACCCTAGGAGACCTTACGGTCCATTCAAAGAGGGTACCTTTGGACTAGCAATTGAGCTGGCACAGGGGCTGCTCAATTGTTTTGCGTCCCTAAACGGCCACTTCTCAAGACATTGTCTAGTCTTGACTTGAACTGGTCAACAGATTCACTGTTGACAACTTCCACTGGAAGTGCGTTCCACGTACCGCAGATACTGTAAGTGAAAAAATTTCCACACAGATTGCGGTTGTAACGCTTCAGTTCAAGTTTGAAGCCGTGATTGCGCGTTCTGTTCTCACTCAGTGTGAACATATCCCGGTAGTCAACATTGTCGAACCCTCGAAGTATTTTGAAAACTTCGATGAGCTGACCACGCAGTCTACGGGTTTCCAGCGAGAACAGATCTAATTCCCTTAGTCTATCCTCATAACTTTTATGTCGGATAGAGGGAATCAGCTTGGTTGCCCTGGATTGTACGCGTTCCAATCTCGCGATGTCCTTTCGCAATGAAGGACTCCAAAATTGTACGGCATACTCCAGGTGCGGTCGGACAAGTGAGTTGTACAGGCACAGTACAATCTCCTGGTTCCGATAACCAAACTGGCGCTTAATATAGCCTAGCATCCTTTGGGCCTTTTTCTCCGCCTCAATGCACTGTTTCGAGAACTTGAGGTCACTAGTGATTGTTACACCCAAGTCCTTCTCAGTGTCGGTGGATTCCATAGCAGTGCCCTTAAGGATATACTGAGATTGGGGGTTTCTGTGGCCGATATGCATCACTTTGCATTTGCCCACGTTAAAAGGCATTTGCCACGTGTCCGACCACTCCCCAATCTTCCCAAGATCTTCCTGCAGGCGGGCAGTATTTCCATCCTTTGCAACGTTCATACCAAGCTTGGTATCGTCGGCAAATTTGGAAATCTTGGCAACCATGTCACCGTCCATGTCGTTGACGTAGATGATGAATAGTAGTGGTCCCATGACAGAACCTTGAGGCTCCCCGCTAGTAACGGGCACCCACTCAGAAGACTCTCCATTTACCACCACCCGTTGCCGTCTGCCACTTAGCCAGTTCTCGATCCAGCCGGCTACCTTTCCATCTATGCCTAGCGCTCGCACTTTCCGGAGAAGGCGGCGGTGTGGTACCTTATCAAAGGCTTTCTGAAAGTCTAGGTAGACCACATCCACCGCCTTGTCCCGATCGTGCTCACTGAAAACGAAGTGGAAGAATTCTACAAGGTTCGTCAGGCATGACCGTTGCCTTCGGAAGCCGTGTTGGGAACTCTTCAGTAGCAGGTTTGACTCTAAATACGACGTCACTTTGTCCACCATCATGCTTTCCATGAGTTTACCGACTATCGAAGTCAGACTGATAGGTCGGTAGTTCGACGGTTGGTTACGGTCTCCTTTCTTGAAGATAGGAGTCACCTCCGCCTCACGCCAGTCTCTAGGAACGCATTTGGTCCGGATTGACATGTTAAAGATAGCGCACAGATGTCGTGATACTTCATCGCACACTTCCTTCAACACTTTAGGTAGAAACCCGTCCGGTCCAGGGGACTTATTCGTCTTTAGGTCAGCGATCTTTTTCTTTATTTCTCCTTCGGTGAAGTCCATTGCCTCCAGCTTTTTCCCCGAGTAGGAATCCAGGCTGTTATTTAGCTAAAGATGTAAAGTTATATTCAGACAGTATCAGAGGACCCTTCGACAGCTGTCGCGATCAGTTCGATCCAATAGTTCTCTCCTTTGGCTTAACTATCTTCTTAGTAATGCCAATTACCATTGTGATATCTCGTATTTTATGGAGTCCTGGCAGGCATTAAAATATTGGCATTAAATAGTAATAATATTTTTAATAGAGCGTTAGTAAAATAAAACCTTATCCTAAATAATTTGACAATAAATTATGTTTAGGATTTGTGATGAAGTGAAAAAAAAAAAATCTAAATACTTTTTAAATGGGAAAAAATATCTGCCTGAATACTACTCAATTTCTCTTGTTAAAAAATTCTGGTGTCTGTCCGACTTAAAACAGTTTTGAAACTCTTCCTAAAATATTTTAACTGTTCATTTTATTTAAGCTTTTCTAAAATGCAAATTTTAAGATTTCGGTCTGATCTTTCAAAGTAAAACCTAAGATTAAATGTCAAGTAACTTTTCTTCCATTTCGAAAACGTCGGCTATAGGCTCACAATAGATTTGGGGAAAACAGATTCCTTATTTCGCTTTAAATTTCAGAACAATCCCTACACTATCAGGTAATAAATATCTATTTTAATTTAATTAATTATAATGCAAATGAAATGATTCCTTTCAACTCAATCACAATAAAGTCACTGGACTTAGCCAACCTGATTGGGATAAATTACGAATGTAATGGATAATGGTCTTTTACACATCCTTAGTTTACATCGTTTTACAAACAAGCATTTTTCTTAGCAATTATAATATTTACACATTTATGACGAGCATGATAATTTAAAACCAAGGATAATTTTCTTGCATTAAATAAAAAGAAATTATGCTACGCTATTAGTAATTTAATGTATTTCATCAACCATTAGAAGATTTTCTTAGATATGAAGATGAATACGAACGTTTTGTCAGGTAAAATTAATAATCGCTCCATAGAACGTATTTTTTTAAACTATTTTTCACTTTTTATTGATTTTATTCATCTTTCCTTTCGTATACAAATAGAAAGGAACATAAAAGAAGCACGGAAGAAGACATCATATTATCGATTTCTAATATAAACCCCAAAATATTTTAGCAAGTTTGCTGACATTAGTGAAAGATTTAGTATATTCTCTTTCGTTACTTTTAATATTTGTGGTCTTTATAATATAATAAAGAATTTACTTAAAGATATAAAAAGGTTGATACTAATTAATAGATAAAAAATCAATAAAAAAGTTGTTAAAATATCAATCATGTAAAAATAAACGCCAATTCATAATCTCTATGATAAAGGAATTATCAGTGAAATTCACAACCAATAACAGTGGACAAATTGTTTTCACTTTATTTCGGACAATCATGATAATTTTCTAATAAAACAAAAACCATTATATATATATATATATATATATATATATATATATATATATATATATATATATATATATATATATATATATATATATATAAATCCCAGAGCCACGAGAAACTACAAGTTTTCATCTTCAGTCTAGAATAAGTTTACAAAGTTAATATATATGAAGAAAACTTGAAAAGGCCAACAAGACATTATTTTAAAGAGTGATCAATTATAAAATATCGGTAAAATGTACTATAAGTTAAAATTTTCAAATATGACTTAGCAACAGTTAGATTTGCTTTAAAACTGACTCAAAAATTGCTAATATATACGAAGAAAACTTAAAAAGGCCAGCAAGACATTATTTTAAAAGGTCACCAATTATAAAATATCAGTAAAAAGTACTATAAGTTAAATTTTTTGTTATTAAATATGACTTGGCAACAGTTAAATTTGCTTTAAGACTGACTCAAAAATTAGTTAATAAATTTAAGGATTATTACAGAAATTAATTACAAACTATAAGAGAAATTGACCTGTCATTATTTAAAGATAGTAAATTTTAAACTTTGAGTTTAATTTTTGTAAAGACTGTAAGAGTTAAAAAACATTTAATATAAAAACGGTAAATTTGGGTACTTACTAAAGTGGATCCATCCAAGAGAGTGAATGGTGGGTTTAAGAAGGGGCTAGTATTTATAGGTTACAGTGACGCTTGGTTTGTTAAAAGGCAAACTAACTAACAAACTGTAGTTAAAATTAGTTCATTTAATTAGTTAGTTAATTAGGCTAATACTTTAAAATTCTCAATAGAAATGTCAGTTTTACAGCTTATGGTGTGTTCCCTAATTGATGACTTTTCCTTTATATTTAATATTTTGTTTGTGCGCCAACCAATCCCCATATGAGCAGAGAACCTAGCTCCAAGAGACCTAACAGTGCTTCCAATGTAAGAGGCTCCAGTACAACTGGGACATTTAAATAAATAAACATTATCACTGCGGAACTCCAAAGAGATAGGATCTTTACTGTTAAAGAAACTTCCTATCGATAGTTTGTTTATAAAAACTATTTGTGGGTTGATTTGGGAAAATATCTTTTAAAAATATCTTTTATTTTCAAAAGATATTTTCCCCAAATATATCGATATAACGGCAACGAATATGGGATCCAAGGGTAGAGTGTGCGTTAGACTGCAGCAAATCCTTGGTCGAGATCTGCTGCATCTAGCCTGTTGCCATCATCTGCTAGAAATTCTGCTGGAAGCTGTTTTCTCTGCCTTCATCCAGGAAGCATCTCAAAGTCCAGATATTGCTGCCTTTTCAATTTACGAGAGTTCTGTCAGTTTGTTGATCAAGACCATTACAGGCCAGCAAAAGAAGAGCTCAAGGAAAACTGGGTGGATGACGTCCTTAAAATCTGCCATGGCTACCTCCGACAGTGACGACTACTAGAAAGCACTAAAAATAACCGTTGTAATCCTTGGTGGAATCTCTCATGGACGCAAGAGGATCGCTTTCCACAAGCCGGAAGCAGTCCATCGGGATCGATGGATGGCAAGAGCGATATTTAAAATCTGACAATGTGTGTCTTCGCACCTAAGTTCACAGAATAAAACAACATGCGTCTACTTCACGCGCAGTCAAGGCTGCAGTTCCTCCAAAGCTGGTCGAGTTCTGCGTCTTCATTGTATGCTACTACATTCGAGCGTGGTTCTCAGCTGCGTGTTCAGCAAAAGCTCCATGAAACGGCCTGGACCTTTACAACGCCCTAATCTGAAGTGGACAGAATCTACAGAAAAGAAAACTCAAAAGTCTAAAAAGATCTAAAATGGTCAACTTTAGTAAAATAAAATAAACATAAATTAACTTAAAGATCCGAAGTGAACAAACTTATATTAAAAGTAAACAATAAGGGTAAAGATAAACTAATACTAAATTCTAGGAAATATGAAAATAACAACCGATCTAAATGAAAAAACAAGACTGGAAAACATCAAAAACAGAAGTGTAACAACAAGTCTAAGACCTATAAGGAGTGATCATAAACCTTATGACAAAGGCTTGAATGCTAAAAAACCAAAAGACAGCAAATGATTTAAAACAAAAGAACATTTACTGAGCTAGCCAGAAAACCTGGCACACATACCCTACTACTAAAAAACACCTTTTCTATTTCCTAAGTTCTATTCACACATCTTCTATCTTTACGATCGCTGGTTGTTGATCGTTATCCGAATTTCTGACAGCATAGAATTCTTGGCATAAATACTCTGACAATTAACTCAATATTCGGCAAAGTAGGGAAAGTTCTAGAGAAAATCCCAAAGACGCCTCCGAGAATTTGTTTCTAAATAGGGACCACTATTACAAAAGAGATCGATACTCATAATATCACCATTCACTATCACTAATAATCTTCATCTTTCTTTTTAGCATCCTTACTTAAGCAGATGACTGCTTAATTCTCCGGCCCCGCACCCCTGCTTGAACTGCCGCCGGATGTGAGAGGGGATTGCCATACATTTTGAGTCCCTAAATAACAGGAAAAGGACAGAGTGCACTCCTCTCTTTAAGGGGTGTTCAACACCATAATGGCGGACGAAAATGCCGCGAAGGTCCCACTGAGATGCTTTTGCAGCCTTTAAAAACCAGACAAGGGGAAGGTATTTGAAACCCTATTCGGGAAATTAAGCATTTATTTCTTAAGACTAATTGATACGCCGGCAGGCTACGTCGCAATATGCGAAAAAGAATAAGACATGGAGATACTCACTAAGGAGAAAGGGATTAAAGTCTTAAAGGATATAAACCTACTATCAAGCACCCCTCCTCAGATCTAAGCACACAGAAGAGAAAATTGAGAGGAACCAACAATAGGTGAGGGTCGTTGAAATAATTAAATTCAGAAGCAAAAGAGACAATACCTTATAATTATCTTCTCAAACATGCAGATGGCGACAAAGGCAAAGGAGAGAGAGCAACTTATCTTCAACGCAAAAATAAGTGGTTAGCAAATCGAACGCGAGGAATTCACCCTGGTGCAGATTTGTTTTAAATGATATAGACTCGAGCATCACATTAAAAAGAACTACAAGGAGCAGGAATCAACCTGTACTAGAGATAGCCAAAAAGACCAGGGCTGGCGCGCATGCCCAGCAGCAGACGAGAAGTGCCAAACTGTAGACAAAGACATGAGGCAATGGCGATGTCCTGCCCTAGAAAGAAAGAGATCCTGAAAAGAAAGGCGGAAAAGAAAAAGGCAGAAGGAATTAGTAAGGCGAACAGCTACCTACCCACAAGCAGCAAAAGCCACCCTCTCAGGAAATGTAAGGAACATCACCGCACATAAAACATATTTGAAGTTAGGCAAAGAGAATGAAAACTGGACTAAAATCCTCACTTGCATATTATGTTCAATAACAATGGCTTAGCAGAAATGTGGTTCCTGGAAACTTCCCCATCAGGGGAAGTCCTGCAGATGAAATCCCAGCCAAAGGAAGAGGCATTAGCGACTGCCTTCCCAAGAAATGAAGAAGAAAGAGTGGAACGGAACGCGATCATGGAATCCACCTCAGCTCCTCAAGGGTCCCCAAACAGGGGTCCCAGATTTGAGGCCAGAAAAAAGAGGAAAATAGATGAAAAAAGAGCCGACAGAAGGATCAAACAGGCTGAGGATAACATCTCAAGCTCTGTTTCTTCCTCTGAAGATGCTCAAGAGTGCTCCTAGCCTCCTAAGAACCCTGGGAGTGCGAGGAGTAAGAATAAAAGGAATTCTCATCAGAACAAAAAAATATGATGGAGAAAACTTCAAAGTCCGGTTCTACAGGAAACCTGGAACTTCCTTCCCAGAGAATCCCAAGATAGGGAAAATCATTTAAGGAGTCAAGGCTGGCTTGTTGAAATGGACATATGATTCGCCAGACCAAGAAGCACTAAGTAACGCAGCGCTCATGGCAGCCGAAATTAAAATGCATAGGAAAGGTAAAAAGGCACGTAACAAAAAGCATTAGAAAAAGACACACACACACATATAAAAACACAAGCACTAGAGAAAATAAACATGGAATACACGAAGAATACATTAAAAATACTCACAATTAACGTCAATGGATTAGAAGGGAAAGACATTCTTTACGGAAACATATTGCGTATAGTGGATCCCGACTTAATCCTCATCATTAAACACGGCATTAACACAAATACAAACAGAAAAAAGATACCAAATGATACAGTTATGAACATAAACCACACACAGGATCGTTTCGATGGCGCAGACATCTTGATGCTAAGCAACATTTCATATAGAACGCTTCCAAACTAGAAGAGGAATTTGTGGCTGTTGAAATACCAACCCTGGTGGGATACCTAACCGTGGCGGCTGCCTTTTATTCTCCACGTCGATCACTAACTTTTACACTCTCTTCAGGCGCGGGAAACTTACATTGCTTGGCGGTGATCTAAATGCCAGATGAAGAAAATCAAGCTACGGAAGGACCGACCAAAGGGGAAAAACCTGAAGCTGTTACTAGAAAGAGACAGACTCCAGAGGGTTGGGGCAGATTTTCTGACCTTCGTAACACATCGTTAGGCAACTAAACCGGACTTTGTGTTAACGCAACAAACGTTAACTTTCTACATCAGCAATGAGCCCAGACCAGTGGTACCGAGCGATCACATCCCGATTCTCACCACGGTCTTGCTTTCTCCACTACTCAAGCCCGTTTCACTTATGAAAAGTTACGCTGAAGCTAACTGGGAGCTATATAGTGAGATACTCAGTACATACCATCCAGCTGACCTGGGAGACGCTAATCTCGAAGAGATTGATGAGGAGATAAATAAGATCACCAATCTCCTCATACAAGCCGAAGAGAGATGCGTCCCAAGAATATCCTATAAATTGCTCCCACAACTTAGGTGGACGAACGAGATAAAAGAAATCGCCCGGAAACATAGAGAAATCTATAAAGAGATCGGCAGGACAGGCTTTAATCGGAAAAAACCAGCCAGAATTAGACAACTAGGAGAGGAACTAAAAAACATAATAATTGAAAAGCAAAGAGCAATCTGGAATGACATCATTGGGAGGTTGGACAGGAAGGACAATTTTGTAAGGTTTTGGAACAACATCCGAAGAGTTAGGGAATTGCCAGCCAGACCCAAAACCCAACTCAGGGATGGAGACGACACCATTCATGACCCAGAGTCTCTCTAGAGAAAATTTAGAACCCACTGGCCCAAGATTTTTGCTATATCCCCTGAGGAGAACGACGACTTCAACCAGGACTTCGAAAACCAATTGTTTGATGACCTCGGCACAGTGCTACATAGAACCCACCTACACCCTCAAGTATCTAGAAAAGAGTGATGGTTAATCACGGATGCCCGATAACTGTCAAAGAGACCTTGAACAACATAAGTTTTTTCAAGTTGAGGACGCCAGACAGGTCTGGAATTACGAAGAACAACCTCGTAAATACGAACACAATGAACGCTAGCCTAAATAAAGTTTACTTCCCTGAATGATACAAGATAGCTAAAATCATCTCCCAGAACAGGTGGCTAACTATCGCCCGATCTCTCTTCTTGAGATGCAGGGAAAAATGTTCGAGAAAATTATAGCAGACATCCTACAAGCTCAACTGAGCGAGTTAGGAGCGCATGACCTCCAAAAACACAGGTTTCGCAGGAAAAGGGGCACAGATATGGCCCTGGAACTCCTAACAGAGAAAGTATCATATTCTTATGCGAACAGGTGCAATGTAGACATTATGCTGAGGGAGGTGTAAAAGGCATTAGATAAAGTCTGGCTGGAAGGACTTCAATACAATATTCTGACCCTCCAGCTAGACCCAACCCTGGAAAGGATCCTCTGTGACTTTGCCATGGACAGAATGGCCTGTATCATGATTGAGAGCTACAGGGGACCTGAATTCGAACTTAAGGCGGGCGTTCCCCAGGGAAGCTGCCTGAGCCCAGTGCTTGACCTGGTCTTCACTATCGACCTTCCAATTCCAGTGCACAGGGACACGATGTACCTGTAATTTGCACATGACATCACGCAAATTGTTCCATGCTCGAAGAGGAAAGCAAGGGCACAGGCAGCTCGCACGATAGCGAAAATCAACAACATCACCCACTACGAGACGAGAGAAGATGGAAGATCAGGAGCAACAGTGACAAATTCAAGATCGTCCCGCTGCGCCTCGAGTTGACATGGCCCATACTCATAGAAGGGAGGAGATATGGCTAATCCGCCGAAGGCACCGTCCTGGGCTTAAAGATCACCGATCATGGATACTCCATACACCACACGGAGAGGCGGAAGCTGGAAAGGAAAGAAATTTTTAAGCTATACAGGTTTAGATATCTTAGTTCGGCCAACATCAGGAAATTATATCTGATCTTTGTCAGAGATAAGCAAAGAATTTAATGTGTCCAGAATGCTGTATCTCCACTTATAATAAAGTACGAAGGCGTGATCACGATAAGCAAAGAGATTTGCACAGGAGGAAACGTCTGGAGCCCATCAATGTCGTCACTCCAAACTTGGTAAAAAGGTCTGGTCCACTCTAACAGACGGTGTCATTCCAGAGCTACAGGGAACAGGCGGCCAGTTTAACATACCTGCAAGGGTTCGGGCAAAACTCTCACGCCGACCTCAGTTCCCAAGCACCAAAATATTCTCACAAGAAGAAATTACACCAATATATACATAGACAAAACATAATACAACAACTACAACATAGAAGAATCAATGAGTAGAAGCAACAACTTTTTATCCATATATACATAAACAAAGCACAGCAAACAATACAACTAATACAACCTATAAGAATCAATGAGTAAATAACATTACAGTAAATTTTTAACACGAGGTAAATTGTAAGGAATAAAGCTAACAATGGCTTGAATGCTGAATTATTACACCAAAAATAAGTACACCAAACCATTAAAAAACAAACAATAAGAAGAACACTAAAGCACATGAAAATAGAAAACATAGGACAAAAGTTCAAACAAATAATAAAAGCAAAAGTAAAAATAAATAAAAGGAAAGTGATACCCTCTCTACTAATGCAAAATATGCTTCCCCGCTTTAATTATTCACCCACTATACCTTCCACTATCCCGCCATCTTCTAAAATTGAGTATATCATCTTCTTCCGAATTTTTAAGTGCTCAATCAGAGTTCGGATCCAACATACGCTACCGAATTTATTTTATCGTAAAGGAAGTAAAATGGCGTGAATTCATCCCTACGAGATCTTACAAAAGAATAACAGAAGCTCTAAGTGGCATCTACTCAACAATGTCGCTCTCTCCCAAAAAGTCCATCACAATGGCCCTTTACCTCATTAGCCTACACAGGAGGCAACGATTGCAGGAAGCTCTGTCACCGAAAGAGTACACTGGGATTTTCGTTCCTTTATTTACAAGAGAAAGTATTGCATACTGGGGAGTTTAACTTTTAATTGACAAAAGAGAGAATACTAAGCGGGAAGTCCATCTTCCTATTTACAAAAGAGATTAATACAAAGCGCGAAGTCTTTCTTGCCATTTACGAAGGAGATCAAAACAAAGCGGCAACTCCATCTTCCCATTTACAAAAGAGAAATAACACAAAGCGGGAAGTATGTCTTCCCATTTATAAGGTTCAATGTGTGAACCGTTTAAATTTTTCATTCGAATGTTTTACTTGGTTCGACCCCCACAAGGCTATCTCATTGCTAAAGTCCTGTTTTAATCTCTAAGTTTGTGTAGTCCTTCTGTAATTGGGCTGTTAACGCACTCGAAACACACCATTTTCTTGCAATCTCGTGCAATGCAGACGTCCACTTTATAACACTTGTAACATACAGCCTAGCCAAAGTTATGAGGAAGGTATGAAAAAATAGAGAATACGCATGAAAATTGAAAGAAAATGAAATGCGTGAGAACGGTGTCCAATCAACAATTAAAAGGTACACTGAGACCAAAATTTTCAAAACCGTGATCGTCAATGTCGCAAAAGGAGTACAACTCCGAGGGGTGAGTGGTTGGTAAAAAGAACAGCTCTGGCCAATAGGATAAAACCTCTTCTGATGTAGCTGCTGAGTTTTGGGCATAAAAAACACAGAGATATCAAGACGCACAGTGAGAAAAAGTTTATTTGGTGCTGCGCTCAAAAGATAATGAGGCTAAAAAGAAACCATGGCTCTCTCAGATGAACAAAACGAATTGATTTTCCTGGGTAAAAGAGAATGAATGAAGGTAGGACTGATTATGATTGATCTAAACTTAGTTAGGATGATGAAAGTAACTTTGAGGTAGAATGACCACATTAATTTCCACCAATTTATTGCGCTTGTACACATTTTTATTGGATAATAAAAATGATCAGTAAAATTTTTATTTCTTTTCAGATCTTTTGAACTCTTGGAGCTGTCTTTGTTTGTCGAAGAGTCGTGAATGCTTATGATCCGAGATATTTTGTCCCTAGAGTAAAATTGGGATGTGACATGATAATGATTGGTGGTGCATGTCGTCTTCATGCCCAGGATTGTTGTTCATATTTGAAGACAGAATGAATTTCAACACTTATATCGGCATGTTAGACCAGGTTTACATACCGTCATTAGGCAAAATTTTCAATGATGACCTAACAGATAGTGTAATCTTACAACAAGACAATGCTCTATGCCACAAATCAAGTATCAAAGGGTAGATTTGGAAAGAAAGGGTCGACGTTGATGGAATGGTCCGCTCAATCTCCAGAACTCAACCCCATTGAACAATTGTTGTCAGACTTGGGCACAAGAATCAAGGTGAACATATATTCCTCAAAAAGTGAATTAAGAGTCATTATTAATGAACAGTGACAGAAAATTCAGCCAACATAGTCTCAAGTATGCAAAAGGCATAAAAGCGGATACAAAACCAAAAGAGAATACATCAAATATTAATTATTGATAGAATATACGCAAAAATGTTTATTTGTATTATAGCGGGGCAAGTTAGCTACATATATCGTGAAAAATGTGCATTTTTTGATGAAAGCACCAAACTTCGCACATTAGTATGTAGACTATCATATTATCAACAAATTTAGATATTTAGCCTTGTCAAATTCAACCCCTGATGACTGTGGTAGGCATTTTTCAAAGTGCCCGCTAGTGGCCACTATAATTTTACAAACCCTTAGAGGGTTCACTTAAAATCCATCTAAATAGGCACTATGCGAGAGTTAAAACACCTGTAATGTTTTCAGAACATTTGTGTTATCGCGTCTTTCCTTGTAAAACATTGTAAAAAAAATCCCATTAAACCCATTATATCATCTTAATTTATTCATATTTTGCTAATTATAGACCATTTTTTGCCAGAGATGAAGGTGTTGGTTGTTGGCGAAATGAAGATATAGTTGCTGGTGAACAAATGGTTGCTAATAAACAGAAGATATTGAACAAATTCAGTATGTCTATTAAATTCCAATTTGCTGCCCTTGAATTTCCTCTCACATCAACATCAACACACCCAAGTAAGGTTAACTGAAAGCTGGGTTGCATTTGCCAGGAGGACAGAGTAGTCACGGACATGTCCTTTGCTGTCCAAGCGAAAAGTATCCTAGAGTGGGTACAGTTTACTCGCAACTAATTTGATGAGATTCAGTTAGCTTAGAAAACTACCAGTAAACTTTCATTTGTGAAGGAGCCATCAACCATACAAACTCATATATAATAATACAAAACTGGACAGAGCAGAGAAACGAACACTCATGACAGCAGGAGAGATACATGACGTACCAGATGCGTGCAAACGTCCCAGATTTCATCAAAGTTCATCAAATACAGAGAAGGCCGGAGAAACCGTGTTTTTTTTGCAGACAACCCGCATGAACCGATGTTCTTCACCAAGTTACAACATTTTAAATGGACAGTAAAGTTAGATTCTAGGCAGCCATTTTTTAAAGAGACAGAATTGCTCCGCCGATTCAGTGCAGGAGACATGATCACCTAGGTTGCCAAGTACCATGAATAGTGCTCCACAGTTCTGCACAACCGTATTAGAAAGGTACAGTCCCAGTAGTACAAACACAAAATGAAGGAGCGAGAATTATCTGGTATTGGCTTTGCCGAACTGGTCCTTTACATAGAAGAAGCTATGCTAAAAGTGGAGGCAGCACCGGTATTCAAGTTAGCAGATCTTGTACAGCTCTATCAGCTCTATCCACATGATTGAAGCAGAGTGTACTTTCGCAGGTCACTGACATACGCGCACACAGAAGGGGAAGAAACGTCCTGCTGCTATTTGAAGAAGACTTTGGTGCTGCTCTCATGAAATCCTGTGACCTGGACAGTGATAACGATATAGTCTATCTTGCACGTGCTGCAAAGACCTTACACCATCGCATGTTTGAAGAAGCTAAGCCCTTAAACGGATTCTCTGAGGGATGTCAAGAAAAATATGTTCCATCACTGCTGCTTGCCGTGGTGAGCATGGTCCCAGAGGGTCCGGACATTAAAGTATCAGATGACAGACACGATCCCTGCAACACGTGACATTGCTCAGATGCTAAAGTTTAACTGCATCAAGCACAACTAAACAGATCACACCACAGCAGATGTAACTGTCAGGCACAGTGCTGCACATGAGATACCAGTTCTCACATACTTAGGAATGATGTTGCACGCTCACACACGCAAGGGGGAATTAATATACAGGTTTTCTCACCTGGGCATGACCATCTCCTATGACCGCGTTCCTTAGTCCTAAACTCAGATTAGGAACAGTGCCTGTCAACAGTTTCACAGAAAGCAAGTGCTGTGTCCCTCAAAGATGCGCAGCAAAGTCTTTACAACATCAGCCGTAGAAAATATCGACCGACCTCAATCCCAGTTCAATGACAGCAAAAAGTTCCTTCCATTGTACAGCCATCTTTCTCATCCAGCACCCCTCTTTTACTGGTGAAGGAATGAACCGAAGCATTGTAAACGGTGGTAGATCACGAAATGATTGCTCAAAGATGGTTGGCGACTTGTCACACTACTATACTCATGTGCCCCCAGTCACTACTACCATTAAGAACCTGTTTCCTGCTAGTGAAGTGGTGACCTTGGCCAGAGACGGCGTCAAGGAGCAGATTAAGCAAAAATATCTGTCGCTGGAGCACACAAGGTGGCTCCTAGGGGACAATACTGGGACAGACGAAAATAGATCGTGGCTTGTCCATGGTGACACACCTGTGTCACCATGGACTAGCCACTGTTTGCCTTGGCAAATCAGATTCAATGGAAGCGGCCAGAGAAGTATGGTGAAGATAAGATGGTATTGATGTTCGCCGGGCTCCACATCAAGATGGCCGCTCTGAAGACCCTGGGCGAGTGGCTACAAGCTCTGTGCAAGCTGAGATTACAACACCGTATACAGAAGCCTCCTTCCTTCGAGCTGCTCACGTCACCCAAACAAGAATATTTCATCAAATCACTGCACATTTTTCACCACAATGCGTATGAACGCCTGTGCGACATTTTGATATTGCAGAAGATCAGCCTGAGTTAGAAAACTGGTTTAACCAGAAAACAGAAGACATTGCCAACTTTCAGTACTGGAAAATAGATATGTTGCTACTGGTCTAAGTGCGTTCTTTGCGGCAGGCTTCATTTACGATGTATCTTGAAGCCGTGGTGGAATTGGCCCCATGGTTCCATGCCTTAGACCACCTACACTATCCCCGCTGGGTTCCTGTTCCCATGAAGGAGAGGGACATGGTTGCTCTCCCAATGATGCCTTCAGATGTAGCCAGAGGATTTATGGGTTGCAACTTCACTGTACGAAAGACGATGAACGTGTACTCTGCGATCCCAATCGACCAGGCGCGTAAACAGAATAACGCATGCATCAAAGGAGGTAGGGGAGCAGTTGGCCTCACTGACAACCCAAGTGCCCGGCGGCGTTGGGTGATTGCTGGACTAGAATTTGCCAGAGCCATACAGGAGTTCACATATGGCTATCAAAACTGGAAGAAGCGAGAGGAAACTCGTTATCAAGACAAGACACCAAGTGTGCATACCTCTTTCGCCAAGGATGTCCGCGCCCTAGTCTGCGTGATGTAAGAGCTTGGCATCACCTTTGAGTAAGAGAGCATGGATCTAATTGTCCTTAACACAAAGGAAATTGCAGGTCCAGGTGCAGTTGAGACTTTCAAGAATGGGAAGAAGATTGGCCAAGCACAGTTCAAAGCTTTCACCAGAGACTGCCTAGTTAAAAGGAGGAAGCCAATTGATGATGCAATTAGTCCGAACAAGCTGAAAGTGTTCTGCACTTCCACCCCGAGAAGTGTGAGAAAATGTAAACAGCAGTTGTTCTCTCTCACGAACGACATGACACTTTTCTCATGACTCTACATTAGTTTTCAGACGAGAGGTGGAAACCTTGAAGAATTCTTTGGTCATGAGAATCAAGTCTGTCCTTTAGCTCTCTCCGATGGATAAAGTCTCCATCTAGGTACGAAGAGTGATTTTCTGAAATGCTTTGAAGATTTCTCAAATGCCCAATCAGAGACTCCTGATGCTACATACCAATTATTGACGATGCAGTCATTGTCCAGATGTTGAAGTCTGCGGTAGCCAAGAAGTTTGAAGACTATGCCAGAATATATTCATAGCGTATTTGTGAAGAAAACTTCAGACTGTATCACGCTTTGAATTGTTCTAGGTCCGCTACATTGCTGATTCGCTGAAAGGCAGTGCGAGGTAAAAGAGTGCGTAGACGCGTCGTCGGAGGAGCAGTTATTCATGGAAACTGGCATAACTTCCTCCGAGTGCGCACCAACAAGAAAGAGCTGTTCAAATTCCTATCATAAGCTGTCTTAAAGTGGATTGACCAAGATGACAAGCAGCTCGTTATCACTGATGGAGATGCAGTCCTAAGTAAGCCACCGCTGAAAGATCTGGCCTTGGTAGCCCCATGCAACCCCAAAGAAGTTGACACTCGAATGTTTTTGCCTGCATTCCATTCAGTCAACCATGGTCACCACAAGATGTTGCTCAAAACAGTTCACACCGATGTAGTGGTGTTAAGTTTGTCGGTGGCGCAGGAACGGCAAGCAGAAGATGAACTGTGGCTGCCCTTTGGCACTGGGAACAGTTTTAGGGACCTAGCATCCCACGAAATAGTAGCTGCACTAGGAACATAGAAGGCACAGACTCTTCCTATGTTTCACGCTCTAACTAGGTGTGACACTGTATCTGACACTGTATCTAGCTTTGCTACAAATGGAAAGAAGACTGCCTGGACAATCTGGACCGTTCTATGAGAACTTTCAGATGCACTGCTAAAACTATCATCCCCCGTAAGGGGCGCGGCGATTTGCCATCCTGGCCGCCGTGCTGACGGGATCCAGCGCTCCGTCCGGCCGCAGCTTAGCCTCTTTTCCTTCCTTCAGATAGCCCGATTTCTCTCCTACCTCGTCGCGTTTCATACAACCTCTCCCACAACTTTCTCTGGTCAGCCTCTAATTTCACAGGGTAGAATGCTGAACTTCTTCTCAAGCCAACCACCCCGGATCGGGGCTGAGGGGGGATGGGACATTGTTCCCTAACCCCTCAGCTCCGGTTCGTGATGTTTTTTTTTTAACAACCTGCTTCATCCCCACCCATACCTTCCTCACATCCCTTTTCCTCTCTTCTTCAAAATCTATCTTTTTTACGCCGTGTTCAAGGTGGAGCTGCCATGCCGAAGGACACCCAGGCCACCAGGCTGGAGAGGTTGTCCCAAATTGGCTCTGCCAGGCCTGTAAAACCCTCTTGCAGTGCGGGATACTGCAAGAGGTGGTGAGCGATTGCGTCCCGTAAAACAAAGAGGGTCACCATGACCAATGATGAAAAAAAAACACATCTCCCCTTAATTCCCCCTAAAACAACGGAGCCGCCCTCGTGCAGCTCCACAGAAAAGATGGAGGTCCGTCCCCCCCCCCCCCCTGGGGTTGCGCAGGGGACACTCCATACCTCTTTAACCGGAGAAGAGGCTTACTCCTCTCCTACGCCTACGGGTGTAGGGGACTTCCCCTCACCCCCTTCTCTAGAGGTGCTTTCGGGCACCTCCCTATCTCCAGCGGCAGTCCTTCCTTTGCTTTCTAAGGGGACTGCCAAGAAAGCCAGCAGGCAGCCCATGGCCGACCGCCCCTCGTGCAAGCGGCTTGGTAGGGCAAACCCCCTTAGGGGGGAGAGGGAAGCCTAGGCCCCTTTGGTCGCTTCCCTCAAAAGACCTGCTGGCAAAAATATTAAACCTTGCCGGGGTCAAGGCCTGTGCCTCCCCACTAAAAACTTATGACGCTGCCAAGGAGACCTGTGATGTCCTGGGAGGAGATGGCCAACTAGAGGCCCCTCCTGTAATAGACATGGTCCTTGAGGAAAACCAGCCTCAGACGGTAGGGCCTTCCATAAGGGGGAATCCGGGCTCGGCGCCAAGCACCGAACCCGAATCCGCCCCTATGAAAGGTCCTCATCAAACGGCTGTCCAATCTCAGGCAGTACAAGGAGGGGAGGGATCTTCTCCGGATGATGCCCCTGCAACCACCAGGACCTTCTTCATTTTGGAGAAGGACCTGGCTGAGGCCGGTCCATCTGGCCTGGGGGCTCCTACCGGCGGGGGTGAGAAGCGAGTTTATTCCCCCCACCCTCGTCTCCAAAAAAGGAAAGGACGAAAAAGACCAAAAAGACGAAGAAGACTCAGGGCTCCTCTCCATCCACGGGGGCTACGGGGGCGGATGGGTGTGCTGCCACTTTGGCAAGCGACTAAGCCAAGATTAGCACATCTAGCCCCTCTGCCCTCCTGGGTATGGAGCTCCTGACGATGACAAAGGCCAAAAGTGCGCAGGGCGGAGCCTCGATGAAATGCGGGCCCGACATTCAGAGGTTACCAGGCGCTTTCGAGCCCGCTGGCTTCAAACGCTTCCTCGTTATTCGCTCCAGTAATGGCACCATGTTGTTCAAGGGCAACATGATCCATAAGCGGAGAGGATTAGTAGTGCATTTGGTAGAGAGCCAAAGGTAACCCGTTTCTTGGACGAGAGCCTTCTGGCGAATGAGGCGAATCCCGCCGAGGCGTCTAAGATAAGTGCTCTTCGGACACTTCATATGACCCCGGTGAGTGTGACGCCGCACTCTACCATGAACTTTGTGAAAGGAGTAGTTTATGCGAGGAAACTCGTTGACCAATCCATTGAGGACATCACCCTAGAGCTGGCCGACCATGGGGAGGTCAAGGTCGAACGTGTGATAAGAAAACAGGAAGGGGCCTCGAGACCCACCCCTACACTCTTCTTTATGTTCGACTGTGACAAGCTCCCTGAGTCGGTGCGTGCCGGTTGGTACCGCTACCGCGTGAAGGCATTCGTGCCACTGCCCTGGCGGTGCTATTACTGTCACCGCTTTGGCCATACGAATCACTCATGTAGACGTGCAAAGCCGGGGTCACCTGAAGTATGTGTAAATTGCTCCAAGGTCGCACACGATAAGTCCAAATCGTGTGTGGCCAAGTGTGTCAATTGCGGAAAGCTGTACCCTGCTTCTTTGAAGCAATGTAGTGCATATCTCCTTGAGAAAGAAATCGTTGCCTTCAGGCACAGGATCCACTCTCATTCCGCGAGGCAAAGGACTTGGTCCTGGCGCGCCCGGCTCTGCCTGGGACGTCATATGCCTTAATAGTTAGAAAGGCACCCTTTGCTCCTGGCCCATCCAGGCGAACGAGCACGGTTGTTTCCGCGCCCATTTAGAGCCCTTCTGCGGTCTCTACCCAACCTAAGCAACCCCCTGGTAAAGCTGGCGGAAAAAAGGGTTCATACCCTGCACAGGCTAAAACCAGGGCTCCCCCCTCTTCCCCCAGCGTGACCGTTTCCCGTAAGGCGAAACGGTCCCGGTGGGGGAAGAGGGGGAGGTGGAGCGAGTGGCTGGGAGACGGTGGTTCCTTGAAAAGAGGGCCTTTCAATTCCAAAGCCGCAATGCCCCCCTAAGGTTTCGAGGCGGAGGGAGTAAAAGACTCGCATGGCGAGGCTAACCTCCCCCAATAAGTCCTTGAAGGCAACAGCGCCTTAAGCGCTTTGTCTGGCCAACAGCGCCCGGGGTTCTGCCCCCGGGAAGCGTACGGCCATTCCCGTGAGGGTCTTCAATTTGAGGAGGGCCCTCGCGTCTCCTCCGAGCTAGGCCTGGAGGGCATATTTCTTTAATGGAATTGCCATGGACTCCGGGCCAACTGGGAGGAGCTGCGGAGGCTCGTCTCATCCCGTTCACCGTTAGCTATTTTTTTGCAGGAGACCTTGCTAGGCGCGTGCCCGCTGCCTGCCTTCCCGGGGTATCAAGGTCTTGCGACCCCACCACCGCAGAATGGCCGGGCTGGGGGTTGCGCGGTTTACACCGATAATGATGTCTCCGTTCTTCCTTTCTCTTAAGATACCTCCTTTCAGGCCGTGGCTGTGCAGCTGTACCTGGATAGGAGGTATACTATCATTACTGCGTACATTCCTCCGTCAGCTGACCTCGACGCGGGGGACTTCCTCCGCGTCGTGGCACGGTTGCCGAGGCCCTATCTCTTGCTTGGAGATCTGAATGGAAGGCATTCTCTCTGGGGAGATTACTCCATAAATCCCAGGGGACAAGTCCTTGCCGATCTGATCGAAGAGCTTGAGATGGGTGTCCTAAACGTGGATGAGTTTACGCATCACTGTCTGAGAACCGCTTCATTTTCTTGCCCTGACCTATCCTGGTGCTCTTCGGATGCACAGCCTGATTTTGATTAGGGGGTGGTCGATGACCTCCATGGTAGCGATTACTTTCCCATTCAAATATTTTTTTCAGGGCAACTGCCGCCTGAGAGACCACCTCGGTGGTGCTTAGCGCGGGCGCGGTGGCCTGCATTTCAGGAAATGACTGAATTCTCTATCTCAGTCGAGGAGTTTAGGTCGGTAGATGAAGCCGTTGAGTTCTTCTCCGGCAACCTCATCGCCGTGGGCCTGACTACTATTCCTAGGACGTCTGGCCGTTTTGCACGCCGACCACTCCCATGGTGGTCGGCTGGAAGTGAGACGGCCCTCAAACAGAAGCGTTATGCCTACATGCGCTATAAGCGCCGCCCGAACGATTTCACTGTCGCTGAATTTCGTCGGGCTCGGGCTAGGTTCCGGTATATTTCGAAGCACGCCCGCCGCTATTCTTGGCGGGCATACGTGTCTTCACTTAACAGGAAGACCCCTTTAGCTGAGGTGTGGAAGCGAGTCAAAAGGATTCGGGGCAAGTTCTCGCAGGACCCTCCTCCCGTTCTCCAAGAGAATGGGACCGCCATCTCAGACCCTGCGTCCGTGGCGGAATCCTTAGCGACCGCTTTTTCCGCATTCTCTAGCCGGGATGCTGCTCCGCCAGCATTCAATGCACGCCGTGATGTCGCGGAAGGCCGCCGGCTGAACTTTACCTCCAGAGGTGGAGAACCCTTCAAGTTTACTGTGAGTGAGTTGCGTTATGCTCTGGCTTCGTGCGCGGACCCCGCCCATGGTCCGGACGATGTCGGGTACACCATGCTTCGACACCTGGGTGAGCGAGGCATGTCCTTTCTGTTAGATTTTTTCAACAGGATCTGGGTGGAAGGTCTTTTCCCAGACTCCTGGCGAATCGCTACTGTGTTCGCCTTTCGCAAGCCGGTGAGAGATCACTCTACTCCGACCGGTTTCCTCCCAATCTCTCTAAAATTTTGCGTGTACAAGTTGATGTAATAATTGGTAAATGTTAGATTAGCCTATTTCCTGGACAGCGGAGGCCATCTGTCTTCTGCACAGTGCGGCTTCCGTAAGTTCCACTCCACGTTGGATGCTCTGCTCCGAATGGAAAATGCAGTCTGCGAGGCTTTCCTTCGTAGACAGCACTACGCCACGGTGTTTTTTGATCTGGAGAAGGCCTATAATTGTGCATGACGATACGGTATCATGAAGACTATCCACACAACGGGGGAAAGGGGACGCCTCCCAATGTTTATATCTGAATTTTTGCGAGATCGTCGATTCCGCGTACAGGTGGGGGGAGTCCTTTCCGGCTCAAAGGAGCAGGAAGAGGGTGTCCTGCAGGCAAGTGTCTTCAGTGTCACACTCTTTGCACTTAGCATCAACGGCATCACCTCGGTGCGGCCGGAAGATGTTCTAGCTACGCTCTACGTGGACGACCTTTCGATCTCTTTTGGCGCGGCCCAGATGCCAACTCTGGAGCGTCGACTCCAACAGGCATTAAACCGCGTCTCTCGCTATGCCGAAGCGCACAGGTTTCGGTTTTCTTTGGCCAAGACTAAGGTAGTGCACTTCTGCCACCATCCACGGCTTCACCCCGACCCAGATTTGTTTCTTAATAGGATGCGCCTGGATGTGGTTGAGTCGCACCGTTTCTTGGTCTTGTATTCGACCCACGCCTCACCTGGGAGGCTCATATTCGCAACCTCAGGGTCTTTAGTACCCGCGCCATATACATTTTCCGTTTCGTGACGTTCAGTGCTTAGGGCGCTGATAGGGCTACTGCCTTACTTTTTTATCGATCCTTTGTTTGCTCGAAGCTCGACTACGGATGCGAGTTTTATGCATCCGCAGCCGAGCGTTTATTGCGGAAGGTGGATTTGATCCACCACACCGGCCTTCGCCTTGCGACCAGTGCCTTCCGCACTTTCCCCATTAAGCGCCTGTTGGTCGATGCTGGGGAGATGCAACTCGCTCTGCGCCGCGTGCAGTGCATCACTCGCCTGTACGCCCGAGCCTGGCGCCTCCCTCAGTCGCCAACAGCTTTCACTGCATCCGCAGCTGATCTAGATGGTGCCTATGCCACCGAGAGACGCTAGTTTATACCCTAAGCCCTATGGGTTTAGGGCCAGGAAACTCCTTCGAGAGGTAGATATAGCTCTCGCACCGGTGGCGCCCCTGGTTCTGCCCAGGACGCCACCCTGGAGGGTACCACATTTGGCTATTTGTCGCCAGGCCTCTGCTTCCAAAGCTTGTACTGCGCCGGGAGTATTGCGTTCGACCTTTTTGGAGCACACATCGTGTCACGATGGTACCGTGCCAGTGTATACCGATAGCTCCAAGTCCCAAGAGGAGGTGTGCTTCTACGCCGTATCCCCTCTGTTTAAAGTCAGCGGGGCTCTACCAGGCGCTGCCTCTCTCTTCACGGCCGAGCTAGTGGCAATACACCACTTTGTAGGGGAGATTACGCGGCGTGGCCGGTTCAGAGACCGGATTGTGATCTATAGCGACTCACAAAGCGCCCTGAGTGCTCTCGGGGCATTGGAATCTCCGCATCCCCTGTTTCGCGAAATCCGTGACGCCACGGTTTTGGCGAGCCGGGCAGATGTCGAGATTATCTTCTGCTGGGTTATATAGGAATTGCGGGGAATGAGCGCGCCAAAGAGTCCGCGAGCGCTGTTTGGCCGGGCAGATGTCGAGATTATCTTCTGCTGGGACATATAGGAATTGCGGGGAATGAACGCGCCAAAGAGTCCGCGAGGACTCTGCGACCGGACCAGCGTTTCGCTCTTCCTCACACTGACTACATGGCAGGAATACGGGCAGCTTCTCGGACTGCTTGGCAAAGAAGATGGGAGACGGAGCGCTCGTCTGCGCCCTATTGCAACGACTGCGTCGTCCCAGAGACTGTTCGGCACATTCTTGTCGAATGTTCCAGTCTGGCTTATCTTCGCGCATGACACCTATCCCGGTACCGGGATGGGCGGGGCTGCTACCGCCTGTCCCTTGTACTCTGGACGAGTGCGTGTACTTTGACTGGTGGACTTATTGACTTTTGGGGGGAGACCGGCCTTCTCCCTTTCATTTAACCCGGTTTAATTGTTGTTGTTTTTTTAGTTATTGTTTTTGTTATTGCTTTGTTATTGTTATTTCTTTTTATTGTTTCCTGTTCAATTTTTTAAAGTAGCCTAGAACTAGTCTGTTTGTTTCCTGCAACTTATGCCTAAGTCGGCAATCACCAGATTGCCCCTTAATTAAAAAAATAAAATAAAAAATAAAACTATCATCTGCACCAAGTGTCACAGTACTAGCCGATGTTATACCCACCATTGAGCAGTTCGTCACAGAACCAGCACGTGCAAGGCCATTAAAAATCCCCGGATGAAACTCTTCGCAAAAAAGAACAACGTGCAGCTGATTCAGCAAACCAGGGCAGCTCTGCAGGAGCATATAAAGAGGGCAGCCTACCGAGGAGGTCATGTGTGAAGTCAAACACTGTTACCAACGACAGAGCTGCCTCCTCCATCCAGCGGGGGCTGGGTGAAGAATGACGACGGAGTGTACGAGCATACTGGACGAAGTTACCCGAAGCAGCCCACGCTTGCAATGAGCTAGTAGCGTGCAAGTGCAAGAAGAGCTGTCTGAAGAGTTGCAAGTGTAAAAAGGCCTCACCTGAATGTACAAATTTGCGTGTGTGAAGCAGAGGGCTCTCAAAATTGATTAGCGGCCATTTTGATTGATTTACAGTCATTTAGATTATGAGTTGCGGCCATTTTGATTATGTTTTGGTAAATTCAGCTTATAATCAATGTTAAAGCCAATGTTCGTGTTATATTATCCTATTAACGTCTTTTAATAAGGGAGATTGTAAAATTATAGTAACCACTAGCGGCCATTTTAAAAAATGGCTGCAACAGCCATCAGGGAGTGAATTTGAGATGCCGAATATCCAAATCTGTTCATAATAGTATAGTCTACCAGTGTACCAAATTTGGTGCTTTCTTCACAAAATGGACAGTTTGCATGCTACCTTGCCCCAATGAGTTTCAATAATATTCTTTACTTTTCATACCTGACCCATAATTATAGCCAAGGCTCTTATTATTATACATTATGATATATTCTTCCTTTTGCATATTTTCAACTGTTATTTTTAACTGTTTCTCTCCGGTTATTTTACGAAACTTTGAAAGTAACCATTATTATGTTGTAAATCCTAATCTAACCTTAACCTAGATTGATTCTCTTTTATTTATTCACATATTTCTTCTTAATCGTTTCCCTGAAGAGCAGGTCTTCACTCATCTGAACTATTATCTTTTCTATCTCAATTTATGTGTAGCCTTGAATTCTATTTTGGATTTTAAACATTTATTTTGTGCCTTTTTTGATATTAGTTTCTCTACATCCTCATCATTATTGCATATTGAAGAGTATCCTACAATAGTTTCAATGTGACGTATTATACCAACTCTTATATGGTCATTGATGTATTTTAAGAGCTTAGCTCTGTCTGGTTGACCCACACTAGTGCGTTGTATGAACGCAGATTTATTTTGTGTTATGATTGTTCATGGATGAGTAAATTGTCGCTTTTTTCATTCTACGCAACTAAAGTTTGATTTTATGCTATGTGCTATTTTTTGGATTTTGATTACCTGTTTGTGAATATCAACCGCTTCCCAGGGAAAATGGAATCTAAATGTTTAAATAAAGAAGAATTGCTGAATGAAACTGTTTAGACTAATGCAAAGGCAGACATCATGGCTGACTTAATGATGGGTGGTAGTAGAGTCATCTACATTTTTCCGAAGTTTGGTTATCAGAGCTGCGGCCAGCATACACAGTGTCACTTTTACTTCCCTCAGTAAACTTGGTCTGTCACTCAAGCTTCCGCTTTGTCACAGATATTGCAACTTTGATTTGTTGCAGCTGTCTCTTACGCAGTGTTCTACATGGGGCTATTCATTAAATCTTGAGTTATGCCTGAAATTAAGCGAAATCAAATGATTTTCATAGTTGAAACGAGGTACTGTAAACGGTCGTCAAAAATTGACCATTAGTAATAAAGGAATGGAGATGTCAAATGTATTAGGCTGTCATATTGGTTACTATGCCCAGAGCCCCCAAAAATGTGTATACCGTTTTTTATTCCCCCTTTTCGGCTTTTCGAAGATAAATTTTATTGAAGGGGATAAAAAGGTGTTGAGAATCAAAGAGAAAATGTAATTAAGGATTATTTCGTTATCGGCTCCATCCGATGAGCAAAATGCTATTTATTATCATCTCTTAAAATTGGTCTCACTTTTCAGATGAAGATAGTAAAGGAGGAAAAGGGTTTGGAGAGTTTGGGGAAAACCGTACAGATTAAATTTACAATGTAAATGTAAAATATACCCAATAGGGGCAATTAAAAAATGCAGGTAACTAACTTATGGCGTTGTAACAAAGATTTAAATTAATGTGACTGTTCATGCAGCCTTCTATGGCGGCGTGAAGATGAGTGGTGACAAAAATAACAATGTCCCTTGGTAAATAAAGTGTTAAAAAAATACAATAGCATTAGCATCAATGATATAAGTACGAAAATAAATGGATCTAAACAAAAAACCTACGGTTTTACGAACAAAGGTGATTTTTCTATAAAAACAAACAAACAACTATTAGATTAAAAATATGATTAGGTTAGTCGGAAAAATATATATGTATATAATTACTTCGTTAAATTAAATGTATACTGAGAGCAAATATAATTAACTCTGAATTTATATTATTAAAATTCGCATTCGCCTGATTAAAATTGTTTCTTGCGAGAATTTTTATATGGTTGACTCGAGTAAATTTATTTTCATAACATTAGAAAGTAAATGAAAGTGTTTCGCCATAGGCAATAGAATATGATGATTAAATGTGAATAGCGGAACAAAAAAGCATTGAAAGATTGCCCAATCCAGTACTGTGTAATTCTATTCTCTAACCCTTTGGTGTTTTCTCCTGTGTAAATCTACAACATAATTTGCATATTCACAAACGCTTCTTCATTGTTGGATGAATTTTTAAGACGTAAGGTTTTTTTTAAAATGGAATTATTGCCAAATCCAACAAGAGCATTAAAATATTTCTATAATTTAGATAGATGTGATGGGTTGTCGTTACAAGGATAAGTTGTAATGTTTCGACGGTACTGCTGGAATAAATCAATAACTTAAAATACTTCACCAAATTTTTTTACCTTATTATTTTACCGGCCAAATCAGGCTTATTTATGATTAATATACCTCAAACACCCAAAATCTCATCAAGTAAAAGTATATTAAATAATCAGGTTCCTAACGAAATTGAGCTTAAGATGTGACAACTAATTGTGGCAACTGCACTTTACAAACATTTTCAGGCACTTAATTTTACAACGTTACATACCAAGGATTTTCAAAAACTTTCTTTTCCGATTTAATTATTATAAATTAGAAGGCGATTTGGGACATTACTTTGGTACTTCCATGATTGCGATCGTACTATTTTAATGGTCTTTTGCTTTTGCATTAATGTTAAAGCAATATTGAAGTTTTGGTTATATTAAAATGTTTTCATTAAATTTTCCCAATAACCTACGATTTGGTGAATATCATGTACTGGCGGAATTTCAGTAGGATGAATCACTTTCACATCTGTGCAGCTTTGATTCTAGTCATGGGACGCAACTCATAACCTCCTACTGCTATGCCAGTTTGCAAAGAGCAGTCTTTTGTAGTGCCCTTTGTAATTTTATGTTTATTGAAATTTTTCCCATAGATTTTCCCAAATATCCTCCTTCGTGAATTCCTCTCTATATCAGGAATTGCTCTAAACTGGTTTCTCAATTATCTTTCATCTAGTACTTATGTAATATGTTTAATTGGGTATCAGGTCTCTCGGCCGTATGCTCATTCCAAAGTTATGCCTCAGCTCTCTGTCCTGGGCTTGGTACTTTTTCGTATCTACTTCACTCACTTTGATCTTTTCCGTCACCTACGCCTATCCTTCTATATCTATGCTGATGAGACAGAAATATTTCTCTCCTCTTTTCCAAACTCAATCGCCATGACACCAACAAACTTTTAAACGCATATGACACAATTAATGAATAGCTATCAGATAGCTTCTTCCAACTCATCCAAGAGAAAATTGAGGTTCTTTTGAAGTGCACCTTAGCAGATGTCATTATGCTGTAAAAATGTAGCCCCCTCTCTCAAAATAGGGCTCTCCGATCGCATTTTAAAACCACGTTAGAAACATATTTCAGTCAATTTGATTTTAACTCTCATGTAGCTACTATCAGCAAATCGTCTATTTTTTACCCGGTAACACTAGTCGTATCTAGTCCAACTATTACTAAAGGAGTTTCGAGAGAGCCATCTATGCCCTCTAGCCTTGGTTACTGAATTGTTCTTCTTACTAGAGTTCCAAACACTACGATTAGTACACTTCAACTTTTCTAGAACTTTGCACCACGTGTTGTCCTTTTAAAGTCGCAGTTCCCTCTAGCAACACTTATGATCCATGAAATGCACTAGCTGCCCATTAAATTTCGAATTACATTTTAATTTCTCCTCACATTTAAAATCCTAAACATCGTAGCTTCATATTACCTGTCCTCCTCACTGGCTATATCCAGACAACAAAGTGCCCTTAGCTCGAAAACTTCTTCGGATCACCGCACTTGTCCCTGCTCCAAGGGAGATTCGGCTTCATCTGTAGGTGGTATTAAGCTGTACAATAGACATCCTCCTGGTATACGATCCATTTCCTAGTCTGATATTTTTAAGCTGGCTCGGAACCCACACCCCTTCTGTCACTTTTTTTTTTCTCTTAGATCAACGTGGTGCCTAGGAAGGTCTTAAGTTCTAAAACGACGCCATATAACCCCGTAAGGGGCACGGCGATTTGTCATCCTGGCCGCCGTGCTGACGACATCCAGCACTCCGTCCGGCCCCAGCTTATCCTCTCTTCCTTCCTTCAGAAAGCCCGATTTCTCCCCTACCTAGTCGCTTTTCATACAACCTCTCCCATAACTTTCTCTGGTCAGCCTATAATTTCACAGGGTAGATGCTGACCTTCTTCTTAAGCCACCCATCCCGGATCGGGGCTGAAGGGGGAGGGGACATTGTTCCCTAACCCCTGAGCTCCGGTTAGGGATGGGTTTTTTTTAACAACCTGCTTCATCCCCACCCATATTTTCATTACATCCCTTTTCCTCTCCTCTTCACATTCTATCAATTTTACGCCGTGTCCAAGGTGAAGCTGACATGCCGATGGACTGCCAGGCCACCAGGCGGGAGGGGTGGTCCCGGAAGGCGGCGCCTGACTCTGCCGGGACTGTAAGCACCTCTCGCAGTGCGGGCTACTGCGAGAGGTGGTAAGCGATTGCGTCCCGTAAAACAAAGAGGGTCACCATGCCCAATGATGCAAAAAATAAACATCTCCCCTTAATTCTCCTTAAACAACGGAGCCGCCCTCGTGCAGCTCCACAGAAAAGTTGGAGGTCCTCCGTCCCTGTGCTTGCGCGGAGAACCCTCCATACATCTTTAACCGGAGAAGAGGCTTACTCCTCTCCTACGCCTACGGGTGTAGGGGACTCCCCCTCACCCCCTTCCCTGAAAGTGCTTTCGGGCACCTCCCTATCTTCAGCAGCAGTCCCTTCTTTGCTTTCTAAGGGGACTATAAAAAAGCCAGCAGGCAGCCCATTGCCGACCGCCCCTCGTGCAATCGGCTCGGTAGGGCAAACCCCCTGAAGGAAAAAGAAGAAAGCCGGATCCTTCGGTCGCTTCCCTCAAAAGACCTGGTGGAAAGAATATTAAACCTTGCCGGAGTCAAGGCCTTGCCTCCCCACTAAAGACTTATGACGCTGCTAAGGGGACCTGCGATGTCCTGGGAGGAGATGGCCAACTGGAGGCCCCTACTGTGATAGACATGGTACTTAAGGAAAACCAGCCTCAGACGGGGTTGAATCCAGGCTCGGCGCCAAGCACCGAATCAAATCCGCCCCTATGCAAGGTCCTCCTCAAACGGCTGGGGATTCTCAGGCAGTACGAGGAGGAGAGGGATCTCCTGCGGATGATGCCCCTGCGACCACCAGGACATTCTCCATTTCGGAAAAGGACCTGGCTGAGGCCGGTCCATCTGGCCTTGGGGCTTCTACCGGCGGGGTGAGAAGCGGGTTCATTCCCTGCCCTCCTCTACAAAAAAGACCAAAAAGATGGAGAAGACTCGGGGCCCCTCTCCATCCGCGGAAGCTACAGGCACGGATGGGTCTGCTGCCACTTTGGCAAGCGACCAAGCCAAGATCGGCACATCCGGCTCTCTGCACCCCCAGGTACGGAGCTCCTAACGATGACAAAGACTAAAAGTGCACAGGGTGGAGCCTCGATGACATCGGGGCCCCTGATTCATAGGTTACCTGGCGTTTTCGAGCTGGCTGGCTTCAAACGCTTCCGCGTTATTTGCTCCACTGATAGCAGCATGTTGTCCCAGGGGAACATGATCCATCAGAGGAGAGGATTAGCTAGTGCAATTGGTAGAGAGCCGAAGGTAACCCGTTTCTCGGACGGGAGCATTCTGGCAAATGTGGCGAATCCCGCCGAGGCGGCCAAGATAAGTGCTCTTTGGACATTTCATGGCACCCCGGTGAATGTGACGCCGGACTCTACCATGAACTTTGTGAAAGGAGTAGTTTATGCAAGGGAACTCGTTGACTACTCCATTGAGGACATCACTCTAGAGCTAGCCTATGGGGCAGGCAAGGTCGAACGTGTGATGAGAAAACAGGGAGGGGCCTCGAGACCCACCCCTACACTCTTCATCACGTTCGACTGTGACAAGCTTCCTGAGTGGGTGCGTGCCGGTTGGTACCGCTACCGCGTGAAGGCATTCGTGCCACTGCCGCGGCGGTGCTATTACTCTCACCAATTCGGCCATACGAATCGCTCATGTAGACGTGCAAAGTCGGGGTCACCCGAAGTCTGTGTAAATTGATCCAAGGTCGCACACAATAAGTCCAAATCGTGTGTGGCCAAGTGTGTCAATTGCGGAGAGCCGCACCCTGCTTCTTCGAAGCAATGTGGTGCATATCTCCTTGAGAAATAATCTTGGCCGTTCAGGCCCAGGATCGACTCTAATTCCGCGAGGCAAAGGACATGGTCCTAGGCGCGCCCAGCTCTGCCTGGGACGTCATATGCCTCAATAGTTAGAAAGGCACCCTTTGCTCCTGGCCCATCCAGGCCAACAAGCAGGCTTGTTTCCGCGCCAATTCGAAGCCCTTCTGCGGGTTCTACCCAACACAAGTGCTTTCCTGGTGAAGGAAACGGCAAAAAGGGTTCATACCCAGCCCCGGCTAAAACCAGGGCTCCCCCCTCTTCCCTCAGCGTGACCGTTTCCCGTAAGGCGAAACGGCCACGCGCCTTCACCGAGTCGTTAGACTCACAGGAGGCAAAACCCCTAAAGATGGTCGCTAGGCCATAATCCGGGGTTCCTAAAGCTGTTCCCCGAAAGGAGGACAGCAACAAAGGAGCTTCGGCCCCTTTGCCCATGCCCCGCGGTGGCGTGTTTGGCTCGGAGATGGTGGTTCCTTCAAAAAGTGGGCCCCCCGCTTCCGAAGCCGCAACGCCCGCCTAAGGTTTCGAGGCAGAGTAAGGAAAAGACTCGCATGTTGAGCCCAACCTCCCTAATAAGTCCTCGAAGGCGACCGCGCATTCGGCGCTTTGTCCGGCCAACAGCGCCCGGGGTTCTGCCCATGGGAAGCGTACGGCCATTCCCGTGAGGGTCTTCAGTTCGAGGAGGGCCTCCGCGTCTTCTCTTAACTAAGCCTGGAAGGATTATTTCTTCAATGAAATTGCCGTGGACTCTGGGCCAACTGGGAGGTGTTGCGGAGGCTCGTCTCATCCCGTTCCCCGTTAGCTAGCGTTTTGCAGAAGACCATGCTAGGCCCGTGCCCCCTGCCCGCCCTTCCTGGGTATAAGGGTCTTGCAACCCCACCACCGCAGAATGGCCGGGCTGGGGAATGCGCTGATAACACCCGGCATGATGTCTCTGTTCTTCCTTTCTCTTTAGACACCCCCTTTCAGGCAATGGCTTCTTAGCTGCACCTGGATAGGAGGTATACTATCATTTCTGCGTACATTCCTCCGTTAGCTGACTTCTACGCGGGGGACTTCCGCCGCGTCGTGGCACGGTTGCCGAGGCCCTATCTCTTGCTTGGAGATCTGAATGGCTGGCATCCTCTCTGAGGAGATTACTCCATAAATCCTAGGGGACAAGTCCTTGCCGATCTGAACGAAGAGCTTGATATGGGTGTCCTAAACGTGGATGAGTTTACGCATCACTGTCCGAGAACCGCTTCATTTTCTTGCCTTGACCTATCCTGGTTCTCTTCGGATGCACAGCCTGATTTTGATTAGGGGGTGTTCGATGACCTCCATGGTAGCGATTACTTTCCCATTCAAATATTTTTTTCAGGGCAACTGCCGCCTGAGAGACCACCTCGGTGGTGCTTAGCGCGGGCGCGGTGGCCTGCATTTCAGGAAATGACTGAATTCTCTATCTCAGTCGAGGAGTTTAGGTCGCTAGATGAAGCCGTTGAGTTCTTCTCCGGCAACCTCATCGCCGTGGGCCTGACTACTATTCCTAGGACGTCTGGCTGTTTTGCACGCCGACCACTCCCATGGTGGTGGGCTGAGTGTGAGACGGCCCTCCAACAGAAGCGTTATGCCTACACGTGCTATAAGAGCTGCTCGAACGATTTCACTGTCGTTGAATTTCGTCGGGCTAGGGCTAGGTTCTGGTTTATTTAGGAGCACGCATGCCGCTTTTCTTGGCGGGCATACGTGTCTTCACTTAACCCAAACACCCCTTTAGCTGAGGGGGGAAAGCGAGTCAAAAGGATTCATGGCAAGTTCTCACAGGACCCCCTCCCGTTCTCCAGGAGGATAGGACTGCAATCTCCGACCCCGCATCCGTGGTGGAATCCTTAGCAACCGCTTTTTTCGCATTCTCTAGCCGTGATGCTCCCCTGCTAGCATTCAATGCACGTCGTGATGTCGCGGAAGGCCGCCGGCTGGACTTTACCTCCAACGGCGGAGAACCCTTCAACGACAAGTTTACAAAAGGTTAGTTTCGTTCTGCTCTCGCTTCGTGCACGGACACCACCCATGGTCCGGACGATGTCCCATACGCCATGCTTTGACACCTGGGTGAGCGAGGCATGGCCTTTCTGTTAGATTTGTGTAACTGAATCTGGGTGGAAGGTCTTCTCCTAGACTCCTGGCGAATCGCTACTGCGCTCGCCTTGCGCAAGCCGGGAAGAGATCACTCTACTCCGACCGATTTCCGCCCAATCTCTCCAACCTCTTGCGTGTTTAGGTTGAGGGAGAAATTGGTAAATGTTAGATAGCCTATTTCCTGGACAGCGGAGGCCATCTGTCTTCTGCACAGTGCAGCTTATGTAAGTTCCACTCCAAGTCGGATGCTCTACTCCGACGGGAAAATGCCCTCTGCGATGCTTTCCCTTGTAGATAGCACTACGCCACGGTGTTTTTTAATCTGGAGAAGGCCTATGATACTGCATGGCGATACGGTATCATGGAGACTCTCCACACAATGGGGGCAAAGGGACGCCTCCCAATGTTTATATCTGAGTTTTGCGAGATCGTCGATTCCACGTACGGGTGGGGGGAGCCCTCTCCGGCCCAAAGGAGCAGGAAGAGGGTGTCCCGCAGGGAAGTGTCTTCAGTGTCGCACTCTTTGCCCTGGGTATCAACGGCTTTACCTCGGTGCTGCCGGAAGATGTTCTCGCTACGCTCTACGTGGACGACCTTTCGATCTCTTTTGGCGCGGCCCAGATGCCAACTCTGGAGCGTCGACTCCAACAGGCATTGATCCGCGTCTCTCGCTATGCCAAGGTGCACAGGTTTCGGTTTTCTTTGGCCAAGACTAAGGTGGTGCACTTCTGCCGCCATCCACGGCTTCACCACGACTGAGAATTGTTTCTAAATGGGTTGCGCCTGGATGTGGTTGAGTCGCACCGTTTCCTTGGTCTTGTATTCGACCGAGCCCTCACCTGGGAGGCGCATATTCGCAGCCTTAGGGTCTCTTGTACCCGCGCCATGGACATTCTCTGTTTCGTGACGTTCAGTGCTTGAGGCGCTGATAGGGCTACTGCTCTACTTTTTTATCGATCCTTTGTTCGTTTGAATCTTAACTACGGATGCGAGTTTTATGCATCCGCAGCCAGGCGTTTATTGCGGAAGGTGGATTCGACCCAACACACCAGCCTTAGCCTTGAGACCGGTGCCTTCCGCACTTTCCCCATTGAGAGCCTGTTGGTCGATGCTGGGGAGTTGCCACTCGCTCTGCCCCACGTGCAGTGCATCACTCGCCTGTCCGCGTGAGCCCGGCGCCTTCCTCAGTCGCCAACAGCTCTCACTGCATCCGCAGCTGATCTCGATGGTGCCTAAGCCGCCGCATGACGCCAGTCATACCCTGATCCCTTTGCTTTTAGGGCCAAAAAACTCCTTCGAGAGGTGGATATAGCATTTGGGCCGGTGGCGCCCCTGGTTCTGCCCAGGACGCCACCCTGGAGGGTACCACATTTAGCTATTTGTCGCCACGCCTCTGCTTCCAAATCTTCTACTGCGCTGGGAGTATTGCGTTCGACCTTTTTGGAGCACACATCGTGTCACGCTGGAACCGTGCCAATGTATACGGATGGCTCCAAGTTCCAAGAGGGGGTCGGCTTCCACGGCGTATCCTCTCTGTTTGAAGTCACCGGGGTCCTGCCAGGCGCTGTGTCTGTCTTTACGGCCGACCTGGTGGCAATACACCACTCGGTACGGGAGATTACGTGACGTGCCCGGTTCGGAGACCGTATTGTGATCTATAGCGACTCACAAAGCGCCCTGAGTGCTCTTGGGGCATTGGAATCTCTGCATCCCCTGCTCCCCGTAAGGGGCGCGGTGATTTGCCATCCTGGCCGCCGTGCTGACGGGATCCAGCGCTACGTCCGGCCCTAGCTTAGCCTCTCTTCCTTCCTTCAGATAGCCCGATTTCTCCCCTACCTCGTCGCTTTTCATACAACCTCTCCCACAACTTTCTCTGGTCAGCCTCTAATTTCACAGGGTAGAATGCTGACCTTCTCAAGCCAACCACCCCGGATCGGGGCTGAGGGGGGAGGGGACATTGTTCCCTAACCCCTCAGCTCCGGTTCGGGATGGGGGTTTTTTAACAACCTGCTTCATCCCCACCCATACCTTCCTCACATCCCTTTTCCTCTCCTCTTCACAACCTATATTTTTTACGCCGTGTTCAAGGTGGAGCCGCCATGCCGAAGGACTGCCAGGCCACCAGGCGGGAGGGGTGGTCCCGAATGGCGGCGCCTGGCTCTGCCGGGCTTGTAAGCACCTCTCGCAGTGCGGGCAACTGCGAGAGGTGATGAGCTATTGCGTCCCGTAATAAAAAGAGGGTCACCATGCCCATGAATGAAAAAAACCCCCAAAAAACTCAACCCCCAACTTCCCCAAGAAAATCAACGGAGCCGCCCTCGGGCAGCTCCACCGAGAAAATGGAGGTCCCTCCCCCTTGTGCTTGCGCAAGGGACCCTCCATAATTCTTTAACCGGAGAGGAGGCTTACTCCTCTCCTACGCCTACGGGTGTAGGGGACTCCCCCTCACCCCCTTCTCTGGAGGTGCTTTCGGGCACCTCCCTATCTCCAGCGGCAGTCCCTCCTTTGCTTTCTAAGGGGACTGCCAAGAAAGCCAGCAGGCAGCCCACTGCCGACCGCCCCTCGTGCAAGCGGCTTGGTAGGGCAAACCCCCTTAGGGGGGAGAGGGAAGCCAGGCCCCTTCGGTCGCTTCCCTCAAAAGACCTGCTGGCAAGAATTTTAAACCTTGCTGGGGTCAAGGCCTGTGCCTCCCCACACCACCTGACTAGAGACAATACTGCCAAGGGGACCTGCGATGTCCTGGGAGGGGATGGCCAACTGGAGGCCCCTCCTGTGATAGACATGTTCCTTGAGGAGACCCAGCCTCAGACGGTAGGGCCTTCCATGGGGGGGAATTCGGGCTCGGCGCCAAGCACCGAACCCGAATCCGCCCCTATGCAAGGTCCTCCTCAAATGGCTGAGGGCTCCGAGGCAGTAAAAGGAGGGGAGGGATCTCCTCCGACAGGTGCCCCTACGACAACCAGGACCTTCTCCATTTCGGAGAGGGACCTGGCTGAGGCTGGTCCATCTGGCCTGGGGACTTCTGCCGGCGGAGGTGAAAAGCGGGTTCATTCCCCGCCCTCCTCTCCGAAAAAGAAAAAGACTAAAAAGACAAAAAAGACTCGGGGCTCCTCTCCATCCACGGGGGCTGCGGGGACGGATGGGTCTGCTGCCACTCTGGCAAGCGACCAAGCCAAGATCGGCACATCTGGCCCCTCTACCCCCTCGTGTGCGGAGCCCCTGACAAAGAAGACTAATACCAAGAGTGCACAGGGCGGAGCCTCGATGACATCGGGGCCCCTCATTCAGAGGTTACCTGGCGTTTTCGAGCCCGCTGGCTTCAAACGCTTCCTCGTTATTCGCTCCACTGATGGCACCATGTTGTCCAAGGGCAACATGATCCATCAGAGGAGAGGATTAGCTAGTGCAATTGGTAGAGAGCCGAAGGTAACCCGTTTCTCGGACGGGAGACTTCTGGCGAATGCGGCGAATCCCGCCGAGGCGGCCAAGATAAGTGCTCTTCGGACACTTCATGGCACCCCGGTGAGTGTGACGCCGCACTCTACCATGAACTTTGTGAAAGGAGTAGTTTATGCCAGGGAACTCGTTGACTACTCCATTGAGGACATCACCTTAGAGCTGGCCGACCATGGGGCGGTCAAGGTCGAACGTGTGATGAGAAAACAGGGAGGGGCCTCGAGACCCACCCCTACACTCTTCGTCACGTTCGACTGTGACAAGCTCCCTGAGTCGGTGCGTGCCGGTTGGTACCGCTACCGCGTGAAGGCATTCGTGCCACTGCCGCGGCGGTGCTATTACTCTCACCGCTTCGGCCATACGAATCGATCATGTAGACGTGCAAAATCGGGGTCACCCGAAGTCTGTGTAAATTGCTCCAAGGTCGCACACGATAAGTCCAAATCGTGTGTGGCCAAGTGTGTCAATTGCGGAGAGCCGCACCCTGCTTCTTCGAAGCAATGTGGTGCATATCTCCTTGAGAAAGAAATCCTGGCCGTTCAGGCCCAGGATCGACTCTCATTCCGCGAGGCAAAGGACTTGGTCCTGGCGCGCCCGGCTCTGCCTGGGACGTCATATGCCTCAATAGTTAGGAAGGCACCCTCTGCTCCTGGCCCATCCAGGCCAACGAGCACGGTTGTTTCCGCGCCCATTCGGAGCCCTTCTGCGGGCTCTACCCAACCCGGGCGCTCCCCTGGTAAAGCTGGCAGCAAAAAAGGGCTCATACCCTGCCCCGGCTAAAACCAGGGCTCCCCCCTCTTCCCCAAGCGTGACCGTTTCCCGTAAGGCAAAACGGCCACGCGCCTCCACCGAGTCGTTAGACTCACAGGAGGCAACACCCCTGAAGATGGTCGCTAGGCCATCTTCCTGGGTTCCTAAAGCTGCCCCCCGAAAGGAGGACAGCAACAAAGGAGCTTCGGCTCCTTCGCCCACGCCCCGAGGTGGAGCGAGTGGCTCGGAGACGGTGGTTCCTCGAAAAGAGGGCCCCCCGCCTCCGAAGCCGCAACGCCCGCCTGAGGTTTCAAGGCGGAGGGAGGAAAAGACTCGCATGGCGAGCCCAACCTCCCCCAATAAGTCCTCGAAGGCGACAGCGCCTTCAGCGCTTTGTCCGGCCAACAGCGCCCGGGGTTCTGCCCCCGGGAAGCGTATGGCCATTCCCGTGAGGGTCTTCAATTCGAGGAGGGCCCCCGCGTCTCCTCCGAGCTATGCCTGGAGGGCATATTCCTTCAATGGAATTGCCGTGGACTCCGGGCCAACTGGGAGGAGCTGCGGAGGCTCGTCTCGTCCCGTTCCCCGTTAGCTATTTTTTTGCAGGAGACCATGCTAGGTGCGTGCCCCCTCCCTGCCCTCCCGGGGTATAAGGGTCTTGCGACCCCACCACCGCGGGATGGCCGGGCTGGGGGATGCGCAGTTTACACCCGGCATGATGTCTCCGTTCTTCCTTTCTCTTTAGATACCTCCTTTCAGGCAGTTGCTGTGCAGCTGCACCTGGATAGGAGGTATAAAATCATTTCTGCGTACATTCCACCGTCAGCTGACTTCGACGCGGGGGACTTCCGCCGCGTCGTTGTACGGTTGCCGAGGCCCTATCTCTTGCTTGGAGATCTGAACGGCAGGCATCCTCTCTGGGGAGATTACTCCATAAATCCCAGGGGACAAGTCCTTGCCGATCTGATCGAAGAGCTTTAGATGGGTGTCCTAAATGTGGATGATTTTACGCATCACTGGCTGAGAACCGCTTCATTTTCTTGCCTTGACCTATCTTTGTGCTCTTCGGATGCACAGCCTGATTTTGATTGGGGGGTGGTCGATGACCTCCATGGTAGTGATCACTTTCCCATTCAAATATCATTTTCAGGGCAACTGCCGCCTGAGAGACCACCTCGGTGGTGCTTGGCGCGGGCGCGGTGGCCTGCATTTCAGGAAATGACTGAATTCTCTATCTCAGTCGAGGAGTTTAGGTCGGTAGATGAGGCCGTTGAGTTCTTCTCCGGCAACCTCATCGCCGTGGGCCTGACTACTATTCCTAGGACGTCTGGCCGTTTTGCACGCCGACCACTCCCATGGTGTTCGGCCGAGTGTGAGACGGCCCTCAAACAGAAGCGTTATGCCTACATGCGCTATAAGCGCCGCCCGAACGATTTCACTGTCGCTGAATTTCGTCGGGCTAGGGCTAGGTTCCGGTATATTTCGAAGCACGCCCGCGCTCTTCTTGGCGGGCATACGTGTCTTCACTTAACGGGAAGACCCCTTTAGCTGAGGTGTGGAAGCGAGTCAAAAGTATTCGTGGCAAGTTCTCGCAGGACCCCCCTCCCGTTCTCCAGGAGAATGGGACCGCAATCTCAGACCCCGCGTCCGTGGCGGAATCCTTAGCGACCGCTTTTTCCGCATTCTCTAGCCGTGATGCTGCTCCGCCATCATTCAATGCACGTCGTGACTTCGCGGAAGGCCGCCGGCTGGACTTTACCTCCAGTGGCGGAGAACCCTTCAACGACAAGTTTACTGTGAGTGAGTTGCGTTCCGCTCTCGCTTCGTGCGCGGACACCGCCCATGGTCCGGACGATGTCCCGTACGCCATGCTTAGACACCTGGGTGAGCGAGGCATGGCCTTTCTGTTAGATCTGTTCAACAGGATCTGGGTGGAAGGTCTTCTCCCAGAAGCCTTTCGCAAGCCGGGGAGAGATCACTCTACTCCGACCGGTTTCCGCCCAATCTCTCTAACCTCTTGCGTGTGCAAGTTGATGGAGAAATTGGTAAACGTTAGATTAGCTTTTTTCCTGGACAGCGGAGGCCATCTGTCTTCCGCACAGTGCGGCTTCCGCAAGTTCCACTCCACGTCGGATGCTCTGCTCCGACTGGAAAATGCCGTCTGCGAGGCTTTCCTTCGTAGACAGCACTACGCCACGGTGTTTTTCGATCTGGAGAAGGCCTATGATACCGCATGGCGATACGGTATCATGGAGACTCTCTTCACGATGGGGGCGAGGGGACGCCTCCCAATGTTTATATCTGAATTTTTGCGAGATCGTCGATTCCGCGTACGGGTGGGGGGAGCTCTCTCCGGCCCAAAGGAGCAGGAAGAGGGTGTCCCGCAGGGAAGTGTCCTCAGTGTCACACTCTTTGCCCTGAGCATCAACGGCATCACCTCGGTGCTGCCGGAAGATGTTCTCGCTACGCTCTACGTGGACGACCTTTCGATCTCTTTTGGCGCGGCCCAGATGCCAACTCTGGAGCGTCGACTCCAACAGGCATTGAACCGCGTCTCTCGCTATGCCGAAGCGCACAGGTTTCGGTTTTCTTTGGCCAAGACTAAGGTGGTGCACTTCTGCCGCCATCCACGGCTTCACACCGACCCAGATTTGTTTCTTAATGGGGTGCGCCTGGATGTGGTTGAGTCGCACCGTTTCCTTGGTCTTGTATTCGACCGACGCCTCACCTGGGAGGCTCATATTCGCAGCCTTAGGGTCTCTTGTACCCGCGCCATGGACATTCTCCGTTCCGTGACGTTCAGCGCTTGGGGCGCTGATAGGGCTACCGCCTTACTTTTTTATCGATCCTTTGTTCGCTCGAAGCTCGACTACGGATGCGAGTTTTATGCATCCGCAGCCGAGCGTTTATTGCGGAAGGTGGATTCCATCCACCACACCGGCCTTCGCCTTGCGACCGGTGCCTTCCGCACTTCCCCCATTGAGAGCCTGTTGGTCGATGCTGGGGAGATGCCACTCGCTCTGCGCCGCGTGCAGTGCATCACTCGCCTGTACGCGCGAGCCCGGCGCCTCCCTCAGTCGCCAACAGCTCTCACTGCATCCGCAGCTGATCTCGATGGTGCCTATGCCGCCGAGAGACGCCAGTCATGCCCTAAGCCCTTTGGGTTTAGGGCCAGGAAACTCCTTCGAGAGGTAGATATAGCTCTCGGGCCGGTGGCGCCCCTGGTTCTGCCCAGGACGCCACCATGGAGGGTACCACATTTGGCTATTTGTCGCCACGCCTCTGCTCCCAAAGCTTGTACTGCGCCGGGAGTATTGCGTTCGACCTTTTTGGAGCACACATCGTGTCACGCTGGAACCGTGCCAGTGTATACGGATGGCTCCAAGTCCCAAGAGGGGGTCGGCTTCCACGCCTTATCCCCTCTGTTTGAAGTCAGCGGGGCTCTACCAGGCGCTGCGTCTGTCTTCACGGCCGAGCTGGTGGCAATACACCACTCGGTACGGGAGATTACGCGACGTGCCCGGTTCGGAGACCGGATTGTGATCTATAGCGACTCACAAAGCGCCCTGAGTGCTCTCGGGGCATTGGAATCTCCGCATTCCCTGGTTCGCGATATCCGTGACGCCACGGTTTTGGCGAGCCGGGCAGATGTCGAGATTATCTTCTGCTGGGTTCCTGGACATGTGGGAATTGCGGGGAATGAGCGCGCCGATGAGGGCGCCAAAGAGTCCGTGAGGACTCTGCGACCGGACCAGCGTTTCGCTCTTCCTCACACCGACTACATGGCAGGAATACGGGCAGCTCTTCGGACTGCTTGGCAAAGAAGATGGGAGACGGTCGAAGGGAACTTAAAGTTGCGTGCCATTGCGCCGCGACTGTTCCCATGGACCTATCCCCCAATGCCGCGGCGGCTTCAGGTTGCTTTCTGTCGTCTCCGAATCGGACACACTCGTGTGACGCATCGCTATCTGGTGGAGCGCTCGCCTGCGCCCTATTGCAACGACTGCGTCGTCCCCCAGACTGTTCGGCACATTCTTGTCGAATGTCCTAGTCTGGGTGATCTTCGCGCACGACACCTGTCCCGGTACCGGGATGGGCGGGGTCACTACCGCCTGTCCCTTGTACTCGTGACGAGTGCGTGCACTTTGACTGGTGGACTTGCTAACTTTTGGGGGGAGGCAGGCCTTCTCCCTTTTTTTTAACCAGGCTTAATTTTTGTTGTTGTTGTTTTTGTTCTTGTTGTTGTTGTTTTTGTTATTGTTTTTTTTATTGTTATTTCTTTTTTGTTGTTCCCTGTTCCATTTTTTGAAGTAGCCTAGAACTAGGCTGTTTGTTTACGGCGACTTATGCCTAAGTCGGCAGTCGCCAGATAGCCCCTTGAATAAAAAAAAAACAACAAAAAATGCATCCCCTGCTTTGTGAAATCTGTGACGCCACGGTTTTGGCGACCCGAGCAGATGTCGAGATTATCTTCTGCTGGGTTCCTGACATGTAGGAATTCCGGGGAATGAGCGCGCCGATGAGGGCGCCAAAGATTCCGCGAGGACTCTACGACCGGATCAGCGTTTCGCTAAGCCTCACACTGACTACATGGCAGGAATATGGGCAGCTCTTCGGACTGCTTGGCAAAGAAGATGGGAGACGGTCGAAGGGAACTTAAAGTTGCGTGCTATTGCGCCGCGACTGTTTCCATGGACCTATCCCCCAATGCCGCGGCGGCTTCAGGTTGCGTTCTGTCGTCTCTGAATCGGGCACACTCGTGTGACGCATCGCTATTTGATGGAGCGCTCGCCTGTGCCCTATTGCGACGACTGCGTCGTCCCTCAGACTGTTCGGCACGTTCTTGTTTAATGTCCCAGTCTGGGTGATCTTCGCGCACGACACCTGTCCCGGTACCGGGATTGGCGGGGTCGCTACCGCCTGTCACTTGACTCGGGACGAGTGCGTGCACTTTGACCTGTGGACTTATTGACTTTTGGGGGGAGGCCGGCCTTCTCCCTTTCATATAATCCGGTTTAATTGTTGTTGTTGTTGTTTTTGATATTTTTTGTTATTGTTTTTGTTATTGCTTTGTCATTGTTATTTCTTTTTATTGTTGTTTCCTGTTCAATCTTTTAAAGTAGCCTAGAACTAGGCTGTTTGTTTACGGTGACTTATGCCTAAGTCAGCAGTCGCCAGATAGCCCCTTAAATAAAAAAACAAAAAACGACGCCATATAAAATCTTTACTATTATTATCATCAGCAATAAGCGTTATTGGCTAACTAACATCAACTTTAATTGCAACTTGATCAAAGCATTGAGTTTCCAGGAAGAGAAGTCTCACACAGTAAAAAAATGGTTGTCACAATTATATGCCTGTTTTTACAAAGGTATCATAATATTGAGCGGAAACCCTACCTCAAATGCATCACTACCAGTTAATTATTCATGGCTAAAATATTCAGGTTAGCATGAAAATATCGAGTAAGAGAGGCCCTTCTAGGAGGGTAACATCGTAGAAATACCAGCGGGTGGAGTTCTCTGTGTACAGAAACCCCACAAATGGGACGATTTATTCATTATTTAGTCTGAAAAAGGTATGAAAACGAAGACTGGGATAGTTATCCTTTTTTATCTAAGGGCTATTCGTATCTAGAGCAAAAACTTTTTAAGCAATGAATTCGATTAAATAAAGAAAGCTTTCATAATACTGAAGTATCCAGGGGGTCTGTTAATAAAATTACGAAATAAAGCAATAAAAATAGCAGAAAGGGGTAGAACGAGCAATGTCACTGATGCGGCCGAGGATAATGTGTCTCCAACAAAGGGATTAGGAGGGATCAGATACTTCTCTGCCCCATACTCTAGGAAGGCGTGTACGATTAACGGATCTCTTAAGAAGGCAGGTATTTTGGTAGCCAGTTCTACGGGGACTAGAATTGGGGATTTAGTAGAGTACAAGAATTTAACAGCTAAAACAAATACCCTTTGGGGGATGCGACCATAGTTACTATGGTGAATCGGGTAGAGTCATTAAAACCCGGATTAGTGAACATAGAAGAGACGTCAGAGCTCATAGAACCTCGAATGCCATGGTGGTCCATATCGATGAATACGGTCACTTGCCTAATTGGAATGGGATTAGAGTTTTCCACAATGGGTTTGAGAGAAGAGAGAGGAGGATAATTGAAGCTGGATATATCGTTTCTGACAGGTCAACTAATCACCGAGATGGTTTCTTTCGGTTGGCTAATGGAGCGGGACGGAAAAATCGAAAAATCCAACCAGAGAAGATTAGGATGGTTGAGCCGTAACCCAGGCTAAATCTGCTGTGTATATATATATATATATATATATATATATATATATATATATATATATATATATATATATATATCACCTTCTAAATTTCTTTTGCAGAGCTCGGGCGTGAAATGAGCTGCCCACTGGTTGTCTTGATCTCCGACTGGCATGCCGAAATATGCCTTGTAGACCACATACATATTAGCAGATCTATTTTCAGATTACATTTCCACTCTTTGTCTTAATATATTCGCCACAGGCATAGGTGAAGTGCGTTTGAGGGTGCTAACAACCTCTCGATGACATGTGTGACGAATGCTACTATCAATGACGAGTGAGGATGCCTGCGCTGTGACAGCTAGAGTTAAACTGATCTGTTTAGTTTTTGTTTTAGTTTTTATAAAAGATGGGAAATAGGTGTGAGATAGTAAGAGAGTAAAGTTAAAAAAAGTGGTGATTTAGTAAGAGAATTGGTGTGCCAGTACGTCTGGCAATCACTTCATTTCTGCTTCTTTTGTATAATTAATCTTCGGTCGTATATCATGTAAGCATTCAAGCCTTTGTAATCTTGAATACGTCTGTTGTGACAGCAGAGATCACTCGTTTGGTAACGCCGTGCATGTGCTTCTTGTATGCTCAGTGTCCTTTTGGATCTTTTTCATTTTTAATAGTCTTTTGACCATGATTTGATCGAAAAATGTGTCCACTGCGGATCTTTTTATTTTATTTTATTTTTTAATTATTCATCGTTTTATCTTTTTATTTATTTTTTTTAATACTTTGACATACAGGATCACATGTAATCAGTTCGTAGTTGGGCGTCCTGTTATGATTCTGAAATTTTCCGGGTGTATCTTCTCATCTGTAAAGTGGGACAGCGTCCTCCTGCGTACGCAGTTGGCTGCTGCCGAAGTCGCGTCGATAATGTCCGTGTTGGTTTACAAGATCGGGGAGTCTTAATTTTTGAAGAACTTCTTTAGGCATGTAGGCATTGATTTTGGACCATAGATCCTTTGCTCTTTTATGCAGTGTCATGTTGAGGGGTTCGATCCCAGCAAGGTCATGTAGAACTCTCGAGGGGACGAAGTCCAATAATCTGATGTCCAAAATGTATCTTAGTGCCTTGTTCTGCACTGCTTGCGCCTTTCTAAGTTGGGTTTTGCTGGCTAGGTGCATGGAAATGACGGGGTACAGAAGAATTGGTCTCACTAGGCTCACGAACAGTTTTCTCTTATTCTTGAAGGAGAGCCTGCGGAACCGATAAAGGCATTGCAGACTTCTTTTAGCTTGTGAGACCTTTTTCTCCAGACGTTTGCTATATCCATTGGATGTAACTTAGAGCCCAAAGACCCGAGCCTCACGTGCGTATGGGTACAGCTCGTCCCTGAACAATACGTCCGCCGTCTTCCTACGCCCAATGAGGAGGACCTTAAACTTTTCGACATTGGTGCGAATCTTGGCTCTGCACTCGTAGGCGTTAAGGTTCTGGATTTCGCCTGCCGTCCTATTCGCTATGTCAGCTGGGTTCCGATAGTCGCTGGTTATTATCTGCGAAATATTGTCGGCCAGCTGGACATACAGGGCGTACTCTTGGGTGGGTGTGGGAAGATCACTCGTGTACAATGTGTACAGAGTCGGGCTCAGGCACCCACCTTGAGGAACCCCGGTGTACATGGAGAAAGGCTGCCCTTCGTAATCATTTATACTAATGACAGCCTCTCGAACCTCAAGGTAGTCGCACAGGAGCTTCGTGATGTTCACCTCCATGCCTAGGCCACCAATCTTCTTCTTGAGGCCAGGTACCCACACTTTATTAAACGCTGATGATACATCTCTACGCACTACATCGACGTTCTTGTCCTCCACTTTCGCTATAGCGATATACTCGGTCATCAGGGCAAGTGCTGTTTCTGTCCCGAGCTTTTTGCGGAAGCCGTGCTGCTGCGTGTTATAAAGTCCTTCCGCATCCAAGTACCCCATCAGCCGGTCGTTAATTAGTTTTTCAAATAGCTTGCCGATGAATTCAAGCAGGGATATCGGTCTGTAGCTTTAAATCTCCTCTTTAGGCTTGCTAGGTTTCGGGAGGAAAATCATCCTGGCCCCCTTAAGCGAGTCAGGAAAGTACCCAGCGTTTAAGCACGCGTTAAAGAGGTTTAGTATCGAGATGTTGAAGTCTGCGGGTGCATTCATGAGGTGGGCCTTAGTAAGCCAGAAATCCCTGGAGCCTTTTGTTTGAAGCTTTTCAACGCCGCTTCATATTCCTCTGCGGTAAAGGGACGGCCTTCTTCCGTTGCCCGACGAGTGACGTCCACATAGTGGTAGGGTGTCAGGGCCGGTCCGCGTTCCTCCAAGTATGCCATGACCTCTTCCTCATATTCCATGTCGAAGTCCTCGTTCTCCTCCTCCGTGATGTTGAACTCTCTTCTCCAATGTTCTCTAAAGTGGTGCTCGATGGTCTGGTCATCGGTGACCTGCACACCGTCGATTTTGATGTCAATCTTCGACTTGGTGGGCAGAGTGCCACTTAGCCTCTTGAGCTGGGCCAAAAATTTCTTAAAGATCGCTTTCGGAGTCCATACCAGCGATCATGTCGTCCCAAAGAGCCCTGGATTTTTCGCTGATCAGGTGCTTAATCTCAAGGCGAAGATCCCGGAACTCCCTATAACGATCGGCCGAGTTGCCATCACATAGATCTCCTCGATTAGTGCCCTCAGACCTATCCTTCCGCCAGATGATGTTCGGGTCCCAACGTGGCACTGGGAGGGTTCTGAACTCGACCCTTGGGATAGTCACTCTGTCCGCCTCTGTTATCTTGTTCATGACAGTTTCCAGGCGTCTATCGAGATCTTCGAGCATAGGTTCGTCGAAGTGCTCCTCCTGGTGTTCACACAGGACTCTTCTGTGCTCTTCCCAGTTCACCTTGGGTATACTCCTGTGAGAAGGGACACTGATTTGTATGGGGGACATCGAGACCCCGGTGACCATGCTGATATGGTCTGATGGAGTATAAGGGCTCGGGGCCGTCGTATGGTTCAAGATAAAGTTGGCATTGGTGGGGATGATGTCAGGCGTTGTGGAGGACCTCCTAGTCAGGTACGTGGGGAATTCTGGGCCGACTCTTTGTACTCCGTTTCGTTCCATAAGGAGGCTCAGGGAGGCTCCTGATCTTCATTAAATGCCGAGGTATAACCAGCCTCTCTATATCTGGCATTGAGGTCACCGATCAGAATGGCGGAGTGGTTTCTTCTAAACAAACGCAAGAAGTTGGGGAGAGGGAGGTACGAGCGTCTTGGGGGTTGGTACCCCACCGCTACGATGAGGTCATCAATCGTCGTGCTGATTTTCGAAGCAAGATACGATTCTTCCAGGTCGGGGACCTCTTTGTATTTGATGCACTTGCGCACAGCCAATACGACACCATCGAATCTTTCGTTGGTGTGACTGGTGGTGATGGTATTATAGTTGTGAATTTTGACGGGGTTGGAGTTTCCGTCGAGACCGTGCTCGGAGATCAGGCTAATATCTGGGTCTACCTCTCTGATAATATTGTTGTATAAGAATTTTTTGCCTTCCCAACCGTTTACATTGAGTGAGAAGATCTTGAGTTTGCTTACTATCCGTACGTTATAATCCATTCTTAATTTCCTTCAAGGTTCTGAATTTTGGCCGACTCTCCTCTTGCAGGTGATCTCACTCTACCAGATCTCTTCTTCCAAAATTGTTCCTGTGAGAGATTTTAGCAAGACTCGGGACTTAGCTCGATGCTCCCATCTCTTAGCGCAGATAGTAGGTCGTCCTCATCAGAGTCGCAGTCAGAATCCCACTTGTACTTGCATCTGACCACTCCTTCAACTATCTCCTTCACCTTCGTCAATCGAGGTAGTGGAGCCGATGTTGAGGCATAGATCTTTAGATTGTAATCAGTGGTCTTCGGCCTGGAAGTAGACTGTTCGTTCTCCTTAGCGTTCTTATTCTGCTGGCCTTTGCTTTTGGTCGGGGTTTCTTTCTGGTTCGTTTGTCAACCTCCATCCTCCCGGACGACACGAAGGCATCTCTTCTGTTTAGTCGGGGGTCTCTTGACGTGGATCTGTTCCTTGGCGTTGTGATAGCTTGGCTCCCTGTTTGGGTCTGGTATAACTGGCTGGACGGGGGGTTATCGGGAAACCACATGGGTTTCATCCCGTTTTGGGTGAGCATCTTATTCAGTTCGTTGGCGTAGCTACCAGGTTTGGCAATGTTAACGAAGTGAGCATGGATAACACACATCACTAAATCCAAGTTCATCGACGGGTCAAGCTGGAGTACCGTCTTCTCTCTCTCCTGGCTCTTGGCCGCCTGTGCGTAGCTGGTGTTTGATTTGCGGGTTTTCTCCTCCTGAATGTTCTTTTTTTTGTCCATCACCAGGCTCTTCTTTATGGGGCAGGACAGTGAGATGGTGCAGTGGAGGCCGTTGCAATTGAGGCACTTTTTGTCGTTCCCATTCGGGCACTCTTTCCAGGTGTGGTCAGAACCGGCACACTCGCGACACACCTTTTCCTGGAACTTACAGTCCTTTGTTGCATGCTTCTCCAAAGCGTAGCATGAAAAGCAGACTTGCACGGAGACGAAAGTATCCCGTTCTATGCATGAAGCAGAGACCTTAGTGCAGAACATTATCAGGCCTGCCTCGGCTGCCTTGAAAGCCATTTCGGACGTTTGAAAGGTGGCCTTGAATAGGTGTGTATATTCGCCACTGTCTCGGTTCTTAAACTTGTATACTTCATCTAATTTGGCCCAGCTCTGTTTCGCCTCAATTTCCGCCATTATCTCATCAGCTGTATGCGCTCCAACCCAGGGGTCCAGGCGACGGCAGAGTATCGATCTGCGGGCAGACACATGGGGTGGGACTTTGGGGGCCAGACGGATCTCTTCAAGTTTGGCGCGGGATTCCACGCTGAGAAGCTCATCAACGTCCTGGGGTCCATCGCAAATAGCCATAGGATTGGTCAACCAAAAGGCAGAGTGCGACCCCGATGTTAACAAAGATGGTCTCGAAGACCGTTTCTCTCGTCGGTTTTGGACATCGCTCCTTCACCCAGAGCGGGATTCTATATTCACCCCTGGGGTCGTCCATGACGACCCTCAAGGGGAGTTTCTTCTTGGGAAGTCTTCCAAGTCTGAAAAGTGTACCTATTACCGTCTTCCCATTCCACCTCTTTCTGCCCTACCTACTCCCAACTGTCTAACAGGGCCCACCTGCCGGTCCTGTCCACTCCGCCCTCTGTAGGGCTTCCTTCCGGACTGATCTGTTGAGTAGATATTCTTTGTATTTATACATTCATCTAAGTTGCCAGTGTGTTCTAGAATATTTTTCACCAAATTAGTTCTGAATCAATATAGAATGTATAAGAACGGTCATTCCTCTTCAGATAAAAAATACAAAATATAAGGAAAATAATATCTTTTTTAATGTAGTACTGTTTCTATAATTTTTTTAAATACAGTATATCATGTTTATACCATAACAGAAAAAATAACCCTTGAAACTTTTAATATATTTTTACTATTTGTATCAAAGTAATGTTATTTATCATAAATGGCTAATTTAAAAATTCAATGTCCTAGCCCCAAAAGCTAAGTTTTTTGATTAAAATTGCCTTTTTATATTTGATAGAACAACAAACAATTGAGAAATAACAGTTTTAACCCAATGTCAGAGAGAGATTCACGCGGAGAAAGAAGCATAAGGGAGTATCTCACAGACGAACGGATCTTCAACAGGCGTCTTTCGGTAAACTTCCGGAGCGATAACGAAGAGAGACGAGTCAAACTGGAGCCTGGAAACTATATCAGTGAGAAGGCGTTAAGTCATTATTCGCGGCGCCTTGAATCGGAGTGGGACCCACTTCTGACTGAAAACAAAACCGCTTTAAGCGATGCCATATATTTTTGCCAGAGCGGAAACGAGCAAATTAGTATTCTACTAGGAGTCAGGCACTGCTCAAGAAGTATCCAAGCAGTTATCGCGAGAATTCGTTGGATCTAGCCAAAAGACACAGCGCGCCCTTTCATAAGTGACGTGACTCCCTGTTACCCTAAGGCCTTGCAGGCAACGAATCAGTTGTTCAGAACTACGGTAGTCAGGAAGTCAGCACTCGTTCTGGAATACGGGCTTCGCTCCATGCCTTGCAAGGAAACTCCCTCGCACAACCCCTCGAAGCCCCCTGCCCCTTCTTGGAAAATTGAAAGCCTATTACCTTTTTCTCTTTCACCGTCATAGAGGTGTGACGCTTTCCGACTACGTAGCTTCACTTCCTCATCTCCTCCTGTTTTCTTTCGGGTAAATATTCTGCTACTCATAGCTCGTGCCGAAAAATTTCATTGTAAATTAAGTTCCTTTGCTGAACGATTAGTTTTCCTTTAGTGTACCAATTTTTGGTAAATTCTGTTATTTTTTTCTATAATAGTAAAGATTATTTTTGTTTCTCTTTTTCAAATCCCAGAATCAGATAAAAGCAATTGGTCTTTTTTTTAAGTGGGCCAATGGAATAAACGCACTCGAATATCCCTCATACTTAAAAGCGACTTCGCTCCCGCGTCTAGGGGAAGCAATCGAAGATCAGTGGAATCTACCTGACCAAAGGCATAACAATAATATATATTTAACTAAACTGGTGTCAGGCTTTTAAGGGTCGTTAAATGGTTTTATTCAAAGGTTTTTAAGATTGCAGCTCTGGATATTAAGGAAAACATAATTTAATGCTAAACTATTTGCAAATTTAGATACACTATCTTAGTGAATATTTGAAATTAATCACTTGGTGATTATTGTGACTGCATCACTATACTTTTGCCAAGCGGAATATTATATATAATTTCTTTTGGGCCTGTATACTCCGTCATTTGAAAGATTCAGAAAAATTGTATTTGTACGATTTGTTTGTCGTACCTAGGGGTAAGAGTCAATGCCTGTTCACCACACTCACAGAATTTACAACGTGCCAATTAAGGGAGTTCTTTTTGTATGTGTTTTTTTGTGTTTACTAATGCCCCACGTAAAACTCATTAGCACTCCCTTCAGTGCTCATAAGTGCGTTGAGTGAAACACGATTTGATTTGGTTTCGACCAACCCGCTGCATCCACTTTTTGTGTAAGCGTTAATTTTATTTTTAAGTGCGAACAGATGAGACATCATGTCTTCGTTCAAAATTGTTAAGGAACAAGGAGAATCTGTGGGTCTAACTGGGAAGGACCTAATATCTTATATCCAGAAAGAAGAGAGGGCATCAAGAGGGGAAAGAGGATAAAGATAATAGAAATAAAGACAAGAGAAAGAGAAGAGAGAGAAAGAAAGAGAAGAAAGAAGAGAAATAGAAGAACGGAAAGAAAGGGAGAGAATTCGTTTGCACGAATTAGAGATGCCAAGGGCGAGAAACGAAACCCATTCATCACTTAGGGGTCCCAAATCCAGGAACCTGCTGGTGTCAAATTTCATGTCTTCAAAGAAGGGGACCATAACTACGATGCTATGATCAATTTTATTCTTAAGGGATGAACCTTTGGCATCACTTCCATCAGAAATCAGATAGTTCATCCAGGACAGAAGATGCGCTAGTTTCAAAGACTGTGCGATACACGGGCGTGGAGACCAGAGTAAGGGAACACAAGCTGGACATTCGGGCAGGGGTGTTCATTAACGCTCTCACTGAACACATGTGAGATGCTTAACACCGCATTAGCAGGAAGAAGGCAAGAGCATTCGCGTATGCATCCAACAAAAGGAAGAGAAAGGCATTGGAAGCGGCATTCATAGCCACGTCAGAATATCTTGACACCAGCTCAGGCTTGTTCAACATAATTCGCAACGTGGCTAAGTAAATAAACTCTTCCTTTCCTTTGTCTCGTTTACCGTGAAATACATGTAAAAGAACAACTTCACGCTGCTGGACTGCCCCTTACATTGGCCCAGAAAATCATGAGACCAATCAGCGACGAGCTCAGACGATGGTCAGAGTAATGTAGAGTCATATGCGTATATAAACCGGCTGTCCCACTGATTTCTTGTCCATTTTAGGACTGCGTAGAACTCCTGGAATACCCACTGCGGCAATTACATCTGAATTCGATAAAGGAGGATTTTTGAAATTTCCAAAGACTTCTTCGTGAATTGGAGGCGCTTAGACGTACAAATTTCGAGCTCTCACACTCGAAAGACAGCCTACGCTACTTTCGCTTTTCAATGCCTGACCTTTTGGAGAAGAAGATCAGAGGGAATTTGGTGAATCGATCTTTTACGGAAGAAGTCCACTTCTCTTCAATGCAAACTTTTTCCCCTACGGGGGACTTAAAAAAAGAAATTTATACTTGGTGGTCATAAATAATTCTCTGGCTACCTAATCTCATCGCCCACTCCACTCTCGCCTTCTAACGCGTAGACGTGCGTACTGTTATTCATAACATAGTTCAAACTATGCCCGTTGCTTGACAAAGCATAATTCGAGGCGGTTTGGAAAGCAGGTTTGTTGCCTAGCCCACTGTGGAATCTTCCTTCATAGGCACCCCGGATAAGAGGCGAAGCTGCAACCATAGGAAAAGAGTTCTCTCTATCCCTGATGGACCAGCAGCGATCATAGAAGGACATAAAACCATCTCTATGTGAGATAGAAGTAGCTTTGATACCCAAACCCCCAAACAGGCAGCACCCCAAGTGGTGAAAGTTGATTTAATCACCACCCATCATCCAATCCGGCATCATTGATCGTTCTGGAGGGCCTACCTGGGTCCATCATCTCATTTATCCATCATCTTCATCTAGGCAGTTATACCGATTATGCTAAGGATTGTGGGGGCGCGAGGATCATTCTCATATTTATTTTCCAAAATTTAACATACTTTACCCAGGCTAATCAATTGGTACACATAAGAAAAAAAAGAGGGAGGCTCTAACGAGACAAAATGTCTTGCATCCTTCCTGGCCGGGAAAAACTAACTCGCGAATTGGCACTAAGGAGTATCTACGCTGATATTTGAGTCATACTCCTTAGAGTAAAAGTCCAGCACAACGGTTATGTCGCGCTATGAGACACAGAAAAGGACCTTGATCTCCTTCTGAGCAAAAACGCAGCAAATAAATTGGAAAAGATTGGACTCGCACCTCGGACATCTCCGTTCGGACAAACAAAAAGATCCGTGATCTGCAGACGACTCGACCCCTGGGTCGGTGAGCACACTCCAAAACAAATCAAGGAATAACTCAAAAAAGAAAAAGATTGGGCAAAGATCGAAGAAATAATCAAATTTAATCAACAAAAATGTGGAAGAGCAAAACCATGTCTTCAAAGTAGTATTTAAATCTACAGAAATGTCCAAAAAAGCCTCAGAACAGGAACTGCTCGCCTTCTCTATGAGAAGCAAGTATGCATGACATGCTACGCTCTCTACAAATATCGGACCAAAGCCTGCAATTAAAAAGGGAATTCATACTCCGAATGCGCAAGTCAAGACCACAGGGGGGACCAGGTGAAGAAATGCTTAAACTTTGGAAATGTCCACAGAACACTGGCTATGTCTTGCCCAATAAAAAAGCAGCTCATACGAAAAAAAAACTCGAAATTCGACACAAAAGGAAAAAAGGAAAACTACTTCCTACGCTGCAACAACTGCAAGTGGAATCATCGCAACACCACCCAGACAAACCGCAACGGTGAACATAGTGGGAAACATGAGGCCAGATTTAATCCTCTGCATAATGCACGCCCACTTCGTAAACATGGCGAAACCAGGCTCATACGCAAACGAAATGGACACCATGCTGGAAAAGAACGAGCTTAAAAACATGTGATTCCCGGTGAACCCTCCTTCGAGCGAACGCTACAAAATAAACATGACCCAAAAAGTGACTTCGAAAAATACAAACCTGGAAAAAGAAGAAGCCGGAATTGATACCGATTTTGAAGAAGAATCCACCGCCGAAAAAACCTGGAAGACGATCCCTGAAAGCACAAAACGGAAGCAAACACCAAAAGTGAATACCCAAGATCTCGACATCAAAATTTACGGTTCTCATGCCAACCCGTACCTATACAACTTAAACAAAATGAAATCATGAAAGGACTAGTTAATGGAAAATACAAGTGGGAATATGAGTAAGACGCTGATGATGCATATTGCCCCAGAATCGTGTCGAAACATGTCAAACAGTGAATCGAGAAAAAACGTAGTGGACGCACTCGTTCCCCAGGCCGCCCTAAAAAAAACAAAGACAGGAAGAGACCACAGGAAATAAGTAAACATGGATATGTACCAATTAAAAATTAAAATATTTACACTAAATGCAAACGGTTTGCAAGGGAAAAGATTATCATATTCAAACATACTAAGAAAAGAACACACATATATAATTATTCTAACCGAACATGAAATAAACATAGAGATTGAGACTATAAGAATTCCCACCCATAAATTTATTACCACGAACTACTTCTAGACCACATATGATGGCGGAACAATTGGCATCGAAACTGGAATCTATTTTACAGAAGTAAACCACTTAGAAGAATCGAATCTGGGCATAAAAATAAAAATGACCACAAGAGATCTGGTCCTAGCTGAGGCATATCAACCCCCAAGACGCTCGTATTTGCCAACTCCAAATTTCCTCAAACCCTTTCGTCGACAGGCCTCAACCATATTAACAGAAGACCTCAATGCAAGATGCAGAAAGGCAGGTTACACAAGCCAAACAAACGGAGCAAGAAAAACCCTTCAAATATTTATATAAAGAAACTTGTGAAGAAGAGAAGGGCCAGACTTCCAAACTAACTTAACAGCTCAAGCCTCAACAACTCTAGACATCGTACTAATGAACCAAAATTTCAACCTAAATCACTACACAGAAGCAGGCCTCACAACCCCATCCGGCCATTTAAGTATGATAACGACCATTTCAACTTTACCCACCCAAATTAAAATACCGCAAAGAAAAGCTATAAGCAGTACAAACTGGAATGGTTACAAATAATACTTAAGTACATTAGAAACTGTATGCCTAAACAACCAAGGAACAGAAGAAATAGAAAACCAACTAAAACTAATCACTGAAAAAAATCATTGAAGCGGACAGAATTCACACCATAATGATAAAATACAGAATCTTACCTGCTCCAGGATGGAACAACAAAATATAGGAAAAGATGGAAATAATTCAGAAATTAAAAAAATAAATTAGAGAAATGAGTACTAATATGGAGAGGCACAGAAGTCTAATAATAATCAGGAGGCAAAAAGATACTCTTATTAAAGAAGAGAAAAATCAAGTTTTGAACAACATAATAAGCAAAATGGATGTCGAAACAGATCCGAAGAAATTCTGGAGAGATGACAGAAAACTACGAGGATTACAAGCAAAAGAAAATATAAAACTGAAAATATAGGACCAAGCAGTGAAAAAAACGAAGAACTCCAAGAAAACTTCCAAAATCACTAGAAACAAATATTCTTGATATCAGCTGAGGAGAATTAAGAATATGACATGGAGCACTAAGAGGAAATCTTACAAACCCTAGAGGCCCTGCATCATACAGATACGTCGACGAAGAGAGACGCCACCTCTTGGGGGAGGGAATGCTCTTCTCAATGGCTGAATACTAAACAGTCATAAAATCATTTAAACAAAAAGCACCAGGTCAAAGCAGCATAACAAAGGCACATATAATAAATACTCCTGAAAATGCGTATCAATCTATAGTGAATATTTTTAATGCCTGCCTTAATATTGGTTACTTTCCCCAAACCTTTAAAATGGCAAAGATGATCTTCTTACCGAAGCCGGACAAACCATAAAACAAATTCGCAAGCTACCGCCCCAACACGCTCTTGAAATTTCTGGGTAAAGTCCTAAAAAAACTCCTAAACAACAGGTTAATTAAACACTTTACTTAAAATAGCCTGTACAGCCCACAACAGCACGGATTCAGGAGCAAGCGAGGAACGGATACCGCGCTGGCGATTATAACAGATAAAATTGCCTACAGAACCAGCTCGAGGCAACAGAGCAGACGTTGTTTAAGCCTTCGAAAAGGTGTGGTTGCCTGGGCTAAAAGACAAGATCTGCAGCCTTAATCTGCAAATAAATGTTTGCAAAACATTATGCAACTACCTGGATGAAAGAAAAGCTGTGCTACAAATAAACCGCCAAACAGGCGACCATATGCCCTGCAAACGGGTGACCCCCAGGGAGGATGCCTCTCCAACGCTGTACACAGTTTACAGCAGGGAACTTCCACAACTAACTCACGAATGTGCGATGTGCATCCAACTACGGGATGACGCCACACAAATAATCACCAACGACAGGAAGAACCCCCGAGACGTAGCTCAGAGATTAGCGAGGGAAATAAAGTACCTGAATGACGACGGAAACGAAAGAAAATCAAAACAAACAATAAAAATTCAAATTAATACCCGTAAACAGACGGAAAATAGTTGCAGTACGAGTCGATGGAGGAGCATATCCATACTCCACGGGAGGAGGCGTACTTGGTCTAAAACTAACAACGAAACAAAAATTACCATGTCGGCGCTGTATAGATTCAAAAACCTATCTAATAAAAACAACAGAAAATTATATATGGCCTTAGTTCGTCCTAAACTCCTTTACCAAATAGTACAGATGAATGCATTAAGTAACTCAATTAAAAAAGGTCCAACGTATTCAAAATCAAGTCACAAGATTCATCACAAACTCAAAAAGACACGATCGCATCCCATCAGAGGAACTTCATCGAAGAACTGCAATAGAACCCGTAAATATAACCCTACAAAAATGAACAACAAAAGTGTGGGAAGATATAAAAATATTTTCCCCAAATGAAATTAACCGAATAATATTAAGGGAAAATGAAGTCCGGGGAATACAGTACAAACAACGATTTAACGGAAGCCTGAAAAAACGTTATATAACATCAACCCGATCTTTAGGTAAAATACAAGATTACCTAAAAGATAAACACACCAAAGATGACTACCGACTATACAGTTAATATGAGAAACCGAATAAGACTACCGATTATACAAACAAAATGAGAAACCCGATGAGTAAGAGAATTATAATATGATTAATAAAGAAATAAACAACTTAAAATTTAATAAATATATATATATATATATATATATATATATATATATATATATATATATATATATATATATATATGTATATTAAAATAAAATAAAAATAAAAAATATAGTTGCTCAATAGAGCAAAAGAAAACAAAGGCTCAAATGCTAAATATTGCACTTAAAATCATATCAAAAAGCAAAAAATATAACAAAAAAGGAAAGCGTTAGCCAGGCCACTGGTACTAATCATTATCATTCTCACTTTATCATCTTCATCGTTCGTCCTACACTTATTACCATCCCATCAACACATACACTTATTAGACAACATTTTCTATCTATCGTTTCATTCTTTTCACATTCTAACTTTATACTATCCTATTTTATCTCTCGTCACTGTGAGGATGCTCCTGAGAAGATAAACATCAGTAGTAAAAAACTTCGTACCATTCCTGCTGTCTCTTATTCTGCCTCTGCAAAGTGAAAAGAAGGGTATTGGAAACAGAGCCCAAAGGTTCTTAGGCTAGAAAGAACCATTGGCTGTCTCAGGTGAACCAAAAGAAACGATCGTCTTGAGCAAAAGAGCATTAAGATTGGACTGCCGATGATTGAGTTAGAGTTGTTTCGTTTGTTGAAAGAAACTTTGAGGTAGGTTCTTCACATTAGGTTTCTCCAATTTATTACCCTTTTAAACATTTTTATTGGATACAAAATGATCACTAAAATTTGTATTTTTACTCAGATCTTTGAAATTCCTTGAGCTGTTTATGTTCGTCGAAAAGTTCGGTAAACTTATGATCCGAGATTTGTTGTCCCAATAGTCAAATTTGGAGGTGGTGGTGTAATGGTTTAGGGCTGCATGTCGACTGCAGGTCTAGGATTGTTGTTGACTTGTGAAGACAGAATGAATTTTAATACTTGCACCAGCATGTTTGACCAGGTTTATCACCTTCCCTTGGTAAAGTTTTTTCTTTTGCATACCAGATGGTGCAATCTTCCAAAATGAAAGAGATAAATAGCATCATGCCATATATTAGGCTTAAAAGGTTGGATTGAAAAGGTAGCGGTGACGTTGATAAAATGGCCCTCTCAATATTTAGATATCAACCCCATTGGAGATTTGTGGTTACACTTAGGCACAAGCGTGAGGCTGCACAAATGTTCCTCAAAAGTGAATTAACAGCCTAAATTTATGAAGAGTGGCAGAAAATAGGGCCAACCACCTGTGCCAATTTAGTCTCGGCTATACAAAAACGCATATAAGCAAAAAGAGGACACATCATATACTAATTAATGATAGAATATGCGCAAAAACTGTTCATTTATATTATGTCAGGTATGAAATAAATGAGTTTCATTCGTATTCTTCACTTTTTTATACCTGCCTCATAATTTTTCCAGTGCCTTAAATGTTAAGCCAATGCGTGTGGTCCTGTGCAAATGTGAGACAGGCTCAGGTTTCTAAATGGTTCGATACAAAATGATTAGAAAAAACATCGCGAGGAAAACTTCCCTTTCTATTCAATTATTTACATCTAACCTAAAACGAATAGAAATAAATTCATCTTATTCACTATTATTTCTACATTTATTAATGAATAGTGAATAAATTTGGTGAAAACAAGCTCACTGTTAATATTTAGTTACAAGGTCAGGTTGGAATTCTTCTAGGTTGCCTCATGTCAGTGGAGTTACCACCTCGCGAGGATTTAGAACATTTGGGAAAATGATGTGAAGGCTGGCACTTGGCGTAGAGCGATAGAAGGTTTCGAGAGGTTGTCAGGTCTCGTTATCTTCGGGCTACCAGCGGTCGTTGGTTGTGCCATATGTGATTAATACATAACTCTATTACTTTCTTACAGTAAATTAGTTCAGAGCAACCATCATCATATGAGGCCCGGGTAATTATAGTTGTACGATGAGAGAAACATATTAGAGTATAATGGTAATTTGCTCATCAATGAACAATAGATTCAAATTAATCAATATTTAGTTTAAAATTAAAAGATAATTTTCAAATATTTTGATAAACATTTAATTGAATGGGAGGCAAAGCAGTCGATTAGTCACGTTGTTTTCAGAATTTGTAAAAGATTTTCGAAGCCCCATTTGGGAAGTAAATCAATGAAATAAATGTATTATTTTAATTCATATATTCTTTCCCCCTTTCAAGAAATTCGATTTATGGTTTGTTTTTGTAACCTGTAATGAAAACAAGAAAGAATTTAAGCGTAGAATCGCAGCGATTTCTCATAAATCCAGTTTAGCAGAGAGGCGAATTTAATGGACATAATCAAGTCTTAGGAAAATTTCTAGAGGCTTATGAATATTCATTCTTTTGAATTTAGCATGTTTTTGTTCTAGAATGAGGATGAATAAATTAATGTTCGTTTATTTATGCGCCAAGAAAACGCTGTAAATGAGAATTTATTTGAATAATGCCTATTTTGTAAGTCAGTTAGCTGCCACAAATAATTTTATAAGTAGTTGTTATTGACTTTCAATAGGACCATTTTTGGAATATTCTCATTAATTCTTGATGTTATATTCTCAATGTTTTTTTCTCCTCTCACTAATTATTCCAAAGTTCAAAGTCCAAATAATATAAAAAATGTGTAAGGTGGAACTTGCTTCCCAAATTAGCTTAATTTTAATTTAATGCGGGTTAGACGAGATAAGGAAATACAGATTTTAACGTCTAACATAAACTTGTGATTTGTTGCTCAGAGAAAAATGATTTGTTATAAAAGTGATGCAGATTTAAAAGAAGTGACTGTCACTCGATCGATTAGTTATATAAACTTGTTTGCAAGCGCAAAAGAGAAAGGACAACTTTAACTTTAGTTGCTAAGTTCACACACAAAAAAGGGGAGGGGACAAATAATGCTAAAAGAAAAATTAAATTTCAATAAAGATTAATTGAATCGGCGTATAAGTTTATTCGAAGGTAATCAGCCCATCTTTCTCGCGTTCATCCCTCCTAAAAAGATGAAGAAAACTCAAGATTAGAAGGAATATATATTTTCAAGGGGCCTATCGGTTTAAGACTTTAACGAAGCTAAACTAGAGCGAATTTAAAATTGGAGAAGATAAAGAAACCAACAATCGGTGTGCCTACCTTATGGTCCTCCATGCGACGTCTCTGGTTAGGTGGATGCTATGCGATCTCTTCATATGTTTTTTAGGTCCTCCGCTTTAAAGATGGATAGTTAAACGTCTCAAAAGCGTAGTAGTTGTCATGTCAATACACTTAGTTATTATAAAGCTTGCAGTCTTTATTGGGGCAGATGATTCCGTAGACTATGTTGGTTGACTTGTGATTCGAGGAGTTTGGGCAGCTGTTATTTTCATATGGAGATTGTTGGCTTTTATTGTTTTATAGTAAATAATATGTTGAATTTTATCCATTAGATTCTTAATCTTCAGGCTACAGTTGATAATCTCCTTGAACTATTCTTATTTTGAGGAAATCTCTTGCTGTCTATCAGCAACGGGATGACTATAAAGAACTTCTTCAGCTGGTTCTCCTCTTTCTTGCGCAAAAGAACACTTCCAATGTGCATCTGTGAAAGCCAAAAGCATATTAGAATGCGCGAAGGATGGCAAAGGCTATTCGCATATTAAAGCTATACCTTTTACAAGACCCGTTCAAGATCAAAGAGTGGTAAGTTAATTAAAGGACTCACAGAAATCTGGATTTTTGTTGCCCTGGTCTATGCAAAGGCTTGTTGTCGTGCACCAAGAGAAGAGCAGGCTCCAAGTGTTGAGCTGAAGTTTTTGCAAGACATGGAAACATTACAAGAAGAAACATTGATCATGATTGTTGCTAAGGAAGCGCAAACAGCCATGAAACGACACTTTTGGTACCTCTCACAGGCACTGGTTGGCTTGGCATTCTTTGATAAAGAACTTAACCAAGAGGAGAAAAGAAGAATGCAAAATAACCCATCAAAGATAGCACTGAAGAAAGTAGCAAAGTATATTGAGGGAAAAAACATCCTTGGTTCATTTAAAGGAAAAATGCTATCCGATTTTGTAACCTCGACGACGATCGATCTGTTCACCACTCTCGACAATGATGATGCCTTTACTCAAAATCCTCTTGCGTTTTAGAAAAGTGCCTCAAAGTACCTTGAAGGTCAAGCCAGGGTTCATAACCAGGCTGTGGTTAATGATTCGGCTGAACGGGGGATAAATCTTATAAAAATATTCAATTCCACATTAACAACAAAGGAATAAGACAAACAGTTCTTATTCAAAGCAGTTTTTAAGCACAGAAAAGAATTTCCAAAGAAGCAAAAGTCAGAATTAATGAAGTAACTATATGTGACTGCTTTTTTTATCACCTTTGTACTTTATATGTGTTCTCTGGCCAATCATTATTTTTTTATAAGAAATAAAGCAACAATGATTTCTAAAAAAAAAAATTCAGGAAAACCTTAATATATCGGGACCATTAATTTTTGTTTGGGATGGGGATAGATTTGGAAGAGGGTAGATATTTTCGAAAGAGGAACTCAGGCATGTATGAGGAACAAATATCTGATATGGTCTGATTTTATAAAACACCCTAATTAACATATATTTGCATTCCTTATTTTTTTATTCAAATTCATAGATGCAAATTAATTTATACATATATTATCATTTCCTTATTGCAATTTAAGACATTATTTTATATGTGTGCAGTATGCTGAGATTTTATAAGACCAACCCCGAGTCTATTTTGTGGAGGTTTTTGCTGAGCCTATTGAATCCTGCAATTTGGTGCCAGTAGCCTACTCATTACTTAATCCGATCACTACAAGTTAATTAATCTCTTCAACTGATCATCCTCTTGAATTTATTCGCTCCATCATATTCTACATTATAAAATCTGCTTATCGGCTGAAATATGATCTTTTTCCGCCCATCCAAACTCATTTTCCTCCTCTCTTCCGCTAAATTGGCTAACTTCAGCCATTAGTTAAATAGGAAGCTGATATAGACGTTACGGAAACGTAGCATTAACTTCACTTCAGTTACATTTTAGAAATATTAGCTTTTATTGAGCAGGTGTGGTTTGTTATAGAGTCAGAGACCTTATGAACAGACCAAAAATAGTTCATAAATGTCTAATGTCTAAACTTTTTCCTTCCTAGTTCTCTCTTATGAACTTGTTCTTGATAAGTGAAAAACGGCCTTTTCTTATGCTAATGGTAAAGGCCTAAGAAGTGTGAATTTTCTTCTTCTTTGGGAACCTTATTTTTAATAATCTAATGAATTTTAAATTTAAAAATCTGGTTAATATTTTATATGACCTTACCATTCCGTCTTCGGGCTTTATTCCAACGAACTATTTTGAGATCTTCAGTGTTGAGATTCCTTAATTTACACCAAAGAATCGATTATTGCAATACCAAATGGATAATTACACTCAGTACAGGGTTTAAGTTTACACAAAAAAACAATAGGGAGAATATAACGAAAGATTAACTCGATTCGCATAGGCGACCCTGGACCTGCCTTGGTCTAAATTGTCTCGTATCCTTCACTAGTAAAGGAATGTAAGTCGTTGCATGAACAAGAATGCAGCAGGAGACATCAAGTTAGATTGCACAGCCTCATGGCAAGAACGCTCGCAAGTTGATTTGCGGCATTTTTTTCCACATTTTCACTTCCTCTATCATCGCTACCTTAAAGAACTTTCGTTACATACTGTAAGACTAAAGTGACTCGGTTCTTTTTGCCTCTTAATTATAAGTAATTAATAATAATAACAAGCTCTTATCTATCATCGCACTCATTTATTCCCATCAGGGAGAATATATATCTATTCCGATGTGGTGACGTTTAGTGTTACATTATGCTTGCTTATTAATCCTCGCCTTGTTTATTTCAATCTTTCCCCTTTATTAATGTATTCGTTGTTTTAATTAATTATTCCACTTTTAGGTTGATAACAGAAAATATGCATCTTTTTCTTCACATCTAGGTTTGCTGAGAGGTTTCCTGGTGGTTTCTTCTTCTGATATCACCTGCGGTAAAACTATTGATATTAACTGAATCATTTAAAAACCTGGGTTCCACTGTTATAGGAAATTATCTCTCAAAGACCAATCATGATAATACCTGCAAATATATTCCCTGTTTTCTGATTAAACTTTGCTAGAATCTTATCCCACTTTTATCACAAAATATTTGAGATTAGCATCTGCTCCTACCTAACTTTTCGGTGACATTGCTATAAATAACATTATGCTCGCTGCATCGCAGGTTTCCCCTCTTCGACTCTTTCTAATCATTGCCACTGTGTTCTCTGCCGAAGACTTTTCTCAGATACTATAATCGGCCCTCTCTGAGGGAGGGACACCTGATACTCATTCGTTCCAAACCAGATCCAATGTCTTTCTTCTTTGCTAAAATATTAAAAACCATAAATTTCTCTTACCTCTCTTATTGCCTACATCAATTCCAACCATTAAGACCCAATGCGTTTCTACTCTAACCTCTAACCGCATAAAACTAGTAGTCGTCTGAAATGTAATGTTATCGTGTTCACGCGATACTTGCTCTATTTACAGTAAAATATATTTGAGTAGTTTCAGGAAGTCATTTAGAAGAGAGCAACAAGTTCAGTGATTCTTGCTCGCAAAATATAGTATCGTTTAAACTGTTACGCATAAGAGATCTCCATTCTCCCGCCCAATTAAGTTAAAATACAATAATGAACACTAGTGCAGAAGCAGCAAAGTTCTACCATACTGCCAAGGTGGAACTCTAATAGTACTTACCAATCAAATTTTAAAAAAGCTAGTTACCTCAGTACACATCACAACATCCTATATTTGCTTTCATCCACAGTATCTTAATTGTTGGTCTTTGGAAGTATAGGAGGCTTAGAGGGGGTATGCTATTTTTTTAAACTTTCTACATTTACTTATGACACTATCAGGATATATATGTATCTGCAAGTGTCTGTATGTATATAAAAGTATATCTTAAAATAATTAAATTAAAATTAGTCGTAGACGAAAAGGTGTGAAGAATCCAGAATGTCATAAGTAAAGGGAGAAAAGGTTTATGCAATAAAACATTTTTGTATTATTACCCATTACTTTCCTTCCTTGAAACTGACTAAAAAAGAGTAAAAATAAATACCAGCCCTACCTCTTTCATCCAACTTTCCAAGTGACGAATGCTTACCACTGTTTTGGCGTTTTTATTTTGCAATCGATGACTTTAAATTTTCAGAAATATAAAAAAATATATAAATATTTTTGTTCTTGCTCACTTTGCTATCTGTTGAGTATTTTTTGCCCATATTATTCCTTTAATTTCAAAATATGAATAGAGAGTTCGTACTCAAAGTTTACTCTATTTACTTTAAAGACATTATCCAATTTTTGGCCTTTTTATCGTATAAGGGCGAAAAAGCTCAGTAGAACTACTTTAGGTCAGCCTTATTAATTGATGTTCAAAATAAATAAATGTTCAATAAGGCGTCGCAAAGGTTTTGGACCCATTTAAGGAGGCATCTGCTTTTAATACCACGATTTTAATATCATATTTGGGAAGGACAATCTCAAAACAAATTAAGTCATATCTAATACAAATTAGGAGTCATCAAAGGCCCTAACAGACACATCAGACCTTTCAAAGAAGAATCGAAAAGAAAGAAGTTAGAGGATGGAGGCGAAGGAAGATAGGTTCAGGATTATGCATTAGTTTCACAACTCATATATTTCGTAATTTGATATTTTCATGAAATATTATAATGATTCTATATTTACCATTATTTACTGAAATTATTTCAACGAGATTCTTATGCAACCTATTAAAATAATGTTTTGTAAATCTTTGCCTTACTAATTTTAATTCCTTATATCTAATCGTTGAATATGTATTTCAAATAGCTAGTTATAATTTATATTAGTAAACAATTTGTTATTAGAAATCCTATAATTTTTTCGCGAGACAGATGACGATCTTCCAGTTATTATAATAAGACATGTCTCATTCTTTTTTCGTTCGATCTGTTTCTTCTTTTGGAAAATAATTTTGTCGTTTGACTAAATACGAGTTCCAAAGTTGCAATGCTCTTTCTTATTGCACCACATACTGAAAATGAAGCCATACAACTCTTTCATATAACTGAAGTAAAATATATTTGGATTTCTAAGTAAAAGGTTTCGCTATATAATTTAATATCTTATTGGCCTTTCTGACGCTACCGAGCATTGTTTGAAATATTACAGCTTATAAGATTTAAACTTCTAAATTCCTTTTTATTTCACACTCTAAATTTTGACAACCCATATTGTAATTGGGAATTTTCATAGCTATATGTGCCTTATCTTAAACTTAGCTACCTAGAATTTAACGTCCCATCTTTCTGGCTAATCTACTCGAAGCTTTTTGGCAAGCTTTCAAACTCACTAAGATACTTTGCCCTACATAGTTTCTACATTACTGTCATTCAGCACGTTTCGTAATTTTATTCCATAAAGTAATTTCCCTTTACTATTATATATATATATATATATATATATATATATATATATATATATATATATATATATATATATATATATATATCATAGATGAAAAACAGCACAAATTTTAAAATCAGCTAAAACATGCAAATAGGAATTGCAAATAACCATCAGAATAAATTTAATTTTTTAATGAAATATTCAATATTTCGTGAATTGAGGAACGTGTGCTTGTATTCAAGCTTTCCACTTAAATATTACCTTTCAAATAGTGTTGTGAACATTCTTACCAAGCATTCAAATCTGGTTCTCGAAAATGAACCACCTTGTATTCTTCTTTCCAAGATAAATTTCTTTCTAATTCCAGCCCGACGACAAAACAAAGAATGCTGATAGCTGCAAAGACCGTCTTGGAGGATACTTTTGAATTTTTTCAACTTTCACGAGTGTAAAATTTTTCAAAATGAAACTGGCCTTTAACACTCTCCTTTTAATATCCGTGATTTTTTAGCAAAGAGAATTCAAGTCTTTAAATAGCCTTGCAACTGCCCGGAACTAAATGCCAAAGAAAACTGCTGATGGTGGATGTAGACCAAACTGAGCCATGCCTCCTAACCTCCCTACCCGTCCTCAAGGATGTTATCACGAATATGGGGATCTTCCATATGGACGTAAGTTACTTTCGCAAATTATGCGAAATCATTCTGATGACCCCAAAGGTGATAGGAACGACTAAATTATTGACAGGTATATAAAAGGTAACTGTGCCTTTTTTAGGGTTAAATTAGAAGAGACTGTATTTGTAAGAATTAGATTTACAGAATTAATCAGGAGGTAGACATGGCATCATTGCCGTCGCATCATTGAAAAAGCACGAAGAAAATTAGAGAGGCATATCTAAGGTCCGTAGAGTAAATTGTCTAATACGATGAAGTGGATGCAATAAATGGACGTCTTAGAGAACATTTCAAACGTACCCACAATGACACAATATAACCTCCTTCAAATTACTGTTATTTTCATTTACCTTTTCCAACTCAGTCACAATTTCTATTTCAGAATTGTCTGAAGTTTACTTAAAGAGCAGGCGTCTTCGTACTCATTGATTTGCTTGGCTGGCATCATCTTAACGAAAGCGCGGGCTATCAACCTTAAGGAACTGGTGTAATTAGTAGACAATCAGGAAAGCGTTCTTGCGGCAAATCTTGACATCTTCGATGCCTTCAAAGTCATTGATCTCTAAGGCCCTCGAGGAAAAGGGGTTCTTATGGATCTAGTTGCTCCTGAAACCGGTCTCTTATTTAGAGTACACCTCATCAACGACCTTAGAAGAGTCATGATAAAAAGCTAACCACCAGAGCGTAGAAGATTGTCGAAAAATTAAACCTACGAAAAAAAGGAATAATGCAGAAGGTAACAGGTAAAGCTAGAGCTGATGACGAGGGAGATTGCGAATCAGCGGTCCCTAACAAAGAAGAGCAAATAGAGAACAGAAGCAAGGTTGCATTTTTCTAAGATTCCAATTCATCACAACGACTATACCTCCAGGTTTTCACAGACAGGTTACTGGGGAGTAACTTGTAGTGCCTTTTAGTATATACATGTGCCAATCTGCCATGGTTTTCCAAATTTCTTTAGAAAGAACAAACACTACGAGTGCCTTATTATTCAGTATCTTATCGTAGCTAGGTCAAAGATTTCTTGGCGAGCATATGCCATATGCACATCCTTTTTGCCGTTGGGAAGAACGAGATAGAATTTAGGTCCTTATAAGATAAGAATCCTTTGACTCGCATAATCCTCTACTAGCAACGGCATTTCACCCTACCTTCGATCGGAAAATTGCTGAGGAAAACTGCGAATGGCAACTATGCATGGTACCTGAACCGCCATTATGTATTATATCATATTCTTCTCTATGCGAAGATATTTTCAGTTGTTTGACATCGCTGCGGTTTAGGAATCTTCCGTTTAGAAACCTGTGCCAATGGGATTCTTAAGGCAACTTTCATAGGGAAAATGTAAATGGATCCGGTTTTCGCCCAATATGTAATTATCAACAAAGCATACCGAATAACTACGTTTATGGATTGGTTTTTGGGAAACCGATTGTGCTCCATAGTATTGCCCATCAAAATAATGCATTTTGTGCATCATCTATGATAAATCAATGCGCTCACATACAAGATTTAGAGTGTAGAAAACAAAATCAGCGAGGATCTATGGTAGGCTTCGAAAATTCCTAAACTTTTCTTCTTTGGGGCTTCTCATCTTCAGGTATCTAACAGTGCATCAACTCAGGACCTGTTCTCTTCTCTTTTTAAAAGATATTGCTAGATGTTGAAACTTTAAGATGCATCCAGTGAATGTATAGGAAGAAGAGTGTGGTTGCTGCACGTATGGAAGTTTTATTAGGATATATTAGAGTTTGTAGTTAGTAGGCCTACTTTTCGTCTTTCAGTCGAGTTTGCTCTGACTCCAAATATTTCTCACGAAGAATACGCTTATATGCTGGCTTCCAGGAATGCTTTTGTAATCATGGAGTTAAAGGAAAGGGCCTCGAAGGGAAAGCGGCGATAAGTAGTTTTTTTTTCTAAGCTTGGGCGCACCTAAAGTTGGAGCTAGCGAAATAGTTCGAGTCCCACGTGGATGTGTGTAATTTTCGGCTAATGTTAGGTAACTGGCACTAAGTCAGGGTTAATGACGAGAACGGACTCGTGACGCTGATAATAACAAAATGGCAAGGAAGTTATACTGACAGACGACTTAACTGATTCTTTCTCTCTATCTTAGTCTCCCTCTATGTGTTTAAGTCCGCTTATATATAGGCCCCTCACTTCTAGAGGGCGTGACCTTTTTTTCTCGAATCTAGGCAAATGTAATTACACACATTTTTAAAAATGCGGGATATCACCCTATATCAGTAATAGCGTTGCATTTCACAGGTCTTCAACAGCTTAACCGGTCAAAGAAAATACCATCCTATGTTTGCTCAGCTTGCCTCTGTTATCTATAATTTAGATCCTTTCGTCTTGCAGCTGCTTCCTTGCGTGTGTATGTTTGTGTGACAGCATGGGAACCTCAGCTATTCACTTGCGTATCTCATGCCTCCCCTAATAAATGTACAGTTCTGATATAAGTATTTTTCTCTATTTTACATAGGTTCATTACATATTACATGGCATATTACCCCTTTAATTATTGCGTGTACCCAACTTCATGATTTCATAGGTCTAAGCGGATGCTCTTTTGTCAGTTTCGTCGTTGGGCCTACCTTACATTGCAAATTGGGTGCCAAAAGGCTACTTTACATTTAGGTGCTACAAATGGATGTCTTAGGAATTCACCATTCAACTATTTGAAAAGGTTTTCTGGAATTCTATATCTTGGTTACAAGAGTTCTATCTCTCTTACCTTTCCCTTCATGAACCATGCCAAATAAACGCACGCAGACCTAAAATGGGACCAGTCTGTGTCTGATCACTCTTAGAACATGGTCATTCCCTTCTATACTGTTATGAGTTAGGGGTTTTTGTGTTTATATAGGTTATTTTCAGGATTTTGTATCTCTATAATATTGTGTAAATTAGTAAATAAGGAGGCCTTTTCCCACTTTATATTTTATCAAAGGCATTTAAATTATTCAAGAAGGGTTCCGACTGCATATTAAACGCTTAGACAACATTAACGATATTAATGGAAATTACTTTCCCGAATAAGTGTTTTTGATATATTAAAACTTAATTACCTTTACCTTAAAAAGACATTAATTTTCTGCTAAATTAATAAATTAAAGTAAAATAAAATATCTAGGGAAAGAAAGAGAAGGCAAGTAAAACTATGGTAGGTTTTGTTGAAATAGAAAATAAATCGGTATAGTTCCTTTAGCTTTGCCGTTTAATGGTATTTGTTTTAAAGCGAGTTTTTTAAGGTTGAATTTATCAAGGAGCACGACAATAATTTGCCGTTTAATGGTATTTGTTTTAAAGCGAGTTTTTTAAGGTTGAATTTATCAAGGAGCACGACAATAATTTCAGGTCCAAACAAAAATAATGTTCAATTTTAGGGAATATATTAGAAATTAAATAAAACTTACGATTTGAGAGAAATTCTGCTTCCTCGTTTTTATCCACGAACAGTGTCATGAAATCAATTCATCAGAGCAAGCAGCACGTTGTTGCAAAGTCACCCTGATAGGTTTGACCTGGAACCATTTTCTAATCATTGGACCTATACAAACCTTTTCAAATGGTGTAGGAATGTCGTATAGAATACGTTAAATTGTTCTACGAGTTCCAGAAATTGAAATCGGACGACCTTCTTTTGGTTTGTCTGTTAGACTGAAATCCTCACTTCGGAAACGAGGAAACCACCTCCTGCAACTTCTTTCCATTACTCCATAATCCAAATAAGATTTATGATTGGATTTTGCCCCAGTTCTGGCACTGACATTTTTCATTTTCTTAGGTAAATCATATAGTAAATCAATTCTAATGTGATATTTTCATCAGAGGACATAAAGATGGCCCCAAAGAATATTATAAACAATCCTTTTTTATAATCTGAAAAAACAAAGGAACAAAGTCCTTATTTATCTTTTCTAAACAATAGCAATAGGCTCTACTTAAATAAATGATATTAAAAAAATCAGACATTACTTTAGTTCCAACCTGATCGAACCTTAATGTAATAAATTTTCCTTCTAATGTTCTACTACTCCAACCTCAAATAAGGGTTGGATTCTTTAGAGGCCGAGTTTTTTACGGGTATTGCTTATCACTACACAATTTTAAAAAGTTCATTCTAACTAGATTATCGATCTTTTAACTATTTGAATTAGTCATTAAAGAGCAAACAAACAAATTGGCACCTACCTGAAGCCATAAGAGCTTCTACATGGTAAGCACTATTAAAAATAAGGTTAAATTGGGTGAAACCTCCTCTAATATTTATGAGTTATTCTAACTTTATTTTTTTTTAAATATATGTCATACATCTATGGTCTTCAGGATTTTTTAAGATGGAGCTTGAATACTACTTGCTATGAATGTTCCAGACGTGAAGGATAAGGTTATGGAAGGTAAATTTTCCCTTTGATGTTTTGAATTCCCACCTCTTCAACTTTTTTTCGTGTCTTCGCGTCCCTCCACCCCTGTTAAATTAAAAAAGATTCTAGGTCTCTCTATTTGTTTTCCTCTTTTCCTTCTATGCACAAGGGAAAAGAAATTGAGTATTTTAAGCCCATAATCGTAGCTAATTTGTTATATTACACTTATATTTTTTGTATAGCGACGTTGTACCTGTTCTATTAAACTAACATATCTATTAAAATGTGAAGACCACAAGGGAGTACCATAATTTAATATTAAGCGACTAAATATGTATAAATTTTAAGCAGCTTCTCTGAATTATGCATGGAAATGGATTGCATGATTAATGATGCGACTCTTGTTGTTTTATTTCTAATTGTAACTCATTGACTCAAGAAATTTAATTTATTATCTATTTTAACTCCCAGATCAACCTCCTCATTTAATTTTATATTCTCCGTATTTTGGAGATAGTATTTAATTTTTGGTCTAGTTTTTACGAAGTCAAACGTCGCATTAGATAAACGCCACTTAGCATCATCAGCTAATGAATTTAATTGTAAATTCAGTAACGTAAGGCATTAGGTTGAAGAATAAGTTCTTGCGTTTTTTTTTAATGTTGTGTTGATTTAAGTTTTGTTGACGTGATTCGAGCACATATTAAGAAACAATAATAAATAATTAGAGCAAAAATTGCAAAGGTTAAGCTACGTCTCTTAAAAGCGTAGACTAGTAGGCTTTTGCTTTGGCTACGTATTGAAGTTGAGTAATAAGTCATTGCGGTTTATTTAAAAGTGGTATTAATTTAATTTTTGTTCTGTACCCTCAAAATGGAATGTCAATTTGAAAGAAAGGCGCATTTTCATAACTTGTTATTATTCATTTTAAATCGAGAGGGGAACAATGCAAAAGCAGCCAAAGCTCGTCGCGATATTAGTACTTCATCAGAAAGGACGGCTTAATGGTGGTTTTCACGTTTCCGAAACGCTCATTTCAATCTTAATGACGAAAAACGTTCTGGTTGCCCCATTAAGTTGGATGAAGATCGATTGAACGACCTTGTTCATGAAAATCCTCGTCAATCGATACGGAAAGTTCAAAAACTCGGTGCATGGGTTCCACCTGATTCGAGCGAGAGCAACAAACTTCAACGCTCGACGATTGCCGCAAGTTTTCTTGCTTGCTTGTCACAAGGCTACGCGGGGATATAAGTACATATTTCTTCACCGCATCATCACTGGCGACGAAAAGTGATGTGTTTATGTCAACATGAACCCTCAAAAACAATAGCTCAGCCCCAATAAAAAAAAAACACTTCCGCGATTAAAGCAAGGACTTAATCCACGAAAGAAGATGTTGTGCGTGTGGTGGGATTGTGAAGGCATCATTCTTTATGAACTCCTTGCAAACAACGAGAATGTCAATGCAGAACTCTACGTTTAACAAATGTATCGACTCGCTGAAGCTATTCGTAAAAAGCGATCTCATCGACGTTATTGAGTCTTTGTGCAACACGAAAATGCTCGTCCTCACATTGCCAATATGAGAAAAGACGCCATACAAACGCTCAATTGGGAAATCCTGCCGCATCTCCCATATTCGCCAGACTTGGCTTGATCAGATTTCCATTTTTTACGATTGCTCTCCAACAATTTGCGCAGCGTTTTGTTCAATACTGATGTGGAACTAAGAACCTGGTTAGAAGAATTATTCGAGTCAAAGTCCAGAGATTTTTATTGCAGAGGCATCGGAGAACTAGTTGAACGTTGGGAAGAAGTTGTAAATAACAACGGAGAATACATTATTGATTAAATTGCATATTGTTATCAATTAAAAATTAAGTTTTTCTAAAATTGTTAATGATAATGAATAAATTTGATAAAACCGCAAGAACCTATTCCTCAACCCAATAGTTAATAAAATTATCAAGACTAGGGTTCCCAAAACGGAAACTTGGGGAACTTCACTAGTTATCGGCAGGAGGTCGGCTGTCATCCCATTTGAATTACCCTCTGCCTACGATTTTTCAACCCATTTTTTGTCTAATCTTTCTTTTTCTCATGGATATGAATAGATATTAGCTTTGAAGTAAGTGTGTTGAACAGGATTGTACCATAACCCTTAGAAAATTCTGGACATATTACATCATAAAATGTGATCAGATTGGCGACATATTATCCACCTTTCCTAAAAACATATTAACTATTTACTAAGGTTATTTTTTCTCCAAATGATTGCGTACCTTTTAATAAAAATTGACCCAATTCTTTTACATTCAATAAGTCAAGCTTACTAGGTGATACGAGTAATTCTGCTTTTTCTCACGTCAAGCTCTAGTGACCCTGGCAACACTTATTCTGCTGTGCTGATACTGCTATTCCTCCTGCCACCCCTGCTGCTTCTGCTGCCGCCCATGCTGCTGCTAAAGCATGGGAGGACGATGTGCAGATGATGGGGAGTTGCTAGTGACTTTTAACTCTGCAACAGTCAGAAGTTGCTCAAGCCATGTATGTCATACAAAGCCTCAGGAGCTGCACTAACCAGGACAGCAACCCGAAATATTGTGGCCTTAATTAAGCCAGGTCCCACACAACCAGCTACTACTGCCACCACAAATGAAAAGTGTTTTCGCCTGTTTGTGACAGATGCCATGGTGAATCTGATTTTTGGAGTTCACCAACAAGAACATTGATGTTGTTCCCATGAGGTACAAGAGACAGACAGCGACTTTTCAGCTAAAAAACAGCAGTAGATATACGTGCCCTGCTAGATGTCCTTATATTAAGTGGTTACATTAAAGATAACCACTTTAACACTAAGGATATGTTGTGCCATGTGGCAGGGGCTTGTTTCTACAAGGCAGCAATGTCTGAGATGCATTTTTGCTTCCTGCTGTACTGCCTCAGGATTGACCACATAGCGACACGGGAGCAGAGGCAAGCCACTGACTAATTTGCCCCAGTTGGGGCTTGAGGGACATGTTTATGGCTTGTGTGTGGACATTCTACACACCCTACGCAAAACCTCACAGTAGATGAGCAATTGCGTGCTCTTAGAAGTAGGTGCCCTTTTAGGATATATATCCCAAATTAGCCATCAAAATATGGGATATAAGTTGCTATGGTGAACCATGCGGAAAGTAAGTACATGTTGCAAGGTATTCCCTACCTAAGGAAAGAGGAAACAACAGCAAGACATAGAATGCAACTCGGACACATGTTCACCAAAGATCTCACACGCCTCTACTGCCAAACCAACAAAAACATCACCCCCGAAAACTGGTATACGTTTGTGCCCCTCAGACAGGACATGCTCAGTAACTGGCTCACAGTGGTAGGGACAGTGAGGGCGAACAAGGCAGAAATCTCCCAGAAATTGAGGCAGAAGGACACCAGCAAACCTGGCAGCTCAGCATTCCTCTTCACGGAAGATATGACACTCGTTTCATATATCTCTAGAACACAGACAAGCAAGAAAAAGTGCTCCTGCTGTCAGGTATGTACACACAGGCATCGGTTGATATTATCATTGGGTTGGCTGAGATCATTTAATTCTATAGTGTAACAAAAAGAGGGGTCGAAATGTTTGACTAGATGTGTGTAACTTATAACAGCAGCAGAAAGACAAATCGGCAACTATTGCGGTATTCCTTGGGATCCTGAATGCGAGTGTCATAAATTCTTGGATCTTTTACCAGAAAAACACTGCCAGGGTAGTAGACAGCGCCATGCAGAGAAGTAAGTACATGCACGAATTGGCACTACAACTAATCAGGCCCTCAGATGAGGAACTACTCAACTCCCCAACACAGCATCGACAGGTGAAGCTGGTCGTCAGACAGGTGTGCTCCCTCATCCTTCCCTCTGACATGGCTGCAGGTGCCGGACCATCGGCAGCTAAAAGTAGCGATCCCATGGTACCGTGTAGCAAGTGTCAGTCAAAGGCAGACAAGAAGATACGCTTCAGGTATCACAGCTGCCGCAAACCTGTCTGCCCGAGCCAATACTTCCCTTACTGCTGTGATTGCGTCTGAGGCTGAGGTATGTAATAAACATGATTTTGTTTCGTTTATGTGTGTTGCAAATGTGTTAGATTTATATAATAAAACCATTTAGTTCATTTTATTAGCCACCACAATCTCATACCAATAATTAGTGGAAAATAAAGAAAAGTTTCCATATCAGTGACAAGAGGTTGCAAAGGATGGATACCAATGGAGATGCTTGGTATGAGCCGTCATAGGTCATAGTCTGTATTGTATCTTAGTAGTAATTTCTAGGTGGTTTCAAGGGGTTTTATAACAGAAAACACATTATATTGCTATGTTATTTGGTTATTAATGAGATTAATTTTAGTTAATAAATCAGCCTAAATAGCTATTTGAAAACCATTACCATAAATTTTTTGAGTTTGGACGGAATAGTAGTCTGCTATTATTTAGGCATAACGACTGACGTAAAATGAATTTAGAAAACTTCTAAACTAGCTTTGTATAAAAAACAGAAAATAAAAAAAAATATATTTACAAAATCAACAAGTGCACAATGAGAGAATTGAATTAGGATTACGACGTAAGATCTGGTAAAGTATGATGTGGCAAAGAAACATGTGATAAAGTATGATGTGGTAAAATAACTATGATTTGAAGTAACAAGATGTAAAATAACAAGGATATAAGCTGACTATGATGGACTGTGAATTGGGATCTGCAATGAGAGAAGTAACGAGAATTAGGACCTACTCTCGCATAGCAGTTTGCAGAGAATAAGTGTGAGGTGATTTATAACTGACCTTGATTGGAAGTAAAGTCGAGCACGAATGGATGGTGACGCGAACACAAATGAGTGAGAGTCATTTCGCATTATTTCACAAGTGGTGAAATGCGTGTGTTTGTATGTGCGTGAAATCCTAAGAGATGTTGTTTGAACCAGTGCGTTAAATGAATTCAGTTTCTCGTCACGGAAAATTTGAATTATTAAAGGTTACATAAAATAAATGAATTGCAAAAGTTATGCATAAAATAATTGAATGATTGAATTGAAAAAAGTTAAGTAAAATAAATGAATTAATTATTAAGTTTTACATAAATTTCATGAATGATTTATTTGACAAAAGTTAAGTAAAATAAATGAATCATTTGAATTTTATACATAATATCTATAATTGTTTCCCAAGAGGATTTTATTTTACAAATGCCTAGAGAGCATTGCTATATTGAACAATTCGTCATTTTTGGTGCACAAAAAGAGGGTGTTACCCCACTCTCTAGCATACAGTTTGTGCATCGTCAGTGTTATAGGGAGTCCTAAGAGGAGAGGCAAACTTCCTTTGATGCATGTGCGAACGTTTGTGCGAATTCTATGGAAGTTTTTTTGGAGGGAATTTTTTACCACAATATCGAAGAATAATTATTAAGTTGTACATAAATTGCATGAATCATTTATTTGACAAACGTTAAGTAAAATAAATGAATGAATTAATAAGTTGTACATAAATTACATGAATGATTTAATTGACGAAAGTTAAGTAAAATAAATGAATCATTTGAATTTTATACATAATATATATAATTAAGTTTCCTAGGAGGAATTTATTATACAAATGCCCAGAGAGCATTGCTATTTCGAACAATAAGTCATTTTTGGTCAAGAAAAAAGGGTGTTACCCCACTCTCTACCATACATTTTGTGCATCGTCACTCTTATGGGGAGTCCCTAAGAGGAGAGGCTAACTTCCTTCGATGCCTGTGCTGAAGTTTGGGCGAATTCTATGGAAGGGTTTTTTTTAGGCTCAATTTTTCACCACAATATCGAAGATTTATGACTTTCTGCGTGTTTCGTTGTTATTTTTAGAATATACCTTTATAATAATATTAAGTATTTATAATGCGCCCTTCAGGGCTGTTAGCCCTCACAGAGCGCAGGTTGTGTATCGAGTGTAGAGAAAGTTTACAGGGAAGAGTAGGCAATTCTGAAGAGAGGAGTCTTTAGGAGACGTTTAAAAGTAGCAAGGGAGGGAGAGGATCGGACTTCGGCAAGAAGAGCATTCCACAGTTTAAGAGCACACACTGAAAAGGAACGGTCACCTATCGAGGAGAGGACAGAACGAGGAGTTTTCAGGATAGGAGCGAGGTTAGACCAGAGTGCTCGAGGAATTTGACGACGGGAGAGGGCAGACGAGGGATAAGGTGGAGCCTCGAGGTTTACGGCCTTGTAGGTGATGATAAAAATTTTATAGTGGGTACAGAAACGAATAGGTAACCAGTGTAGCTCTTGTAACAGAGGTATCGAAGGAGAGAACCATGGGCGGTGAAGGAGGAGCCGAGCAGTAATTTTCAACTAGTTGTAGGGGGCGAAGTGACGAAGAGGGGAGATTCACTAGAGAAGAAATGCAGTATTCTCAGCGTGAGGTGATGAAGGCATGAATAGAAGTCTCGAGGCTTCCTCGATCAAAATGGGATCGAACACGTGAAACGTTATGGAGGTAACCGAGGGAAGACTAACAGATACGATGGCTGTGCGGTTTAAACCAGAGTTGCTCGTCGAAAATAACACCAAGATTACTGAGGATAACAGAAAAGGTGACATTGGTTTCCCCAAGGTTAAGGGAGGGGAAGAGAGCTTTAGATTTCTTCACCATCGAAGCGGTACCAACAAGGAGAACTTCAGTTTTATCGTGATTAAGTTTGAGAAAGTTGTCAGAAAGCCATTCGTTTCTGGATAGGTAGGCTGAAAGGAGCTTAGTTACTGATTGAGCGAAGTACCTTCAGGATAAGGAAAGATATATATGAGTGTCATCAGCATAGAGGTGGAAGGACAGGCCAAAATCCGAACAAGGAAGCCAAGAGGAAGTAAGTAAATGTGAAAGAGGAAAAGATCAAGGACTGAGCTCTGAAGCACCATAAAAGGAATGGGCGCGGGCTCAGAGGAGAAGTTACCGACCGCAACCTACTGAGTGCGGGAGGAGAGGTATGAGCGGAACCAAACAAGCGCAGTGCCCAAGAGACGAAGGAATGTTTGAAGACTATCAAGGAAGACAGGATCTTCCATGGTATCGAAAGGAGAGCGAGAGTTCTAGGACGACTAGAATAGATGTATAACCCCTATTGGCAGCTCTATGTAAACCGTCTGAAACATTAAGAAGATTGGTACGTTTCATCGATATTGCAATTATAATTATGGTCATTAAGGCGAGAGAAAAACACTCACTCAAGGGTATTAGAGAGTAATGGAAGCTGTGAGATAGGCCGATAGCTAGATGGTTAAGGGGGGTTAATGTATGGAATTTAAGGATAGGATGAATTGAAGCATGTTCGAAGGAAGAGGGAACCACTCCTGTGGCAAGAGAAGTGTTAAAGAGATGAAGAATCAATGGGAGGACAGTAGGGAGAATTTGGTGGAGGAGTTTGGGTTGGAACACGTTGTTAGGGGATCTAGACTAGTTAAAACGTGAGATCAGGGTAGTTACTTCCTTAAAGGACGCCCGAGGGAGGACGTTAAGCGGCAATGGATTATGGTCAGGGAGAACAGCATGGGCTTGTTCAGGTGACTTGGGTAGTATGGCGCGAAGTTTGATAATTTTTTCAGAGAAAAATTTAAAAAGAGTAGAAGGGTTGATGGGAGGAAAGGTGAGGGAAGTAGGGCTAGGCAAGAAAAGACGACAGAAGAGACGAAAGATAATCCGAGGGTCATTCTTTCTCCCAGACAAAAGTTTGCGTGAATGAGCCTCACGCGCTGATTTTAATTTGGAAGAATAATTCGAACTAGCAAGGCAATAGGCTAGTGAGAAGGAGGTCGTGTCCAGCTTACAGGAGCGTGCTTTACGCAGTGCACGTTCATGGGCATGAGAGGACCCCCCTTGAACGAAATATTGCATGGTGAACAAAGGGGCGCAGCGATGGCGGTTTGAAAAAGGAGTGATAAGTCGGGCTTGCACGTCAAGGCAGGCAAGTAATGATTGGTGCAGTGAGTTTAAGGTTTAGTCAGGTAAAGCAGTAGTATCAATAGGAGGTAGGGCAGAAACAACATCGTTATAGAGAGATTTAGTATCAATTGACGATAGTCACCGGAAAGAAGTAGGATCTCAGGACGAGCTAGTAGGTAGGTGGTATGGAATATATAAATTAAAATTGACCAAGAAGTGGTCTGAAATCCTATAAGTAAGGTCAGTTACTGTTAGATTAGAGATATGGATTTTTGACATGACTAAGTAAAGGATATAACCATGAATATGTGTTGGGTATGACCCATGTTGTGTAAGAGAGAAGAGGTCGATAATATCAATTAATGTGCGAAAAGTCTCATTGTGGCTAGAAAGATTCAAGTCATCAAGAATTATGAGATGAACAGTAGAGGATAGATCGGAGGGAAGGTTACTGAACTCCTCGACAAATAAGGCTGGAGACGAGCTGGGGTGGTGGTAAAAGACCACAATAGTCAGAACGGCCACAGCACGTGAGACAGCAATGAAAGCCTCAAATGAGGCCAGAGTGAGGGAGGGGAGAAGATTCAGGGAGAAGGATGATTTGGAAATCAGTGCAATTCCTGCATGTTCCTCGGGAACATGCAGGAAAGAATGACCCGGTGGGGTTGCATGGGCATTGCAGAAACCAGAATCAGACTTGAGCCAGGCTTCTGTAAGGTTAAGAAAGGAAACTCCAGTGCAAACAACGAGGTCATGGACATACTCCGACTCATTGGTTAGGCTCCTAATGTTCAAAAGAGATGCCGACAGTGCCTGCTGATGAGCACAGGAGGAACGGGGAGATTTGGAGGTGTTGAGTAAAGGAAGAATGGTAGGGCGAAAGAGGTTCCTAAGGGACGCCGAAAGTATTGGACCCCCTCCTAGTTGGGCGAGTTCGGGGGATACAATTGCTCTTTATCTTGGCGTATGTGGCTGGAGAAAGACGATACTTTAAAAAGTTGAGTGAGAGGATTGAGTCCCTATCATACAGAGTGGAAGAGAATGGAGGGAGCAAACGCGAGAATTATGAGGGCGAAGAGGACGGGAAAACTTAACCCTAACTTGACTCGTAGAAAGTGGGAGAGGGCTTGCCCAGGCGAGGCGTGGGAATGGGAGAGGGTTAGCCGAGAAGAAAAACACAGATCAGCATGTGACAAGAAATGAATCAATGGAGTGAGGGGGAAGTTAATATTGGAGCCGAGAGGAGCAATGAGTGGCAAATAATATTTGCTACTTGCAAGTGAGACTGCCAGTGAATTGGGAGCACAGCACTAACTAGTTGGAAAGAATTAAACACAAAGCGGTAATTATAGTTCACACAATAAAATTAACTAAATACACTAAGATCACAACGCGATAACACTGATTAAAGAGCACTAAATAACAGAAGATCGATAAATCAGGAAACGGATGAGAAGAATGCCGATCAAAAGCTTTGGGAAGGGAATTCATCGTTGGGAAATCAAAGACGTCCTTAAGTAAGTACGGATTTTTATTAGTTTAATTAGCATTTACATACTTTATAGTTAGTGTGTACATGATAAGATTAATAAATATGTATATTTACTATTTTTCGTTTATTTTCCAAAATCGCCTATAATATATTTCCGAGTTCAGTGACTAATTAACAGGGAAATATGTTTAGTGCTCCAGGGTCAATTGTGTTTTTCTACATCATTTGTTTTAACTAATATTCCATTGATTTTGGGGATGGGATTATTGAACTTTTCTAAGCTTTCCACATTTAAATTCGCTATATTCTATTTTAAAACTGATTCAAAATAATTTTTCACGATAGTCGCCATTTCGATGTTATTTTGAACTAAGCGGTCGTTATGTTTACGCATTTGACCTGGCTCTTTGTTTTTGGTCCTATACAACATATAGAATGCTCTTGGATTATCGTTTGACCTTTTCGCTAATCTATTTTTATAACTTGATTTAACTGCATTTATTTCCATCTTTATATATGTAACTTTGGATGGTGATATATTTTTGCCCTATCGACTGGTTGCTTTTTAATTGCTTATAAAGTGACCTTTTGGCTAACCTATTGTCATACTTGAATCTAGCTGCATTCACAACTATCTTCACCTGCCTTTAGAGGTCAATAAATCTTTGCCCTATGCAGTGGTTGCCTTTTAATCTCTTATAAAATAAACATTTCTTTCTTATAAGATTCTTAAAATTTTGTTTAATTCACGGTTTTTCTCTTGACTATTTTAAACTATTTTTGTCAGGAAAATATCTCATCTCAAGATTCATAATGCGATTAATGATGATTCTGTAAGCCAGATCAACTCTTTTATTACTGAGTTCTCTATGCTAACCTCATTGGTTTAATTCATTACTAATCGCTTGGAAGCTTGCTAATTTAAATACAACTAACTTTTGCGCTTTTCTTTAATTATTACAATCATATTTGATGTTAAATTTCAATATGTCATAATCTAAATTTCTGAATGGTTCCTGAACTTCAATCACATGAATTAAAGATTTCTCATAACACAGCAGTTTTGGTCATTTGGAGTTTAGATAATCAATTTTTAATTCTAAAAGGCTCAGCATTAGTTGTTTAAAGCTCCTTTTCTCCCTTTAGGCTTAATTCCTCATCCATTTGCACTTTTCCTGATGTTTATAGTGCATCAAATTACCTTTATTGCGGGAAGGGTAAATTATGCCAATTAGACGAACGAATACAGTAACTTGTCTCTCCATAAGAAGCCTATTTAAGCGAGAGAGAGGTAATTCAACAAAAAGGATGAGGTGCTCAAAACCATCATCGCAATTATTCTTGTAATTCAAGAATTTACGAGTATATTGACATTTGTGCCCACTCGCAGGCCGAAGCTGACCAACATATTTTGAGCTGATTCTCAATTACCTTTATTTTTTATGACACAGAGAACAGTAAGAGTTAATGTTTTCCTAATTATTGCAAAATATATGAGGAATTTATTTGAGAAATTTGCGCCTATGTTTTTCTATGACCAACATTTTCTAGGAAAAAGTGTCTAATGACCTTCCTGGAGCTAAACCGAGTTATTTTTATTTTTAGTGGTCACATTTAGGCCAATCTAGAGATTCTTGATCCCAGGTCAACTGGAAAGTGCCCTTTTAATGGGATCTAAGTCAAATACATGTGGTCTAAAGGCAAAATCTGAGAGAGGATGGAAATCCTTAACACTAGAAAGGCAGAAAATTTTGGATACTTTTTACACCCGGAGGAGTCATTTTTACCGTTTTATAGAATTATTTTCAATTTACACTTATTAGTATTTATCGAAGCAAAATGATACTTTTTACATGTTTTTAAATTTATTTAAAAACAAATATACTGTTCATACCACCATTTGCAATAAAAACAATTTCTTACAAACCTTAAAAATTAATAAGACCATAAAGTAAGCTTCAAAGAGAAAAAAACATTTTATTCATATCTCACTGATGAATTTAAGTTTTATTTCTGTAACCTTATATGTTGACGAACACTTCTTGCAAGTAGTTTTCTTGATTATGTTGAATGTACAGGATCTACGTAAAAATTTTACAAGTTTTACTCTACTTGTACATTCGCCCTTGGCATTGTTTTCTTTTGCAGGGCAATGCCACGTCTTGTCTGATGGACGTTTTTCATCTTTAGTGATATATGGAAATCCGTTTAAAAAGTAGTTTGACTGGTTATCAGCAGCCATCCAACATTGTATTCCAAATTCGTCTGTCTAAGTGACAATGTACTGGGTAAAGGAGCACCTTAATTTTGTGTGGAACAACTGTTCATGCACAGTTATATTTTTGCTTGGTTTTAGCAACCCAGGCACTTTGTGTGGATCGATGCCAAACTTCAGATACCAGTGTATATTTGTCTGTTTTCAGCCGTTCAGATCTTTTTGTCTTCATGTTAAAACGATGATATCTCATAATTTCTCTAAAATGAACTCGTGACATTTGGCATTAAAAAAAGAAAATATCTATTTTTTTGACCACAGATTATTAGAAGGTTGTCTGTTAGCCGATATTACTTGAGCAAACATGCTGTCAACAGTGGCCATAATTTCTTCCAGTGATATATAACATGAATTAGTTTTGGGCTTCTCTTAGCTTTTGCTTGAGTACATTTTTATATAGGTATCATAGTAAAAACATCAATTAGCAATCTAAACGCACTAAACTAGTCATTTGCAGTAATTTGACCTTTGGCATAACTTGTTTGACCAGGTTCTTTGCATAAAATATTTTGTGTTCTAGAGTTCCACTCATTTCTGTTGTCGATGTCGATAAACTTATCATTATTGTAAAAAAATGTAAATATTCTTTGTACTTACATTTGAAGTCTTTATTAGCTCCAGCACTATATGACTAGTCATCACTTTCTTCAATTCGCTCAGAGTAGGAACTTTCTGCCTGAGGATCAAAATCATCTCTATCATCATTGTCCACAGATATTTCACTTCCTTCTTTCTTTGATTCTGAAATTGCTTTCAGACTTCCCAGATTTTTTTTTATTGGAAGGAGAGCATTTAGCAGACATTTGCCTAGTTTAGAGAGAGATTGAACGTGTCAGCAGAAGTCGTGACAATGCTCCATTATTGCTCTTATGAGAGACAGCCAAGACGTAGTGAATCATAAAATACCACACAAAGGTTAATGGCATAGTAAAGCATTCCTGGAATATGAGAGAAAGCTAAAACAAATTAAGCAAGATGCGCGAATTTAAATCGGAAAAAACGGTAGTTTAGACCGCTTCCTGTTCCTGTTTTACATAATACCCAACTTCAATTTACTTGCCTTTCCATTTTAGATTGAGACAAATAACTGTGTGGTGGAACTATTTACTCTTACTGCATTTTCTCCCGCAATTGATATCCCTGATATAATATACGAATCTATATAGATATGAATATTTTTCTGCTAATATAATGCATCTCTCATTTTAAATATTTTTTCAACTTAGAAGTATCTGAGGATTTCTCGCAGCCGCAGCAAGAATAGCAGCAAAACACCCGAGAATAAATTTACGGTATGGGTGTAGCTTTCACCAAATATAATGTTCCGTACTAGATCCTCATGTGTTTCTGCACCATTTCTGCAGAGCCTATTGAAGTACCGAATCTCTTTAGGCTTGATGTGATTGATATTGTCATGAAGCTAGGATGGGAAATTGAGGAGGAGAACGTTCGTCTAAAAGAACGTTCTTTTAGACGAACGTTCTCCTCCTCAATTTCCCATCCTAGCTTCATGACAATATCAATAACATCAAGCCTCAAGAGATTCGGTACTTCAATAGGCTCTGCAGAAATGGTGCAGAAACACATGAGGATCTAGTACGGAACATTATATTTGGTGAAAGCTACACCCATACCGTAAATTTATTCTCGGGTGTTTTGCTGCTATTCTTGCTGCGGCTGCGAGAAATCCTCAGATACTTCTAAGTTGAAAAAATATTTAAAATGAGAGATGCATTATATTAGCAGAAAAATATTCATATCTATATAGATTCGTATATTATATCAGGGATATCAATTGCGGGAGAAAATGCAGTAAGAGTAAATAGTTCCACCACACAGTTATTTGTCTCAATCTAAAATGGAAAGGCAAGTAAATTGAAGTTGGGTATTAAAACAGGAACAGGAAGCGGTCTAAACTACCGTTTTTTCCGATTTAAATTCGCGCATCTTGCTTAATTTGTTTTAGCTTTCTCTCATATTCCAGGAATGCTTTCCTATGCATTAACCTTTGTGTGGTATTTTATGATTCACTACGTCTTGGCTGTCTCTCATAAGAGCAATAATGGAGCATTGTCACGACTTCTGCCGACAGGTTCAATCTCTCTCTAAACTAGGCAAATGTCTGCTAAACGCTCTCCTTCCAATAAAAAAAATCTGGGAAGTCTGAAAGCAATTTCAGAATCAAAGAAAGAAGGAAGTGAAATATCTGTGGACAATGATGATAGAGATGATTTTGATCCTCAGGCAGAAAGTTCCTACTCTGAGCGAATTGAAGAAAGTGATGACTAGTCATATAGTGCTGGAGCTAATAAAGACTTCAAATGTAAGTACAAAGAATATTTACATTTTTTTACAATAATGATAAGTTTATCGACATCGACAACAGAAATGAGTGGAACTTTAGAACACAAAATATTTTATGCAAAGAACCTGGTCAAACAAGTTATGCCAAAGGTCAAATTACTGCAAATGACTAGTTTAGTGCGTTTAGATTGCTAATTGATGTTTTTACTATGATACCTATATAAAAATGTACTCAAGCAAAAGCTAAGAGAAGCCCAAAACTAATTCATGTTATATATCACTGGAAGAAATTATGGCCACTGTTGACAGCATGTTTGCTCAAGTAATATCGGCTAACAGACAACCTTCTAATAATCTGTGGTCAAAAAAATAGATATTTTCTTTTTTTAATGCCAAATGTCACGAGTTCATTTTAGAGAAATTATGAGATATCATCGTTTTAACATGAAGACAAAAAGATCTGAACGGCTGAAAACAGACAAATATACACTGGTATCTGAAGTTTGGCATCGATCCACACAAAGTGCCTGGGTTGCTAAAACCAAGCAAAAATATAACTGTGCATGAACAGTTGTTCCACACAAAATTAAGGTGCTCCTTTACCCAGTACATTGTCACTTAGACAGACGAATTTGGAATACAATGTTGAATGGCTGCTGATAACCAGTCAAACTACTTTTTAAACGGATTTCCATATATCACTAAAGATGAAAAACGTCCATCAGACAAGACGTGGCATTGCCCTGCAAAAGAAAACAATGCCAAGGGCGAATGTACAAGTAGAGTAAAACTTGTAAAATTTTTACGTAGATCCTGTACATTCAACATAATCAAGAAAACTACTTGCAAGAAGTGTTCGTCAACATATAAGGTTACAGAAATAAAACTTAAATTCATCAGTGAGATATGAATAAAATGTTTTTTTCTCTTTGAAGCTTACTTTATGGTCTTATTAATTTTTAAGGTTTGTAAGAAATTGTTTTTATTGCAAATGGTGGTATGAACAGTATATTTGTTTTTAAATAAATTTAAAAACATGTAAAAAGTATCATTTTGCTTCGATAAATACTAATAAGTGTAAATTGAAAATAATTCTATAAAACGGTAAAAATGACTCCTCCGGGTGTAAAAAGTATCCAAAATTTTCTGCCTTTCTAGTGTTAAGGATTTCCATCCTCTCTCAGATTTTTCCTTTGGAGATTTCAAATGTTAAAGGAAGTATTTCTTGCATTTTTAATTCTTAGGATAGCGGATGAAGGGGCAACGTACCGCTGTCCGAAGGCTTAAAACGAGAGCCTTGTTAACGTTAACGAACTCTCCGATAGCCGTTCACTAGAGTTATGAGTTACTCCATCAAAAATAGAAAATACTGGAAGCAAATAAAGCAGGTTTTCGTTGTGCATTCCTCAATTCCGAAAGCCAATTTTCTTTTATTTCACATTCTGAGTCATTTGAGCTAGGATTAGTAAATTGCTCAATAAGGTAGTGATATGATAGTAGTGTCGAGGAGGTTAGGAAGTTTTCAATTATGAGAAATATTCACTTCCTAGCCATTAAATATACCCCGTTCAAAATTGGCACTGAAACATCAAGGCGAAGAGGAGTAAATTTTTCTCATGTCGCCAACTACTACTACATCAATGCTGAAATCATTTTTTTATACGAATATATTTATGTATTCACTAATGTCGAATAAATTTGTAATCACAAACTGACGGCCCTGTAAAGTAGCCGGATGTTTGATAGCTTTATATGCTATTCTTTCACTCAAACTTTGGCAACCTTGGTGAAAATATTTTTGTGAAAATACCATTATTGCTTTACAAAATTGAAAATTGCTTAAGGGGGAAAATTTTGTTAAAATAGCATCATCTGATATCCGATGCTCCCATTAAAAACGTATTGCACCTGAAGAGGAGACTATTTCCACTCATTTCCTAGGTCTCGATTTCACTCCACCTGAACCTTTATACTTTTTAAGATGCGACAATGGTGTATTTTAAAGGATACAACCTGATTGTTCTCTTCTTGTACCTATTGCCTTCCCTGCCTAAAATAATACCTTCTCTCTTTGTGCTTGTCAAATCTGTCCTCATTTCCATCTTCAGTGACGTATTTGAACGAATACCAAGAACTAAGAGCATGTGAGGAAAACATATTTATCGCCTTAGATAAACTAGCAAGATACCTGTTTTCATTGACCTTTTGAATTGAATGTGGTAACGGTAATTTCGAACTCAACAAGAGCAATATTTAATTATTCCTTACAGACATCTGAAGAATTTTGATAGATAGGAATTCAATAAAATTGTTATGACTTTAGATCAAATATAAACAAATTGTAATTTATCTAGATAAAATAAATGCAATCTTTTTCCGTTTAGGTTATGTAATTAAGTTTTAGTATATATATTTCCTAATCATTTTTAAAGATTGAGGGGCTGAAAAAAGTTGCACGCAACTGTATATAAAAATTATTACATCTTACTTAACGTTTCTCTTTCCCACGCATAGACTTAAAGTTAGTAAAGGAAAACGGTATATGTTTTTCTTGTCAAACCAGAATCAATTAGTAAAAGTAGAGACCTTCTGTATAAAACGTTATTATAAAGTTTTAATTCACACGTTTTCATCAGTCTTAAAAATAGACACAAAAATTGGAAATAAATGATTTTTAATTAAAATTTTGGATCAATTTAAGATTTAGCACCCAAAGTAACTCAATTCAAGAATAAGAACCTGCATCTCGTTCAATTCAAGATAAGGCACCTGCGTTTCGTTGAATTTCAAGATAAGGCACCTAAACGCGCTCTGTTAATTACTTACAAGGTGACATTTAAGGAAAAAGAAAAATATTGCAAATCACTAAAGAAAGTTTTATTGAATAGAAAAATATTTAAGGATCATTTAAATATCATATTCTTCAGTAGTATGATTACATAAGCTTTGAAATAGGTTTGACAGAAACCTGTGCTGCCACATAAGTTGAAACAAATAGGTATGTTTAAAATCTCATTTACAACCTCTCATTGTTTTAATTTGTTGTTTCTGCTTATTCCAATAAGACTACGTTTTTGTGTGTGAGAAAGCATTAAACTAAATACGCGGTTATCACACACAATTTTCCTGGTCGAAACGGATCAGCGCAGATGTATTTAATTTGGGGTGCTTTATTACCGTTTTTCTCCAGTTTGATAAAGCTGTCCCACTCTGAGGCTCAGTAGCCGTGTTCATGTTTCCCCATTTTGAGGTAGAAAGGAATCTCGCTTATTTTCCCATTCGCCTCGAAGCCGCGTCCGAAATCTCTTGGATGTCTTGCTACGCACAGCCTTCTGACGACCATGGGTGTGGCTCCTATTTAAGGTGATGTATGTCGTCCAGATCAGAGTATGGGAGATTTCGCTAGGTTTCTCTCGTCTCACTACATTGGTTGACTTCCTACCGTCCCGCAGATGAATCTCGATTTGTGATTACTTCTCCCTGGATCCGATGTAATCTCAATCCCCATCGGAGTCTCTCTGAACGCCTTCGCACGGGACCCCATCGATGAAGACCTGACTATTGATCTTCAACCTCCCGAGTTCATCCGCCAGAGGAACGGGAGTCCTTTCCTCGTAAGTTTCACCTTTCCGTTCCCAGTCCTAAGGAGAATTTCCCCATTTTGTGTAACGCGAATAGATTTGCTAAGTCTTTCCTTCAATCCAACTTATTGGCTCACTTATATATTTTTCATGGATCTAGTTAATTTCCTAAATGTTTTCTCACCATAATATTCTTTTGTCGTACGATTTATTATTTAGATTTCCATATTTATTTGTACCCTTGTTCTTATTATTATTTGTATGAAAGTTTATTTTGTAGGTGTTTATCTTTTAAATAAACTTTGACACGAGCCCGGCAAACGTATTTCCATTCAGAGAGCCAACCTTAATAATATTGCAGTCTAGTTGGAAGGTATTAACCATCCCCCCATTCAATTGTACCCGAGCCCACCAACATTAAGTAAACAAAGCAAAATAAAAAAATGCAAATTAATAATCTTGAAAGAGGTAAGTAGGGAATGACTAACCAAACAAGGAAAGCAAGTTTACGAATGGCGGGAGTCTCACTGATCCAAAATTTTGATTCAAGAAGCCTTATTCAAAACGAAGTGTAGGTTTTTTTATCCAGGAAGAGACAAGACAAGTGAGAAAAGCTCTTTTTGATGGCTTCGATTTAGAGCTAGTTAGCCAAAGAATTGCCTACTTAAACACATTATTATGATTGCGCTATTGAAAATAATCATCGATTTAATGCTAGATAAACCATATATTCCATTCTCTACGAACAAACAAGGATGACAATTAAAAAGGGGCGATCGAAAGACGACAGTAATTTAGATGTCGATAGAAGCTTCTTTTATGCGTTATCTTCTCAGGAGATTAACTCCGTTCGAAGGCTTTGTTGAAGTACTAGTTAGCCAAAACATTTGCCTTGTTAACCACATAATTATAATTTTGCTATTGCAAATAATTTCCTATCTTACAAGGTGAGGCTAGACTGTATAAAAAATTCCATTCGTCTTCGACAAGCAAGGATGATAATTAAAATGGCTGATCGAAGACAGTTGTTTGACTTCCCTAAAATAGCTTATTTTAAACGTTATCTTCTCTTTTAAGTGAGAAGAGCTCCTTTCGAGGGCTTCGATGAAGAGCTAATTAGCTAAAATTGCCTTCTTAACTATATAATTAAGATTGCGCTATTGTAAATAATTCTTGATTTTACAAAGCGGGACTAGAGTGGATAAAACATATTTTCAATTTTCTTCGACAAGCAGGGATGGCCCTTTAAAAAAGCCGATCAAAATTATTTTTTTTTTTTGCTGTCTTATAAAAGCTTATGTTATGCGTTATCTTCTTGTGTATGTGAGCAGAGCTTCGATCAAGAGCTAGTTAGCCCCAAAATGGCCTTCTTAATCGCATAATTATGATTGCGCTATTGCAAATATTCCATATATATATATATTTTATATATATATATATATATATATATATATATATATATATATATATATATATATATATATATTTATTTCAATATATATAACTCTCTCTTTCTCTCTCTCTCTCTCTCTCTCTCTCTCTCTCTCTCTCTCTCTCTCTCTCTCTTTCTCTCTCTCTCTCTCTCTCTCTCTCTCTATATATATATATATATATATATTAATGAGGATTGCTCATTATTATTTAATTTATTAAATTAAATTTTTAACATAAATCCCGAGGAGAAGAAAATAGCTGGCGTCATTCTTTATATTTAGCGGTGTCTTTCGACCACAATGTTCATAGGCCTACAAAAAAATACACGAACAAAATTTTAACTAATGTCGAGCACAATTCAAAACGTGCAACTTTGATAACTAGTTTTAGCTCTGAATCGGTGACCTTGAGTTTGATAATTTTTAGAAATGGAGTGTAAAATTAACAGTTAAAGAACGAAAATTTAAAAAAATATTTCAATTATGTTTTGAATGCAAATTCTACAACTTAGGAACGTTATAATTTATGAATCTACGAATTTATATAACTGTTTTAAAATTAATATTATAGGAATACTTAGAGCACACTTTTCCAAGAAACACAAACCTATAAATCCTACGGTTTCTACGATACTCCAGCCTCAAATGCGGAGCAAAAAGACCGGAAAGAATCTCAAAACAGTCAAACTAGTGCCCGTAAAATCGCTATAACCTTAAAAGTCAGCAAGGCCCCAATTTTTAAATTCAATATCGGTATAACAACTTTTACAATTAATATAAACGAAGAATTAAAGCTACATTATTGAGAAAGTGGCTGTATAAAATTACAAACCTTGCCATTGTGCGTGTTACACAATGTTGCAGGTTGACCCGACAAACGCCAAACTTTGCTCCGCAGCCCCTATACAAAAACAATTCAGCTAAGTATGACGGGAACCGAAGAGAAATAACTATATGAGTAAGGAAAGAGCAATTTAATATATAGTGTTTCCAAGATTCAGAGTGTAATCGTCCATTAATGCGAATTTTAAATTTTAAATGCATCTATAGAGATATCGCTTTTACCCTTTATTGATGGAACTCTGTTAGCTGAATTTGATTTGGTTCGAAGTATCTTACCTAAGCGATTACTTATTCTCACATGGGAGCAGAATCTTAAATCAGATTTCCTACGGAGATCCCAATGTTTTTGCCCTGGAAACACCCAGGACATTTGAATAAGTATATTATCGAATTCCTAAGTCTATGGAACAGGATCCTTTATTGTAAATAAAGATTTTATATTTATTTTCCTCAACAAAGGCAATTGAAATTTTATTTGACAAAAATATTTCTTTAACAATATGTGTAATTTTTGGCTAAAGACATTATTATTAATACCCACCTCTGGTAAAATCAAGTAATATCTGTCTTTTTTCAACGTTAACTCAGGGGTTCTGGTTGGAACACTCCATTTTATAATGTCGGATTGACTTTTCAACAACATTTGATGAAAAACTGTTGTACAAAAAGAAGGAGTGGAGGTATTGAAATTCATTGTCTAAAGGAATGTCTGATGAACAAAGATTATATGCATGGCGTACAAGGGTCGTAATGGACGATATTTTATGTTTCAAATTTGAGCAACTAAACAAAGTTTAATCCTAACCTCGTATAGGTAGGCTTCTTGTAAACTGATGTTTCTAGACAATTTTGATTTTTCCTCATTAAAATATCTAAAAAGTGGTGAGTGTTATCATTTTATAGTTTCAATTGTATATCTAATATCAGGGTGGATGGTGTTTAAAACATTAAGAAATTCTAAACCTTGATCATTTTGTTTAAATATCGATATGGAATCATCTATAAACGCTTATTTACATCAATTAGGATCTTCAGAAAAAATCCTTCACTCCAAATGCGCCATAAAAAGTCTGATGCCAAAGATACCAACTCCATTTGATTAGCTGGTATATCTGACCATCAAAGGTAAACACCTACCCTCTGAAAACAAGATCCTTTAAAGAACTACATTGTAATTCACTAAAATCATAGAAATACTAGAAGTTCTTTAAACTTCTATTGAAAATAATGTCTTTCTTTCATGAACGGGAATTTGTTTCATATCCCATCAATTCCTCTTGAAAATTGTAGGAATTAGTGATTGTGTAGTCATTCCTTGCTAATGGAATTAATAATTACACAACTTATTTTGCCTATTTGTAGGCTGGTAAACTATAAGAGGCCAAAATGAGGTGGAATGGGTTTTCAGGTTTGTGTCTCAGGTAAACAATAGAGTTTTGCTAAGCTAGAACCTATAAATTTCCAAAGCTTACAAAAAACGATGAACAAATTATATATCACTTGGAGGACAAAGTATATCGATTTCTTATAAACTGTAAATTCCCTTTCAATTATAGCGATCAACTATACCTAAAATTACATGCCACAGGTTCTGGTTAGCAAAACTGAATGGTATATGAATTACACTGGGGAACAATGTACGAGTATTTGGTGAATTGACAAAAGTACATTTTCCTACCTAATTCGAGCATACTGAATTTACATCTGAAATCAGATTCTGTCCAAAAGCTATAGACTTTTCGTAATATCAATAACTACTATTATAAAATAATTTTCATTTTATCACGCCTATCATCATGCCCTGAAGTAATTTTGAATTATCCCTTTGCGTTATTTATAGTAAAGCAGGGTTTTTTTTGCACAAACAATTTATTGCATATGAGAAGAAACTTGAAATTACACATTAGGATTACAAATACTGTAATCAAATAGATGCTTATTTATTAATGACCGTACATCAGGTTTGAAGAGCTTTTCTGGATTTTAATGTGGCAAAAATTTGCGTTTGTAACTCTTTTCTCTTGAAGTCTTGTAAGTCTTCTCTGTATCTTTCTCAGTGACCTTGTTAGCGCTCTTCCATCGTCATCAAATCTGATGGAAGTGTTCCCCTTTTTTATCGCTCACGGCTTTCAGATTCTCTGAGAATCGATCGAGGTGACTATTTAGGAAATGCATCTTCACGCTCATGTTGCATCCCAGATCACGATATGCTAAAAGCATATTATAACCAGATCCTCGTAGTTATGCGCTTTTTTTTCCAAGAAGTTACGAATAATGACAGAAAATGAGAGTCAGGCTGCCTTCTCTTTTTTATTCATGGTGTTCACGAATCTATAATCACTCAGAAGTCTTCGGATTTGGGGACCATCAAATACTCCTGCTTTTATTTTTTCGCATAACCAAGCATGAAATGTCGATACTATGTACTGAAAAAAAACATTGTCAGTGCTCAACGCCTTGATATAGTGCTTCATCAACCCCAGTTTGAGATAAAGTGGAGGGAAAACAATTTTCTCTCGACTTACGATTGGCTCATTAACAATGTTTGGCATTCCTGCTTCCAAAGTTCCCGAACTCGCTAATCTTTTGGGGACCAGTGTTTGTCACGGACTCGACTGTCCCACATACAGATATAGCATGAAAGCTTTATATATCTTTTCTGATAGCCAAGGAGGAAGTTTACCATCTTAAGGTCTACACATATCATCTAATTGTGTTCGTCGTGGTATAGCAAGGACCGAACGATGGTGTTCGTACGTATAGGGTTGTTATGTACTTCAAACTACGTGATTAAGTTCTCTCTCTATATTTGATTAGGATTAGTATTATTACGTTATTTTTATCCTTGAGGGTTTCTCGTGCCATACTCAGCGTTTCAAGGATTGAATAAAAAATGTTTCTAAGAAAACTAAACCTTTAGTTAAAAACATGAATCAAAATTGAAATTTAACAAACAAACTACACAGTAATGAATTAGATTAATTTAAGTAAGGCTTACTAAATTACACAATTGAATATACAGTAATGGTTGAACCAAAGCTCACTTTAATATTGAATGCAAATTGACTTTCACGAGACAGATAATGTGGTTTAAATACCTTTCAAGATTCCCAAGAGAATTGAGTTTGAGCCTAACCTTGGCATCAATTTTTCTGTCGCCCTTAAGAATGTTTTTTCCGAGCCGGCGCGTGGACAAGCCGTTCCAAATGTGGTTTAAAGGGAGGAATGTTAAAGCCTCAGCAAAATTCGGGGTGCGTGGCTTAAGGAGGTAAGTACGTATTTTTGATGAATTGATTTCACCACGGGACAGGGAAAGTACGTTTCTTCTAATGATCGGGTTATTCTGGGAATAATTCGCAATGGCGTGCGATGAGCCAATGAATGAATCCTTTAACGAAGGGAAGTGCTTAAGGGAGTTAACTTTGGGGAATTCCTCAATGGTAAGGACTATTTCTGGGTTTAGGGATACACCAGGAGACGGGGGCTTCTCGGACGAGAGTTAGTTGAACTTGCTTCTCAATACAAGTAACTAAACGTTCGGTGTGACCACCAAGAACTGGCTCAGGATGAGCTTCTTCTAAGTCCCTTTGGTTTGTAGCCTGGCCTCTAGCCGCTCTTAGTTGTGTCGATGACTAACACAAACGACCTAATTTGGAGTATTCCTTAATGGCGAGGACTATCTCTGAGTTTTGGGATACACCAGGATAGGTAGTTGCTCTGACGAGAGTTAGTTAAACTTGCTTCTCAAATCAAGTTAACTTAAAGTTCGGTGTGACCACCAGGAACTGGTTTAAGGACGAGCTTCTTCAAAGTCCCTCTCGTTGGTTTGCAGGGCACTTTGCCGGTCTTTGCCGTCTAGATATCTCTAACGATCTACCTCGTTTTTCCAAAGATATTGGATTATATATTTTGTCAACCCATTGGGGCTAGAGGAAGGGCGTGGGGGTTGGGGGGTTAAGACAGCTACATTAAGTCTCTTTCTCTAACGGTTTTTCTCAGAGCATCTTTCAGTTAGCCCTAATGGGGACCTTCTGGCTTTATGCCGACCCTCTTCTAATTTCGCATATGAGGTGAAATTGAATATCAACTCTTAGGGGAAATCTTGCTGTTTTAACCAATGTTAGGCTCCCCGGGGTCCGACATGTGATGATTTGTGCTTTCTGTGGTCTTTGGCCGCCTTTCTGCTTCTCGTCAAATCAAAGGGAAAGAGGGTAGGAGGTTAAGTGGTCGGGTTACGCCACTAAAAAATGTCAGGACGTTGTGGTTAAGGACCAGGGACTCAGTTGTGAGGGTTGGGTATCGATTCTCCTATAGGGGTCATGGTACATAAGTTAATTCATGATCATTCTTATATCATCGTGAGTTTCTTGCAGATGGACAGAGAGGCCGAGAGGAGCTGCACCAAAGTCATTGCCATTATGCAAAAGGACACACTTGGAGCTATCCAAAAAGTCTCCACTCAGCAGGGGCTATAGTTTCCAAGTCCCAACTCAGTAAACAGACCAGGATCTTTGTGGCAGTATACAATTTGTTTGTCCTTAGAGAAATAATTAACAAATGTACTCTCCCTTGTTCGGTAATTTGATACCCGTACGGACCTTTCAAGCAAATATCTTTCACTCAAATTAGAGGCTAAAAGTTCTGCAGCTTTCTTGGAGATTGCCAAATCACGTATTAAGTCATTCAAATCATCTTAATTGAAACACTGAGGAGCTAATGACTGTTTAGCATCTGATGATGAATCTGCCAACTGTTAATCCATTCCCTGGACGTCCATATCACGTACATCATTTTCATCCTCGGAGGAAGCATATCCACTGAAAATCGAAACTGGTAAAGACTCAGAATGAGGTGCTGGCCGGATCGCCGAGGGAATGTTGGGATAGTCGATCTTGTGCCGATTTTGCTTCCCAATCCCTTTAGTATTCACCAGACAGAAATAACAGTCCGATACATGATCTTTTGGCTCTCGCTACACACACCATGAGGATTACAAAAGGAAGAACATATCTCTTTTCTTTCGTCCACTCACGAAGATGTTCCACACAACTATGGCACACAGGATGTGGGGCCCACTTCTCATCTTGATCGCTAAGAGGAACATCAAAATATGCCTTATAATTCCGGATCACCAAGTTTGATATATTACGCCTTTGACGAACTAGCATGTAACAGCCACATATGTAGCAGAAGGTGTCTGGATCATTAACTAAATTTTCTCTTGACTAAGCCATCACTCTAACATGAGACATTAAAAAGAAACAATAATTCCATATTATTAGTATCTTACTCCTACAAGCACCTTACTGCTACAAGCCCCCTCTCTGTCCATCTGGAAAGCAGTTTTTGGGGAAAGGAGAAAATAGAAATTACAGAATAACTATAGCATGTAGGTAAAATTGGATTATATATTTGAAATCAGCATGAAAAAGGAATTACAATTGGCAGATAAATCTAAGTCACCAAAAAATGTGATTAAAATTCTTTCCCTGTGTTATCCATCATTCATCTGTAAATCAAATATTTAATTTGGTCTATAGGCCTAGGTAAATTTAATGAAATAAATCGGTTAACTGTTATCACGTGATCATTGTGATCGACTTTTTCCATGAGGCATTGAATCTCGTTAGTTGAGCGCGGGGATAGAACAAAAGGGGTACAAATTTAAGGCATTTCAACACCTACTCGCTTGTTATTTAACTGGTTTGTATAGAAACCAAAACTTTTCATGATAGAAAATTTAGTTGGGTAAGAATTACTTACAGCCTCAGGGCTGTTGCAAGAAACTGTCGTTGCTGGTGTTTTCGCTCTCCCGCTTATTAATTTCTCTTGAGGAGACCATGTTGGGTGTGTACCTCTTAAATACTCTCCCAAGATTTAAGACTTTGCCACCTCACCACCAAGAGATGTGATCTTAATGGGCGCGGATTTGTGATCAACACAGGAAAAGATGACTTATTTCTCCTTCCTGCCTTAATACCTTCTTTCAGCCACTGGCAGAGCGACTACATCTGGATTAATGATTTACTTTTATTTCGTCGTAAATTATATGGTCAGCAGGGTTAAATGCTCCAATATTACGCCCCGTCATGCTACGGTTGCCGGCGACCATTCTCCTCTTCGGGGATTTCATCTGTGAGAATCTCCACTAAGTATACTACAACATTCATCCCTGGGTTCATGTCCTTGCTGATCTAATCGACAAATTGGAAAACTCCATGATTTTTATCTCAAAATATGAGCCTGTGCTCTTTGGATGCACAGGTTTCCTTTAGATGGGAAATAGTCCATGAACTCTATGTTGATGAGCACTTTTATATACAGTAGCGCTACTGGTTTGCTCAGGTCGCAACCCAGAAGGTATCACGAATTACTATATGTCCCAACTTTTCGTTCCCAAACTTCTACAGTGCCGGAAATATCGTGTATGAACTATTTGGAACAAACAACTCTTCACACCGGAGACGTGCCAATGTGCACGTATAGTTTCATATTAATAAAGGGGGATAGATTTCATGCCCATTCCCCTTTGTTTAAAGTCGACAAAGCTGTACCAAGCGAGGTATCGGTCTTTGTAGAGAAGCTTCTTATAATCCACAGCTTGGTATGGATGATTAGGCACAGTTACCGGTTAGATGACAAGATGATGATCAATAGCGACATGCAGAGAAAGCTGGGGTTCACGAGGAATGGAAATCTCCCACTCCTGGTTCTCCGTATTTGTGACTCCTCAAATGCTGTAAGTGTCCAAAAGAGGAGGTAAACTTCTGCTGCGTTAGTTGATATGTAGGGATATCAAGAATTGAGCGCACTGATGGCGATATTAAACAGTGTAAAGACTAAACAATCGGATAAGCGTTTCAATCTTATCATGACTGACAACATGGCAGGAGTAATGTCGTCATTTGAGGTGCATGAATTAAAACATAGAATATGGGTAATTTGTGTCTAAATTTACTCATCGTCGTGCTACGACATATTCTGTATACATTCCTGCCCGAAGACTGGATGACTTGAGGTCTTTTACTGTCGTCTCCGGATCGCATACAATCGTAGGACGCACAATCATTTGAGAGAACTATTACCTGAATCTTAGTGCCAAGAGAGGGCGGGTCTCCAGAGTGTCCGACAAATCCTTGTTGAGTGTTCCATTTTGGAGGCTTCTCCGCGCACGTTATCCATCTCTGTTCTTGGCTTCGTGTACACTTAACTGCTTATTTCTGGAGGACTAGGACCCTCTTCTGTAAATAGTTTTATGTGGTAATTGGGTGCATGATCAGATTCCGTTTCTTATTTAGTGTTTGCTCATCATTGTTGTTGTTTGTTTTTATCTGCCTCCTTTATTTTATTTGTAGGCTAAAAATCAATTTTTACAATTGTGTATTATCGACTGCTCTGCCCAGTCTAGATACATTCTAAAAAATATATCGAGAGAGAAAACTTACCTCTCTTTTACCTTCATCAAGAAAAGCTGGACTGAATCACTTAAGTTAGTTGATTAATCCTTATTTAGGGTTGTTATAACTTTAATATCGCATGAAATAACCTCAACTTAAATCTTCATGGAGTAAATTTTAGATTGTGTTTCTGCATTAACAAAATGTAATAAAAGGAAGAGTATTAATGTGTAATCTAAATAAAGGTTTTCCTATTTGAACTCTTTACACTCTTTAATATATGATCGGCGCTAAATCCTATATTTTACAAATCAATATCGCCATTTTCTGAGCACGAATATTAATCGCTCCTCTCACATGTCGGCTGCTGGAACTCCCGCATTAATGGGGAGTGAGTAAATTATGCTATAACCCACTCTTGAAAAAACACTGAAATTGCTTTATGAGCCATAATCAGAGGAAATATTTCATTCAGATAGTTTTCTCTGATAACGAATCAGCAATGAGATGAGTGTTTCCTAATTTAGGAAACTTTTACTAGTATATATCTAGGGGGCAAAATTTATGGATATAGCAAATGTAATTAAATTGAAGAGAAAAAAAAGGGCTCGGATAGGGAAACTGATATATTAAAGAATGTTCCAAATAGACCTTATTAGCTTGGAAAAAAAAACGAGAAGAGAAAGAAGAGAGTAATAGATAAGGAATTAGGAATTAGAAAGATAAATCTAGGTATGATAAAGAGAAAAGCTGAAAAAATAAAAAATTCTGAAGCGAAAAAATTAACGGACACGATATAATTATAGAAGAAATAAATGTGTAACTTAAGCAAATATAATATAGCCTGAAAACTTTGTGATAAAAGCCAAAATATCTTAAAAAGAGAAAAGGAAATTGTATAGAAAATACTAAATAAAGTAACAAAAAGTTGAATTCCAGTTAAGGGAAACGAATCTAGTAAATGGGAATAAAAGTATACTCATTATAGGAATTGTTACTTTATTTGTACATTTGTTGGGAAAGAAACTGGGGCCAAAACGAATTGATATTTATTTATTGAGGACAAAATAGCGAGAAGGAGGGATACTTAAATGGAAGAAGAGAACAAATCGAATTGATACTAGTTATGGATAACCAAAATCTCGAAAAGAAATGATCGATCCCTAAATATTGACACTTTGTGAAATCATTACATGTAGAGGCAACGTATAATTAATCAGATAATTTGAGGTTCAATACCCCCCCCAATTTAATGTGCGTTTTGTTATAAATTTCTCAATTTTTTTATAAATATGTAAATACTATATAGTGTATATCGTAGATATACACTATATAGCACTTTCAGTACTTAATGTGAGAAAATTTCTAATTATGATGTTATCACGAAAAATAGATTGTCCGTCATCTTGGCATCGAAAGAATCGGTTACGAAGCAGCTTATATACTAGTATGTAGTTTATTTTTTTTCATATTTGTCAAACACTTAAAATATTTGTTTGTAATTAATATGCTATAATTGTGTACATAATTCTGCACTAATTTTCATAGTTCCAAGCCATTAACTTTCTAGTCTAGTCCAAACTAACAACACCTAGCTCCATAGCCAATAAGCATTTAGTATTTTATTCCATAGCCAATCAGCATTTAGTATTTTCCTATGCACTCGATTGCTTCAAATTTAAACAATTTCAGTTTCCAAAATGGATATCGATTTATCAACTTTTGTGTGTTTCTCGTATAGTTTTAACGAACTAATTGCAAAATTAACGGGATAAGACGATTTAATTTTTCGGGTTTTTCAAGCTCATGAAAATATGTTCCCCGTAAAAAAGATAGGCATAGTTTCAGATATAACCGGTATGTGAAACAGAAAAAAAAAACCGGTTGCATGTTTTACCTATAGAGCATCTATTTTTAAGGACACGTGGTTGCACAATGTTTCTATGAGCCTCAGTGATATTCTCTTATTCATTAATATTTTTCTTCGGAAATAATTTAGTGTTGCCTATTGTATGGACAACTTAAATATTTTTTTACCGACAGTGTGGTGCTGAATAGTGTATGCAATGTATGACCGCGCAATCTACTATTGCGCGTTCAGTGGAATACTAAAGAATCTTTATTGGGCATGTTCATAAAAAGGGCGCAAAAACCTAAATCCTTTCTTGCCAAAAGTACAGTTAACGATATACCACGATCTACATTGACTGTGGGAAGGCATATTTGACTTTGAGTGATCGTAATTTCATTCACAAAACTGTTAATCAGAGTGATAACTTTATCGACCATGATACCGGGGTACACATAAATACCGTTGAACGTCTCTGAGAGAGAGAAAGCGCTAGGTCCTACAGTCTGGCAACAGAAAATACCACTAGGAAGGGTATTTTGCCCGGTAATTGTTCCAGCAATGCCACAAGGACTATCGCACTATTCTCCAGCACTTCCTAAAGGAAATGTCTATTGCCTTCCAACCACCGTCACAGTAGAGGTAGGTAACACGGTATAAAAACTAGAGGCCTATCGACATCTAGGAATCACCCTCGAATTAAAATCTAATGTTAGGCTTTATCGAATTAGAGGTTTCGCAAAACGGTATAAAAAAAAAACAGGCCTAACGACATATGGCAATCTACTTTGTATTCGAATCTAATGGAGGCTTTGTCGAATTAGGAATACTATGATTTTATTTTAAAAGCAGCGGGGATTTCAACCCCCCACACCGCACACCTTAAACACTATATTTAATACAATATAGTGCAATTGCAATGGCCGAACCGAAAAAACAAATCCAAAAGCCGTTTTTTTTAATTTGCCCAAGAAATCCATTGTCTACATTAAAAATCAATATTGTTTTAAAATATATAAATATATATATATATATATATATGTATATATATATATATATATATATATATATATATATATATATATATATATATATATATATATATATATAATATGAAATGAACAACTCACAAAGTAACACTTGAGGTTCGCAATGAATGGAAGGTCCTCCAGGAATAATTAAAAAGTGCTTCCAAGTACTTTCGAACTTTATTCAGTTCATTCTCAAGGATAACTACAAGAGAAATTAATGAAAAATAAAGGTTTATATAAGCTATTAAAAGATAAAGGACCGCCTCTAAGACAATAAATCACCAATAAGGAAGTAGAAGAGGGATGGATAAATTTAGATTAAAATTTAGCTATAACAGGTAGCAAAATTAAACCGAGATGCAAGAAAGAAGAAGAACAAAGCCAAAAGGTTAAAACGATTAAAGAATAAAGCGATACTCTAAAGAGAAAGATTAGGAGAGACACGAAAAGGTTTTATTTTTTTTTTATTTTTTTTTTTAATTAAGGGGCTATCTGGCGACTGTCGACTAAGGCATAAGTTGCCGTAAACGAACAGCCTAGTTCTAGGCTACTTTAAAAAATTGAACAGAAAACAATAAAAAGAAATAACAATAACAAAGCAATAACAAAAACAATAACAAAAACAACAACAATTAAACCGGGTTAAATGAAAGGGAGAAGGCCGGCCTCCCCCAAAAGGTCAATAAGTCCACCAGTCAAAGTACACGCACTCATCCCAAGTACAAGGGACAGGCGGTAGCGACCCCGCCCATCCCGGTACCGGGACAGGTGTCGTGCGCGAAGATCACCCAGACTGGGACATTCGACAAGAATGTGCCGAACAGTCTGGGGGACGAGGCAGTCGTTGCAATAGGGTGCAGGCGAGCGCTCCATCAAATAGCGATGCGCCACACGAGTGTGGCCGATTCGGAGACGACAGAAAGCAACCTAAAGCCGCCGCAGCATTGGAGGAGAGGTCCATGGGAACAGTCGCGGCGCAATGGCACGCAACTTTAAGTTCCCTTCGACCATCTCCAAATCTTCTTTGCCAAGCAGTCCGAAGAGCTGCCCGTATTCCTGCCATGTAGTCAGTGTAAGGAAGAGCGAAACGCTGGTCCGGTGGCAGAGTCCTCGCGGACTCTTTGGCGCCCTCATAGGCGCGCTCATTCCCCGCAATTCCTACATGTCCAGGAACCCAGCAGAAGATAATCTCGACATCTGCCCGGCTCGCCAAAACCGTGGCGTCACGGATTTCGCGAACTAGGGGATGCGGAGATTCCAATGCCCCGAGAGCACTCAGGGCACTTTGTGAGTCGCTATAGATCACAATCCGGTCTCTAAACCGGGCGCGTCGCGTAATCTCCCGTACCGAGTGGTGTATTGCCACCAGCTCGGCCGTGAAGACAGACGCAGCACCTGGTAGAGCCCCCGCTGACTTTAAACAGAGGGGATACGGCGTGGAAGCCGACCCCCTCTTGGGACTTGGAGCCATCCGTATACACTGGCACGGTTCCAACGTGACACGATGTGTGCTCCAAAAAGGTCGAACGCAATACTCCCGGCGCAGTACAAGCTTTGGGAGCAGAGTCGTAGGGACAAATAGCCAAATGTGGTACCCTCCAGGGTGGCGTCCTGGGCAGAACCAGGGGCACCACCGGCCCGAGAGCTATATCTACCTCTCAAGGAGTTTCCTGGCCCTAAACCAAAAGGGCTTAAGGTATGACTGGCGTCTCTCGGCGGCATAGGCACCATCAAGATCAGCTGCGGGTGCAGTGTGAGCTGTTGGTGACTGAGGGAGGCGCCGGGCTTGCGCGTACAGGCGAGTGATGCACTGCACGCGGCGGAGAGCAAGTAGCATCTCTCAGCATCGACCACCGGGGTCTCAATGGGTGAAGTGCGGAAGGCACCGGTCGCAAGGCAAAGGTCAGTGTGGTGGATCGAATCCACCTTCCGCAATAAACGCTCGGCTGCGGTTGCATAAAACTCGCATCCGTAGTCGAGCTTCGAGCGAACAAAGGATCGATAAAAAAGTAAGGCAGTAGCCCTATCAGCGCCCCAAGCGCTGAACTTCACGGAACGAAGAATGTCCATGGCGCGGGTACAAGAGACCCTAAGGCTAAGAATATGAGCCTCCCAGGAGAGGCTTCGGTCGAATACAAGACCGAATTAATTGAGAAATAAATCTAAATGAAAAATGTAATTAATCACCGTATGTAAATATCGTTTCAAGAACATATACGTAAAACTTTCCAAATGAAAATCTGCAACTCGGACATAGGGACTTGTGATTTTAAAATATTTACTCATAGTAATCATAACTATTTTAATATCAATCTTATCCAAGGTATGAAGTTAATGACCTTCAACCGCTGTCTTTCGGTATACTTCCAGGGCGATAACGAAGTCAAACGAGTCAAACTGGAGCTCGGAACCCATATCAGCGAGAGGGCGCTAAACCCATGAGATGATGTGGGATCCGCTTCCGACGACAGAAAAAATCGCTTCCGGCCAAGTTGTATATATTTCTCTGCATGGGGACGAGAAAAACAGTATTCAAACAGGAGTCAGGCAGTATTCACTCAGTATCCAAGCAGTAATCGATAAAATTCGTAGAACTCAGCCAAGGACATAACGCGCCACTTCTCAGGCAACTCTCTGGCACCCTAAGAGCTGGCAGGCAAGAAACCTATTATTCAGAACTACGGCAGTCAAGGAAGTAAGGACTCATTCTTGAATAACGCGCTCCGCTCCCTGCCCTGCAAGGATACTCTCTTAGCCCATTCGAGGCCTCCTCCCCCCTCTTGGAAAATTGTAAGCCTATTACAATTTTCTCTATCACCGCCGAAGAGGTGTGACGGTTTCCAACTACGAAGCTTCCCCTCATGATCTCTTCCTGTTTTCTTTAGAGTAAAATTGTGCTACTCACAATTCGTGCCGAAGCATTTAGTGTAAATTAATTTTTCTTTTGCTGAACGATTAGTTTTTCTATAATGTACGAGTATCATATATTAGTAAATTCTTTTATTTATTTGTATAATTGTAAAAATTATTTTGTGTCCCTTGTTTAAATCTCAGAACCACACAAAAAGTCATTGAACTATTTGAATAAGTCGACCAACGTAAAAACATACTCGCATATCCCACGCACTTAAAAGTGGCCTTTCCCTCGTCTGCTTGTTGCCTCTTCCCTCGCATCTATGGAGAGCAAGCGAAGGTCAGTGAATCCTACCTGACCTACAACAGAAAGTTTTGAGAGAGTTTAATCTCTTATCTGCCTTGTCCCAATCGTTAATCTTCGGTCGGAGTTAGGGAAAATGAATTGAGCTACCTTGGTTGAAAGCACGAGGATCAAGAATTAGACTAATTCAATCAAGTTAATAAAATTATGGAAAAGTTCTACATTATCAGAAAAAAAAACCTTATTACAGATGGACGGTGGAGTGATCCTGCATGTGCCACCAAGCTAAACAGATAGATTAAAAAAATTGAATTTTCGAAAATTTTGATAGGTTGGTTGCCTTGGTTGGCCATAGTGTTCTCAAAGATAATTTGGTTCATCATTTTTCGACAGTAAATTAAGATTATATAGCAACGAGGGATTGGACTAAATTAAAACTCAATCAAGTTATAAAAAAATACCAATTGACGGCATCTAAAAAAATATATATTACATGCTAAAATTAGCATTCAGACTGTATGTAATTAATGCAAATACTTCAGGCGCGGAGGTTACCATGCTACTGGCAATATGTAATCGAGCATTCACTCGTTTATGGTCGGATTAAGGAAAAATATACTGACGTCTCCTAATTAGTTATTACTAGTGAGAGAGTAAATCGGTGCCAGGCAGGAAGAACACCATATCTGAGGTGGCAGCGGGGTTCTCTGCATACCATGTGTAGGGTTCTAATAAAATATCATGTATGTATAGGTTTATTGTGCAATAGCGTACATTTATACATAATCTAATACAAATACAATAATAATATCATATAATTATATATGAATACATATAATATAAGCATACACATTACTGGAGAGCCCGCCAGTGTTGGCGTGCAGTAAGACGCGGCAGAGAATCCCACGCATGTTTTATCTACTGCAAGTGGGTGGCGGCAGTCCTCACCACCCGTCGCCCGGCTGGGCGCGGAGGGGGTGTTGTTCTAAGCACCTCGTTTGTTGGGGTCTAGTGGACCACCTGGTGGCTCTTGCCTCTCGCGCCCTCAGTTGGGTGCCTCTTACAGGAGGAGAGGCTGGCGCTTGCTCTGGCCTGAGGCGGGCGGTGGCTGGGCAGGAGAGGAGGTAGTGCAACAGTGGGTAGAAATGATAGTATACCGCCTATCCAGGTGCAGCGGCACAGCTAATGCCTGAAAGGAGGTATCTAAAGAGAAAGGAAGAACGGAGACATCATGCCGGGTGTAAACCGCGCATCCCCCAGACGGCCATCCCGCGGTGGTGTAGGGTCGCAAGACCCTTATACCCCGGAAGGGCAGGCAGCGGGCACGCGCCTAGCATGGTCTTCTGCAAAAATATAGCTAACGGGGAACGGGACGAGACGAGCCTCCGCAGCTCCTCCCAGTTGGCCCGGAGTCAACGGCAATTCCATTTAAGGAATATGCCCTCCAGGCCTAGCTCGGAGGAGACGCGGGGGCCCTCCTCGAATTGAAGACCCTCACGGGAATGGCCGTACGCATCCCGGGGGCAGAACCCCGGGCGCTGTTGGCCGGACAAAGCGCTGAAGGCGCTGTCGCCCTCGAGGACTTATTGAGGGAGGTTGGGCTCGCCATGCGAGTCTTTTCCTCCCTCTGCCTCGAAACCTTAGGCGGGCGTTGCGGCTTGGGAGGCGGGGGGCCCTCTTTTCGAGGAACCACCGTCTCCGAGCCACTCGCTCCACCTCGGGGCGTGGGCGAAGGGGCCGAAGCTCCTTTGTTGCTGTCCTCCTTTCGGGGAACAGCTTTAGGAACTCCGGAAGATGGCCTAGCGACCATCTTCAGGGGTGTTGCCTCCTGTGAGTCTAATGACTCTGTGGAGGCGCGTGGCCGTTTCGCCTTACGGGAAACGGTCACGCTGGGGGAAGAGGGGGGAGCCCTGGTATTAGCCGAGGCTGGGTGTGAACCCTTTTTGCCGCCAGCTTTACCAGGGAAGCGCCCAGGTTGGGTAGAGCCCGCAGAAGGGCTCCGAATGGGCACGAAAACAACCGTGCTCGTTGGCCTGGATGGGCCAGGAGCAGAGGGTGCCTTTCTAACTATTGAGGCATATGACGTCCCAGGCAGAGCCAGGCGCGCCAGGACCAAGTCCTTTGCCTTGCGGAATGGGAGTCAATCCTGAGTTTGAACGGCCCTGATTTCTTTCTCAAGGAGATATGCACCACATTGCTTCGAAGAAGCAGGTTGCGGCTCTCCGCAATTGACACACTTGGCCACACACGATTTGGACTTATCGTGTGCGACCTTAAAGCAATTTAAACAGACTTCGGGTGCCCCCGACTTTGTCCTTCTACATGAGCGATTCGTATGGCCAGAGCGGTGATAGTAATAGCACCACCGCGGCAGTGGCACGAATGCCTTCATGCGGTAGCGGTTCCAACTGGCACACACCGACTCAGGGAGCTTGTCACAGTCGAACGTGACGAAGAGTGTAGGGGTGGGTCTCGAGGCCCCTCCCTGTTTTCTTATCACACGTTTGACCTTGACCGCCCTATGGTCGGCCAGCTCTAGGGTGATGTCTTAAATGGAGTAGTCAACGAGTTCCCTGGCATAAACTAATCCTTTCACAAAGTTAATGGTAGAGTGCGGCGTCACACTCACCGGGGTGCCATGAAGTGTCCGAAGAGCACTTATCTTGGCCGCCTCGGTGGGATTTGCCGCATTCACCAGAAGGCTCCCGTCCGAGAAATTGGTTACCTTCGGCTCTCTACCAATTGCACTAGCTAATCCTCTCCTCTGATGGATCATGTTTTCCTTGGACAACATGGTGCCGTCAGTGGAGTGAATAACGAGAAAGTATTTGAAGCCAGCGGGCTCGAAAACGCCAGGTAACCTCTGAATAAGGGGCCCCGATGTCATCAAGGCTCCGACCTGTGCACCTTCGGTCTTTGTCATCGTCAGGAGCTCTGTACCCACGGGGGCAGAGGGGTCGGATGTGCCGATCTTGGCTTGGTCGCTTGCCAAAGTGGCAGCAGACCCATCCGTCCATGTAGCCTCCGCGGATTGAGAGAAGCCCCGAGTCTTCTTCGTCTTATTGTTTTTTTTTTGTCCTTTTTTTTTTGAGAGGAGGGCATGAAATGAACCCGCTTCTCACCTCCGCCGACAGAAGCCCCCATGCCAGATGGGCCAGCCTCAGCCATGTCCCTCTCCGAAATGGAGAAGTTCCGTGTAGTCATGGGGGCACCTGTCGGAGGAGATCCCTTCCCTCCTTGTATTGCCTCGGAGCCTTCAGCCGTTTGAGGGGGACCTTGCATAGGGGCGGACACGGGATCAGTGCTTGGCGCCGAGCCCGGATTCCCCCCCATGGAAGGCCCTACCCTCTGAGGCTGGGTCTCCTTAAGGACCATGTCTATCACAGGAGGGGCCTCCAGTTGGCCATCCCCTCCCAGGACATCGCAGGTCCCCTTGGCAGCGTCAAGAGTCATTTGTGGGGAGGCACAAGCCTTAACCCCGGCAAGGCTTAAAATCCTGGCCTGCAGGTCTTTTGAGGAAAGGGACCGAAGGGGCCTCGCTTCCCTTTCTCCCCTATGGGGGTTTACCCTACCGAGCCGCTTACACGAGGGGCGGTTGGCAATGGGCTGCCTGCTGGCTTTCTTGGCAGTCCCCTTAGAAAGAAAAGGAGAAACTGCTGCTGGAAATAGGGAGGTACCCGAAAGCACCTCCAGAGAAGGGAGTGAGGGGGAGTCCCCTACACCCGTAGGCGACGGAGAGGAGTAAGCCTCCTCTCCAGGTAAAAAAGTATGGATGGTCCCCTGCGCAAGAACAAGGGGAGGGACCTCCATTTTTTTGTTGGAGCTGCCCGAGGGCGGCTTCTTTGATGTTCTTGGAAAAGTTGGGGGTTGGGTTTTTCTTATACTCATTATTGGGCATGGTGACCCTCTTATTTTCACGGGACGCAACAGCTCACCACCTCTCACAGTTGCCCGCACTGCAAGAGGTGCTTACAGGCCCGGCAGAGCCAGGCGTTGCTATTTGGGACCACCCCTCCCGCCTGGTAGCCTGGCAGTCCATCGGCATGGCGGCTCCACCTTAGACACGGCGTAAAAAAGATAGATTTTGAAGACGAGAGGAAAAGGGATGTGAGGAAGGTATGGGTGGGGATGAAGCAAGTTGTTAAAAACCAACCACCCCAGACCGGAGCTCAGGGGTAAGGAAACATTGTCCCCTCCCCCCTCAGCCCTGATCCAGGACGGTTGGCCGAGAAGAAGGTCAGCATCTACCCTGTGAAATTAGAGGCTGACCAGAGAAAGTTGTGGGAGAGGTTGTATGAAAAGAGAGGAAACAAGTGTTTTGAAGGAAGGAAGAGAGGCTAAGCTGAGGCCGGACTGGGTGCTGAGTCCCGTTAGCACGGCGGCCAGGATGGCAAATCCCCGCGCCCCTTACGGGGGACGGACACGAAAAGTAAATTGAAACGAAGGGAAGAATGAAAAGGAGAGAGAAAGAAAGATAAAATAATGTTAATTTAAAATCAAAGCAATAATTAAATTGACACATCGTTTCCCATAAAAATGAAAATTGCCCCCCCAAAATTAGGATTATAAGTCAAAGCTAATTTCTTTAAGAATGATTTTTTCTTAACAACATCAATTTTACAAAAGACCAGAGGAAATGTTAAAGTTATAAATTGGCTTATACATGAACATTCAACAAGGTTTCTTTTAATTGAGACATTTGAGCGACCAATAAATTTTGTTGAATTCCAATTAATTAACTGGTTATATTTGGACATATGCACAAAAGGGGCACTATTATTTACAGCTCTCCTAACATTGTATTTATGCTGATTAATACGGACGGACAGATAACACTAGCCAACAAACTTAAACTTTGTCTCTGCTACTTGAGTAAATATTATTGTAACTAACTCATTTTGGTGCGCTGATTCCAAATCTGCGCTCAGATTTGTCTTAGCACGTAAGGTTCCTGGGTTATGCAAATAGGCTCTATGGCTTACTTTGTCACCTTGGATCAATTAATGATATAATTATTACGAGTTTTATAAGAATGAGACGTTTCTGGGTAAAGGTTTAGAATCAGGGCACCCTATTTGGCATTATGTACGTCCTTCTGTAGACCCGGACAAGATATGTATTACATATAAAAGAGGTAGTACTCACCTAATTATAAATTTCTTCAAAAATGTTTGAGACTCTTGCTCTCGCGCTTTTACGTAGATATAGGATCCTCCCGTTGTAGGAACCAGCAGTAGTCACCCATTAAGTTTTCATTGAAGTAGCCTTGATACCTTTCTCTTATCATTGCGATATCTCGGTGGAACATTTCTCCATATTCGTCACTAATAACACCCATATTAGATGGAAAGAAATCTAATTGCGATGTCAAGAAATGCATCTTTAGAGACGACCGACACCCCATACGTTGATAGGCCTTTAGCATGTTGTCCACTAGTTCTTCATAGTTTTCAGCCCTATGATTACCAAGGATGCTCTGTATTACATAAACAAATGAATCCTATGCTGCAAACTCAAGTAGAGTAACTTTATTTCTAAACTCCCTGTCACGTATCAGTTCTCTGATCTTTGGCCCTTCAAAAATGCCAGCTTTAAGTTTAGCATGGGTTTGCTTTGCAGCAAACTTCTCTTTGAGATACTGAAATCCATTAGAATCATGGGCCATTGCTTTAACAAAAATCGTGATAGGGCCAAATTTAAAATGAAGTGGTGGAAGGGAGATCTTCTGTGGATGTACCAAAGGCATGTGCTTCACATTGTATCGGCCAACTATGTGTTCTTTTCTTTCGGGCCACTTTTTGACAATATATTAATGATTTCTGTCGTCACCGTGTTCCATAGGCATAATAAGCACAGATTCTTTGTATATCCTAGCTGCAGTCCAAGAAGTAAATAAATTACCTTTAGATCACCACAGATCTTCCTCTTATGATACGAATAATGAACACCTTTCAAAGTAATTTCATTGAGTCATATGTCTCTATCATCCCAACAATAAGTGCGACTAAAATTAATGGTTTTTGTTACCATTGTATAGCAAAACAGCTTTGATGGTAGCAGTGATTGCATTGATGAATAGTCTACATTCTTCAGGTAAATGCTCGTTTCCTAGTTGATTCATGCGGTCATTAACATCAGTAAAGAAACAAGCACCATCTTCTTCCTTATAGAAGGAAAGTAAGGCCTCATGGCTTTACGGAAAGTAGATATTTTTGCCATGTCCTCTGGAAGACTCCATTGCTGTAGTCTGGAGCCCAACAGTTTTGCGTTCTCCTTTGTGAATGACAGATCCCTCTCCAAATTATTCAATCTTTCTTGAATCATCACCTGGATCTTCTTTTCCTTAGAATCATCCTCATACATTTAATCGTCATTGTTATCCTCCTCTTCAGGCGATAAATCATCTTCGTCAACTGCACTAGCTGATGGATGAACTGGGATTAGCATCTCCATATTATGGGGGACTGATTTTGTAGCTGACTTACAATCTGGATATACAACCTTTGACTTGTTCATATTTGAGAATCCCGCAATAATTTTTCATACAAAAGTAGCAATTAAAAACATGATTTGTTGGCTCACGCTACACCATTGGTACAGCAAAAGGCATACCCTGCCGTTTGACATTTAACCCCGGTGTGAATCTCATATAACACACAGTACAAGATTTGTGAGATGCCCATGGCTTGTTTTATCACAAACTTTACAACCAAAATAATAATTGTATACAGTTTTCACTCTTTTAGCTAAACTTTCCGCTGGGTGCTTGGAGTATATCTTCCACAGATATAACAAAAGTTGTCTAGGCTATTTATACATCCTCGCCGATTCAGGTTTTTAACTTAGTTTTTATATATCCTGTTATATACTTTTATACAATATTATTTCATTTAAAATTAATTGAGAGATAAATCTAAATGAAAAATGTAATTAATCACCGTATGTAAATATCGTTTCAAGAACATATACGTAAAACTTTCCAAATGGAAATCTGCAACTTGGACATAGGGACTTGTGATTTTAAAATATTTACTCATAGTAATCATAACTATTTTAATATCAATCTTATCCAAGGTATGAAGTTAATTGAGCTAAGTAATATAGATTGTTCCATAAACGGCACCGAATTTAAACTGGGCTCACTTTTGTGTCTTAAAGTTTAAAATCGACTTTTATCATGTTTGCTATCACTATTTATTCCAATTAATATTTATTGTTTGTTTTTCAGATTACTTATGTTCGGTGCATCACTGGGCAGTTTATGTACAATGAGCAGCGCGCTCTGGTCATAAAGAAATTATACTAAAACGGAGAAAGTGCCATACAAACAGTGCAAACACTTCGTACCATTTTGGGGATAAATCAAGCAGCCAAAGAGCCTACGGTTCACAGACTAATGAAAAAGTTTAAAACAACTGGTTTAGTTTCAACGGCTAAATCGCCTAGCCATAATGGGGTGCTAGGACGTTTATTCTTTAACGAAGATGAGGAGAATGCAGTTATCATTAATAAAGAACGTTACTGAGACATAATATCTAATCAGTTATTTTGGTCATTAAATGACGTTCACCACCTGCTTCATGCTCATTGATGGTCTTTGAGAAATATAGTCCAGGTGTTTCAATTTTACTCGATAAGACGAAGCAAAAAGTTATTTATATTCAAATACGTAAAAGGTTATACTGTAGAAAGACATTTGAATAGGAAAACACAATCCAAATATGTTGTTATTTAAATGCAGTTATACAATTTTATCGTCAGAAGCCAATTCATAAAGGATTCAATATTATAGATGTATGAGCTAAATTCTACTTATCTATTGTTTTTATATCCATCGAAATGATCTATTTTTATTTTCGAAAGGAAAATCAAAAGTGGCAAAAGAGCTTCCCCTCAAAGCTCAGATGAGAGGAGATCGAAAGGAATTATGAATATCAAAACCAAACATTTTCTCTGCTTAAGCATAACAAAACCACATTAAGACCTGTTAAAACTGATCCCATATAAAGGATACAAAAACATATGTAGTGATATAGGAAAATTATGCTAGATATCTTCCCCGAAAAGCTAAGATGAGAGTAGATCGAAAGAAATTATTGAAATCAAACACAAACGTTTACTCTCCCTAAACACAAATAAAAACGCATTATTACGTCATAAAGCTTACCTCATATAAAAGCTCCCCCCAAAATATTTTAACACATGTAGAGATATACGAAAATTATAGTAAACATTTTGCCTGACAGGGAATGTCACAACTGATATAACAGTATCGGCAACACGCAAGTGTAGTAATTATTTTATCTCAGGTTTAACTAAAGAGATAAGTTCATATTAACAGACGCAATCTCAAATCTTTAAAATGTATGAAACTCATTTATGCTATGACTATACTTATGTATTATCAGCTTACTACGATGACCTTCTTCGGCACCGAAAAAATTGAGTCAAAATATGTGTTGAAATGAATCTTTATGACGTTTTTTTTATTTAGTAGGTTAAGAAATGTACGAATTGAATCTTTTCATTTTTAAAAAAATTTTGGAAACAATTATTTCCTGGAGAGATTGAGAAATTCTTACCCTCCCACAATCATCTTCACGTGATTTATAGTATCAACACAAATACCGATTGCAATTATAAGAAAACAGGATAAAGTTGGAACAAGATAATTTATTTCGAATGAATATATTCACCAATGACGATGAAATTGAATTCTTAATATATAGGTCACTGAGGTATTCTAATAGGTGTCTTGAAGCAAATAGTCTCTTAGTCTTCATTCAGAGGAAATGTTAGTTAGAAATGTAAGAAGGTTATCGAATCACTAAAACCCTATGTTAGACCATATCTTGTGAATAGTAGAAAGGCATGAGCCCAAACTTTAGTCATGATATCAGCCTGCTATAGTGAATGAGATGGAAGGCAACAAAGATTTTAACTTCCTTTAGCAACCATGAATATTTAGATAAAGTGAAAGTATAAAATTTGTTTACATTTAAAAGAGGTGTAATAGGTAAGATGTGAGTGACTTTTTAAAAAATTTGTTCTAAGAAGGATAAGTTGGATTTTGAAAAGTTCTTCCAGTTGCAAAATTGTATTATGATTAGAAGTCACCACTTGAAACTTAGAAAAGAGTGAGGGGTTGGATGTAGGAAAATAATTTTTTTGTTCATTTCTGGGTTTATTTAATACAGGATGTATTAGAGAAAAGGAATCTAAAATGTTTTCAAGCGCATATTGGACAAATATATGAAGACGGTCAGTTATTGTGTTTTTTAAGTTATTCGTAGGGGTATGAATGGTACATAATTTATGATAACATTTATATTATTGTATATTGTATTGCATGGTAAAGTATTTACCGAGCTTTGAATGATAACAAGGAGTAACAAGGAAAGTAAGTACCCTAGGAGACCTTACGGTCCATTCAAAGAGGGTACCTTTGGACTAGCAATCGAGTGGGCACATGGCTGCTCAATTGTTTTGCGTCCCTAAACGGCCACTTTTCAAGACTTTGTCAAGTCTTGACTTGAACTGGTCAACAGATTCACTGTTGACAACTTACACTGGAAGTGCGTTCCACTTACCGCAGATACTGTAGGTGAAAAAGTTTCCACACCTATTGCGGTTGTAACGCTTCAGTTCAAGTTTGAAGCCGTGATTGCGCGTTCTGTTCTCACTCAGTGTAAAAATATCCCGGTAGTCAACATTGTCGAACCCTCGAAGTATTTTGAAGACTTCGATGAGCTGACCATGCAGTCTACGGTTTTCCAGCGGGAACAGATCTAACTCTCTTAGTCTATCCTCATAACTTTTATGTCGGATAAAGGGAATTAGTTTGGTTGCCCTAGCTTGTACGCGTTCCAATCTTGCGATGTTCTTTCGCAATGAAGGACTCCAAAATTGTACGGCATATTCCAGGTGCGGTCGGACAAGTAAGTTGTACAGGCACAGTACAATCTCCTGGTTCCAATAACCAAACTGGCGCTTAATATAGCCTAGCATCCTTTGGGCCTTTTTCTCCGCCTCAATGCACTGTTTCAAAAACTTGAGGTCACTAGTGATTGTTACACCCAAGTCCTTCTCAGTGTCGGTGGATTCCATAGCAGTGCCCTTAAGGATATACTGAGATTGGAGGTTTCTGTGGCCGATATGCATCACTTTGCATTTCCCCACATTAAAAGGCATTTGCCACGTGTCCGACCACTCCCCAATCTTCTTAAGATCTTCCTGCAGGCGGGCACTATTTCCATCCTTTGCAACGTTCATACCAAGCTTGGTATCGTCGGCAAATTTGGAAATCTTGGCAACCATGTCACCGTCCATGTCGTTGACGTAGATGATGAATAGTAGTGGTCCCAGGACAGAACCTTGAGGCACCCCGCTAATAACGGGCACCCACTCAGAAGACTGTCCATTCACCCATACCCGTTGCCGTCTGCCAAGGGTAAAGGGGTATGTTAAGGGCACTATCCTTCGAATGTAGTTTATGGAGGGTTGTTGGGGTAGAGATTGATATTCACTTGTGGCTTTTGTCATCCATGAATTTTTTGCTATGTCACTGCACGAAATCTATATTCTGACCCGACCGAGAAAATGCGCGATTTTTTTATACGTATTTCAGTCTTTCTTAATGTAAAGTTCCAGCCGTATGTCTAAGCCACTATGTATAAAACTAGTTTTACCTCTAAAATTGTCATTATCCTTATTGCAATGACTAAGGAAGAACTTTTTGAATGCCAAAAATTATAAATCCGAGTCGAGTGAATATGAAGATTGAAACGAAAATGAATCTGCGTGACAAGGCTGTTCAGTATTAGTCGAAATGTGTACATATAATGTTTAAAAATAAATCCTTCAAGAGATTTATTTATAAGCACATAACGAGATCGATCATGATGCCATACTAAACAAAAACATCAAACAACACAACATAACACGGAATATGAATGAAAATCGCTAAATTAAATTTCCCCCAAATTTTACTCGAAACTTAAAACATGTAATAAAGATCTTTATAAAGAATTTTGTCATCTATACTTAGATGTGTTGACTATGTGTAGTTCGAGCCTCTTTTTTGGAAAGGGGAAAATGGAAAGTGTCAGAGAGAAAGAGAGAGAGAGATAGAGAGAGTCGCGAGGAGAAAGACACCAAAAGAGTCTCTCACGAATGAAAGGACCTTCAACCGCTGTCTTTCGGTATACTTCCAGGGCGATAACGAAGTCAGACGAGTCAAACTGGAGCTCAGAACCCATATCAGCGAGAGGGCGCTAAGCCCATGAGATGATGTGGGATCCGCTTCCGACGACAGAAAAAATCGCTTCCGGCCAAGTTGTATATATTTCCTTGCATGGGGACGAGCAAAACAGTATTCAAACAGGAGTCAGGCAGTATTCACTCAGTATCCAAGCAGTAATCGATAAAATTCGTAGGACTCAGCCAAGGACATAACGCGCCACTTCTCAGGCAACTCTCTGTCACCCTAAGAGCTGGCAGGCAAGAAACCTATTATTCAGAACTACGGCAGTCAAGGAAGTAAGGACTCATTCTTGAATAACGCGCTCCGCTCCCTGCCCTGCAAGGATACTCTCTTAGCCCATTCGAGGCCTCCTCCCCCCTCTTGGAAAATTGTAAGCCTATTACAATTTTCTCTATCACCGCCGAAGAGGTGTGACGGTTTCCAACTACGAAGCTTCCCCTCATGATCTCTTCCTGTTTTCTTTAGAGTAAAATTGTGCTACTCACAATTCGTGCCGAAGCATTTAGTGTAAATTAATTTTTCTTTTGCTGAACGATTAGTTTTTCTATAATGTACGAGTATCATATATTAGTAAATTCTTTTATTTATTTGTATAATTGTAAAAATTATTTTGTGTCCCTTGTTTAAATCTCAGAACCACACAAAAAGTCATTGAACTATTTGAATAAGTCGACCAACGTAAAAACATACTCGCATATCCCACGCACTTAAAAGTGGCCTTTCCCTCGTCTGCTTGTTGCCCCTTCCCGCGCATCTATGGAGAGCAAGCAAGGGTCAGTGAATCCTACCTGACCTACAACAGAAAGTTTTGAGAGAGTTTAATCTCTTATCTGCCTTGTCCCAATCGTTAATCTTCGGTCGGAGTTAGGGAAAATGAATTGAGCTACCTTGGTTGAAAGCACGAGGATCCAGAAACAGACTAATTCAATCAAGTTAATAAAATTATGGAAAAGTTCTACATTATCAGAAAAAAAACCTTATTACAGTTTGACGGTGGAGTGATCCTGCATGTGCCACCAAGCTAAACAGATAGATTAAAAAAATTGAATTTTCGAAAATTTTGATAGGTTGGTTGCCTTGGTTGGCCATATGGTTCTCAAAGATAATTTGGTTCATCATTTTTCGACAGTAAAGACAAAGATAAGAGGCGAAACGATTGACTAGGAAACAAAGTTGAAATGATAGGAAACAAACGAGAATAAATCCTTCGTAATAAAATTTACCCAATATCCTCAGATAATATAGGTCTTGTGATAATTTTCATGTATCGCGGAGGGAAATCAAATTCACACATTCATTTGTTTTTATTGTTGTCATTGTAATACACTTGAAATTCTTGATATAATATGTATAGGTGGTAGTTTTTAATTCAAGTCTATTTCAATCTCTTTTCTTTAAACCCTTTCCAAATTATCAGATAGAAATTTTTTTCTAGGCAATAAATTTAATTATCAATGGAACTATTTGAATATATGGCTACCTACCTACTTATTCATCAAGATTTTTTCATATTTGTCGTCTATAAAACAATTATTTAGTTTTTCTCTTATTCCCTGAGCCCATTTACTCGCTTATTCCTCAATAAATTGTAAAATTTGAGCCGGTCTTTTCATTCAACCTAATCTGAATTTACTGAGTCTCAAATTTCGTATCGCAAGTCTCATAAATATCGACTAAGATTATCCTATCAAAACCTAATAATTCTGAATGCAGTTATAGTGAAGTTGTAGAAAATATACTCACTATTTTGTACAATTTGATAATAAATATTTATAGTCTTGCGATAGTGGAAATTAAGGGAATATATATTCGATGTTTACTTCAATAAATTATAGTTTAACAGCACAGAAATTGGGCTGAATTTGAACTCAATGAAAGTCTTTTCAGGAGCTTAAAGTTTTTCGAATTATTTTAATTGAGGATAAAGAAATCAAAATTACTGATGGTCTTTGGAGTTTAGATAGAAGTCTGAGCAAAAGAATGGTAAAGGTGAGACACTTGGCTGGAGGATATAGAAAGAGCAAATTATGATCTCCATTTCATCTTGGCGGGTTAGATGTTCTATCGAGTCAGACCAATGAAGTACGCCAAACATAATTTGGAGCATAAATAACTTGACAACTAGTTGCCAAAAGCGGGTAACGGCTATATGGAAGACTTATTTATAGTCTCAAAAGATCTAAGTATCCTTCTCTTTAGACTACTCGTGATATCTCTTCCATACAATCTCACTACCTCTGATTTCTTCACATTTTTTACGAACTGCGCTTCATGCACTTTCCTGCAGAATGATCACGTTCATTTCCATACGTCATCGCAACGCAACAATGACGGAAACTGCAACCAAATTGGCATTTGATCCCCCAGGTCCAAAAGTATTTTTTCTTTTCCTCTATCAAAGTTTCCTATTTTAGATGAAATCATTAATGATCCTCTTTTGCATATATTAACTTGCTACTCAAAATCAAACTGATAAGGACTTTACAAAAGTGTCATATCTCGTGAACATACCAACTGCCAGATTCAAATTCTGAATTATGAATAATCCCCAACAAGATAAACATAAAATAGATGACCTCTGCATTCCTCTTTTTGTACTAAAATATCTTCAAATAGTGACAGAGAATCTACAATAGTCTAATTTGTAAGAGTGGGCAAATCTTTTAGGCCACCTCTACATAAGAGGGGCAAAGTCTTTTAAATTTCAAAGGTGCCACCTAATCTACGAAGTGAGAATATGACCTAATGAAAACCATCCGGGGTTCATGTTAATTTCTTCATTTTCTGGACCCTCTTACCAACTTCATCAAGAATCCTGAGTTCTTTTGATTAGATGGTAATCATGCCGAGGGCTCCATTTGGAAGATCTTCATATGCTTGGATGTCAATTTAAAGACGGGGCAGAGTATGTGTAAAGAGTTAAATAAGTGAGGCTGCGATTACGACGGTACAACAAATCGGAAACTTCACTCTAATCGTTTTGATACCAAACGAACCCCCTAATTTACTGTGGAGATCAAAGCCATCATTAAAAATGTTACCAGTAAGTCACTGAGGTAAATAGCCGGCGAACAAGCAGTGACAAAGGGTTTTATGAGGCAGTTATTGCATAAGAGACCTCCACTATTAATCTTACCAGAAAATGAAAGGATCAGCTTCCTTCGCAAATGATGCAGGAAAATTGGAAGGATGGTGGTCCAAGCCTTTAAAGAAATTAAAGCATCCTCTCAAACCTGGCATGCTTTAGTTCTTCTCAGACGTGAAGAATTAATATCAAGACCAGTGGTTAACTCGAAAAACAAACACTGGCTTGCTCTGTACACTAAAGATGTACTGAGAGTGGTCAGTAGCCAGCGAAACAGTTTGCTCTTGTTTATCTTTCCAGAAGTTCGGCGTCTCAATATGCAGGGCGACAACAAATGCTTACAGGATTTGGTGTTGCTTTTTTATTGTGGATTTGGCTGCCGGAAGGCCGTAGGTGTGCTAGCAAAGTAAGAAGTCAAATTTTTAGCCAAGGGGAAATTACTTTATCACCTCACTCCAACAGCCGACCTGTCTAGTACCCATACTTCACCCCTTTGGATTAGTATGGGAGCGTTGTAGATGAAAGAGAACAATAAGTCCTCATGTACCATCAACGTGAAACTTAAGTCTAGGATCACCCCAGTTTTCAACCAGTTAAACATGGGTAACGTCAAAATGCCTGTGCCATGTTCCGTGGCAGCCTGGAGGCCGACGATTACTCCATCGATGAAAATGACTGTATAATCCTTCAACTCTCTAAAGTGTAAATTTGATAAATATAGCTTTATAAATTAACTTTCTTTCATAGTGAAGTTACCTGATTAGCCTATGTAAAAATAATTAAGATTATATAGCAACGAGGGATTGGACTAAATTAAAACTCAATCAAGTAATAAAAAAAATACCAATTGACGGCATCTAAAAAAATATATATTACATGCTAAAATTAGCATTCAGACTGTATGAAATTAATGCAAATACTTCAGGCGCGGAGGTTACCATGCTACTGGCAATATGTAATCGAGCATTCACTCGTTTATGGTCGGATTAAGGAAAAATATACTGACGTCTCCTAATTAGTTATTACTAGTGGGAGAGTAAATCGGTGCCAGGCAGGAAGAACACCATATCTGAGGTGGCAGCGGGGTTCTCTGCATACCATGTGTAGGGTTCTAATAAAATATCATGTATGTATAGGTTTATTGTGCAATAGCGTACATTTATACATAATCTAATACAAATACAATAATAATATGATATAATTATATATGACTACACATAATATAAGCATACACATTACTAGGGAGCCCGCTAGTGTTGGCGTGCAGTAAGATGCGGCAGAGAATCCCACGCATGTTTTATCTACTGCAAGTGGGTGGCGGCAGTCCTCACCACCCGTCGCCCGGCTGGGCGCGGAGGGGGTGTTGTTCTCAGCACCTCGTTTGTTGGGGTCTAGCGGACCACCTGGTGGCTCTTGCCTCTCGCGCCCTCAGTAGGGTGCCTCTTACAGGAGGAGGGGCTGGCGCTTGCTCTTGCCTGAGGCGGGCGGTGGCTGGGCAGGAGAGGAGGTAGTGCACCAGTGGGCCTCCGGATCGGCCACCGCAGTGTTCGGACCTCGCTGCCACAATGTCGGCGTGCAGCTCTTCCCACGTGGAGTAACCTTACTTCACACGCTGTAGCAGCACGGCGATAATAAAATATAAAACAATGTTTATTTTTTATTGCTGAATAGGAAATATTAAAATAATTCTAAATACAATAAATGTGAGTTACCTTTATTTATTGAATAAATTGGAAACATTTGAGGGCTAACTAAATAGTTTAGGTAAAAATGCTAGTTAAATGGTAAATTTTAAAAATTTAGATTTTTATAAATGCTACAACAATACAACCTTGCAGTAACGAAGTATTACGACCGAGGTTTTAATTTTAAAAGTCAATCGTATATGGAAGTTGACCGCATTTCTTCACTGTCGACATACGCAGAGGAGATAATGGGTAAAAGGCATAATTAAAAGAATACCTAACCAGGGGGCGTGATTCTATGCATATAATGTTTAAATTATTTCCCACCAATTGGAGTGAGCAGATGTATCGCTTGAGTATTCAAAAGTGACAATAGTAGCAGTGGGCTTTTCAGTAATTCCAAAGTAATTCGCCTCACTTACAGTCACCTACAGTCCCTTGATTTGATAAATCCTGAGCTATTAATCTTTGACCTTTCTTTTCTCATTACTTTTTGCCTCAATTCGAAATCAAATGTTGTATATGCATGGCATTATGTAGGATGTGGAAGCTATTTTAGTTAATTTGTGGATCTTGATGCAATGGTTCAAAGATAGTACTCCAGGGTTCTTCCAGTAAATCAGTTGTTGTTACTGGTGGGGTTCCACAGCATTGTGTGGTGGGACCTGTTTTTCTTGCAATCTATATTATTTATATTTATGCTGGACTGATCAGCAAATCCTTCTTGTTAGCTAACGAATTGAAATTTTATTTGACTCTCCCTCATGTTGAGCTTAGTCAGTTTAATAATAATGATGCTTGTGTTTCTTTACGAAATGATGTTTCTTTGCTTTACAATAGAAGTAAATCCTGGTGCCTATCTTTTTCTGTAACCTAAAGGTGCCCATATCCACTTCTGGCTACCTCGTTTACTACTTAGGCAATAGTCCTATCCCATCTAATATGCTAGGTGGGTTCACCTGAAATGCCCAAATATCAACTTGATACAGGCGTAGCCGAGAAATATCAAAGGTGGGTTTTTTCAGAATACCAAGGTGGTCAGAGAGGAGCAGCTGCCGGCATTCATGGTGACGGCTGGAACGATGCCCTTTTAAATCTAGAATTATATTACCTTGCTTTTCTTGCTGAGGTCATTTCATTGAGGGGTGTGGTGTCCTTTAACCCAAAAGGAGCCAGAATTTGTGCAGCTGATGTCCTTGGAAAAATATTCAACAATCTTTTAAAAGAAAAGACCAATTTGGCTTGGTTCCGTTTAAGTTTTCGCATTTGGGGCTCTCTACAAGCCATACAAGCACAATTTTACCTCTAAAATTAAGGCTCAAATCGCTGCCTATATGAAGGCAAACTTCCCTGCTCGTCTGGACGTGCCCAGCAGCGAAACAACTCAGAGTCAGAGGCAATAGGAAAAAATTTAAAAAACCCAGATGATGCCGTGAGGAGGAGAATATCTTCAAAGTTCTCAGACTTAGACATTTTGGGAGCCATTCAGGAGCATACTTGAGATAAGGGCTTGGCGCTTTTTTCTAAGGAAACTTTTCCCAAACTGAGGGATAAACATCCAACAGCTTTAGATAACATATATTTGCCTGAATTGCCTGTAAACGCTGCAACTCCCATACCAAGTTGTGATGAGGTAAAAACACAATTTTTTTTCCTTTCCTTAGTGCTCATCTTGAGGACCTGAGTGGTTAACTCCAAGTCATCTCAATCTTTGTTGAGTCGTAAAATTGCATAGGTAGAAGTACGACTCATGTCTAATTTGACAAATTTGGTGAGTTTGGTCTAGCAGGGTGGGGTGCCTGGGGTATTTTTTGATGGAGCATCACTTTGTGCAATGGCTAAGAGGGATGGAGGTTAGGTGTGCCCCATTGCTGTGGGGTGTACTTTCCGTCACCTTGCGGACAAGGTAGGTGTACGACGTGTGTCTCGGGCTTTAGGTATTCACCTAAGAGCAGTCAGCTAAGATTTTCTATTTGAAGAGGTTTTAAGGCGGCTGCCAATTCGGCCAAAGAATATTTGATGCCCCAGTGCGTCTTTTTGAAGGTTGCCTTGAAAAATGCTTTTAATTGCATTCATAGGGATGTTTTCCTTGTGGCTGCCCGTCAGCAAATGCCTTCCTTAAGCAAATGTTAAATCAAGCATAATCCCGGCAAACCTCACTCTTGGATGTCGGTTGGATTTTGAATTCTGCTACTAGTACACAACATGGAAACCCAATGAGGCCTTAGCTATTTTCACTCGGTGTAGATAAGATCATTAGAAGCCTAAAATCATGGCTAAATCTCTGGTACTTTGGACGATGGTTCATTTGTTGATACCCCCCAAATAGCTTTTGATGACCTTCACTCTAGATTAATAGCTCTAATTCTGAGTTGCCTCTCATAAATGATGATGCTACTCAAGACATTCTTCAAAAATTTAAAACAGTTATCCCCCATTTTAGGATTGTAGCTTCGGATAATTTGTCTGTATCGGACTCTCCCATCATTGGAGAAGTAATCAGACAGTCTATCGACACAAAACATGAAGCCCCAAAACGAACGATTTCCGACCTATAATTGATTGATCCAAACCAAGCTTTAGTCCTATTAAAAAAATGATTTTATTTGCCTAAGCTGCACTACATTTTGAGGTTCTCTCTCACCTAGAGTAAGATGGCATCTTTGAAGTTTATTAATGACTCTGTCAAAGATGCTGTCTCCAAACTAATCAACATTGACTTTTCAAGAGATTCATGGACTCAGGCAACCCTCCCAATTACGATAGGTGGCTTAGAAATACGATTGACTTAAGACAATGCTCTCCGTAGCTACATATCATCCTTGATTTCAGTACACTTTTTATTGCGAGCGGTTCTTTCCCCGGTTACCCGTTTGGCTCAAGTGGACAGGGTTGTAGAACTATTAGATTCTGGAGGGGGATACTTGGGAACAATGCCTTTGAGCCTGAAAATGAAAACCGCTTGAAGCAGAAATGTTGGAATCTACGTCTTGCTTTCTCCAAACTGAATATCCTCAAAGGGAGGGCAGATCATGATGCAAAAGCCCGTATTTTAGCCGTGGGGCATGCTGATAGTGGCTGTTGGTTGTCAGCCATCTTTGGGAAATCAGTTGGATCTGGAAACCCTTAAAGTTGCCATAACTTTGAGGGTGGATGCGCCAATTTGTGAGACACATAGGTATAAATGTGGACCTGGTGCTGATCCGCTAGGTCTGTACCTCTTTGCCTGTCAGCCAGTTGCAGGAAAGATACATAGACACTTTGCCCTCAATGAAAAGAGCGGGATTGCCAGCTGTTTCGGAGCCAGGTTGACTTGACCGAGGAGATGGTAAGTCTCCATATGGAATGAGAATGTTTTCTTTTATAAATGGAAAGTGTCCGTGTTTAGATGTAACATGTTTCCATACTAATTTTGAGTATGTTTTTAAAAGGTCAGCTTTCTCTATAGCTTCAGTTTCAACAGCTGTAGAAAATTAAAAAAGAATAAAGTATTTAGTTCTGACTTAGAGGTTTCTGTTTGAGCCAATAGTAATGGAAACTAGTAAGGCCTTTTTTCCCTTAAGTGCACAAGTTATTTGAGAAATAGGTTCTCTTCTCAGCGCAACTATGGAGGTTGGGTGGTTCAAGCAGAGACAAAGAATTAGTGTTCAGCGTGGCAATGCAATTAGTATATTGAATGTGGACCGAGTCAATCATTGTGTTGACATAAAATTTGACCCCTGAGTCTTATCTATACCATTCTCCCTTTTCTAATAAATAAAGGTCATTTGACCCAATATTTTTTAGTTAAACCCCATCCAAGGATATGACCCTGATCCACTTCTGTCTATGGTTGTGAAACAACATCATATTCTTATTCAGCTATTTCCGGTAGGCAATTACTATATTAATAATTCTAGAAAATCCTCTTTTAATGATCTTGGTATTTTGATAAATGCAACTCTCAAATTTTCACCTTCATGTTAGAGAGGTCTTCTTTTAAAACAAATGGTATTGCGAATAATATCCTCCAAGATACTATTTGTAGATCAAGTTAATTTATGGGCCAGGTGCTCGTTACGCAAATTCGTCAAGTTCTTGATTTCGGCTATGTTGTGTGGAATACCGCTTATATTGATGATTTGCATCTCCTTGAATCAGTTCAGAGAAAGTGGACCAAAAAAGTTGTTGGCCTGATGTATCCCCCGTATTTTGAAAGATTATCGAGGTTGGGTTTATTCACGCTCAAAGCCCATCTTATTCGAGCAGATTTGATAATGGTTTATAAGATTCTAAATGGTCATTACACTCAATTGACCGATCTTTTTTTCTGCAGAGGTCTTGATCGAACTAGATGTCATACAGTAAGAAAACTTTTGACACTCCTCATAATAGCGATGTTAGAGCTCCTTTCTTCTCACTTCGAACCATCAATTTATGTACTCTTAGGCCTTAAGACGTTGTTTCTGCTACTTTTGTGTATATTTTTAAGAACAAACTTGAAACATTTCTGGGTCCATTGCTTTTTGAATTCTGTTAGTTCGTTCTTGTTAATGCTTGTATATCTAAATTCTAATTAGCGAACCTTCGGTTAAAGTTATTATAATTTTAACCTTATATCATGGAAGGAAGATGCAGTGGAAAGTGATGAGAGTCAAGACCCTGAACAAAGTAAAGATCAAGTTAAAGGTACTCTTGGTGTACTATTCTTTGCATGGTTCTACTTTTTTATCACATTTTCTGATCCTTATGAATTTCCTTCAGTCATCCATAATAACCTAATCAACCCTGATATTGTGTTTGATCTGTTATACTTTATTTTTTTATATACATTTATTTGTAACTGAGATATTATTTTAATCTCTGAGGGCTAAAAGGTCCATTTCCACGATGTTACAGTAGCCTTAGCTAAGGTTGATATGATATTTTGTGCTGAGACTTACTTCAATCATTGGGTGTCTAAACTTTCATTCCTAAATGTAAGAAACCTTTCCTCCTAGGCGTAACTTTATTCCTGACATAAAAGGATGTGAATATATATGCGTTTCTTGAAGTACCTCATGTATTCGTAAATTTGGATGTGGTTGTATGAATTTATTCATATCAACATTTGTTTTATTAAGTATTAGATTTATATATATATATATATATATATATATATATATATATATATATATATATATATATATATATATATATATCTATATATATATATATATATCTTAATCATCGTGAGTTAGATTGTGGTGATATGGGTCAAATATGTAAATGTGGGAGCCATTCTCTACAAACTTTCACAAGGGAGTTAACATTTCTCTTTATTCTATCTTTTCATCTTGTTTTCTAGGTTTCAAGCATTAAAGAAGTTAGTGAGTGGAGAAAATTAAAAGAAAGAGTTAGGCTGTAATATAAATATTTTGATATTAAGAACCAGTTTCAATTGAAATTTCGTTTAAGTTTGATATACTTTGTCGTAGAATGGACTCTCGACGATATACCATATATAACTATTCGTTGAGGGAACTTCTTTAATTATCTTTAGAATGCGTGGATGTCTGGCTGGCCGATATTATGTATCTTCGATATGCTTAAGAAGTGGAACTGGGCTCAAGGATAATAATATTGCTATCATTAATAAAATAGAGTTTTATTAATAATAACTATCAACAACACACAAAACGGAAAATATTGACATAAACAGGGAATTGGAAAGGGTCGTGAGAAATCGAGTTAATCCGAGGATTTAAAAGATTTAAAAAGGTAAAACAAATATAAAGTTAAAGGAATGGGATGGTTCGCTAAACCATTTAAAGCACAGGATAGAATTGACAATAGGGTTAAATCCTCACAGGTAACGTTCGGCTAACGTAATTTATACTTGTTGTGTAGAGAAAGGCGGCGTGAAGGAATTTTCGGTCCGCTGGCGAGTTCCAGCCGAAGGGGGGGAATAAAATGATCCTGACGTGGCGTCTTGGGAATGAGAACCGTTTCTCGATGAATGGCTTGAAGAACAATGGCTGTTCTACGTTGTTTTCTTCTGAACAACAGGGGGAGTGAGAACCATCTCTTGTCTACGGGCTCAAGAACAATGGCTGTTCTAATGTTGTTCTCTTCTGAACAACAAGGGGAAGGGTGAGAACCGTTTCTTGGGAAACGAGCTAAAACGACCAATGGCTGTTCTAAGTTGTTCTCTTCTGAACAACAGGGGGGGGGGGTGAGAACCGTTTCTTGTAAACGGGCTCAAGAACAATGGATGCTCTAATGTTGTTTTCTTCTGAACAACAAGGGGGAAACCTTGTGGACTCTGCGTCACGAAGGCTCGAACCTTGGCACTCAAGGGATATTGTCCTTCTTCTGGACAAGTGATGGTGAATCTCGAGGTCGAGGTCCCTTGGCGCACAAGGTGAGAGAGGGTCGTAATGATGTTTCGCGACGAAAATCTGGATCTCCTATCTGATCTTAGTGGTAAAGTTTCCATCTAAATAGTCGAGACACTCCCTTGGGATGGGGGACAATGGAGTGGGAGCTTCGAGGGAATGCACAACCATGCCTGAGAACAAGCCTTATCTGCCCATAAGCCTAACTCAATCTGGCGTGATCGGCGGATGGGGGGCGAACGGGGGGAAGGTGATAAACCTTCTTGTTTAAACATTGACTCAGGTGGCTGCGATGAGGCGCCCAGCTTCAAAGCGAAGATGCACGTGGGGAGCATCGTGGTTTTAAATAACATGTGATAGTGGTTGAAATTAACGCGGCCTCAACCCGTTCTATCACATACTTATATTTGTTTTTTAATTTGCAGAAGATTTGGGTAATTTTTATATTAATCTTTAAAACAAAGTTGTTCATAATCATTTATGTTATCCTAGATAAAACACTAATATCTGATAAAGATATTATGTAATATTTATAAAAGTTACTAACATAATTATATTATCACTGCATGTGAAATCTAGCACAAATAGGTGAGTGCTCTCTCTTATTTGTCCTTGTTTTGATTTGCGAAGTAACTATACAGTCGCATTTGTAGCCGGGGATTATTTTAGTTCGTAGAACAGCTGAGCTGAGCTTCGTCGCGAGGATCTTCGTTGTTTCTGTGTCTTCCGTGGGTGTTTGCACCACAATGAATAAGAAGAAGGTCACAAACACTTTTGTGAAACCAAAGCACTGTCTGACTTTCCATGAGTATTCTGGCATCCCTATATTTTATCTCAGTTATTATTAGATTTTATAAATATTTGCTTCTGTTAGCAAAACCGGATTTTATCTTAGCTAAGTTTTTGTTCGTTTTATTAAGGTAGATTAATCAAATGGTCCATTTTTGTCTTAATATAGCTCTTATAAGTTTAACTGTTTAAATTTTTATTGTGTTCACTCCTATTTGCTGTTTTATATATCTCCGTAACGACAATTGTAATGAGCCTTTCATTGCAAATATTGTTTGCATAATTGCTTTGTATATATATATATATGAATGAAATAAACCACATTAAAAGAGAAAACGAAATAAATTTATCTTACAGTAATATTTATTACCCTTTTTTCGAAAAAGTCCGTGCAGGGAAGCGATTCGAACCATGGATACTGAGGCAGCGAGCACCGCTTTGATCACAGTTAAAAGTATGCCGTTGGTTCTCTGTGTAGCATAGTGTACTGACGGCATACTTTTAACTGTGATCAAAGCGGTCCTCGCTGCCTCAGTGTCTATGGTTTGAATCGCTTCCCTGCACGGATTTTTTCGAAAAAAGGTAATAAATATTACCGTAAGAAAATTTATTCCGTTTTCTCTTTCAATGTTGTTTATTGCATTCATCTTCATCATTCTCTCGCCCTACATTGAGAGATATTATATATATATATATATATATATATATATATATATATATATGTATATATATATATATATATATATATATATATATATATATATATATATATATATATATATATATATATATATATATATATATATATAAATAATTATTTGCAATTGTGAAATCATAATTATGAGATTAAGAAGGTAATATTGTAGCTACCTTTTCTTTTCATCAAAGCCATCGGAAGTAACTCTTCTCACCTTCACGATATGATAACGCATAAGCCAGCCTTTATATGAGAGACAAAAAATCTTTCTTTCAATCAGCTATTTTAATTTTTAGCCCTGTTTTAGGAAGGAAATGGAAAATTTACTTTTATCCACTCTAGCTTCTCCTTATAAAAGCGAAAATGATTTGTAATTGCGAAATCATAATTATGCGGTTATGAAGGCAATTCTGTAGCTAACTTAGATCTTCAACAAAGCCCTCGAAAGGAGCTGTTCTCACAGTCACGAGATGATAACTCTTATGCCACCCTTGTTAGTTATAACATTACAATAAAAAGAATAGAGAGAAATGAATCTAGACTAAATGTCTTAGAAGCCATCTTAATCATTGGACCTAACAAGTTAGGAAGTATATGATTAGTAGAGCAAAAGTAAGATAGTATAGTGGTGAAATGCTTTTGACCAGGATAGTAAATGTAAGTTTAGTATAGGTTTAAAGTGGGTATATTCCTCTGGTATAACAAAATCTCATGTGAAAGTAGAGAGTTTAGTAAAAATAGGGTACGCAAGAGCAGGGATGTATAGATCTCTGGCTAAAGGGTAGATTTGGCAACCCTTAAAACTCAGGCTATAAGTAGGAACCGAACATTAAAATTGTTTTAAAAATTCTTTCCGCCTGTTCGGCCTTTTCCCTCGACATTACCTTCAAGCTAGGGAGAATGAATACCCCCTAAATCCCGTTTTCATTTCATTCCGATTACATAAATATAAAGGATTTCTGCTCTATAACTACACCTATATTTGAATATTTTTATAATTTATGACGAGCAAGATTGAATCTATTCTTCAAAGTAGAAAAATAAATTTAAGAACAAAATGGTAAAACATTTGAGTTAAAAATAAAACTATTTTGGAACGCACAAATGCGGTTTTTTCCTTCAATTTTTTTTCTAACATATATTCGTACATGCTGTGCTTGATGATTGTATGCAAAATATTATAGTTTGGGCCGCAATATTTGCACTAAGAATAGGTCACCTATTCATTGTAGAGGGAAGAATGAACCACAATGGTACAAAGTAGTACTAAGAAACTGTCGACTACTTTATGTAAGCAAATGGTATAGCGATAGGCAATGGATATTTCAACAAAAATTCGAACACATTTCACTCAGCAAAAACTGTATAGAAGAGGTGCGTAGTTTATGCTCTTGAACTACTACGATGGTCAGGAAATGTCCCATATATGAACACCATTGAGAGTTTATGTGGTACAATGAAGAAGTTACTAGAGCTAATATTAATTAGGACGATAGTAAACATGTAAACATTTTAAAATCTCAAGGAATTATGCAAGACATTATTATTTCGTTGCACGCTGTAAAGGTTATCGCGGAACCTGGTTCACATGGCCCAAAGAAAATAGACAAGAAATTTATAGAAGACCAGAGATCTAAAGGCCTACCAAAAATTTACCAGAATTTATCAGGACGGTGCTAAATTATGAGGTATCCGCAAATGGTTAAATGAATACATACATGAAAGTATTTACAGTATTATTTAAATCCAAATCTAAATAAAATAAACTTACTGCTAACATATTATACGGGACTACATTAAATAATAAGAAAAGTCACAAATGCTTATCACCATCTAACGGCCACAAGTAATTATGACCAAAATAGATATTCGCGCATACAAAATTGGGTTCTATGGATAATTTGCCTAAAGCCGAAACGACACGCGCGTTGAAGATGAAATAGGCTACGCTACACTAGTGACAGGTGTTCCCGAATAACCTCCCTCTCTTATGTCCCTTACCTGAAAGACCAAAGTTACATGAATAAAACTAATTAATTTGAAAGGGACATAAGAAGAAAGAAATACTTCCAAATACCTAATACCAGAGTAGTGATGCAATAACCAACGTATGAAACTCAGGCGACAGGCGAAAGAGGCTCGGCGACGATGAGTGAATCGACCCTAGTCCACAGGAGTGAATGCGATGACGGTCTTCGGCGAAGAGAAACCCACAAACGACGATATCGGGGCAAAAGGCGTCGAGACCAAGGGAAACGATGACTCGAAGGCCCAATGATCCGAGAGAAGGAATTCGTTATGACAGAATTCCACAAAGAGGAGGTGACGAGGTGACTGGGGAGAGCATTCACGTGCCCAATGTGAACAGCTTCCCAAAGACAAACACTTGCAAACGTAACTGGAAGAGCACAATGTGATTCAGCCAACAGAGGGGCAGCGACAACACTGGCAGGAATCAATGGCAAAAATCCTCGCTGCACGAAGGAATCTAGTACGGGTCTCTAAAAATGAACAACGTCAAGGCAAGTGACGGAAAACGATTCAGCGGAGCAATCAAGGCAGAATCCTCGCAACATAATAAATTAAAAGGTCTCACAGCGCCATTTATATCCTTCAGTCCGAAGGGGAAAAAGGAAAGTGGAATACAAGAGGGAGGGAAATGAGTCGCTTTCCCTACGTGAATTAGGAGGGTAAGTTACATAAATTTAGTCCAACAATGGTACCCTCGAAGCGGGTTGACCTGCGAAAAACACTGTAAACATGATGAGAAAGGAAAGACAGGGGAATACAAGGGCCTACCCTTTACCCATGTCACGGATAAAATGTCAAATTAGCTAGCAAAAGAATATTTCCATCCCTATAATCGATAATTCATTGTCAATTAATATCTAAATTTGTACATTCAACTTTTATATAAAACCCACAGAAAATTTAAGAGATTCGAAATATTTTTGCCATTTATTAGTGTATTCATGACATAAAAGGCTATTTAACCTATTTTTAAGCATTTAGGTTTCATATACGTTGGCATATAATAACTATCTGCTATCGTGTTAACTGCATCTTAAAAGTTTAAGAGAATATCATTTTTGTAATTAATTAATTTTCTATAAGGTTTGTGTTTCTGTGTGAAAAAACCTCAGATATTTCGCGCGAAAAAAATAGCCCAATTATTAGAAGTAAAGTTAAACGTAACTGACTAAGTAGAAAAGACTATTACGCGGTATCAATTTTTGATATCTTGGAGATAAATAACAAATAACCAAATCGTGTTTGTTACAGATATTCTCCCCATCAAATTAAAATTATGTGTCTAGTTTACTGGATACTACAGATCATTGGAAATTTCGTTATCACGACTTATATTTACATCTAGGTAGAGGACTCTTTAACCCCACACAAAATATATATTCAATAATAAAGCATTTTTTTTCTTTTAAGTAAAAACCTTTTCGATGGAGTTGCAAGTTTTTATGGTCTTCCTTTTCAACAACTCATTACTTCTCATGTTTTTTTTATTTTAATAAAAAATATGATCATCTTTAGCAATGCTTAATGGAAAGTAAACGGTCACAAATCGAAAATAATATGATAAATGGGTAAAATTTCAAAATAAAACACGGAGCAATTACAGTTTATTCAAAATCAAAAACTGAACTAGTCATATCTTAATATATTATGGTCGATTTAAGAATTTATTTTTCCCCCAAATCTTTGTCATTTTTCATATAATAAAATTAGCTATTTAGATGTTTTATTAGTTTTCTTTGGATAAGTTTTCATTTAAGATATTTCATTGTATTATACTGCTAGCAGAATGGTCTTAAAGGTTCGAACAGATTAAATGTAATGTTGACAGAGTATGTAAGAAATAAATGACATGAATTGCATGCAATATAATATGATTTTATGGCACCATTATGGTATTATCATGGCACCCTAAGTATATCAGTGCGTCAATGAAATTTTTACGAAGTACGATCTTCATATGAATTTTGATTCATATACGGATCTCACAATATCTCTATCTGCCATATTAGTTGCCACCAAAGTTGAAGCATTAGTTGCATGTTATCATCCTCATGAGAATATACGGAACAAATTAATCAAAATTTAGTTTTTTGTCAGTTTCGATATCGTAGCAGAAATGGACATTATTACCGCCATAGATGTCTTAGATATTTTCATAAAAAACGTGATATCTTAGCTGCAAGCGTGTCGTGGAATTTTGAGGCATGCTACTCTATCACGTTTATGTCCTATATGTACAATGTGGTCTTAACAGATTTCTCAAAAAGCTCGGCATTGATAGGTACTCTTGGAAGTTTCTTATATATATGCCTATGCATGAAAAAAAAACAAAGCCTTAGGACAGAAAGCCTATATTATTTCACATGTACAGAACTATGTTCCAAACGTCATGCTTCATCGTTCTGTTGTACAAAGCTTAACAAATTTTACATTAATAAATTCATTATCTACAAAAAGAGAGAAAAGAGGAAAGAACTACCAAATAGAGGGAGAGAGAGAGAGAGCAACACTCACAATAACAGGGATGTGATAAAAAAAAATGGGTTGGATCTTATTAGGGTTTAAGTGATGTAATTACGATGTAATCAGCCAAACTAACCACGGCATTAATTGTGAAATTTCCTTTCGACAAATTAAAGTTTGGTTTCTTAAAATAATTTTATGAAATGGGATCGCCCGTATGTGTCACTTAAATGAATATGGTTTTGTTGTCTAGTATATTGCAAATTCTTTAGTCATTATCACTCGTCGAATAATTTTTCAGATAATTATTCACACTGAACAAGGTCGAGGGAGTACTTATATTTCAGCAAGGATATAAATTTAATTTACTAAACGGTGATAAGGGAGTAAACATAAATCTTATAATGATCCGAAAAAGATAAGTAGGACTTCAGGACGTTTATCAACGGAACTGTTAAACAAATGCCTGTTTAATTTAATATTGAATGTAGAAAAGCTTTTGAAAAATTACTACAGCTAATTAAGGAAACTGAGATTGTTCTCTTATAAAATCTTTTAGTGAAAACTGAATTTTAGGTTCGTAAAAAAACTTAGTAGTTTGTTTTGCTTGTTGTGAGTGGAGGGAAAATTCACTACATATGATAAAAAACTTAGAATTGGATACTGCAATTACTGCTATTGTTGCGGCCAACAATCTGTATCAGTTCATCACCACTTTAAAAATGATTGTTGATTGTCACTTTCCCCTTTAGATAATTGGAAAGCAGAAATAAATCGATTTATCCCCTTTATTAGGGTAAACAAAAAAGTAGCTAAAGGTAATTCACTCAAAGGATTTATTCACACTGCTGTGTCAGAAATTAGGAGTTGCTTTTTGCACAGTTAAGCCAATATTTTAAAAGATATCATTCACTTAATTGAAATTGCAGAGGCTGAAATTTGGCAATAAATAGATAAGAATAATTAGGAATTATCTGGCTTGGGTGAGGAACTTGAAGAAGGAAAAAGAGCATCTCAAGTAATAACCGTGCGTCACCCGATGTGGCAAATTAGGGAATTCACTAGAACAATTTACGAAGTCATGCATTTATTTAGGGGCGTTTTCCCATTTGCGTACACTTTAAGAAACAAATTAACCGAAATGGATGCTTTGGTTCGCACAGAAAGTTAGCCCGAACGTCACTAGACTGACTTTATTGACGAATTTATTATATCTTGTCCTAAATTGTTTAATAGAGAATGAATGGGGTGGCTTTAATTAAAATAAGAAATGAACTTGTAAATGGTTGAATTGTATGAGGAAAATATGGGGCGAGGGTATCGATAGCAGGTTTCGATTCTACCAAAAATAAAATGCATATCCCAATAGTTCCTGCGTACAGATCAGTTACAGGATATAATGAAACTCTCTTTGACTCTCACTCATTTTTTTTAAGAAATACCAAATTGATATTCAGACAGACAAGCTTCCTTGAGTTATAAATTATACTAAATACAATAGATAATAAGAGGAGTGAGGGAATTCTTTTCCCCAGAGCCTTCTATTTCACAAAATAAACTAAGCATGCTATCCAAAATATATTGAATTAAATCCTCGTCATATACTTCTACTTATTATAAAATGTACATTTTGGTAAATTAATACAGATAAATTAACTTAGCTTAGTTAATTTAAGAATAAAGTTATGCATAGCATTAAATGAGCTCAACCAATTATGAAAGTTCGATGACTAATGAATATAATTGCTGTTTTCATAATAAAGACGTCAAAGATGTACATTCATTGTTATAGCGAGTTGTGCTAGGTTTAGATTTTGAGTTATTAAATGCATAGCTCAAAACTGCGAGCGTAATAGACATAAGCTAACATTATTAAACAAGTAATCGTCAGTTAATCCAATGAAAAATACGTTATACTATGGAAATCTCAATCGGAACGAGAGGAGGGTGAAAGTAATTATGAAATACTACTTGCACATCACTCCAAACTTGAGCTATAAGTAACTCCTTTTTAGGAAACGTTTATAAAGATCAAAGGAGAGTATAAAGGTACTCGATTCGTTTTTATCAACTACTCAAATTCAATCAAAGACACTAATAAAATCTCAAATCTCAATGACAAGTGCAAACTCAAAGTAAGGAAATAAGACGATCACTTTGTAACCTTTCTTCACTGATGAGTACTTGTAAGAGCCTAGGCACAATAAATAAAAGAAGGATTTTCAGGACCAAAAAATAATTACATAAATATACAAAATGAAACGAAGGAAGAAGGACAGGACTGATTGCATGTACGCTTCATCAACTTAAGGATTTAAGCAGTGAATAAGGAAGCCACTTTCTATGATACAAGGGGCAGTCAATAAGTTTTGCAATTCAGATATAAGGAAACGAGACATGAGCAAAAGTGTTTTATTATTTTTTTAATATAACTACCCTCCACTTCAATGCACTTGCGCCACTTGTCCCTAAGGCTTCGAATGCCCGACAATCAGAAATCTCCCGACTGCTGTTCAATCCCCTCTTGGACGGCGAGCTGGACATCTTGATCATCCCAAAACCGGTGTTAACGCAGTGCAGCTTTGAGCTTGCGGAATAAAAAGTAGTCGCTAGGGGCCTGATCTGGGCTGCAGGAGGGATGGTTGAGCTCCCAGAATCCGCACTTGCGCAGGGCAGCTTGTGCAACTTTGGCCTTGTGGACTTTGACGACGTTGAAGTCGATCATGGGGTGTGAGGTTTCTAGGGACTCAAGGGGTAATTGGTCATGGACAAATTGTCGTGGAGGATGTTGATAACACTTGCATGTGATATTCCAAGTTCTCGCTCGATTTCTTCGACCTTCACCGGTCGATTTTCACCGGTCACCGGTCATGGACAAATTGTCGTGGAGGATGTTGATAACACTTGCATGTGATATTCCAAGTTCTCGCTCGATTTCTTCGACCTTCACCGGTCGATTTTCGAGGATCATCCCTCTCCACAGGGGCCACATTGTCCTCGTTGGTCACGTTTGACTGGCGTTCTGGACGGGGTCATCTTGAAGGGACTCACGACCATGGCGGAACTCCCTATTTCAGCGAGCAATGGTTGCAAAGGAAGGAGCGGTGATGGTGTACACTGCAACCATGCGTTCATGGATCTCTTTTGCATTCTTGCCTTCCTTGGTCAAAAATTTGATCACTGCGCGGTGCTCAACCTTCTTCATTGTTGAACAATTTGTGACTGACGATCTGCGATCAGCTACTGCTTCTTACATAGACGAGGCAGGAGCGTGCAGCTGCCGGTCCTGACTTTTAATAACTTGTCCTAACACCCTCACAAACAACCATCCCCCTTCCTCTGTTTTGCCCTAACGGTTCGCAAAACACATTGACCGTCCCTCGTACATAGCTTTTCAATTATGGCCGTAGTAGTTTTCTGAAGAGCTAATATCATTCTACTCCTTAAAACTTTGAGCAAACCATTCCTGTTAATATATGCCGTATTATTTTAACATAATTATTTGGTATGTCTTAAGGTCCATATTAAATTAAAGGTATGATTATGAGTAAACTAAATTCATATAACCTATAATGTATATACCTATTTGGATTTCGGCACTATACTCCTGTACACACTAATTGTGATCGCACTGAGATGAGTACATTACAATTTCGTAATTTTTAGAGTAAGAAAGTTAAAATAATAAATAAGTAAAACCAAATGGTTGATTTTTTCTAGGTCTGCTAGAATATATTATTCTCTTCTGAGTAGCGGATGATTCCGCTACTGGAGCAGATGTTTCCTGCCAATGGCAGAACCTGTAGATCAGAGAGGAGGCTAGTGGGTCCTATCTTCTATTGCAAGTACTGAGGTTGTTGTTCGTCAAACTCTTGTTATTCTGCTATAAGGAAGTTGTCTGTTAGGGAAAAAATACATTACCCACTTTGGAGTTGGTCACGTCTATCCACCCGTGTTTGAATTTTATGGCAAATACGGAGTTGGTATAATCGCTACTCCTGTCGTCCTAGCAGGAGAGAGGTGGGTTACTATGTCTAACTTGTAAATGGCTGTGGCCTATTGCCACTAAATTAGCTCCTTATTGACTTTTTCTCACACAAGTACTGCTTAAAAAAGTGTGATTTTGATGGCCCCTAAAAAAAATGTCTCGGGTCTCATCTCTCGGTCTGTCACATGACCGGTCTTTAAATTCTGGCACTTATGTCAAATAAGAGGAAAGGGTTGTTAAAGAACCCTGTCACTCATGTCTTTCTTAATTAGCAGCTAATAGATATGGCGCTAATATACTACCATTATACTGGTATACCTAGGAATCGGTCTGTGTACATACTGGAAAATCGAAGCTTTTTGACCTGTAGCCAAATACCAAAGAAAGTTATTGGCGGGGATGAAAAGGCTTCGTTCCATGAATGTCGGTTTATCCGAGTTAAAGGGTGAAACGAACGAGTATTTAGAATGTGTTGTTTGTAGGTGGCAAACACGTTCTTTCAGGAGATGGATGTGCAGAAATATAAATTAGGAGGTCGATGATAAAAATTATGAGGAACGAGGTAATGGAATACGATTGGAAAACACAGCTGCAGATTAAAATCGGCTGCTTTATCTTCCATACATCTTTAATATGACCGTATGGGTTCACGGATATTAAAGAGAAAAACAAACAAACAAAGAAGCTATACGAAAATCTTTCCAAATAGAAATTCGCAAATCGACCAGAGTGTAATGTTATTTGAAAATAGGTATACAGACTATCTTAATTATTTTGATCTCTATCTTATCAAAGACATGAATTTAATAAGCTAAACCATTTAAAGAAATATATGTACATATGTCTTTTCAGTTTAATCAATATTTTTGTGAATAAATGCCTGCTCATTTAAACGACGGTCACATCTTGCGTCATGCTTATTGATTTTCTTTGAGAAATTTCCCCCTTTAATTTCAATTTTACTGAATAAATCGAAGCAAAGGGTTACTTATAATCAAATATGTAAAAATATTCGAGTGTAGAAAATATTTAAATAATAAAATTAATGCAGCAATGGTGTTATTAAAATGCAGGTATACCAATTTCAATGTTATAGGCCATTACATACTTGTACATTTTTAATATACATAATTCAATATCTATAGATGTAAGAAATAAATTCTACTAGGTTATTATTTTCGGACTGCCATCGAAATAACCACCATTAAATCTAAAGTGGCATGATAGCTTCCCGGCAAAGCTCAGATAAGAGGAGATCGAAAGAAATTATGAAAATTAAAAATAATTTTTACTCTGCCTAAGCAAACAAAACCGCATTAAGACGTCTTAAAACTGATCCCATATAAAGGATACCAAAACTCTGTCAACGCATGTAGAAATATAGGAAAATTATGCTAGATTTCTTTCCCGCAAAGCTCAGGTGAGAGGACATCGAAAGAAATTATTAAAACCAAACACAAACTTTTACTCTCCCTAAAACATATAAAAACGCATTATGACGTCATAAAGCTAACCTCATATAAAAAATGGCCAAAAATATGTTAACACATGAAGAGATATACGAAAATTATAGTAAACACTTTGCCTAACAGAGGATGTCACCACTGGTTCAGCTGTATCAGCAACACGCAAATGTAGTAATTATTTTATTTCATGTTTAACGATAAAGATAAGTTCATATTAACAGACGCAATATCAAAAACTCTTTTAAATTTTTATGAAATTCATTTATGCTATGACTATCCTTATAGATTATCACCTAACTACGATGAGCGTACTCAGGACAGGTACTAAAAAGAATATTGAATTAAAGAAGAAGGATAAAACTTAGGTGGGTATTTTTTACCTTACCAGGTGAATATAAAAACGTGCTAATTGAATTTAGTCATTTTTTAATCACGTTCTGGCAATTAGTTATCGGGAGATTGATAAATTCTTACCTTCCCCTCACCATCTTCACTTGATTTATTTCGTATTAATTCCATGTATAATTATCTTATCTGCATAAAATAACGGTTGCACTTACAAAAACATGATTAAATACGAACAAAATAATTTAACTAACATGAATATATTCACCACAGACGATGAAAAGGACTTCTTAATAAATAGATCACTGAGGTTTCCTAAGAAATGTTTGGAAGCAACTCTTAAAACAAATTGACTGTTAGTCTTCTTTTAAAGTAATGTTAGTTACAAAAGTAAGAAGAGTATAATTAAACTCTATAACTTCTGTGTTAGACTTAATCTTAGGAATTTTATACAGGTATAATCCTCATATTTATATATGATATCAGCTTTTATATTCAATAAAAAGGAGGGTAACGAAGATCATAACTTCCCTGGGAAGCGATGAATATTTAGATAAAGTGAGGGTATTAAATATGTTATCATTTAAAAGAGGTTTGAGAGGGATTATATGATTGAGTTTTTTTAATATTGGTTCTGGGATGAAATAGGTGGATTTTGAAATTTCTTCTAGTTGAAAAGTAGTAGTAAGATTAAATGTTACCACTAATACTCACTAAAAGAGTATTTAATTTGTGGAATGACTTTACACAGGATGCTATAGAGAGTAGCAATCTAAATTTTTTAAAACTAAATTTGGGTGATTATATGGGGTTGGATGGTTTATGTTGTTCTTTTTAAGGTTTTTCGAGGGGACTAAATTGTTTCACATTTTAATATTGTATTTATTTTATATGTAGTACATGGTAGAGTACATGGTAGAAAAGTTGAAGGGAATGTTATGGACACTATCCTTTCAATGTAGTTTAGGAAGCGTTGTCATTGTAGAGATTGATATTTTTTGTAGGTTTTGTCATCCATGAATGTTATTTTATTAACAATTTCACTACAAGAGATGAATAATCGCATCCGACCGAATAAATGCGCGAGATGGCTAAAGTTATTTCAGTCTTTCTCTCTTAATGTAAAATTACAGTCCTATTTCCAAGCCACCATCTCTAATACTATCTTTACCTCTAAAATGGTCATCATCCTAATTCCTTTGACGTAGCCAAAACATTTTTCATGCCAAACTGATTAATTAGAGTCGACGGAGTGAAATCTTTAGTCAAACTTAAGATTGAGTTGAAAATGAAGATACATGACAGGGTCGTTCAGTATTTGTTGGCATGTTTACATATGACATTAGCTCATGCACTCAACCTCATGTCCCTATAAATAAATGCTCCAAACACATTGAATATTGTGTAAACCTTTTTTGATAAGATTATAGTAGAAGAAATTGTAAGCAACAATACTCATGCCTCTCTGATATTGTTATCCTGCTACTCATCCTTTTCACCTCATTCCAGAGTGTACAGGTGAAAGATAGATAGTATTCCTAACTGTATGATTTTTGCGACTCCGCTTCTGAAAATCTAACTAAAATAATCAATTGCAAAATATTGGAGAATATAACCGCTAATTATCATTCAAAGGGAAGATAAATTTTCTTTATTAAAATAATATTATAGAAATTTCATTAACTTAAGCCTTTGAGAATATTTATTAAAATTAAAGCATAATAGTATTTCTTTTATTTATTCGAAGGTTTTTTCAAAGTTCTTGTAAAATTGGTCTTTTCTTTTGATATTTAGCCCAAAGAATTAGCTACTGGCCCTTAAAACCCAGTAAGCCAAAATTAAATTATTAGATAAAACTTAGATCAAGGTTGTTTTATGCTTATCTCCAAAGAATTTGGATAAAAGTTTTTTCCGTGCTTAGAAAAAAATAGCATGGACCTTAAAAAACAGAACAAGATTATTAGGAGAGAAGATGAGCGGCTTTGCCATTCCTCTTTAAAGGCGGAGTTTTTACTTTAAGGGTAGGAGAAAATTGCTACCCTCCACTAAATATATGTAAGGCAAAATGAAACTTTTATGTAGAGTTAGATTGGAAAAGAATGAGATCTTATTATCTGTGGATTTTCATTATTTGAAAAGAACTTCGATGTCTATTTATACGATTTTATGTCTAGAAAATTGGGATTTATCTCAAGAAAATAGACCAATATCAAATTATTAGAGAAAAGAGATATAGTAGTAGGTAGTTGTCTTCGATTTTGGTGATGCGTCACTTCATGCCCTTGAAAAGAATAAGTTAGGCATCGAAAGAAACTTGTACAAAAGATGCTTAGAGAGGAAAGAAGGTGGGCATTCTTCAGCCCACCTTCTTGGCACTCTAAAAATGGGCCGTTGACAACGTTTTCGAAGACGACGAGCCATTTTGGAGTGTTGGAGAGAATGCCAAGTCGTCGCCTAGAGCGAGTCGTCACAGAAGATTTTGCACTAGAGGTTGACTCCCGTAGTCTTTGTCAAGTCAAGGAAATCCACAAGATAGTGGGTCAGAAGTTGGTGAGGGACTAGGGCGTATCCAGACCTTTGTGGACCAACGACCAACACCTCTGTGGCTGCCTGCTGCTCCGAGGTCTTCCTGATTCGTTATTTTATTCTGCACTTCGCAGGCAGACCTTCTATCTATGGCCTACATGCTATCTGGCTCTAGCAACGTGGCTTTGGTCTAAAAAAAGGCGTATAGTAAATATTTACTAATAATTTGCTCCTGGTCTATATTTCTCTTATCTATGATTATTTTCTAGGTCCAAATGCTATAAAAACTTTAAATGGAATTCTTTTGATATACGGAAAAATATAATCGTTAGAGCTCTTTTTATCAACTAGAAGAGGAAATATTTACGTGTCCCTTCTAGTATTCCCTTTACCAAACTTCTGTTATTATTTTTAGTACTTTATCCGTGCGACTTCCAGTTCAGACCTTTTTATGCTCTAAGTTAATGATTAATAAACGCTTTCTTAATATGCTATTTCACTGAACATTATAGAACTGATTTATTTTTACAGTCAAAATAATCTTTATTTATTTATTCATCAATGAATTAAAAAAATTAGCTCCATATTATATTTTAGAAAATCACGCTGGCTTAACCAATTAATTAATGTCCATCTGATGTTTATTCATACGCAAAATATATCAACTGAAAAATATTAATCAAATATGAAAAAATTTGATTTTCTTTGAACGTACAAATGCAGCATTGTATCTTAGGTTTTTTGGATTTTATTTCGAAAATGATAGAATTGGGAGGGGTGTGTTAGTAAATAAATCTAAGAAAACACAAAACAAAAATAACCACTAGGGAAGAACCGGTGAACATTATATTTTACAATACTAAGCTGTAAATTCATTTTTTTTAAAGGTTCACTTCTTTTAAAGCTTATTTTCAATGTTATTACTCAATTACTAACGAAAATTTTATATTGATATTTAAAACAAGTTTTAGTGCATCTAATTTCTAATTTTCCAAATGTATTTTCTATGAAATAAAAACAATTAACGAGGGCTAATCAAATTATCCCTCATCATGCATGTCAATATCGTTTTGATCTTAAACCATTCAAAGCTCCTTTAAATGATACTATAGGATTCATTCCTATATTCAAAGATTATTTTTAATCTTTTGAAATGGTTATAGTTTTAATAAAAATGCGAGAGAAATCATTCAAAAAAGTATGTCAGAAGTAAATATCGTTAGACTCCTCATTTCAAGGCAAGGAAGGATAATAAAATATGTCATTGACCAGAATAACTGCTTTTTACCTTCGTACCCATGTGTAGCCCCATGTTAATTATTACCCTTTGGTGTTTTTGTGTTTGAAGTCAAAAAACTCTAAAAAAGTTGTTATATTATAATTTTTATATTTTAGTAATTAAAATATTAGTTTTAAATCTAAAAATTCATCAATTCAAGGAACATAAGGATATAAGAATAATGACTTAGTGAGATAAATCCAAATTTGGCCACTATAGAGATGCTTATTCTCTGAAAAGTTCTTTTTTGGTTTACTGTATTATGTGGAAAGTTATTTGCAATTTTTGACGTTTTATTTATATAGAAAAATCAAAAACTAGAACGAAATATCAATGGGTACATACACTATTCCAAAAGTGTACCACCCATTCACTCAAAGTTTTTTTTTATTAGCTATCCTACACTGTTCATCATCAATTTCGTATCCTGATCCATTGCCCTCTTTTCACCAGATTATTGAAAAGATTCTAGCAAGGGGTCATCAAATGAATCTGTAAAAAACGATAATATATACATCTAACCCACCTGTTAGGGGCGCAGCGATTTGCATTCCTGGCCGGCGTGCTGATGGGACTCAGCGCCCAGTCCGGACCCAGCTTAGACTCTTCTCCTTCTTTCAGACAGCCTGTATCTTTGCCCTACCTCCTCACTTCCCCTACAATCTCTCGCACAACTTTATCTAGTCGGCCTCCATACTCACAGGGTAGATGCCGACCTTCTTCTCAGCCAATTATCCCAGATTTGGGCAGAGAGGGAGGGAAAAATATTCCCTATCCCTGAGGTCCAGGTTGGATGGTGGGTATTGAACAACCTACTTTATCTCCACCCATAACTTCTTGACATCCCCTTTCCTTCTCACTTTCCCCGTAAGGGGCGCAGCGATTAGCCATCCTAGCCGCCGTGCTAACGGAACTCAGCGCCACGTCCGATCCCAGCTTAGACTCATCTCCTTCATTCAGACACTCGTGTTTTCCCCCTGGTTCCGGGCTTTTCCTGCAACATCTCCCACAACTTTCTCTGGTCAGTCTCTAAGTCACAGGGTATATGCTGAGCTTCTTCTTAGCCAACTATCCCAGATTGGGGCTGAGGAAGGAAGGGACAATTTTCCCTAACCCCTGAGCTTCAGCTTGGGATGTTTTTTTTTTTAAAAACCTGCTTCATCCCCACCCATAGCTTACTCACATCCCTTTTCCTTCTCTCTTCATACTCTATCAATTTTACGCCACGTTCAAGGTAGCGCCGCCTTTCTGAAGGACTGCTAGGCCACCAGGTGGGAGGGGTAGTCCAAAATGGGCCACTGCGGGGGATGATAGCGTTTTCATCCCATGAAAAAAAAGGCCACCATGCCCAATGATGAGAATTTTCTAAAACCAATATCTATCCTCCTTTCCCCTTTAAAAACAACGGGGCCGCCCACAGGTAGCTTCACAGAAAAAATGGAGGTCCCCCGCCTGTGGTTTCCCAGGGGACCTTCCATTACTCTTCAACCGGAGAGGAGGCTTACTCCTCTCCAGTTCCTACGTATGCAGGGGGCTCCCCCTCACTCCCTTCCTTGGAGTCACCACGTGACTCAAGCTCAAATCTGGCAGTCCGCCTTTGCTTTTTACAGGGGACTGCCAGGAAAGCCAGCAGGCACCCATAACAGGCCGATCAACGTTGAAGTGGCTCGGTAGGGCAAATCCCATTAGGGGAAAGTGGGAAGAAAGGCCCCATCAGGCGCTTCCCTGTAAAGACTTGCTGGCCCAAATATTAAATCTAGCGGGGGTAAGGGCCTATGCCTCCCCAAAGAACATGGACGAGAAAGATATGACCTGTGATGTCCTGGGGGAAGATGGCTAAATGGAGGCCCCCCTTAGATAGACATGCTCCCTGCCGGAGCCCAGCCTCAGAACGTGGAGCCTTCCATGGAAGAGATTCGGGCGGGGCATCAAACACCGAGCCTGATTCTGCCCCTATGTGGAGACCTTACTAGAAGGGTCGGGCTGCTAAGACATCACAAGCAGTGGATGGATCTCCTCCTCCGTTCGGTGCTCCAACAACTGCTGGAAACTTCATCATCTTGACTGGCCCATCTGGCCTGGCGGCTCCGGCTGGGGGAGTGGAGAAGCGTGTTCATTCCCCGCGCTCCTCTCGTAAAAAGAGAGGAACAAATAAAAAAAGACTAAAAACATTCGGGGCTCTTAACCCTCTACGGTGGCTGTGGAGAGAAACGAGGACGCTAATATCCTTGAACGCGACCAAGCAAAGATCGGCACGTCCGGCCTCGGGGCTCGCCTGGGCGGGGAATCTCCCAAAAGGCCAAATGTGCGCAGAGCGGAGCCTCAATTACGTCGGGGCCCCTCATTCAGAGATTGCCTGGCGTTTTCTGAGCCTGCTTCGTTCAAATGCTTGTTATTTATTAGCTTCAATGATAGCAGCATATTGGCCAAGGGCAACATGATCCATCAGAGGAAAGCATTAGCTAGTGTAATTGGTAGAGAGCCAAAGGTGACCCGTTTCTCGAATGGGATCCCGCGGCGGGGCCCTCCGAGTCGGCCAAGGTCAGTGCTCTTCGGAAACTTGAGGGCACCCTGGTGAGTGTGACGCTGCACTCTACCATAAACTTTGTGAAATGAGTAGTTTATGTGATGAAACTCATGGCTTACTTCATAGAAGATATCACTCTACAGCTGGCCGACCACGGGGCAAGCAAGGTCGAGCGTGTGAGGAGAAAACACGGAGGGGCCTAGAGACCAATCTCTACACTCTTCGTCACGTCTCCTTGTGACAAGCTTCCGGAGTCGAGCGTTGCCGGTTGGTACCACTACCGCGTGAAGGCATTCGTTCCACCCTCTGCTACTAGCCCATCGAGGCCAACGATCATGTTTGTTTCTGCACCCATTAGGATCACTTCTGCGGTTTCTACTCAACCCGGGTGCTTCCCTGGTAAAGCTGGCCGCACAAATGGTTCAAACCCAGCCCCAGGTAAAACAAAGGCTCCACTCCACTTACCCCATGTTGACTGTTTCCCGTAAGACGAAACGGCCAAGCGCCTCCACCGATTTGTTCGACTCACAGCAGGCAACACCCGGAAAGTTGGTCGCCAGGCCATCTTACGTGGTTCGTGAAGCTGCCCCCCGAAAGGAGGACAGCAACAAAGGAACTTCAGCTGAATCCTCGAAAAAAGGGCCCCCAGCCTCCGAAAACGCAAAGCTCGCCTAAGTTTTCACGACTGAGGGGGGAAACCTCCCCCCAATAAGTCCTCGAAAGCGACAGCGCCTTTAGCGCATTGTCGGGCCAACAGCACCCGGTGTTCTACCTCCTGGAAGCGTACAGCCATTTCCACGAGGGTCTTCTCTTTGATTTTTTTTTAAGAGCTCACCTGGCGACTGATTACTTCGGCATTAGTCGCGGTATTAAAACTGGCCTAGTTCTAGGCTAGTTTAAAATAAAATTAAAGAGACGAAAAACTCCCCAAAAAGTAGGAAAGGAAGCAAGCTCCTGAGTTTGGGGAAGGTCCCCCCGGTGCAGGAGCGTGAAATCTAAATGAAAAAACGCAAAAACAAAGGCAAAACAACAAAACAAAAAAGACAAACCCTGCTTAAAAAATAGGGAGAAGGCTGGCCTCCCCAAAAAAGTCAACAAGTGCACCAGTTAAAGTGCACGCACTCGTCCCAAATACAAAAAACAGGCGGTAGCGACCCCGCCCATTCCGATACCGGGACAGGTAACGTGTGCGAAGATCACCCAAAAGAGCACATTCGACAAGAATTGCCGAACAGTCTTGGGGACAAAGCAGTCGTCAGAATAGGGCGCAGGTGAGCGCTCTATCAAATAGCAATGCATCACACGAGTGTGTGCGATTTGGAGACGACAAAAAGCGAACTGAAGCCGTCGCGGCATTGGAAGATAGGTCCATGAGAACAGTCGCGGCGCAATAACACACAACTTTAAGTTCCCGTCAACGGTCTCCCATCTTCTTTGCCAAGCAGTCCGAAGAGCTGCCCGTATTCTTGCCATGTAGTCAGTGTGAGAAAGAGCGAAAAGCTGGTGCGGTTGCAGAGTCATCATGGAATCTTCGGCGCCCGCATCGGGTCGCTAATTCGACGCAATTCCTACATGTCCAGGAACCCAGCAGAAGATAATCTCGACATACGCCAGCCTTGACAAACCCGTGGCGTAACGGATATCGCGAACCAGGTCATGCGGAGATTCTAATCCCCGGAGAGCACTTAGGTCGCTTTGTAAGTCGCTATAGATCACAATCCAGTCTCCGAACCCGGCACGTCGCGTAATCTCCCGTATTAAGTGGTGTATTGCAATCAGCTCGGCCGTGAAGACAGACGCAGCGCCTGGCAGAGCCCTGCTGACTTCAAACCGAGTGGATACGGCGTAGAGCCTACCCCATATTTGGACTTGAAGCCATCCCTATACACTGGCACGGCTCCATCGTGACACGCGGTGTGCTCCAAAAAGTTCAAACGCAATACTCCCGGCGCTGTGAAAGCTTTGGAAGCAGAAGCGTTTCGACAAATAGCCAAATGTGGTACCCTCCAGGGTGGCGTCCTCGGCAAAAGCAGGGGCGCCACCGGCCCGCGAGCTATATCTAGCTCTCGAAGGAGTTTCCTGGCCCTAAACCCAAAAGGCTTTAGAGTATGACTGGCGTCTCTCGGTGGCATAGGCACCGTCGAGATTTGCTTAGGATGCAGTGAAAGCTGTTGGCGAATGAGGGATGCGACTGAGGGATGCGACTGAGGGATGCGACGAGCTCCTGCGTCCCAGCGAGTGATGAACTGCCCGCAGCGCAGAGCCAGTGGCATTTTCCCAGCATCGACCAACAGGCTCTAAATGTGGAAGGCACCGGTCGCAAGGTGAAGGCCGATGTGGTGGATCAAATCCACCTTCCGCAATAAACGCTAGGCTGTGGATGCATAAAACTCGCATCCGTAGTCCAGCTTCAAACGAACAAAGGATCGATAAAAATTAGAGCAGTAGCCCTATCAGCGCCCCAATCGCTGAACTCAGGGAACTGAGAATATGCATTGCGCAGCTATAAAAGACACTAAGGCTGCGAATATGAGTCTCCCAGGTGAGGCGTCGGTCGAATACAAGACCAAGGAAACGGTGCGATTCCCCACATCCAGGCGCACCCCATTAAGAAACAAATCTAGATCGGGGTAAAGCCGTTGATGGCAGCAAAATTGCACCACATTAGTCTTGTCCAAAAAAAACCCGAAACCTGTGCGATTCGCCATAGCGAGAGACGCGCTTCAATGACTGTTGGAGTCGACGCCCCAGAGTTGGCATCTGGGCCGCGCCAAAAGAGATCGAAAGGTCTTCCACGTAGAGCGTAGCCAGAACATCTTTCGGCAGCACCTAGGTGATGCCGTTTATGCTCAGGGCAAAGAGTGTGACACTGAGGACACTTTCCTGCGGGACACCCTCTTCCTGCTCCTTTTGGCTGGAGAGAGCTCCCTCCACCCATACGCGGAAACGACAATCTCGCAAAAATTCAGATATAAAGACTAGGACGCGTCCTCTCGCTCCCATTGTGTGGAGAGTCTCCATGATACCGTATCGCCATGAGGTATCATAGGCCTTCTCTAGATCGAAAAACCCTAAGCCGTAGTGCTGTATACAAGGAAAGCCTCGCAGACGGCATTTTTCAGGCGGAGCAGAGCATCCGACGTGGAGTGGAACTTTCGGGCCTGACTAATATTCCCAGAACGTCTAGCCATTTTGTAAGCCGAAGTTTCCCCTGGTGGTCGGCCGAGTGTAAGACGGCCCTCCAAGAGAAGCGTTTAGCCTACATGCCCTATAATGGCGTCATCTACGATCTCCCTGTTGTGAATTTCTTCCGTCAAAGGCTAGGTCCTGGTATATTTCGAAGCACGCCCACTGCACTTCCCGGCGGGCATTCGTGTTTTCACTTAACAGGAAGAACCCTCTAGAAGACGTGTGGAAGCGAGTCAAAAGGATTCAGGGCAAGTTCTCGCTTGACCTCCCTCCCGTTCTCCAGTAGAATAGGAACGCAATCTCGGACTCCGCCTCAGTGGAGGAATCCTTCGCCACCGCTTCCTTAGTTTTTTTCTAGCCGGGGTGCTGCTCCGCCAGCAATCAATGCACGTCCTTATGTCGCGGAAGGCCGCCAGCTGGACTTTACCTGTAAAGGCGTTACGCTCTTGCTTTGTGCGTGAATACCTCTCATAGTTAGGACGATGTTCCTTACACCATGCTTTGACACCTGGGTCAGCGAGGCATGGCATTTCAGTTAGATTTGCTCAACAGGATATTGGTGAAGGATCTCCTCCCAGATTCCTGGCGAATATCTACTGTGCTCGCCTTTCGCAAACCGAGGAGAGATCACTCTACTCCAGGCGGATTCTGCCGAATTTCACTAAACTCTTGCGTGTGCAAGTTGATGGAGAAATTGGTAAAAGTAAGATTAGCCTTTTATTTGGATAGCGGAGTCCATCTGTCTTCTGCACAGTGCGGCTTCCGTAAGTTCCACTCCACTTCGGATGTTCTGCTCCGACTGGAAAATGCTATCTGCGAGGCCTTGCTTTGTAGACAGCACTAAGCCAACGTGTTTTTATATCAGGATAGGCCTATGATACCGTATGGCGATACGGTATCATGGAGACTCTCCACAGGATGGGGGTGAGGGGCCGTCTCTCAATGTATATATCTGAATTTTTGCTAGATTGTCGATTCTGCGTACGAGTGGGGTGATCCCTCTCCGGCCCATTGGAGCAGGAAGAGGGTGTCCCGCAGACAAGTGTCCTCAGTGTCATACACTTTGCCATGGGCATAAACGGCATGCCCTCGGTGCTGCTGGAAGATGTTTTTGCTACGCTTTACGTGGAGGAACTTTCGATCTCTTTTGGTATGGCCCAGAGGCCAACTCTGGAGCGTCGTCTCCAACAGTCATTGAGCCGTGTCTATCGCTATGCCGAAGAGCACAGGTTTCGGTTTTCCTTGGCCATGACTAAAGTGGTGCACTTCTGCCACCATCCACGGTTTCACCGTTTCCTTGGTATTGTATTTTACTGACGCCTCACCAGAGAGGCTCTTATCAGCAGCCTTTGGAACTCTGTACCTGCAACATGGATATTCTCCGTTGCGTGATGTTCAGCTCTTGGAGTGAGTATTGGGCTAGTGCCCTACTTTTTGTTTGGTCCTTTGTTCGTTTAAAGCTTGACTACGGGACAAGTTCGTTCACATTGACTAGTTATTGCTACTGCATATTGCCTTTTTCCTTTTTTTAATTTTTATTACTTTTTATTTGCTTTTTTGCATCTTATTTTAACGATACATAGTATTAGGCAGTGTTGACTACGGTGACTAATGCTCAAGTAGGCAGTCGCCAGATGAGCTCTTAAAATTACCCCCTTATCCTCTCTGCCGATGAATTCTACCCTTAAAAGAGAAGATTTTCCATTCCATCGTTTTTTCAGATCCTAGGATACCAACTCCCATGATAACCTTACTAACCCCAAGGTGAAACTATGCTCATGGTGAACCTTTTTAATCCTATCTAAGCCCTGTGCCATGTACTATGCCTAGGACTAAGAAAATACTCACTATGACGACTTTTTTAGGCATTAATTTCCCTACAAATACTCTATTTGCCTATATACATATGTTACATTTTTCATTAAACAACTATCATTTGTTCCCTTTGCTTCTAGCTTCAATTTTGAAACGTAATAACTTTACTCAAAAAGAGAGAAATTTCGAAATAGTACTAATTTCTTCAAAAGCGTTTATTTTGGGGTTAAACTCGTAATTAGGCTTTTAGAATAATGTAATTTATAAAGTTTAAAATTTACTATATTTCACAATTGCACAAACAATTGTTGAGCCTTCATCATTATCTTCAAGAAGATTTAGGTAACGACAATTATTTACACATATCCAATTTCAGAAGAAATTCAACCATTTTGCGCATACTTCTGAAAAACGTAAAATGGATATCCTCCCAAGCGAACTGTATGAAAAAAATATTCATTGAAGCACAAACAATAGAAAATAGTTTATTTGCCAAGTGACAAAACAAAAGATTAATTAAAAAAACAGTAAAAGGGAGATCCATCGAAAACAGTAGAAGATAGATTAATTGACAAACAGTAGAAAATATAGTACTTCCAAAAATTAATATTCATATAAATTACCAACGGGGGAACATTCCAGGAAACATATGATAGATTAGAAGCAAAAATATGTTATTGATTTTACTAATTATTAAAAAAATATATTTTAAAATTCATCCTTTTTCTTTGCGAACATGACCTAAAATATCATTTGCAGGCCTCATATAACGATCTAAACTTGAGCATTCTATTAGGTTGAAGAATAAGTTATTGCATTTTTTTAAATGTTGTGTTGATTAAAGTTTTGTTGACGTGATTTGTGCACATAATAAGAAACAGTAATAAATAATGAGAGCAAAATTTGCAAAGGTTAGGAGGCTACGTCTCTTAACAGCGTAGACTATTAGGCTTTTGATTAAGCGACGTCTTGAAGTTGATTAATAAGTCATTGCGGCTTATTTAAAAGTTGTGTTAATTTAATTTTTGTTCTGTAACCTCACAATGGAATATCAAGTTGAAAGAAAGGCGCATTTTCGACACTTCTTGTTATTCATTTTCAATCGAGACGGGAACAATACAAACGCAGCTAAAGCTCGTCGCGATATTTGTACTGTGTACGGAGAAAATGCTTTATCAGAAAGGACAGCTCAATGGTGGTTTTCACGTTTCAAGAACGGTCATTTCAAACTGAATGACGAAGAACATTCTAGTCGCACCATTAAGTTGGATGAAGATCGATTGAACGACATTCTTCATGAAAATCCTCGCCAATCGACTAGAGAATTGGCTGAACGGTTGGCGTGTGATCATAAAACTGTAGTGAATAGCCTTCATTCGATAGGGAAAGTTATTTTTTTTTTAAGGGGCTATCTGGCGACTGCTGACTTAGGCATAAGTCGCCGTGAACAAACAGCCTAGTTCTAGGCTACTTTAAAAAAATTGAACAGCAAACAACAATAAAAAGAAATAATAATAAGAAAACAATAACAAAAAAAACAATTAAACCTGGTTAAATGAAAGGGAGAAGGCCGGCCTCCCCCCAAAAGTCAACGAAGTCCACCAGTCAATGTGCACGCACTCGTCCCGAGTAAAAAAAAACAGGCGGTAGCGACTGAGGGAGTCACCGGGCTCGCGCGTACAGGCGGGTGATGCACTGCACGCGGCGCAGAGCAAATGGCATCTCCCCAGCATCCACCAACAGGCTCTCAATGTGGGAAGTGCGGAAGGCACCGGTCGCAAGGCAAAGGCCCGTGTGGTGGATCAATTCCACCTTCCGCAATAAACGCTCGGCTTCGGATGCATAAAACTTGCATCCGTAGTCGAGCTTCGAACAAACAAAGGATCGATAAAAAAGTTGGGCAGTATCCCTATCAGCGCCCCAAGCGCTGAACGTCACGGAACGGAGAATGTCCATGGCTCGGGTACAGAAAACCCTAAGGCTACGAATATTAGCCTCCAAGGTGAGGCGTCGGTCGAATACAAGACCAAGGAAACGGTGAGATTCCACCACATCCAGGCGCACCCCATTAAGAAACAAATCTGGATCGGGGTGAAGCCTTGGATGGTGGCAGAAGTGCAACACCTTAGTCTTAGCCAAAGAAAACCGAAACCTGTGCACTTCGGCATAGCGAGGGACGTAGTTCAATGTCTATTGGAGTCGATGCTCCAGAGTTGGCATCTAGGCCGCGCCAAAAGAGATCGAAAGGTCGTCCACGTAGAGCAAAGCTCGAACAACTTACGGCAGCACCGAGCTGATGCCGTTAATGCTCAGGGCAAAAAGTGCGACACTGAGGAAACTTCCCTGCGGGAAACCCTCTTCCTGCTCTTTTGAGCCGGAGAGGGCTCCCCCCAACGTACGCGGAATCGACGATCTCGCAGAAATTCAGATTTGAATATTGGAAGGCGTTTTCCCGCCCCCATCGTGTGGAGAGTCTCCATGATACCGTATCGCCATGCGGTATCATAGGCCCTTTCCAGATCGAAAAAGACCGTGGCGTAGTGCTGTCTACGAAGGAAAGCCTCGCAGACGGCATTTTCCAGTTGGAGCAGAGCATCCGACGTTGAGTACATCTTGCGAAAGCCGCACTGTGCGGAAGACAGATGGCCTTCGCTGTCCAGGGAAAAAGGCTAATCTAACATTTACCAATTCCTCCATTAACTTGCACACGCAAAAGGTTAGAGAGATTGGGCGAAAACCGGTCTGAGTAGAGTGATCTATTCCCGGTTTGCGAAAGGCGAGCACAGTAGCGATTCGCCAGGAGTCTGGGAGAAGACCCTGCCCTCAGATCCTTTTGAAGAAATCTAACAAAAACGCCATGCCTTGCAAACCCAGGTGTCGAAGCATGGCTTACGGGACATCGTCCGGACCATAGGTGGTGTCCGAGTATGATGCGAAATCAGAGCGCAACTCACTCACAATAAACTTGTCATTGAAGGGTTCTTCGCCTCTGGAGGCAAAGTCCAGCCGGCGGCATTCCGCGACATCACGACGTGCATTGAATGCGGAAAGAGCGGTCGCTAAGGATTTCGCTACGGACGCGGGGTCCGAGATTGTGGTCCCATTCTCCTGGAGAACGGGAGGGGGGTCCTGCGAGAAATTGCCCCGAATCCTTTGGACTCGCTTCCACACCTCAGCTAAAGGGGTCTTCCCGTTAAGTGAAGACACGTATGCCCGCCAAGAAGACCGGCGGGCATGCTTCGAAATATACCGGAACCTAACCCTAGCCCGACGAAATTCAGCGACAGTGAAATCGTTCGGGCAGCGCTTATAGCGCATGTAGGCATAACGCTTTTGTTTGAGGGCCGTCTCACACTAAGCCGACCACCATGGGAGTAGTCGGCGTGCAAAACGGCTAGACGTCCTAGGAATAGTAGTCAGGCCCACGGCGATGAGGGTGCCAGAGAAGAACTCAACGGCCTCATCTACCGACCTAAACTCCTCGACTGATTTTTTTTTTTTTTTTTTTATTTAAGGGGCTATCTGGCGACTGCCGACTTAGGCATAAGTCGCCGTAAACAAACAGCCTAGTTCTAGGCTACTTAAAAAAATGGAACAGGGAACAACAAAAAAGAAATAACAATAACAAAACAAAACAAAAACAACAACAACAAAAAAAAACAACAACAACAAAAATTAAGCCTGGTTAAAAAAAAGGGAGAAGGCCGGCCTCCCCCAAAAAGTTAGCAAGTCCACCAGTCAAAGTACACGCACTCGTCCCGAGTACAAGGGACAGGCGGTAGCGACCCCGCCCATCCCGGTACCGGGACAGGTGTCGTGCGCGAAGATCACCCAGACTGGGACATTCGACAAGAATGTGCAGAACAGTCTGGGGGACGACGCAGTCGTTGCAATAGGGCGCAGGCGAGCGCTCCACCAGATAGCGATGCGTCACACGAGTGTGTCCGATTCGGAGACGACAGAAAGCAACCTGAAGCCGCCGCGGCATTGGGGGATAGGTCCACGGGAACAGTCGCGGCGCAATGGCACGCAACTTTAAGTTCCCTTCGACCGTCTCCCATGTTCTTTGCCAAGCAGTCCGAAGAGCTGCCCGTATTCCTGCCATGTAGTCGGTGTGAGGAAGAGCGAAACGCTGGTCCGGTCGCAGAGTCCTCGCGGACTCTTTGGCGCCCTCATCGGCGCGCTCATTCCCCGCAATTCCCACATGTCCAGGAACCCAGCAGAAGATAATCTCGACATCTGCCCAGCTCGCCAAAACCGTGGCGTCACGGATATCGCGAACCAGGGGATGCGGAGATTCCAATGCCCCGAAGCACTCAGGGCGCTTTGTGAGTCGCTATAGATCACAATCCGGTCTCCGAACCGGGCACGTCGCGTAATCTCCCGTACCGAGTGGTGTATTGCCACCAGCTCGGCCGTGAAGACAGACGCAGCGCCTGGTAGAGCCCCGCTGACTTTAAACAGAGGGGATACGGTGTGGAAGCCAACCCCCTCTTGGGACTTGGAGCCATCCGTATACACTGGCAGGGTTCCAACGTGACACGATGTGTGCTCCAAAAAGGTCGAACGCAATACTCCCGGCGCAGTACAAGCTTTGAGAGCAGAGTCGTAGGGACAAATAGCCAAATGTGGTACCCTCCAGGGTGGCGTCCTGGGCAGAACCGGGGGCCCCACCGGCCCGAGAGCTATATCTACCTCTCGAAGGAGTTTCCTGGCCCTAAACCCAAAGGGCTTAGGGTATGACTGGCGTCTCTCGGCGGCATAGGCACCATCGAGATCAGCTGCGGATGCAGTGAGAGCTGTTGGCGACTGAGGGAGGCGCTGGTCTTGCGCGTACAGGCGAGTGATGCACTGCACGTGGCGCAGAGCGAGTGGCATCTCCCCAGCATCGACCAACAGGCTCTCAATGGGGAAAGTGCGGAAGGCACCGGTCGCAAGGCGAAGGCCGGTGTGGTGGATCGAATCCACCTTCCGCAATAAACGCTCGGCTGCGGATGCATAAAACTCGCATCCGTAGTCGAGCTTCGAGCGAACAAAGGATCGATAAAAAAGTAAGGTGGTAGCCCTATCAGCGCCCCAAGTGCTGAACGTCACGGAACGGAGAATGTCCATGGCGCGGGTACAAGAGACCCTAAGGCTGCGAATATGAGCCTCCCAGGTGAGGCGTCGGTCGAATACAAGACCAAGGAAACGTTGCGACTCAACCACATCCAGGCGCACCCCATTAAGAAACAAATCTGGGTCGGGGTGAAGCCGTGGATGGCGGCAGAAGTGCACATTCTTAGTCTTGGCCAAAGAAAACCGAAACCTGTGCACTTCGGCATAGCGAGAGACGCGGTTCAATGCCTGTTGGAGTCGACGCTCCAGAGTTGGCATCTGGGCCGCGCCAAAAGAGATCGAAAGGTCGTCCACGTAGAGCGTAGCGAGAACATCTTCCGGCAGCAACGAGGTGATGCCGTTGATGCTCAGGGCAAAGATTGTGACACTGAGGACACTTCCCTGCGGGACTTTCTCTTCCTGCTCCTTTGGGCCGGAGAGAGCCATCCCCACCCGTACGCGGAATCGTAGATCTCGAAAAAATTCAGATATAAACATTGGGAGGCGTCCCCTCGTTCCCATCGTGTAGAGAGTCTCCATGATACCGTATCGCCATGCGGTATCATAGGCCTTCTCTAGATCGAAAAACACCGTGGCGTATTGCTGTCTACGAAGGAATGTCTCGAAGACGGCATTTTCCAGTCGGAGCAGAGCATCCGACGTGGAGTGGAACTTGCGGAAGCCGCACTGTGCGGAAGACAGATGGCCTCCGCTGTCCAGGAAAAAAGCTAATCTAACGTTTACCAATTTCTCCATCAACTTGCACACGCAAGAGATTAGAGAGATTGGGCGGAAACCGGTCGGAGTAGAGTAATCTCTCCCCGGTTTGCGAAAGGCGAGCACAGTAGCGATTCGCCAGGAGTCTGGGAAAAGACCTTCCACCCAGATCCTGTTAAACAGATCTAACAGAAAGGCCATGCCTCGCTCACCCAGGTGTCGAAGCATGGCGTACGGGACATCGTCCGGACCATGGTCGGTGTCCGCGCACGAAGCGAGAGCGGAACGCAACTCACTCACAGTAAACTTGTCGTTGAAGGGTTCTCCGCCACTGGAGGTAAAGTCCAGCCGGCGGCCTTCCGCGACATCACGACGTGCATTGAATGCTGGCGGAGCACCATCACGGCTAGAGAATGCGGAAAAAGCGGTCGCTAAGGATTCCGCCACGGAGGCGGGGTCTGAGATTGCGGTCCCATTCTCCTGGAGAACGGGAGGGGGGTCCTGCGAGAACTTGCCCCGAATCCTTTTGACTAGCTTCCACACCTCAGCTAAAGGGGTCTTCCCGTTAAGTAAAGACACGTATGCCCGCCAAGAAGACCGGCGGGCGTGCTTCGAAATATACTGGAACCTAGCCCTAGCCCGACGAAATTCAGCGACAGTGAAATCGTTCGGGCGGTGCTTATAGCGCATGTAGGCATAACGCTTCTGTTTGAGGGCCGTCTCACACTCGGCCGACCACCATGGGAGTGGTCGGCGTGCAAAACGGCCAGACGTCCTAGGAATAGTAGTCAGGCCCACAGGGATGAGGTTGCCGGAGAAGAACTCAACGGCCTCATCTACCGACCTAAACTCCTCGACTGAGATAGAGAATTCAGTCATTTCCTGAAATGCAGGCCACCGCGCCCACGCCAAGCACCACCGAGGTGGTGTCTCAGGCGGCAGTTGCCCTGAAAATGATATTTGAATGGGAAAGTGATCACTACCATGGAGGTCATCGACCACCCCCCAATCAAAATCAGGCTGTGCATCCGAAGAGCACAAAGATAGGTCAAGGCAAGAAAATGAAGCGGTTCTCAGACAGTGATGCGTAAACTCAACCACGTTTAGGACACCCATCTCAAGCTCTTCGATCAGATCGGCAAGGACTTGTCCCCTGGGATTTATGGAGTAATCTCCCCAGAGAGGATGCCTGCCGTTCAGAAATCCAAGCAAGAGATAGGGCCTCGGCAACCGTGCAACGACGCGGCGGAAGTCCCCCGCGTCGAAGTCAGCTGACGGTGGAATGTACGCAGAAATGATAGTATACCTCCTATCCAGGTGCAGCTGCACAGCCACTGCCTGAAAGGAGGTATCTAAAGAGAAAGGAAGAACGGAGACATCATGCCGGATGTAAACTGCGCATCCCCCAGCCCGGCCATCCCGCGGTGGTGGGGTCGCAAGACCCTTATACCCCGGGAGGGCAGGGAGGGGGCACGCACCTAGCATGGTCTCCTGCAAAAAAATAGCTTACGGGGAACGGGACGAGACGAGCCTCCGCAGCTCCTCCCAGTTGGCCCGGAGTCCACGGCGAATCCATTGAAGGAATATGCCCTTCAGGCCTAGTTCGGAGGAGACGCGGGGGCCCTCCTCGAATTGAAGACCCTCACGGGAATGGCCGTACGCTTCCTGGGGGCAGAACCCCGGGCGCTGTTGGCCGGACAAAGCGCTGAAGGCGCTGTCGCCTTCGAGGACTTATTGGGGGAGGTTGGGCTCGCCATGCGAGTCTTTTCCTCCCTCCGCCTCGAAACCTTAGGCGGGCGTTGCGGCTTCGGAGGCGGGGGGCCCTCTTTTCGAGGAACCACCGTCTCCGAGCCACTCGCTCCACCTCGGGGCGTGGGCGAAGGAGCCGAAGCTCCTTTGTTGCTGTCCTCCTTTCGGGGGGCAGCTTTAGGAACCCCGGAAGATGGCCCTAGCGACCATCTTCAGGGGTGTTGCCTCCTGTGAGTCTAACGACTCGGTGGAGGCGCGTGGCCGTTTCGCCTTACGGGAAACGTTCACGCTGGGGGAAGAGGTGGGAGCCCTGGTTTTAGCCGGGGCAGGGTATGAGCCCTTTTTGCCGCCAGCTTTACCAGGGGAGCGCCCGGGTTCGGTAGATCCCGCAGAAGGGCTCCGAATGGGCGCGGAAACAACCGTGCACGTTGGCCTGGATGGGCCGGGAGCAGAGGGTGCCTTCCTAACTATTGAGGCATATGACGTCCCAGGCAGAGCCGGGCGCGGTAGGACCAAGTCCTTTGCCTCGCGGAATGAGAGTCGATCCTGGGCCTGAACGGCCAGGATTTCTTTTTCAAGGAGATATGCACCACATTGCTTCGAAGAAGCAGGGTGCGGCTCTCCGCAATTGACACACTTGGCCACACACGATTTGGACTTATCGTGTGCGACCTTGGAGCAATTTACACAGACTTCAGGGGACCCCGACTTTGCACGTCTACATGAGCGATTCGTATGGCCGAAGCGGTGACAGTAATAGCACCGCCGCGGAAGTGGCACGAATGCCTTCACGCGGTAGCGGTACCAACCGACACGCACCGACTCAGGGAGCTTGTCACAGTCGAACGTGACGAAGAGTGTAGGGGTTGGTCTCGAGGCCCCTCCCTGTTTTCTCATCACACGTTCGACCTTGACCGCCCCATGGTCGGCCAGCTCTAAGGTGATGTCCTCAATGGAGTAGTCAACGAGTTCCCTCGCATAAACTACTCCTTTCACAAAGTTCATGGTAGAGTGCGGCGTCACACTCACCGGGGTGCCATGAAGTGTCCGAAGAGCACTAATCTTAGCCGCCTCGGCGGGATTCGCCGCATTCGCCAGAAGGCTCCCGTCCGAGAAACGGCTTACCTTCAGCTCTCTACCAATTGCACTAGCTAATCCTCTCCTCTGATGGATCATGTTGCCTTTGGACAACATGGTGCCATCAGTGGAGCGAATAACGAGGAAGCGTTTGAAGCCAACGGGCTCGAAAACGCCAGGTAACCTCTGAATCAGGGGCCCCGATGTCATCGAGGCTCCGCCCTGTGCACTCTTGGTATTAGTCTTCTTTGTCAGGGGCTCCGCAACCGGGGGGGCAGAGGTGGCGGATGTGCTGATCTTGGCTTGGTCGCTTGCCAGAGTGGCAGCAGACCCATCCGTCCCCGCAGCCCCCGCGGATGGAGAGGAGCCCTGAGTCTTTTTTGTCTTTTTTGTCTTTTTCTTTTTCTTTTTCGGAGAGGAGGGCGGGGAATGAACTTGCTTTTCACCTCCGCCGGCAGAAGTCCCCAGGCCAGATGGACCAGCCTCAGCCAGGTCCCTCTCCGAAATGGAGAAGGTCCTGGTTGTCGTAGGGGCACCTGTCGGAGGAGATCCCTCCCCTCCTTTGAATGCCTCGGAGCCCTCAGCCATTTGAGGAGGACCTTGCATAGGGGCGGATTCGGGTTCGGTGCTTGGCGCCGAGCCCGAATTCCCCCCCATGGAAGGCCCTACCGTCTGGGGCTGGGTCTCCTCAACGACCATGTCTATCACAGGAGGGGCCTCCAGTTGGCCATCCCCTCCCAGGACATCGCAGGTCCCCTTGGTAGTGTCGCCAGTCTTGTATGGGGAGGCTCAGGCCTTGACCCCGGCAAGGTTTAATATTCTTGCCAGCAGGTCTTTTGAGGAAAGCGACCGAAGGGGCATGGCTTCCCTCTCCCCCTTAAGGGGGTTTGCCCTACCGAGCCGCTTTGATGGGGAGCGGCTGGCTAAGGGCTGCCTGCTGGCTTTCTTGGCAGTCCCCTTGAAAAGAAAAGATGGGACTGCCGCTGGGAAAAGGCAGGTTTCCGAAAGCACCTCCAGAGAAGGGGGTGAGGGGGAGTCCCCTGCACCCGTAGGCGAAGGAGAGGAGTAAGCCTCCTCTCCGGTTAGAGAAATATGGAGGGTCCCCTGTGCAAGCACAGGGGGGGGGACCTCCATTTTTTCGGTGGAGCTGCCCAAGGGCGGCTCCGTCGATGAGCAAGGGGGAGTTAAAGGGGTTTGGGTTTTTTTGTGTTGTTCATCTATGGGCATGGTGACCCTATTTTTGCCACGGGACGCAATAGCTCATCACCCCTCGCAGTAGCCCGCACTGCGAGAGGTGCTTACAAGCCCGGCAGAGCCAGGCGCCGCCATTCGGGACCACCCCTCCCGCCTGGTGGCCTAGGAGTCCATCGGCATGGCGGCTCCACCTTGGACACGGCGTAAAAAAGATAGATTTTGAAGAGGAGAGGAAAAGGGATGTGAGGAAGGTATGGGTGGGGATGAAGCAGGTTGTTAAAAAAAACCCATCCCGAACCGGAGCTCAGGGGTTGGGGAACAATGTCCCCTCCCCCAAGGCCCCGATCCGGGGTGGTTGGCTTGAGAAGAAGGTCAGCATCTACCCTGTGAAATTAGAGGCTGACCAGAGAAAGTTGTGGGAGAGGTTGTATGAAAAGCGACGAGGTAGGGAAGAAATCGGGCTATCTGAAGGAAGGAAGAAAGGCTAAGCTGGGGCCGGACGGAGCGCTGGATCCCGTCAGCACGGCGGCCAGGATGGCAAATCGCCGCGCCCCTTACGGGGAACTCCTCGACTGAGATAGACAATTCAGTATTTCCTGAAATGTAGGCCACCGCGCCCACGCCAAGCACCACCGAGGTGGGCTCTCAGGTGGCAGTTGCTCTGAAAATAATATTTGAATGGGAACTGATCATTACCATGGAGGTCATCGACCATCTCCAATAAAAATCAGGCTGTGCATCCAAGAAGCACAAAGATAGGTCAAGGCAAGAAAATGAAGCGGTTCACGGACAGTGATGCGTAAACTCATCCACGTTTAGGACACCCATCTCAAGCTCTTCGATTAGATTGGAAAGGACTTGTCCCCTGGGATTTATGGAGTAATCTTCGCAGAGAGGATGCCTGCCGTTCAGATCTCCAAGCAAGAGATAGGGCCTCGGCAACCGTGCCACGATACGGCGGAAGTCCCCCGTGTCGAAGTCAGCTGACGGTGGAATGTACGCAGAAATGATAGTATACCTCCTATCAAGGTGCAGCTGCACAGCCACTGCCTGAAAGGAGGTATCTAAAGAGAAAGAAAAAACGGAGACATCATGTCGGGTGTAAACCGCACATCCCCCAGCCCGGCCATCCCGCCGTGGTGGGGTCGCAAGCCCCTTATACCCCAGGAGGGCGGGCAGGGGGCACGCGCCTAGCATTGTCTCCTGCAAAAAGATAACTAACGGGGAACGGGACGAGATGAGCCTCCGCAGCTCCTCCCAGTTGGCCCTGAGTCCACGGCAACCCATTGAAGGAATATGCCCTCCAGGCCTAGCTTGGAGGAGACGCGGGTCTTGCCTCGAACTGAAGACCCTCACGGGAATGGCCGTATGCTTCCCGGGGACAGAACTTCGGGTGCTGCTGGCCGGACAAAACGCAGAAGGCGCTGTCGCCTTCGAGGACTTATTGAGGGAGGTTAGGCTCGCCATGCAAGTCTTTTCCTCCCTCCTCCTCGAAACCTTAGGCAGGCGCTGTGGCTTCAGAGGCGAAAGCCCTTTTTTCAAGGAACCACCGAGCACCCGCTCTACCTCGGGGCTCAGGCGAAGGAGCCGAAGCTCCTTAGTTGCTGTCCTCCTTTCGGGGGACAGCTTTAGGAACCCCGGAAGATGGCCTAGCGACCATCTTCAGGGGTGTTGCCTGCTGTGAGTCTAACGACTTGGTGGAGGAGCGTGGCCGTTTTGCCTAACGGAAAACGGTCACACTGGGGTAAGAGGGGAAAGCCCTGGGTTTAGCCGGGTCTTGGTATGAACCCTTTTTGCCGCCAGCTTTACCAGGGAAGCCCTTAGGTTGGGTAGAGCACGCAGAAGGGCTCTGAATGTGCGCGAAAACAACCCTGCTCATTGGCCTGGATGGGCCAGAAGCGGGGGGGGCCTTTCTAACTATTGAGGCATATGACGTCCCTGGCAGAGCTGGGCGCACCAGGACCAAGTCCCTAGCCGCGCGGAATGAGAGTCGTTCTTGGGCCTAAACGACCAGGATTTTTTCCTTAAGGAGATATGCAGCACATTGCTTCGAAGAAGCAGGGTGCGGCTCTCCACAATTGACACACGTGGCCACACACGATTTGGACTTATCGTGTACGACCTTAGAGCAATTTACACAGCATTCGGGTGACCCTGACTTTGCACGTCTACATGAGCGATTCGTATGGCCGAAGTGGTGACAGTAATAGCACCACAGCGGCAGTGGCACGAATGCCTTCACGCGGTAGCGGTACCAACCGGCACCCACCGACTCAGGAAGCTTGTGACTGTCGAACGTGACGAAGAGTGTAGGGGTGAGTCTCGAGGCCCCTCACTGTTTTCTCATCACACGTTCGACCTTGACCGCCCCATGGTCAGCTAGCTTTAGAGTGATGTCTTCAATCGAGTAGTCAACGAGTTTTCTCGCATAAACTACTACTTTTACAAAGTTCATGGTAGAGTGCGGCGTCACACTCACCGGGGTGCCATGAAGTGTCCGAAGAGCACTTATCTTGGCCTCCCTAGCGGGATTCGCTGCATTCGCCAGAAAGCTCCCGTCCGAGAAACGGGTCACCTTCGGCTCTTTACCAATTGCACTAGCTTATCCTCCACTCTGATGGATCATGTTGCCCTTGGACCACATGATGTCATCAGTGGGGCGAATAACGAGGGAGTATTCGAAGCCAGCGGGTTCGAAAACGCCAGGTAGCCTCTGAATGAGGGGCCCTGATGTCATCGAGGCTCCGCCCTGCGCACTTTTGCTCTTAGTCAGGCGCTCCACAACTGGGGGGGGGGCAGAAAGGCTGGATGTGCCGATCTTGGCTTGGTCGCTTTCCAGAGTGGCAGCAGACCCATCCGTTCCCACGCCCCCGCGGATAGAGAGGAGCCCCGAGTCTTCTTTGTCTTATTGGTCTTGGTCTTTTTCTTTTTTGGAGAGTAAGGCGGGGAATGAACCCGCTTTTTACCCCCGCAGTTAGAAGCCCCTAGGCCAGACGTACCGGCCTCTGCCAAGTCATTCTCCGAAATAAAGAAGGTCTTGCTGGTCGCAGGGCCATCATCCGGAGCAGATTTCTCCCCTCCTTCTAATGTCTCAGAATCCCAAGCCGTTTGAGGAGGACCTTGCATAGGGGTGGATTCGGGTTCGGTGCTTGGCGCCGAGCCCGTATTTCCCCGCATGGAAGGCCCTACCGTCTGAGGATGGTTTTTCTTAAGGACCATGTCTATTACAGGAGGGGCCTCGAGTTGGCCATCCCCTCCCAGGACATCGCAGGTCCCCTTGGCAGCGTCATGAGTCTTTTGTGGGGAGGCACAGGCCTTGACCCCGGCAAGGTTTAATATTCTTGCCAGCAGGTCTTTTGAGGGAAGTGACCGATTGGCCCTGGCTTTCCTCTCCCCCTTAGGCGGGTTTGCCCTACTGAGCCGCTTACACGAGGGGCGGTTGGCAATGGGCTGCCTGCTGGCTTTCTTGGCAGTCCCCTTAGAAAGACAAGGAGGGACTGCCACTGGAAATAGGGAGGTGCCCGAAAGCACCTCCAGAGAAGGGGGTGAGGGGTAGTCCCCTACACCCGTAGGCGTAGGAGAGGAGTAAGCCTCCTCTCCGGTTAAAGAAGTATGGAGGATTCCCTGCGCAAGCACAAGGGGACGAGACCTCCATTTTTTTAGTGGAGCTACCCGAGGGTGGCTCCGTTGATATTCTTTGGGAAATTCGAGGGTTTTTTTATATCCATCATTGGGCATGGTGACCCTTTTTTTTAGACGGGACGCAATATCTCACCACCTCTCACAGTTGCCCGCACTGCAAGAGGTGCTTTCAGGCCCGGCAGAGCCAGGCGCCGCAATTTGGGACCACTCCTCCCGCCTGGTGGCCTGGCAGTCCATTGGCATGGCGGCTTCACCTTAGACACGGCGTAAAATTGATAGAATGTGAAGACGAGAGGAAAAGTGGTGTGAGGGAGGTATGGGTGGGGATGAAGCAGGTTGTTAAAAAAAAAACATCCCAAACCGAAGCTCAGGGGTTAGGGAACATTGTCCTATCTCCCCTCAGCCTCTATCCGGGACGGTTGGCTTTAGAAGAAGGTCAGCATCTACCCTGTGAAATTAGAGGCTGACCCGAGAAAGTTGTGGGAGAGGTTGTATGAAAAGCGACGAGGTAGGGGAGAAATACAAGCTTTTTGAAGGAAGGAAGAGAGGCTAAGCTGGGGCCGGACGGAGCGCTTGATCCCGTCAACACGGCGGCCAGGATGGCAAATCCCCGCGCCCCTTACGGGGGGGGAGGAAGTTAAAAAACTCGTGCATGGGTTCCGCACACTTTGAGACAAAGCAACAAACTCCAACGATCCACGATTGCCACAGGCTTGCTTGCTTGTCACAAGGCTACTCGTGGATATAAAGACAGATTTCTTCACTGCATCATCACTAGTTACGGAAAGTGGTGTGTTTATGTCAATATGAACTATCGAAAACAATCGCTTAACCCTAATAAAAAATCACTTCCGCGATTAAAGCAAGAACTTCATCCACGAAAGACGATGCTGTTTGTCTCGTGGGATCGTAAAGGCATACATTCTTTATGAGCTCCTTGCGAACAACGAGATTGTCAATGCAGAAATCTACGTTCAACAAATGTATCGACTCGCTGAAGCTATTCGTGAAAAGTGACATTATCGACGTTATGGAGTCCTTCTGCAACACGACAATGCTCGTCCTCACATTACCAATATGAAAAAATACTCTATTTAAACGCTTAACTGGGAAATCCTGCTGCATCCTCCATATTCGCCAGACCTGGCTCCATCGGATTTCCATCTGTTCCGATCGCTCTCTATCAATTTGCGCAGCGTTTCATTCAATACTGATATGGAATTTAGAACCAAGTTAGACGAAATTTTCGAGTCAAAATCCAGAGAATTTTATTGTAGAGGCATCGAAAAACTCTTTCAACATTGGGAAGAATTCGTAATTAACAACGGAGAATACATTATTGATTAAATTGCATATTGTAATCAATTAAAAATGAAGTTTTTCTTAAATTGTCAATGGTAATGAATAAATTTGATAAAACCGCAAGAAATTATTCCTCAACCCAATATATGGCGATCTGTTGATCCTGGTAAGTTTGTGAATTATACAATTGCAAAGCTGATGATAGATTTACTTCTTATATTTATTTCATTACTTAGTGGGTTATTATAGTATTTTAAAATATGCTAACTTAAGTTTCAATGTAATCCATTGTGTTAATAATAGATTATATTTCAACTAATGATAGATCATGTGTTGAGAATTACATACACTTATACTAAAGATTCCTCATTACAAGATACAATATATTGTATCTTCTTTCTCTTATTCTCTCGTTTATTCTATATCTCTTTTCCATTCTCTCTCTCTCTCTCTCTCTCTCTCTCTCTCTCTCTCTCTCTCTCTCTCTCTCTATATATATATATATATATATATATATATATATATATAAGATTTAAAAGATTTTTCATTTATTCATCCCGTTTTTATGTTATGTCTAAAATATAGTTTTAGAATAAAAGGGTACCTGATTAAACGCTGAATTTTTTTTTTAATATTCCGAAAAACCATAATGCCTAGAAAATCATAATTTATTTCTTCCGTCATTAATTTATTGCTATGATACTCCCAATAAAAATTGGGAGTAGATAGCTTTAAACGTTCGAAGAGAGGTAGAAACAAACAAGGGGATTTACATCAGCAAACTATTGTAAAGTTATTAAGAAACTCATGAGACGTCGAGATCGTTTTGATTTGAGCAGACTTAATTGTTTTGACTAAATGAGAGATCATTACCAAATTGGATTTCGTTAAAATCTTTTATTTGCTTTACTTCTAATTTTGACTTAACTGAAGCATTATATATTGAAGGATCTTCTATCACTATGCTGAAGAGCACATTTCTCTCTTAAAGTAGTCGGTAAATAGTAAATTATTTGCTTTCTTGTCCTATTCCAGAGAAACGACGAGGTAGTCAGGGTAAAGTAAAGAAAAAATAACCAGTGTTACTTTATTTCAAGGAAATAATCACCTGGTCAATAACATTGCTAGTAAAAGGAGGTGTGCATTGTATAGCAATTGTGTCAAATTTTATTGAATCAACTAAATGTACGAGTTTTTCTTCATAAATTTATTTTACGCTATCTTCATTTGTAAATTTTGCCCTATATTCTATTACTATTAACCATTCTATTTAACGTCAGTTATAGTAATGTTTACTACATTAATTTGATTTCCTCATAAGTCTATATATTTGTAAGTAGCAATAACGAACGCAAACCTCATCCATATATAAATGATTTTAAAATAATATCAATATTATAACACTATAAAATAGACCATAAGCAGTAAATTATCTTAGAATAAAGTTATACATCAACTTTTTAAATTTTAGATATTAATGTGTTTAGACAACTTTAATAGACCTGGAAGAGGGAATATTCCAATTTTGGAAATTAGTTTTAGACCTAATTTTCCCTAGATTATCTTTCAAATGTCTATGTTTTCTATGTTTCTAGATTATTATTCCTAATAGGAAAATAAGATGTCTAAACAAAGAAAGCCCGCAATATATACGTACAAACTTAAACAATTACAACGAGAAATGTGGCAATAATGAAAGAAAAGACAACGAAGTAAGAGATTAAACATATTATGTATGTTTTGTAAAAAATAGAATTGGTCAACATTTAGCAGCCACGGCCCCTCTGCAAAAGCAAGAGTGAAAAATATAAGGGTATAAGGATCAAATGTATTGGAACAAATTCTGCAGTAAAAAATAAAAGATCCCATCTTGCCGTTAATTGGCCCATTAATTCTAGTGTTAGAAGGAGAGCAGGGAAACTAATTTGACAAACCACACTTTTTAATTCTATGGGGAAGCTATCACAGAGAAGGATCAATTAATGTGAGAGTGAAAATACGAAATTACATAGGAATATACCTAAAATCGTAAAATCAAAGATTGTAAATAAATAAGTCTGTACCTTTCTAAAAATGAATTGAAAAACATAGTAGTACATTGCTACAGTAAATGAAAATTTTGTTATTTAATATGGAATTTGCCCATAGGTACCAACATTAACTGATTGAGTGTAGAGAGAAATTGACTCGTACAAAATTTTGACCATCGTTAAGAGATTTTGAACCAGAGGTGTACTAAAATATTCAGCTATGGCAAAGTGGAGGAAAATGAGTGTGTCCTACTTCAACACCATTTCAGCTAAATAGAAATATTTGAGTAAGCGATGTCTTTCTCGACTTATTTTCTTGAATTTATAGAAAAGATTTTTTTTTTAATTAAGGGGCTATCTGGCGACTGCCGACTAAGGCATAAGTTGCCGTAAACAAACAGCCTAATTTAGGCTACTTTAAAAAATTAAACAGAAAACAATAAAAAGGAATAACAATAACAAAGCAATAACAAAACAATTACAAAAACAACAACAACAATTAAATCGCGTTAAATAAAAGGGAGAAGGCCGGCCTCCCCCAAAAAGTCAATAAGTCCACCAGTCAAAGTACACGCACTCATCCCGAGAACAAGGGATAGGCGGTAGCGACCCCGCCCATCCCGGTACCGGGACAGGTGTCGTGCGCGAAGATCACCCAGACTGGGACATTCGACAAGAATGTGCCGAACAGTCTGGGGGACGACGCAGTCGTTGCAATAGGGCGCAGGCGAGCGCTCCATCAGATAGCGATGCGTCACACGAGTGTGTCCGATTCGGAGACGACAGAAAGCAACCTGAAGCCGCTGCGGCATTGGGGGATAGGTCCATGGGAACAGTCGCGGCGCAATGGCACGCAACTTTAAGTTCCCTTCGACCGTCTCCCATCTTCTTTGCCAAGCAGTCCGAAGAGCTGCCCGTATTCCTGCCATGTAGTCGGTGTGAGGAAGAGCGAAACGTTGGTCCGGTCGCAGAGTCCTCGCGGACTCTTTGGCGCCCTCATCGGAGCGCTCATTCCCCGCAATTCCTACATGTCCAGGAACCCAGCAGAAGATAATCTCGACATCTGCCCGAATCGCCAAAACCGTGGCGTCACGGATATCGCGAACCAGGGGATGCGGAGATTCCAATGCCCCGAGAGCACTCAGGGCGCTTTGTGAGTCGCTATAGATCACAATCCGGTCTCCGAACCGGGCACGTCGCGTAATCTCCCGTACCGAGTGGTGTATTGCCACCAGCTCGGCCGTGAAGACAGACGCAGCGCCTGGTAGAGCCCCGCTGACTTCAAACAGAGGGGATACGGCGTGGAAGCCGACCCCCTCTTGGGACTTGGAGCCATCCGTATACACTGGCACGGTACCAGCGTGACACGATGTGTGCTCCAAAAAGGTCGAACGCAATACTCCCGGCGCAGTACAAGCTTTGGGAGCAGAGGCGTGGCGACAAATAGCCAAATGTGGTACCCTCCAGGGTGGCGTCCTGGGCAGAACCAGAGGCGCCACCGGCCCGAGAGCTATATCTACTTCTCGAAGGAGTTTCCTGGCCCTAAACCCAAAGGGCTTAGGGTATGACTGGCGTCTCTCGGCGGCATAGGCACCATCGAGATCAGCTGCGGATGCAGTGAGAGCTGTTGGCGACTGAGGGAGGCACCGGGCTCGCGCGTACAGGCGAGTGATGCACTGCACGCGGCGCAGAGCGAGTGGCATCTCCCCAGCATCGACCAACAGGCTCTCAATGGAGAAAGTGCGGAAGGCACCGGTCGCAAGGCGAAGGCCGGTGTGGTGGATCGAATCCACCTTCCGCAATAAACGCTCGGCTGCGGATGCATAAAACTCGCATCCGTAGTCGAGCTTCGAGCGAACAAAGGATCGATAAAAAAGTAAGGCGGTAGCCCTATCAGCGCCCCAAGCGCTGAACGTCACGGAACGGAGAATGTCCATGGCGCGGGTACAAGAGACCCTAAGGCTGCGAATATGAGCCTCCCAGGTGAGGCGTCGGTCGAATACAAGACCAAGGAAACGGTGCGACTCAACCACATCCAGGCGCACCCCATTAAGAAACAAATCTGGGTCGGGGTGAAGCCGTGGATGGCGGCAGAAGTGCACCACCTTAGTCTTGGCCAAAGAAAACCGAAACCTGTGCGCTTCGGCATAGTGAGAGACGCGGTTCAATGCCTGTTGGAGTCGACGCTCCAGAGTTGGCATCTGGGCCGCGCCAAAAGAGATCGAAAGGTCGTCCACGTAGAGCGTAGCGAGAACATCTTCCGGCAGCACCGAGGTGATGCCGTTGATGCTCAGGGCAAAGAGTGTGACACTGAGGACACTTCCCTGCGGGACACCCACTTCCTGCTCCTTTGGGCCGGAGAGGGCTCCCCCCACCCGTACGCGGAATCGACGATCTCGCAAAAATTCAGATATAAAAATTGGGAGGCGTCCCCTCGCCCCCATCGTGTGGAGAGTCTCTATGATACCGTATCGCCATGCGGTATCATAGGCCTTCTCCAGATCAAAAAACACCGTGGCGTTGTGCTGTCTACGAAGGAAAGCCTCGCAGACGGCACTTTCCAGTCGGAGCAGAGCATCCGACGTGGAGTGGAACTTACGGAAGCCGCACTGTGCAGAAGACAGATGGCCTCCGCTGTCCAGGAAATAGGCTAATCTAACATTTACCAATTTCTCCATCAACTTGCACACGCAAGAGGTTAGAGAGATTGGGCGGAAACCGGTCGGAGTAGAGTGATCTCTCCCCGGCTTGCGAAAGGCGAGCACAGTAGCGATTCGCCAGGAGTCTGGGAGAAGACCTTCCACCCAGATCCTGTTGAACAAATCTAACAGAAAGGCCATGCCTCGCTCACCCAGGTGTCGAAGCATGGCGTACGGGACATCGTCCGGACCATGGGCGGTGTCCGCGCACGAAGCGAGAGCGGAACGCAACTCACTCACAATAAACTTGTCGTTGAAGGGTTCTCCGCCTCTGGAGGTAAAGTCCAGCCGGCGGCCTTCCGCGACATCACGACGTGCATTGAATGCTGGCGGAGCAGCATCACGGCTAGAGAATGCGGAAAAAGCGGTCGCAAAGGATTCCGCCACGGACGCGGGGTCCGAGATTGCGGTCACATTCTCCTGGAGAACGGGAGGGGGGTCCTGCGAGAACTTGCCCCGAATCCTTTTGACTCGCTTCCACACCTCAGCTAAAGGGGTCTTCCCGTTAAGTGAAGACACGTATGCCCGCCAAGAAGAGCGGCGGGCGTGCTTCGAAATATACCGGAACCTAGCCCTAGCCCGACGAAATTCAGCGACAGTGAAATCGTTTGGGCGGCGCTTATAGCGCATGTAGGCATAACGCTTCTGTTTGAGGGCCGTCTTACACTCGGCGGACCACCATGGGAGTGGTCGGCGTGCAAAACGGCCAGACGTCCTAGGAATAGTAGTCAGGCCTACGGCGATGAGGTTGCCGGAGAAGAACTCAACGGCCTCATCTACCGACCTAAACTCCTCGACTGAGATAGAGAATTCAGTCATTTCCTGAAATGCAGGCCACCGCGCCCGCGCCAAGCACCACCGAGGTGGTCTCTCAGGCGGCAGTTGCCCTGAAAATGATATTTGAATGGGAAAGTGATCACTACCATGGAGGTCATCGACCACCCCCCAATCAAAATCAGGCTGTGCATCTGAAGAGCACAAAGATAGGTCAAGGCCAGAAAATGAAGCGGTTCTCGGACAGTGATGCGTAAACTCATCCACGTTTAGGACACCCATCTCAAGCTCTTCGATCAGATCGGCAAGGACCTGTCCCCTGGGATTTATGGAGTAATTTCCCCAGAGAGGATGCCTGCCGTTCAGATCTCCAAGCAAGAGATAGGGCCTCGGCAACCGTGCCACGATGCGGTGGAAGTCCCCCGCGTCGAAGTCAGCTGACGGTGGAATGTACGCAGAAATGATAGTATACCTCCTATTCAGGTGCAGCTGCACAGCCACTGCCTAAAAAGGAGGTATCTAAAGAGAAAGGAAGAACGGAGACATCATGCTGGGTGTAAACCGCGCATCCCCCAGCCCGGCCATCCCGCGGTGGTGGGGTCGCAAGACCCTTATACCCCGGGAGGGCAGGCAGCGGGCACGCGCCTAGCATGGTCTCCTGCAAAAAATAGCTAATGGGGAACGGGACGAGACGAGCCTCCACAGCTCCTCCCAGTTGGCCCGGAGTCCACGGCAATTCCATTGAAGGAATATGCCCTCCAGGCCTAGCTCGGAGGAGACGCGGGGGCCCTCCTCGAATTGAAGACCCTCACGGGAATGGCCGTACGCTTCCCGGGGGCAGAACCCCGGGCGCTGTTGGCCGGACAAAGCGCTGAAGGCGCTGTCGCCTTCGAGGACTTATTGGGGGAGGTTGGGCTCACCATGCGAGTCTTTTCCTCCCTCCGCCTCGAAACCTTAGGCGGGCGTTGCGGCTTGGGAGGCGGGGGGCCCTCTTTTTGAGGAACCACCGTCTCCGAGCCACTCGCTCCACCTCGGGGCGTGGGCGAAGGGGCCAAAGCTCCTTTGTTGCTGTCCTCCTTTCGGGGAACAGCTTTAGGAACCCCGGAAGATGGCCTAGCGACCATCTTCAGGGGTGTTGCCTCCTGTGAGTCTAACGACTCTGTGGAGGCGCGTGGCCGTTTCGCCTTACGGGAAACGGTCACGCTGGGGGGAAGAGGGGGGAGCCCTGGTATTAGCCGGGGCTGGGTGTGAACCCTTTTTGCCGCCAGCTCTACCAGGGGAGCGCCCGGGTGTAGTAGAGCCCTCTGAAGGGCTCCGAATGGGCGCGGAAACAACCGTGCTCGTTGGCCTTGATGGGCCAGGAGCAGAGGGTGCTTTTCTAACTATTGAGGCATATGACGTCCCTGCAGAGCCGGGCGCGCCAGGACCAAGTCCTTAGCCTCGCGGAATGAGAGTCGATCCTGGGCCTGAACGGCCAGGATTTCTTTCTCAAGGAGATATGCACCACATTGCTTCGAAGAAGCAGGGTGCGGCTCTCCGCAATTGACACACTTGGCCACACACGATTTGGACTTATCGTGTGCGACCTTGGAGCAATTTACACAGACTTCGGGTGACCCCGATTTTGCACGTCTACATGATCGATTCGTGTGGCCGAAGCGGTGACAGTAATAGCACCGCCGCGGCAGTGGCACGAATGCCTTCACGCGGTAGCGGTACCAACCGGCACGCACCGACTCAGGGAGCTTGTCACAGTCGAACGTGACGAAGAGTGTAGGGGTGGGTCTCGAGGCCCCTCCCTGTTTTCTCATCACACGTTCGACCTTGACCGCCCCATGGTCGGCCAGCTCTAGGGTGATGTCTTCTATGGAGTAGTCAACGAGTTCCCTCGCATAAACTACTCCTTTTACAAAGTTCATGGTAGAGTGCGGCGTCACACTCACCGGGGTGCCATGAAGTGTCCGAAGAGCACTTATCTTGGCCGCCTCGGCGGGATTCGCCGCATTCGCCAGAAGGCTCCCATCCGAGAAACGGGTTACCTTCGGCTCTCTACCAATTGCACTAGCTAATCCTCTCCTCTGATGGATCATGTTGCCCTTGGACAACATGGTGCCATCAGTGGAGCGAATAACGAGGAAGCGTTTGAAGCCAGCGGGCTCGAAAACGCCAGGTAACCTCTGAATGAGGGGCCCCGATGTCATCGAGGCTCCGCCCTGTGCACTCTTGGTCTTAGTCAGGGGCTCCGCTCACGAGGGGGTAGAGGGGCCGGATGTGCCGATCTTGGCTTGGTCGCCTACCAAAGTGGCAGCAGACCCATCCGTCCCCGCAGCCCCCGCGGATGGAGAGGAGCCCCTAGTCTTTTTCGTCTTTCTTGTCTTTTTCTTCTTTTTAGGAGAGGAGGGCGGGGAATGAACCCGCTTTTCACCCCCGCCGGTAGAAGCCCCCAGGCCAGATGGACCGGCCTCAGCCAGCTCCTTCTCTGAAATGGAGAAGGTCCCGGTGGGCGCAGGGGATTCATTCGGTGGAGATCCCTCCCCTCCTTGTCCTGCCTGAGAATCCACAGCCGTTTGATGAGGACCTTGCATAGGGGCGGATTCGTGTTCGGTGCTTGGCGCCAAGCCAGGATTCCCCCCCATGGAAGGCCCTACCTTCTGAGGCTGGTTTTCCTTAAGGACCATGTCTATCACAGGAGGGGCCTCCAATTGGCCATCCCCTCCCAGGACATCGCAGGTCCCCTTGGCAGCGTCATAAGTCTTTAGTGGGGAGGCACAGGCCTTGACCCCGGCAAGGTTTAATATTTTTGCCAGCAGGTCTTTTGAGGGAAGCGACCGAAGGGGCCTGGCTTCCCTCTCCCTTCTAAGGGGGTTTGCCCTACCGAGCCGCTTTGATGTGGAGCGGCTGGCTAAGGGTGGCCTGCTGGCTTTCTTGGCAGTCCCCTTAGAAAGCATAGGAGGGACTGCCGCTGGAGATAGGGAGGTGCCCGAAAGCACCTCCAGAGAAGGGGGTGAGGGGGAGTCCCCTACACCCGTAGGCGTAGGAGAGGAGTAAGCCTCCTCTCCGGTTAAGAGGTATGGAGGGTCCCCTGCGCAAGCACAGGGGGGGGGGACCTCCATCTTTTCTGTGGAGCTGCACGAGGGCGGCTCCGTTGTTGTTATAGGGGGAATTAAGGGGAGATTTTTTTTTTTTCATCATTGGGCATGGTGACCCTCTTTGTTTTACGGGACGCAATCGCTCACCACCTCTTGCAGTAGCCCGCACTGCAAGAGGTGCTTACAGGCCCGGCAGAGCCAGGCGCCGCCATTTGGGACCACCCCTCCCGCCTTGTGGCCTGGCAGTCCTTCGGCATGGCGGCTCCACCTTGAACACGGCGTAATACGGATAGATTTTGAAGACGAGAGGAAAAGGGATGTGAGGAAGGTATGGGTGGGGATGAAGCAGGTTGTTAAAAGCCAACCACCCCAGACCGGAGCTCAGGGGTTAGGGGACATTGTCCCCTCCCCCCTCAGCCCCGATCCGGGACGATTGGCTGAGAAGAAGGTCAGCTTCTACCCTGTGAAATTAGAGGCTGACCAGAGAAAGTTGTGGGAGAGGTTGTATGAAAAGCGACGAGGTAGGATAGGAATACAGGCTATCTGAAGGAAGGAAGAGAGGCTAAGCTGGGGCCGGACGGGGCGCTGGATCCCGTCAGCACGGCGGCCAGGATGGCAAATCGCCGCGCCCCTTACGGGGTTATAGAAAAGAACGAGGATTTAAGTTTAAACCGCCGCAAGAGGCTTGCGATTTGCCTTCCTGGCTGCCATGATGATGTGATTCAGCGCCCCATCCGGCCCCAGCTTAACCTCTTCTCCTTTTTAAGACAGCCTGTGTTTCTCCCCTACTTCCTCACTTCCCGTAAAACCTCTCGCACAACTTTCTCTGGTCGGCATTTATTTTGACAGGGTATATGCTGACCTTCTTCTCAGCTAACTATCTGGGATCGGAACTGAGGAGTTAGGAGAAAATGTTTCCTAACCTATAAGCCAGGGTTTGGAATTGTTTTTTCTAACAACCTGCTTCATCCCCACCCATACTTTCCTCACATCCACTTTCCTTATCACTTCACTATCTATATTTTTACGCCGTGCCCAAGGTGGAGCCGCCAAGCCGAAGGGCTGTCAGGCCACCAGATGGGAGGGGTAGCATCTGGCTCTGCCAGCCCCATACGCACCCCTTGCAGAGCGGACTATGTGAGGGGTAATTACAGTCTGCCCTCTCGCAGAAAGAACAGGGTCCCTATGCCGGATGATGTAAAACCCCAAAACTAAACTCTCCCCCCTCACCATCGATGAATCCGCCTTCGGGTAGCTCCACTAAAAAAAGGAGTTCCTTCGCCCACCTGTGCTCTCGCAGAGGACTTTCTAAATCTCAATAACGGAGAGTACGCTTACTCCTCTCCATTGCCTATGGGTGTAGGAGACTCCACTCACCCCTTGTCTGGAGGTGCCCGCAGATGCCTCCCTCTTTCTAAGAGGACTACCAAGAACGCCAGTAAACAGTTCATAACAGATCGCTCTCCATTGAAGCGGCTCGGTAGGGAAGAGGGAAGACAGGGCCCATCGGCCGCTTCCCTCCAGAGACCTGATGGCTCATATTTTCCGCGTGACAACGCTGCCAATGGGAGCTCTAATGGCTGCGAGGATTGCCAAATGGAGCCCCTTCCCTCAGAGATAGACATGGTCATTGAAGCAACCCAGCCTCAGATGGTAGGGCCTTCCATTGGGGCATTTTTTTTTTTTTTTTTTAATTAAGGGGCTATCTGGCGACTCGTAAACAAACAGCCTAGTTCTAGGCTACTTTGAAAATTAAACATGAAACAATAAAAAGAAATAACAATAACAATAAAAAAGCAATAACAAAAACAAAAACAAAAACAACAACAACAACAACAACAACAATTAAACCGGGTTAAATGAAAGGGAGAAGGCCAGCCTCCCCCCAAAAGTCAATAAGTCCACTAGTCATGGTGCACGCACTCAGACTGGGACATTCGACAAGAATGTGCCGAACAGTCTGGGGGACTACGTAGTCATTGCAATCGGGCGCAGGCGAGCGCTCCATCAAATAGCGATGCGTCACACGAGTGTGTCCGATTCGAAGACGACAGAAAGCAACCTGAAGCCACCGCGGCATTGGGGGATAGGTCCATGGGAACAGTCGCGGCGCAATGGCACGCAACTTTAAGTTACCCTCGACCGTCTCCCATCTTCTTTGCCAAGCAGTCTGAAGAGCTGCCCGTATTCCTGCCATGTAGTCAGTGTGAGGAAGAGCGAAACGCTGGTCCGGTCGCAGAGTCCTTCGAGGACTTATTGGGGGAGGTTTGGCTCGCCATGCGAGTCTTTTTCTCCCTCCGTCTCGAAACCTTAAGCGGGCGCTGCGGCTTCGGAGGCGGGAGGGCCTCTTTTCGAGGAACCCCCATCTCCGAGCCACTCGCTCCACCTCGGGGCGTGAACGAAGAAGCCGAAGCTCCTTTGTTGCTGTCCTCCTTTCGGTGGACAGCTTTAGGAACCCCTGAAGATGGCCTAGCGACCATCTTCAGGGGTGTTGCCTCCTGTGAGTCTAACGCCTCGGTGGAGGCGTGTGGCCGTTTCGCCTTGCGGGAAACGGTCACGCTGGGGCAAGAGGGGGGAGCCCTGGTTTGAACCGGGGCTGGGTATGAACCTTTTTTGCCGCAAGCTTTACCAGGGGAGCGCCCGGGTCGGGTAGAGCCCGCAGAAGGGCTCCGAATGGGCGCGGAAACAACCGTGCTTGTTGGCCTGGATGGCCCAGGAGCAGAGGGTGCCTTTCGAACTACTGAGGCATATGACGTTCCAGGCAGAGCTGGGCGCACCAGGACCAAGTCCTTAGCCTCGCGGAATAAAAGTCTATCTTGAGCCTGAATGGCAAGGATTTATTTCTCTAGGAGATATGCACCACATTCCTTCGAAGAAGCAGGGTGCGGCTCTTCGCAATTGACACACTTGGCCACACAATATTTGAACTTATCGTGTGCGAGCTTGGAGCAATTTACACAGACTTCGGGTGACCCCGACTTTGCACGTCTACATGAGCGATTCGTATGGCCAAAGCGGTGACAGTAATAGCACCGCCGCGGCCGTGGCACGAATGCCTTCATGCGGTAGCGGTACCAACCGGCACGCACCGACTCAGGGAGCTTGTCACTATCGGACGTGACGAAGAGTGTAGGGGTGGGTCTCGAAGCCCCTCCCTGTTTTCTCATCACACGTTCGACCTTGACCGCCCCATGGTCGGCCAGCTCTAGGGTGATGTCCTCAATGGAGTAGTCAACGAGTTCCCTCGCATAAACTACTCCTTTCACAAAGTTCATGGTAGAGTGCGGCGTCACACTCACCGGGGTGCCATGAAGTGTCCGAAGAGCACTTATCTTTGCCGCCTCGGCGGGATTCGCCGCATTCGCCAGAAGGCTGCCGTCCGAGAAATGGGTCACCTTCGGCTCTCTACCAATTGCACTAGCTAATCCTCTCCTCTGATGGATCATGTTGCCCTTGGACAACATGGTGCCATCAGTGGTGCGAATAACGAGGAAGCGTTTGAAGCCAGCGGGCTCGAAAACGCCAGGTAACCTCTGAATGAGGCGCCCCGATGTCATCGAGGCTCCGCCCTGTGCACTCTTGGTGTTATTCTTAGTCAGAGGCTCCGCACACGAGGGGGTAGAGGGGCCGGATGTGCAGATCTTGGCTTGGTCGCCTACCAAAGTGGTAGCAGACCCATCCGTCCCCGCAGCTCCGCGGATGGAGAGGAGCCCCGAGTCTTCTTCTTCTTTTTAGTCTTTTTAGTATTTTTCTTTTTAGGAGAGGAAGGCGGGGAATGAACCCGCTTCTCACCTCCGCCGGCAGAAGCCCCCATGCCAGATGGGCCGGCGTCAGCCAGGTCCCTTTCCGAAATGGAGATGGTCCTGGTCGTCGTAGGGGCACCTGTCGGAGGAGATCCCTCCCCTCCTTTTACTGCCTCGGAGCCCTCAGCCATTTGAGGAGGACCTTGCATAGGGGCGGATTCGGGTTCGGTGCTTGGCGCCGAGCCCGAATTCCCCCCCATGGAAGGCCCTACCGTCTGAGGAGGAGGGGCCTCCAGTTGGCCATCCCCTGCCAGGACATCGAAGGTCCCCTTGGCAGTGTCACTAGTCTTGTGTGGGGAGGCACAGGTCTTGACCCCAGCAAGGTTTAAAATTCTTGCAAGCAGGTCTTTTGAGGGAAGCGACCGAAGGGGCCTGGCTTCCCTCTCCCCCCTAAGGGGGTTTGCCCTACCGAGCCGCTTTGATGGGGACCGGCTGGCTAAGGGCTGCCTGCTGGCTTTCTTGGCAGTCCCCTTGGAAAGAAAAGAGGTGACTGCCGCTTGGAAAAGGGAGGTGCCCGAAAGCACCCCTAGAGAAGGGGGTGAGGGGGAGTCCCCTGCACCCGTAGGCGAAGGAGAGGAGTAAGCCTCCTCTCCGGTTAGAAAAATATGGAGGGTCCCCTGTGCAAGCACAGGGGGGGGACCTCCATTTTTTTGCTGGAGCTGCCCGATGGCGGCTCCGTCGATGAGCAAGGGGGAGTTAAAGGGGTTTTAGGTTTTATTGATTCATCCATGGGCATGGTGACCCTATTTTTGCCATGGGACGCAATAGCTCACCACCTCTTGCAGTTGCCCGCACTGCAAGAGGTGCTTACAAGCCCGGCAGAGCCAGGCGCCGCCATTTGGGACCACCCCTCCCGCCTGGTGGCCTGGCAGTCCATCGGCATGGCGGCTCCACCTTTAGACACGGCGCATAAATGATAGATTTTGAAGACGAGAGGAAAAGGGATGTGAGGAAGGTATGGGTGGGGATGAAGCAGGTAGTTAAAAACCAGCCACCCCAGACCGGAGCTGATGGGTTAGGGAACATTGTCTCCCACCCCCTCAGCCCCGACGCGGGACGGTTGGCTGAAAGGAAGGTCAGCATCTACTCTGTGAAATTAGAGGCTGACCAGAGAAAGTTGTGGGAGAGGTTGTGTGAAAAGAGAGGAAACAAGTGTTTTGAAGGAAGGAAGAGAGGCTAAGCTCGGGCCGGACGTTCCATTGGGGCAAATCCGTGCTCGGCGCCAAGCACTGAACTCCAGTCCGCCCCTATACAAGGTTTTGCTCAAACGGCTCGGGCCTTAAGGCAGTACAAGGAGGGGAGGGATATCTTCCTCCGTATGGTACCCCTGCGACCGCTAGGATATTGTCCATCTCGGAGAAGGACCTTGCTGATGCCGGTCCATCCGACCTGGGGGCTCCTTGCGGCACATGGGGGAAACAAGTTTCATTCTTCGCCCTCCTCTCCTAAAAAAGATTAAAATACTCTGCGCTCCTCTCCATTCGTGGCCCTGCAGGGACGGGTCGGTCTACTACCACTTCGGTAAGCGACTCAGCCACGATCAGCATATCTGACCCATCTGTTTCTCCGGTTGTAGAGCCCCTGACTAATACCAAAAGTGATAGTGCCCTGAGTTCTGCCTCCGAAAAACCTACGGCCATTATCGTGAGGTTCTTCTCTTCGAAGAGGGTCCCCGCATATCTTCCGAACTAGGCCTGGAGGGCATATATCTTCAATGGAATTGCCGCGGACTCTGCGCCAACTGGGAGGAGCTGCATAGGTTTGTTTCCTCCCGTTCCCCGTTAGCTATCTTTTTGCTGGAGCCATGTTGTGCGCATGCCCCCTGCCCTCCCTCTCTGGTATAAGGGTTTGCGACCCAACCACCAAGGAATAGGGGCCGGGTGGGAGGATGTGAAATTTACACCAGGCATGATGTCTCCGTTCTTCTCTTCGCCCTAGATACATCCTCTCTGTCAGTAGCCTGGCAGCTGCAACTTGATAGGAGTTTTATACTGTTATTTATACGTAGATTCCACCGTCAGCCGACTTCGACGCGGGGGACTTTCACCGCGCCGTGTCATGGTTGCCTAGGCCCTTCCTCTTTTTCGTATATCTAAAGGGTAGACACCCCCTCTCGGGGGAATACTCAATTAATCCCCCGGGTCAAGTCCTTGCCTATCTGATAAACGAGCTTGAGATGCGTGTCCTAAACGTGGATGAGTTTACCGATCGAGAACCGAGAAACATTTCATTTTCCATTCTTGATCTATCTTTATGCTATCCGTATGCACAGCCTGATTTTGATTGAGGGCTAGTCGATGAACTCTATGGTAGTGATCACTTTGCCATTTCAATATCATTTTCTAGTCCACTGCTGCCCGAGAGCCCGCCCTGGTGATGCGTGGCTCGGGGAGGGCGGGGCTCTGTATTTCAGGAAATAAGAAACTTCTCTATCTCAGTCGAGGAGTTAAGGAAGGTATATGAGGCACGTTGAGTCCTTCTCGGCCTCCTGCTCACTGCGTGACTAACTATTATTCCTAGAATGTCTGGCCGTTTTGCACGCCGAACACTCTCGATTTGGTCATCCGAGTGTGAGAGAACCCTCAAGCAGAAGCGTTACACCTACATGCGCTATAAGAGCCGACCAAACAATTTCTCTGACGGTGGATTTTGTCTCACTAGGGCTATGTTACGGTATATTTCGAAGCAGGCTCGCCGCTCTTCTAGGCGGGCATACTTTTCTTCCTTTAACGGAAATACGCCTCTATCATAGGGCTTGAGGCAAGTTAAAAGGATTCGGAAAACTTCTCGAATACTCCCACCCCTCCCGTTCTCCAGTAGAATGGGAGCGCAATCTCGGACCCAGCCTACGTGGGGGATTCCTTCGCGACCGTTTCTCCGCATTCTATAGTCGGGATGCTGCTCCGCCAAGAATCAATGCACTACGTGATGTCACGGAGTAAACGAGACATAGCAGTTATGTTAGATTTGTTTTACTGGATTCGGGTGGAGGGTCTCCTCCCGGATTCCTGGTGAATCGCTACTGTGCTCGCCTTTCACAAACCGGTAAGAGATCACTCTACTCCAAGTGGTTTCCGCCTAATCTTTCTAACCTCTTGCGTGTAAAAGTTAATGGAGAAATTGGCAAATGTTAGAATAGCCTTTTTCGGGACAGCAAAGGCCATCTGTCTTCTGTACAGTGAGGCTTCCGTAAGTTCCACTCAGCGTCGGATACTCTGCTCCGACTGGAACATGTCTTCTGTGAGACCTTCCTTCATAGACAGCACTACGCCAAAGTATTTTCGAGCTGGAGAAAGCCTATGATATCGCATGGCGATACGGTATCATAGAGATTCTCCACATGATGGAGACGAATGGACGCCTCTCAGTCTTTATATCTGAAATTGTGCGAGATCGTCGATTCTGCTTACGGGTTGTGTGAGCCCTCTCTAGCCCAATGCAACAGGAAGAGGGTGTCCGCAGCGAAGTGTCCTCAGTGTCACACTCTTGGTCCTGAGCATCAACGACATCACCTCGGTGATGCCGGAAGATGATCTCGCTACACTCTAAGTGGACGACCTTTCGACCTTTTTTGACGCAGCCAAGATACAACCACGGGAGCGTCATTCCAACAGGCATTGAACCGCGTCTCTTCCAATGACGAAGCGCACAGGTTTCGGTTTTCCTTGACCTAGGTTAAGGTGGTACACTTCTGCCGCCATCCAAGGCTCCACCCTGAGCCAGACTTGTTCCTCAATAGAGGACTTTTGTAGGTGGGTGAATTGCACCGTTTAATTGGTCTTGTATACAAACGACGCCTTACCTGGGAAGCTAATATTGGCACCCTTAGTGAATCTTGTACCCGCGCCATGGATATTCTTCGTTCCGTGACGTTCAGCGCCTGGGGCGCTGATAGATCTACTACCTTACTTTTTTATTGATCATTTGTTTTTTCGAAGATTGACTACGGATGGGAGTTTAATTTATCCACAGCTGAGCCTGTATTGCGGGAAGTGGACTCGATTCACCTCACCGGCCTTCGCCTGGCGATCGTTTTTTTCCCGCAATTCTCCAATTAGAATTTACTTGTCGATTCTGGGGAGATGCCACTCTCACTACGCCGTACACAGTGGATTATTCGCTTGTTCGCACGAACCCGTCGCCTCCATCACTCGCCAACATCTCTCACTGCATCCACAGCTGACTTCAACGGTGCTTCTGCCGCCGAACGATGCCACTCGTACCCTAAGCCCTTCGTGTTTATGGCTAACAAACTCCTTTGAGTAATAGGTATAGCTCTTGGACCGGTGGTGCCCGTGGTTCTGCCTAGGATGGCACCTGGATGGTACCACTTTTGGCTATTTCTCGCCACGCCCCCGCTCCCAAAGCTTCTACAGCGCTAGAAGTGTTGCGTTCGACCTTTTTGGAGCAAACCTATTGTCACGCTGGAACAGTGCCAGTACATACGAATGGTTCAAAGTACCAAGAGGGAGTCGGCTTCTACGCCGTATTCCCTCTGTTTGAAGTCAATGAGGCTCTTCCGAACTGGTGGCAATACAACACTCGTTACGGGAGATCACGCGACGTGCCCGTTTCGGAGACCGGATTATGATTTATAGCGACTCACAAAGCGCCATGAGTGCTCTCCGGGCAGTGGAATCTCCATTGACCTACTCCCCAATGCCGTGAAGGCTTCAGGTTGCTTTCTGTCGTCTTCGAATTGGACACACTCGCGCGACTCACCGCCATTTGATGGAGCGCTCGGCTGTGCCCTACTGTGAAGACTGCGTTGTCCTCCATACTGTTCGGCTCATTCTTGTTGAATGTCCTAGTCTGGGCGATTTCGCGCACCTAACCTGTCCCCCTACCGGGATGGCCCGGGTCGCTACCGCACGTCATTTTTACCCGTGACGATTTTGTGCACATTGACTTGTCGACTTATAGACTTTTGTGGGGAGGCTGGCCTTTTCTCCTTTATTTAACTAGTTGTTTGTTTTTTTTCTTTTGTTATTTTTGTAGGTCACACGTTCCTGCACCTGTGGAAGGCGGACATTCCCCCGACGCCAGAGCTTGCTTTCTGCTTGTGGCCTTTTTCCTATTTTTATTGTTGTTTTTTACCACTGCAAGTACTCGGCCTTGGTAAATATGGCAACTAATGCCCAAGTAGGCAGTCATTAGATGAGCTCTTAAAATTTTTAAAAAAGCCCAAAAAACAAACAAACTATGTTTAAACTTCTTTTCTGATCCGAAAAAGGTTTAAAATTTCAAAAAAGTTAGCAAACAATTTAAGCATGATTAATCTTGTATTAAAATTAAAATAAAACGCTCGTAGATTGTAATACTGTAACAAAATTATATAAGTATACATTGCTTACATAAGTAAGTTCTTAGTTTGGTTCGGTTAGATTTTACTCTCATCATTTATTAGACTTCTAGAGTGTATAAAAGTGTATTGCATGAAATTATTGTGAGATAAAGCAAACGGATTACAAATGAATTTAACAAATTGATTTCATCAATGTTGCACCAATTAATTAAACTTAGGATCTTTTCTGTTTAATCGTCGAATTTCTACAGGAAATCGACTTGAGCCGCGCAGTCTCAGCTATAGGGCTTGTCGTAGAATGCCCCCCCTTTTTGTTCTAAGAGTGCTAATATATTGATATCTGAATATCTTAACGAACAGAGCCGTTCCGAAACACGTAAGGATATAAGAGAAAAGCACAATAATCTCAACATAAACTTATATTTTAACTTTAACCATTGAATACACAACATCTAAACATTAACTACAGCAATACTCTGAATATTATCATAAACAAGAATATATTAAATTAGTTTGACCCTACAAAATTGGTTAATTTATCTACACAGAAATGTTATTGACTTACGACGCGTGCCGTCTGGCCAGATGTAGAGGGGTGTTTTGGCGAGGGTAGCAGCTGGGGGGTCCACACGGTATTCCGGAGGGAGGGGGTTCTTCACGGACGAGAAAAATTACGGTGCTTTATGCAACACCAAGGTAGTCGTGGTCTCTCTGGCGAGAGGGAGTCGAACTTGGTTCTTAAACTAAGTTAACTTGGAGTGCGGTGTGACCACCGAGTAACGAGCTCGAGGGGGAGCTTTTCTCCTTCGTTACTTAATTCCTCATGGACGAGGACTGAACTCGGTGAGAGTCTTCTTCAAGGGCGAGGATCGATGAGAGGGGGTTTCTCTGACGAGAATAAGTTACTTAAAGTTTTGTTTGGTAACCAGGAACTAGCTCGAGGATGAGCTTCTTCTTAGTTCCAGTCTTCTTCAAGGGCGAGTATAACGGAGGTGGATTTCTCTGACGAGAATAAGTTGAACTTGGTTCCTCAACCAAGTTTACTTATAAGTTCGGTGTCTTTAGGGTCTTTCATGGCGCCGAAATAGGCGACGCTGCGGTTACGCACTGGACCCGCCGATGCCTTCGGCCTGATGTCTTTGCAGTAACCGCCTTGAGACTGCACCACGAGTGAACGGGTGGGACAGGGAAGTGACGATTCCCCTACAGGGCTGAATGTATGATCAGTGGATGGTTTTTACTACAATATTGGTTTGTTCTTTAAATAAATAATATATCCACACTGGCTAGGCTTAAAACACTTAAACTGATCTATCCTTATCTATGCGCTATGATTGGGTAGGGTTTGATTAGAGTTAGATATATGCTATTAAAAGCAACTGAAATTTAGGTTTAAATACAAACTGATTTAAGAATGCGTAGAAAATCAAACTCACAAAGGCTGTAGGCCTTGAAATATTAAAGGTTAAAGTTGAACGCTTACATATACAAAATATATCTGGGTAATATACCAATAATAATAAGAGCAAAATCGTCTCCAAACTATAATTATTAGTAATTGAATGATTTCAAATTTAATGAAACAAGAAACTAAATAAAACCAATTCACTTAACGATATGACAAGAAGTTCAATGTAACTGTTTGAAATCTAAAAAAAAAAAAAATCTTAGGAAATTAAATTTATAAACAGGAAAATAATTCTCCTAAAATTCAAAAGCGGCTTTTGCAAATCGTATTAAAATCCTTTTTTTCAAATTTTCACACGAAATAAGAGGGTGTAGGAAAATAGAAAAAGGAAAAAGAAAGATGGATATTTGAATAGGCAAATAAAATAGAAAGATGGAAATAAAGATAGAAACAGAGAGAGCGTAAAAAGAGAGTTAGAGTTTGTAGGTATGTACGATAGAGAAGAGAGAGTAAGTGTGTGAGAGAGAGGAGAGAAGGAAGATACGAAAGCGATGGTGCTAGAGTAAGAAAGTGAGAGTATTTAGAAAGAGATAGAGAGTGTTTTTGCGAGATATTGATTGAGAGAGAGATAAAAAGAGATAATCTAAGAGTGAAATATTTTAAAAAAATGAGAGAGAGATAAAATGAGACAAAAAGAGAAAGTGATAGATAAAACTAAATATATAGAGAGAAAAAGCAAGATTGAATGTTTGTGTGTGTGAGACAGAGAAAAGGAGAGAGCTTGACAGAGAGAGATTGAGATAATGAAAGATAAGTAGAGAGATAAAGAGAATCACATAGAGTGTAGTTGAGAGAGATCGAAAGGGAAGTGACATAGAGACTCAGTCACATCATTTGCGATCTATCTTTGAACAAGTTGACAAAGAAAGAGAGAGTGTATGAGAGATATATTGGCAAAGTAAGGTTGGATTTGAGAAATAGAGTAGCAGTAGGAATGTGACAATAAATTATATGAACAATCCGTAACTTACAAGACCTTGCCTTTCATAATAATAGGTGCATTGACATGCATATCTTTGCTTAACTATTTACAATAGCTGGCACGGAAACCTGAAACAATACCTGCTTGGCTTGAAATTAAAAAGTTAACTAGGAATTGTTTGATAAGTTTCATTCTCGTGATATGGAGAAATAAAGGCTGTTCGAGTTTTTTCTCATGTATACAAACATATATAGATATCGAATTATCTAACTCCTACTTCCTTAAATATACGAGTAACGACTGGTCTTCTTAGCCACCTTTTGCGGGCTTTATACTTTAGAGCTTATTTAATTCTGTATATTTAAAATCTCATTTAGTTTTCTTTTGAATGTGTCCATTCTATTACTTGTTCCAAACGATGAAATTTAAACAAAAAATAGCCTATAAAGGGAGATTCTCTAAAATGCATCAGCGAGAGTTTTATCTAACTGTTCCTCGTAGCGTTGCTCTTTATTTCAAAACGTGTTTGATAGTCTTAGGTATGATATAATTAATATTTTTTAGGTCTGTATTAGCTTGCCTTACATTCGTTTACTTTCCAGATTGAAAAGGTTGAATTGCTTAAGTCTTATTATGTAGTTACAGTTTATTAGAGAGGGTATTAATTTAGTAGCTCAACGACGCTCTTTCTCAAACAAATCAACGTCACCCTTCATAAGCAGAGACCAGAAATGTACATATTATTTCAAATATCGCGAGATCGAGAGAATGAGAGGAATCGTAAATGAGCGGCAGTTACTTAGAGCGTTTGACATTAGAGAGAAATATCTTAGTGCCAAAGAGAGAGATAAAGAGTTACAAAGAGTTGCAAGTATGGCAAGCTCCTTAGAAAAACTTTTTGATTCATAATGAAAAGATATTTGTGTAAGACATATAACCTAATATCTATAAATTTGATTTTCTAAGTTGAGGAAAAGTAGACAGTAAATATGAAAGCTCTCCCCACCCTCCTCACCTACCGCCTCGCAGACAGGGAGAATTGAAAAGATTGGGTTAGAATAAAAGACGCAATCAGGAATTTGGCAAGCAAATACGTTTAAAACCTATGTAGTTATAATAATAATAAAAATAAAACAAGTAACAGTACAAAAAAATTGAAATTTTATATACATAGTGACCTTCAAGACCTTTAGCCTCAACAGGGCGCCCATCCATCGAGTAAGTAAAGACCGGACAAAAGAGGTAGGTTTTGAGAGTCTACTTTAGAGCGCCAGGTGAATAAAAAGAGCGTATCTCGGCGAGAAGAGCATTCAACAGCTTAGGAACCACTACAGAGAGAGAGAGCAGGATCACCCATGCACGAGTGACGAGTGTGAAGGACTAAAAATAGGAGGGCATTTCCCGAGCGAATATTTTTTGTAACGTTGACGCTATCACTGTATAGGACAGGTACAGGGAACTTGAGCCTGAACGTTTGAAACAAATTTGAGAAGACAAATTGTAATGTTTGGAACTGAAGTGAGAAAAGAGTTTCAGTACCCAAGGCTAGAGGCAAAAAGGAATGTATGGCTATCCGAAAACTGCTTAGTCAAATTGGGACCGAGTACAACTGAGTTTACATACAAGGCAGCGAGCCGATTTGTTGATATTAACTAGCTGCAAATTTAAATCAAATTAACTGACGAAGGAAACACCCAGGTTCCTAACGTGGTCAGAAAACGCGATCGGTAAACCACCTAGATTGAAATAGTGGGCTATATTTTTAAGGTGATTGACTTCTGTTAAAGCGCCCATCAAAGGAACCTTAGTTTTGTATGGTTGCCTAGAACTGAACAAAATACCCTAAATGGGGGGAAACCAATGTGCTATATAAATTTGGAGCCATGTTATATTTCTATATTCACGTGGCACCTTTATATACCACACGATCTTGGAAGCCTTTTAGTTGATTTTTTTTTTTTTAATTAAGGGGCTATCTGGCGACTGCCGACTAAGGCATAAGTTGCCGTAAACAAACAGCCTAATTTAGGCTACTTTAAAAAATTAAACAGAAAACAATGAAAAGGAATAACAATAACAATAACAAAGCAATAACAAAACAATTACAAAAACAACAACAACAATTAAATCGCGTTAAATAAAAGGGAGAAGGCCGGCCTCCCCAAAAAAGTCAATAAGTCCACCAGTCAAAGTACACGCACTCATCCCGAGAACAAGGGACAGGCGGTAGCGACCCCGCCCATCCCGGTACCGGGACAGGTGTCGTGCGCGAAGATCACCCAGACTGGGACATTCGACAAGAATGTGCCGAACAGTCTGGGGGACGACGCAGTCGTTGCAATAGGGCGCAGGCGAGCGCTCCATCAGATAGCGATGCGTCACACGAGTGTGTCCGATTCGGAGACGACAGAAAGCAACCTGAAGCCGCCGCGGCATTGGGGGATAGGTCCATGGGAACAGTCGCGGCGCAATGGCACGCAACTTTAAGTTCCCTTCGACCGTCTCCCATCTTCATTGCCAAGCAGTCCGAAGAGCTGCCCGTATTCCTGCCATGTAGTCGGTGTGAGGAAGAGCGAAACGCTGGTCCGGTCGCAGAGTCCTCGCGGACTCTTTGGCACCCTCATCGGCGCGCTCATTCCCCGCAATTCCTACATGTCCAGGAACCCAGCAGAAGATAATCTCGACATCTGCCCGGCTCGCCAAAACCGTGGCGTCACGGATATCGCGAACCAGGGGATGCGGAGATTCCAATGCCCCGAGAGCACTCAGGGCGCTTTGTAAGTCGCTATAGATCACAATCCGGTCTCCGAACCAGGCACGTCGCGTAATCTCCCGTACCGAGTGGTGTATTGCCACCAGCTCGGCCGTGAAGACAGACGCAGCGCCTGGTAGAGCCCCGCTGACTTCAAACAGAGGGGATACGGCGTGGAAGCCGACCCCCTCTTGGGACTTGGAGCCATCCGTATACACTGGCACGGTACCAGCGTGACACGATGTGTGTTCCAAAAAGGTCGAACGCAATACTCCCGGCGCAGTACAAGCTTTGGGAGCAGAGGCGTGGCGACAAATAGCCAAATGTGGTACCCTCCAGGGTGGCGTCCTGGGCAGAACCAGGGGCGCCACCGGCCCGAAAGCTATATCTACTTCTCGAAGGAGTTTCCTGGCCCTAAACCCAAAGGGCTTAGGGTATGACTGGCGTCTCTCGGCGGCATAGGCACCATCGAGATCAGCTGCGGATGCAGTGAGAGCTGTTGGCGACTGAGGGAGGCGCCGGGCTCGCGCGTACAGGCGAGTGATGCACTGCACGCGGCGCAGAGCGAGTGGCATCTCCCCAGCATCGACCAACAGGCTCTCAATGGGGGAAGTGCGGAAGGCACCGGTCGCAAGGCGAAGGCCGGTGTGGTGGATCGAATCCACCTTCCGCAATAAACGCTCGGCTGCGGATGCATAAAACTCGCATCCGTAGTCGAGCTTCGAGCGAACAAAGGATCGATAAAAAAGTAAGGCGGTAGCCCTATCAGCGCCCCAAGCGCTGAACGTCACGGAACGGAGAATGTCCATGGCGCGGGTACAAGAGACCCTAAGGCTGCGAATATGAGCCTCCCAGGTGAGGCGTCGGTCGAATACAAGACCAAGGAAACGGTGCGACTCAACCACATCCAGGCGCACCCCATTAAGAAACAAATCTGGGTCGGGGTGAAGCCGTGGATGGCGGCAGAAGTGCACCACCTTAGTCTTGGCCAAAGAAAACCGAAACCTGTGCGGTCGGCATAGTGAGAGACGCGGTTCAATGCCTGTTGGAGTCGACGCTCCAGAGTTGGCATCTGGGCCGCGCCAAAAGAGATCGAAAGGTCGTCCACGTAGAGCGTAGCGAGAACATCTTCCGGCAGCACCGAAATGATGCCGTTGATGCTCAGGGCAAAGAGTGTGACACTGAGGACACTTCCCTGCGGGACACCCTCTTCCTGCTCCTTTGGGCCGGAGAGGGCTCCCCCCACCCGTACGCGGAATCGACGATCTCGCAAAAATTCAGATATAAAAATTGGGAGGCGTCCCCTCGCCCCCATCGTGTGGAGAGTCTCCATGATACCGTATCGCCATGCGGTATCATAGGCCTTCTCCAGATCAAAAAACACCGTGGCGTAGTGCTGTCTACGAAGGAAAGCCTCGCAGACGGCACTTTCCAGTCGGAGCAGAGCATCCGACGTGGAGTGGAACTTACGGAAGCCGCACTGTGCAGAAGACAGATGGCCTCCGCTGTCCAGGAAATAGGCTAATCTAACATTTACCAATTTCTCCATCAACTTGCACACGCAAGAGGTTAGAGAGATTGGGCGGAAACCGGTCGGAGTAGAGTGATCTCTCCCCGGCTTGCGAAAGGCGAGCACAGTAGCGATTCGCCAGGAGTCTGGGAGAAGAACTTTCACCCAGATCCTGTTGAACAAATCTAACAGAAAGGCCATGCCTCGCTCACCCAGGTGTCGAAGCATGGCGTACGGGACATCGTCCGGACCATGGGCGGTGTCCGCGCACGAAGCGAGAGCGGAACGCAACTCACTCACAGTAAACTTGTCGTTGAAGGGTTCTCCGCCTCTGGAGGTAAAGTCCAGCCGGCGGCCTTCCGCGACATCACGACGTGCATTGAATGCTGGCGGAGCAGCATCACGGCTAGAGAATGCGGAAAAAGCGGTCGCTAAGGATTCCGCCACGGACGCGGGGTCCGAGATTGCGGTCCCATTCTCCTGGAAAATTGGAGGGGGGTCCTGCGAGAACTTGCCCCGAATCCTTTTGACTCGCTTCCACCCTCAGCTAAAGGGGTCTTCCCGTTAAGTGAAGACACGTATGCCCGCCAAGAAGAGCGGCGGGCGTGCTTCGAAATATACCGGAACCTAGCCCTAGCCCGACGAAATTCAGCGACAGTGAAATCGTTCGGGTAGGGCTTATAGCGCATGTAGGCATAACGCTTCTGTTTGAGGGCCGTCTCACACTCGGCCGACCACCATGGGAGTGGTCGGCGTGCAAAACGGCCAGACGTCCTAGGAATAGTAGTCAGGCCTAGCGACCATCTTCAGGGGTGTTGCCTCCTGTGAGTCTAACGACTCTGTGGAGGCGCGTGGCCGTTTCGCCTTACGGGAAACGGTCACGCTGGGGGAAGAGGGGGGAGCCCTGGTATTAGCCGGGGCTGGGTGTAAACCCTTTTTGCCGCTAGCTCTACCAGGGGAGCGCTTGGGTGTAGTAGAGCCCGCAGAAGGGCTTCGAATGGGCGCGGAAACAACCGTGCTCGTTGGCCTGGATGGGCCAGGAGCAGAGGGTGCTTTTCTAACTATTGAGGGATATGACGTCCCAGGCAGAGCCGGGCGCGCCAGGACCAAGTCCTTAGCCTCGCGGAATGAGAGTCGATCCTGGGCCTGAATGGCCAGGATTTCTTTCTCAAGGAGATATGCACCACATTGCTTCGAAAAAGCAGGGTGCGGCTCTCCGCAATTGACACACTTGGCCACACACGATTTGGACTTATCGTGTGCGACCTTGGAGCAATTTACACAGACTTCGGGTGACCCCGATTTTGCACGTCTACATGATCGATTCGTGTGGCCGAAGCGGTGACAGTAATAGCACCGCCGCGGCAGTGGCACGAATGCCTTCACGCGGTAGCGGTACCAACCGGCACGCACCGACTCAGGGAGCTTGTCACAGTCGAACGTGACGAAGAGTGTAGGGGTGGGTCTCGAGGCCCCTCCCTGTTTTCTCATCACACGTTCGACCTTGACCGCCCCATGGTCGGCCAGCTCTAGGGTGATGTCTTCTATGGAGTAGTCAACGAGTTCCCTCGCATAAACTACTCCTTTTACAAAGTTCATGGTAGAGTGCGTCGTCACACTTACCGGGGTGCCATGAAGTGTCCGAAGAGCACTTATCTTGGCCGCCTCGGCGGGATTCGCCGCATTCGCCAGAAGGCTCCCGTCCGAGAAACGGGTTACCTTCTGCTCTCTACCAATTGCACTAGCTAATCCTCTCCTCTGATGGATCATGTTGCCCTTGGACAACATGGTGCCATCAGTGGAGCGAATAACGAGGAAGCGTTTGAAGCCAGCGGGCTCGAAAACGCCAGGTAACCTCTGAATGAGGGGCCCCGATGTCATCGAGGCTCCGCCCTGTGCACTCTTGGTCTTAGTCAGGGGCTCCACACACGAGGGGGTAGAGGGGCCGGATGTGCCGATCTTGGCTTGGTCGCCTACCAAAGTGGCAGCAGACCCATCCGTCCCCGCAGCCCCCACGGATGGAGAGGAGCCCCGAGTCTTTTTCGTCTTTCTTGTCTTTTTCTTCCTTTTAGGAGAGGAGGGCGGGGAATGAACCCGCTTTTCACCCCCGCCGGTAGAAGCCCCCAGGCCAGATGGACCGGCCTCAGCCAGGTCCTTCTCTGAAATGGAGAAGGTCCCGTTGGGCGCAGGGGATTCATCCGGAGGAGATCCCTCCCCTCCTTGTCCTGCCTGAGAATCCACAGCCGTTTGATGAGGACCTTGCATAGGGGCGGATTTGGGTTCGGTGCTTGGCGCCAAGCCCGGATTCCCCCCCATGGAAGGCCCTACCTTCTGAGGCTGGTTTTCCTCAAGGACCATGTGTAACACAGGAGGGGCCTCCAATTGGCCATCCCCTCCCAGGACATCGCAGGTCCCCTTGGCAGCGTCATAAGTCTTTAGTGGGGAGGCACAGGCCTTGACCCCGGCAAGGTTTAATATTTTTGCCAGCAGGTCTTTTTAGGGAAGCGACCGAAGGGGCCTGGCTTCCCTCTCCCCCCTAAGGGGGTTTGCCCTACCGAGCCGCTTTGATGTGGAGCGGCTGGCTAAGGGTGGCCTGCTGGCTTTCTTGGCAGTCCCCTTAGAAAGCATAGGAGGGACTGCCGCTGGAGATAGGGAGGTGCCCGAAAGCACCTCCAGAGAAGGGGGTGAGGGGGAGTCCCCTACACCCGTAGGCGTAGGAGAGGAGTAAGCCTCCTCTCCGGTTAAAGAGGTATGGAGGGTCCCCTGCGCAAGCACAGGGGGGGGGGACCTCCATCTTTTCTGTGGAGCTGCACGAGGGCGGCTCCGTTGTTGTTATAGGGGGAATTAAGGGGAGATGTTTTTTTTTTTCATCATTGGGCATGGTGACCCTCTTTGTTTTACGGGACGCAATCGCTCACCACCTCTTGCAGTAGCCCGCACTGCAAGAGGTGCTTACAGGCCCGGCAGAGCCAGGCGCCGCCATTTGGGACCACCCCTCCCGCCTGGTGGCCTTGCAGTCCTTCGGCATGGCGGCTCCACCTTGAACACGGCTTAAAACGGATAGATTTTGAAGACGAGAGGAAAAGGGATGTGAGGAAGGTATGGGTGGGGATGAAGCAGGTTGTTAAAAGCCAACCACCCCAGACCGGAGCTCAGGGGTTAGGGGACATTGTCCCCTCCCCCCTCAGCCCCGATCCGGGACGATTGGCTGAGAAGAAGGTCAGCTTCTACCCTGTGAAATTAGAGGCTGACCAGAGAAAGTTGTGGGAGAGGTTGTATGAAAAGCGACGAGGTAGGATAGGAATACAGGCTATCTGAAGGAAGGAAGAGAGGCTGAGCTGGGGCCGGACGGGGCGCTGGATCCCGTCAGCACGGCGGCCAGGATGGCAAATCGCCGCGCCCCTTACGGGGGCCTTTTAGTTGATTTCTATGCATTGAACGCTGAAGTTATGATCATTTAGCATGTTGAAATTTGCATGCGAGATGAATTACCTTACACTTATTTCAATTCAAAGGTAGTTTCCATTCTCTAAACCAATTTTATCTGAGTTTTTTATCTTTCTGTAGTTCGTCTGCATCTTCTTACCATACTACTTATTTTCCAACTTTAGTGTCATTTGCAAATTTGGAAATTTTTAACATAAGATAAATGTCCAAATCATAGATGTAGATTATGCATGGGGCTAAAAATTAACCTTGAGGTGCTTCACTTGACTTTTTGTCTAATCATCAGCGAACCCATTGACTATGACTCTAAGGTATCTATTCGTAATTCAATCTTCAATCAACTCACCATCTTTCATTTTATTCCTAGTCTTCTAACATTGCCCTAAACAATTTTTGGGGAAGGTTATCGAAGGCTTTTTTAAAATTGAAGTATACAATATCAATCAGCTACTGATTATCATATTGCTTAAGTACATAATGGAAGTACTCCCGTAAATTATCGAGACAAAAGCTATTTCTTCTGAATATATATTGTGCGTCTGTAACCAATTCTTTTGCTTTAAAATGGATTAATATTTTCTCAGAAATAAGGTATTCTAGAGGTTTTCCAACAATTAACGTTTAACTAATCGGTCAATAATTTTTAACTTGCGCACTACAGACCATTTTTATCTTACGCATTATGTTTGCATGCACCCAGTTATTAAATACAATTCCATTCTGTAATTATTCATTAATTCTTTGCAAAATCTTTGATAATAGCATCTTCAAATTCCTTCAGGAATCTAGGGTAAAACAAATCTAGGCCTGGTGATTTGTTCAGATTCATTTAATTCATTAAACCACTACCATTTTCGGGAGCCTGAGATTCCATATTCTTGAAAGTCATTTCTTTTATATGTATATGTACAATCGTTATCTCTCAGTTGGCCGATATTATTCTTTCTTGACTTCCTATTTTTGAATAGAGCAAAAAATAACTTTAGTTAATATTAAAATTTTGCGCAATTTAATTTCTTTTATATTGATATTTTAATGTTTCTTATTTTTTGCCTTAAATAATAATATTGGTCTTTAATGAGTTTAGATGGCTTACCATTTGGTATTCCTTTCTCAGGATTTTTATTTTTGGTTTAACTATGTATGTGGTATCGTGATTAGTAAAAGAGCTTTAAATTTTTAATCTGGTCATATTTTCTTTCGTTTTCCAGAAGAAAATTCCTAAAATATTTCCAAGCATTATTCACAGCTTCATCAGGAGTATCATATTCTGCTAAACTTATTTTCGTTGCTTTCTAATTCTTTAGGTTGAAATGAAGTCTGTCTACTTTGGTTTTCTTTCCTAGGTCGCTATTTTTTATATTAGACTCTATTAAATAGTGATCACTTTCGTCAATATTTTCAAACCAATTTAATGCATTGAACGATCAATAATTCCTAATACTTTCTCTTCATTATTGTTCACGGGCGTCTCAGCCTAGTAAAATTACCTATTCCTATCGATGAAATCACACTCAAAATCTACAATTATAATTCCTTGTCTTTAACATAATTATTAATTCTTGAATTGATTCAAATATCTTTACTCAGTGTTATCAAAATACATTTTCTCTCGCAAGAATTACTACCATAATTCCTTTGTCTGTTTTACCTTTGATTGTATCTGTTAGTGAATGGAATTGTAAAATGACCTGTTTGTTTAATCCGATTCAGGCTATTCCATATTAAACGTAAGTATCATTATTTCCAACAAGCACTATAACTGAACTATCTTCTATATTAATTTTCAATTTTTCAATCTCCTCTTCGATTTGCTTAATTGTACCACCTAAGATAACAACGGAATTTCCTATGTTTAATCTCCTTTCAACAAAGTGATGATAGTGTTATGTTAGTAAATAATCGTCAATAAGGAACGTCTGAGAGAGAGTAAGAGACTGTGTTAGAGATTGTTAAAAGTGTGTAAGAAATTATGTGAGAGAGTAGGGTATATACTCTAATGCGAAGATAGGAGAACCACTTAGAATCTACATCACACAAATCATTGAGGCACTCGAAAACTACAGTCAAATGAACTTTGAGTAATTTAGTAATTTTTCCAAAATCATATTAAATATACACAATGTAACCATGGTTTTGTTTATAGAAAAACTATTTATGGAAGTCAAAATTAGAGCCTACACATTAAATGTGGTAACTCTCACAAATTCTACTTACACACAAGCTAAAATGCAAAATTCAACGCCAAATTCGAGTTAGCATGTAGAAATAAGAGAAAAAATGCTAATTAGAAGAATAGAGATACTACAACCCGCCTCTTACTGAAGTCCACTAGCGAATAATGGAAGCAAATGATATTGAAATCTTTAAATTCGGCACATAAATACGAAAGGATATATCAGTAAGGAACGATTATCAGAAAGATTGACCCATATATTATACTCATCTTGTAATATGGAATAGGTAATTAAGAAATTAAAATAAACATAGACAAGTCTACCTCCATAACAAACAACCTAAGGAAAAAGAAATGACACGGAAGTTATAGCAATGAAAAGCGACCTTAACGACACCAAGATACCAATAGAAGACAAAGAATATAAAACTGTTAAAATTGAATTAGAAATAACTCCATTGTTAATAGGGACTGAATATCAACCACTTAGATATTTATTTACTAGTTAATAACTTCTTAAAGATATTCGAACAAGGGCAGCCAACAATATTAATGGTTGACCTAAATAAAAGAAGCCAAGCAACCGGAAACAGAAGAAAAAATAATGCTTATGGCAACATACAAATGATATTAGAAATAACATTATAAAAAGAGTGTGTCCCTATCTCCACCCTAATATTCATAATAACAGCTTAAAAACATAGAGATTGTAATAAGTAGCTGTAATATGCCACTAAATTTCATAAATAACTCATACGTTAATTGCGAATAGAGACCATGTAGTTACACAGCTATAGTTGAATCAAAATGCAATTCAGCTATCTGCAATTATTAGGAAGCGAATAGCAGAGCTAATTGGAGGAAATATAAAGAATTTTTATCTTTGGATCCAAGAGGAGTTCAAATACGCTTAATTCGAAAGATCGACAGATAAATGAAACGATTAACGTATGCCATAGGGGACGCAGACTAGAGAAACCTCCATTAGCAAAGTTACCGGATACAAAAACACCACGAATTGACCACCGTGACATAAACAAGAGCAAAAAGATAAAAAGCACAAAATTAGTATAGATAGAAGGACATAAATAGATGATACATTTAATAAGTGAACAACAAGAAAAAAAGCTCTGATCAACTTATTAAGCAAAGGAAAACTAGCTAGCAATAAACAGAGCAAGATGGTCACAAGCAAAAATTAAAATACAAATAAAGGGTGAAAAAGTTAAATAAATCCTCCAGGATTAGGAAATAGAAAATAAATAGAGCCGTAAATTTTAGTCAGTTTTATAAATTTTACCTGGAAAAGATGAGTAACTACGTGCAGAAACAGAAGAAAGGTCGCATTAGTTGTTACGGAAAAACATAAATACGATTACACCTGCCTAATAGAGTTGACCCAAACAAGCAGCAAGAATATTGCCCTTTCCTAAACCACGCACACCTCTAAGTCTCCTACATAGTTACAGAGCTAGTTCGCTGTTAGCTTTTACTGGTAAAGTATTTTAAAAAACAATAACAAGATAATTATTGGAAGACATAGAAAAAACATTCTTTATAACAATTTCCAGTTTGGATTAGAGAAGAACCATAACCCTCTGAATAATAATAGGAAAAATAGCACAAGCGAAAGCAAACACAAAATCTAGCAAAGTAGCGCTAAGAGACGCAGAGAAAGAATTTGATAAAGTCGCGATCAGTGGTTTACATTATAAGATCCTAATCCCCCAAATAAAAAGAAATGGAGAGAATTGTCTGTGACTATAGATCCGAAAAAAGGCAAAATTTTCAAATAGAAAATATATAGGACTAGAAATTGAAGTGAAAACCTGGGTGCCACAGGAAGTATGTGTGATTCTCACGTTAGACACAATATAAACATCAGGCATGCCTTTACCACTCATACACAGGGAATCAACATCCATTTCGTAGATGATAACAGCTGATGCATAATATCCCACAGCAGAAATGACAAATGCCACAAGATTAACGGTAATGGAAGCGAAAAACATGAACAGATTCGAAAAAAAATGGAAAATAACGAGAAACATTCAGAAATTTACCGTAATTAAAATTGTATAAAGATGGCTGATATCATTCATGAAGGAGAAAGGTACTACTGGATAATCAAAGCCATAATTTTGAGGCTAATTATAACATCAAAAGTATTTATGAGCCATCAGAAGGAAAGGATCCGAAGAACGAATCCAAATCTACTTTTACCTTATTCGCCCCGAGGCAAACATTAATATAACCGCAATAACAATGCATATGATTTCACAAACAAGAATAAAGGATATGCAAGGGGTTACAAAATAAAGTCCGAATATTAATAGCAGGTTCCAACATAATAGAAATGAAAATAAATAGAGACTTACATTAATATTCCAATTCAAAACCAATCAATAAGATCCTCGGGAAAAGAGTAGAAGATATGAGAGAGGTAATTATCAAAGGCCTAAATTGAATTTCTATTCCCAACGAACAGCACGCACTAAACTTTCATCCTGAAGCTGACGTTATCAGCTTTACGTGATAAAATCAGGAAGAACAGAAAAATGAACAATATAAAAACCTACTAAAACAAAACTAAAACACAAGGAATACGACGAAAATTACCGAACCGCAATTAAAATATTGTTAACGGAAAAGAAAACCGAATTTTAAAAACCGACTTATAACTGCAAATGAAAACCGAACATGAAACACGAATATTGAAAAATAACAAACATGGAATATTGACGATTAAGATAACAGAAATCGAAAATTATAAATCCGCAAAAACGGGCAAAAATAACAAAATATTAGGCTAAAAAAAGTTAATTCAAAGATAATATAGTGTATGCTTGTTATGGATAGACATTAATCAGCAGGTTTTCTAAGTCCTTTGGGCATGAGAAATAGTAATTTTTCACCTATGACTACCTAGGTACCTCATCCTGTTCCTTTCTAAAGATAATCTCTATTAATTTACTTTTTCGCTTTCCTACTAAAAACCTACGAAGCCTTGCTCTAGTTGAGTTGAGGACCAGAAGTATGCGGAGTTTCTCCAGCAACAATTTGGGCATACGATTCCAGGTCTTCTGTCGCTCCCACTAACTGGAGGAACGTAAAAAGTGTGGAGGGAGACGGGCGAGCCGTATTTTACCTCCTTAAAATTATAAAATTAGGCTGCATGTAATTTAAAAATAAGATTCCGCGATATGGATTTTATTTCGATTTGAATCATTCTGGCTAAGTTTTTGACTCTGAGGTCTCTAAAATGTTTAAGATAATGTAAATCGACAATTTATATTTGACTGATATAGGGAAGATCAAACGGCTTGCACTAACCAGAACGATAACTATTGAGCAAACTCTGTTTGATAGTTCTTTAGTAGGAAGGATTGAATACATGGTTGTTTCCCTTAGTTAAGAAAATAAGAGTAGGAGAGAAAATTGGAAGAGTGTAAATTCTAAGCCAAATGTCAAGGAAGAGTCCTATGTCCCATTAAATCATTGAAGAGTAGCCTAAAGCCCCCTTCTTAATGATGCTTAGTTATATAGGAAGAAAATAAAACGCTGACTGCAGTAAATAGCTACGAGTAAGAATCGACATAGTTTCATGAGCAAAAGTTAGTTCAACTTCCAAAGTTTCAATGAGAATTGCCGATATTATGCTTATGAGTTATTATATTGTCATTAAAAGTATAATAGAGAATAAAAGGGGCCCATTAGCCAAATTATAATTACAGTCTGATTTTGGAAATGGATATTATACCACTGGTATATCTGTTACATTGCTAAATGAAAACATTGATCATTTTGCGTAATAATATGGCTGAAAGAAAAAGATTAATGTCATTTTGGGTAATGATATTGCTGAATAAAAAGATTGATGTTATTTTGGGTAATGATATTGCTGGAAAGGCCGACATATAAATTTCCGTGGTCGGATACGAACACTGATTGAAGAATCTCGACAAATTTGAACAGATAGTGAAGCATATTTTCCCCTTCTTGTGCAATAACCAAGTGGATGGAAAGATTGGGGATACGATTAGACCTCAATAGATTTAAGACTGGAATTCAATTTAAAAAATGGATGACGACAAAGTACATTCCTTAATAAGGAGAACTAGTCACGATAAGATTTATCAGAAAATTGACAGATGATTTAATATTAGAAAGTTAGTTTGAGGCGAGCGAGGGCGTATCAATGATAAATACTTGTAGTGGAAGCATTGCCCTGGATGGGAAATGAGAAGAATTCAGATTTAGGAAAAGAAGCTATAAGGACAAACAATGCGCAAGTGAGGACATGAATAATTTTCCAAATAATAAAAATAATCAATATGAAAGTTAAGCAAAATAATGAAAGGTGAGCAATGGAGCTCTCACTTATTCTGATTTATGACCATACGAACTTCAAAAGTTTCAATAATTCCAAGACTAACCATGGGAGGACTTTGGCAGGTATATCATTTGAAAGAGAATGAAAATCAACATAGGGGTTTAAATTTCGTTAGAATCGGCCGAATAGTTATGATGTTATTTCCAAAACAATATAATTCCCGCCGGGCTAAGCTTGGGAGAAACTTGTGAATTATAGCATTCCAAGAAAATGTGAAAGAATATCAGGGATACATATTTCGTTAGAAGTGGCTTAATAGTTACAATGTTATTAAAAAAACAACAAAAAGCAAAACAATGAGTGACCAACCAACTGACATCTTGAGATGTAAAGTCTCACGCGTCTAGACTCTGACACGACTAAATGGATGGTGCCAGTTGAAAAAAAAGCGAGTAATTATTACTTTTCACTATAAATACTTTTATAACAGACATAACGGTTATCCGTTCTTTCTGCCATGTTAAATGCAATAGTTTCTAAAATGTAACAAAATAAATCATCAATTTTTTACATTATCAAATAAAAAAGAAAGGAACTTCTACTATAAAAATAGCGGGATTTGAAAAGAATTAAAATAAGTTGACTGGAAAAGTTATAAAAATGATATATAATACTAATTTCAAGAACATAATTTAAACAAGTTCTGCTGACGAAAGCTGCGTACTCTCACCTATTCTAATTTATGACCTTACGACCTTCAAAAGTTTTTATAATTCCCGGAGTAACCTTGAGACGACCATGTCAATTATATCATTCGAAAGAAAATGTAAAAAGCCCCAATGGTTTCAAATTTCGATAGAATCAGCCTACTAGTTAGAATGTTATTACCATAACCAAAAAAAGCAAAACAGGGACCAACGGACCGATGGACCGACCGACAGAGTGAGATATAGAGTCGCACGCGACTAAAATTAAGACATTTACAATCATATAAGGCAAATATAATAAAATAAAGATTTGAAAAAGAAACAGATGAAAGAACGCTAAAATGGATAGGGCGAAAATTACACCTCATTACTAAATAGGATGGAACGATATACAAACCTGGATATTATTAAAAAAAGGGAAAAATGATGAGAACTGTATGGGATCATCTATGATACTTCATACAATGATAACTTTAAGATTTAGGGAGAAAGCCCCGTTCAGATATTAAGAAATTACATGTTCCTCGAATCTAGATTTTCGAAAATAGTAAAACGCTTGTAGAGAATTGAGTAAAAATCGATCTTTGAAAGTCTGAGTTTAAAGGTCTTTGCTAAGGAGGAAAAGTACGATTGTAAAGGCAATCTCCAACATTTTAATTGCAATTTTTTTCAAATTGGCTACAAAGAAGAGTTAACAGAAGCCGCCTTACTGCTGTTTCATCAGTAAAATATAAATTATTAAAAAGTAGACCTGGGAATTAAACAACACATAATTAGCCAAGAAATAGGTCGATTTGATAAGTAAGTATATGAGGTATGATTATCTGCAGACTGCTCAATAAATTTTGCAGACAACAAATGAATATGAAATATTTTCTGCATTATACTGTAATTTGTAGACAAAGATAGAACCTTCGACTTGCTAAGCTTTACCAATGGTCTGAGAACATTAATAAAGCAAGTAATGGAAAATTATACATACTCACACACATATGAAATCATCCTATATCGTCCTTTACTCTGCACAATTTTATTACTAAAAAAAAAATAAAGTCTGATTTTGTAATTCTATCTCCGCAAAATTATTTACAACACCTCGAGGGGATTTTTTAGGGGATTTGGCGGAACCAAAATAATTCCTATACAATTGGATATATTCAATTCACTTTTACTCGCTACATATCATCGTATTATTTACATTGCATCAGGGAGAATTAAAGTTACCCATGAAATACTTACATTTATTGTTTCTCGGGAGGGATGTTATTGATTATGAGTTTTTCAACTATAGAGTACAGTAATTAATATTTATGATCAAATTTTAGGGCAAAAACCATGTATATCTACGACAGTTTGTGACATTTTATGAGAGAATGTAAAAGGAAATCTGTTAAAATAAATTGTCAGGCTGGAGAGTTGTAAGTAATCTTTTTAACATTTACAGACTATCTTTGACTACTACATCTTTGACTATTAAACAAAGGATATTTGAAACCACTACTGAAATAAAAATAAACTCCATTAACATACATATGTTATTATATAGTTATGTATCCTTCTCATTTACTCCTCAATCGGTCACTAAGAAAAATATAAACTTAAATTATTCAAGCAAGGGAAACTCATCTCTCTATATCTGCTTAGCCCATTGTTGAAAAGATTTTCAAGTCTTTGGAGGTAAAACAGTGTGGATAAAGTGTTAAGAAGAGATATATAAGTAATATGCAGTTTCTGATGTTAAATATTTTTCCTCCATTCAGATGAATTATAGTTATTGACTTTATCACGCGGCACTCAAAACGTAACTTTTCCCAGAAAAAAAGATAAATATTTTGGCATTGATGATCAATTTTAGGTGCTGTTAAATATTAATTAAGTATAGTCAAGAGAGCTTTGTACTCCTGATGTTAGCATTGAAAATAAATGAGTGTAATAGTTTAATACTGAAAATCGAGTCACACATAAAAGGGGACCGCCGTCTGTTTATATTTGCTGTTGATCTTAATGAGTTTCTTTACCTGCAAATGTGCTTTAATTGAGAGGTACAATGACTCTACAACGTTAACCTGCCCCAATGGGAAAGTTCTCGTATGTTATATCTACACTTAACACGAATACGTCTGTGAATATACCTTAATGATTTATCGAAGTGTCTAAGCTGGCAGGAGACCATATAACCATGTCCATGATCTGGTATATAAAAAAATATTACGTAAGAAGACCGAACAAGAGAAAAATTGAGAAGGAACCAAAACCAATGCCACTTATAACAAGGTTGTAAAGGAAACGATCGGTGAAAACATAGCTCAGACGTCAGTCTTACATATGGAGAAAAAAATGAATGATATCGTGTGCTGCATTTTTTCTTTACAACAGAGCTATAACTTTCCTACATCTAATATTCGTGTACTTTAGTTTGATGAACCTTTGCCTAAAAAAAACATAATGAATTATCACTTAAATATCATTTTAGAAAATTTAAACCCGAAATATAAAAAATCAGTTATTACATACAGAATTTTTGGCATAATCCATGTAATATAATAAAGGATAAAAGACTAACACCAAATCGTGTTAATACTTGTACATATTTTTGAGCTTATTGATTATAAAATACTGATGTTGCATTTTCTTTTTGCTTTTTCTGCATGCATCAACTTGTTTCTGAATAACTTTAATTGCATATTGAGCACAGTGAATAGTTCTTGGTATTTTAAATGGGAATGTCCCCTGCTTCAATTGAATTTGTAACTAATTAAATGCTTTTTGCAAGATTACAATATTTCTTACAGTAGTTGATGTCATTTCGTTTTAAATCTGAGTAGCATATCAATATTCTGTTCATTCGTATGGAATCAGTTTACATAACTTCTTCAAAGTCGGCTTTGATGTAGATATAAGAATGAATGCAAGGATAGCTATAATGGCTCTTGAATTTCACGTCACACAGGTGATGTATTGAAGATATTGAAAGTTAATAAAATAAACTGCCTCTTTGTATTTCGAAGATAACCATTGGGCATTTACGTTAAATATATTAAAATGTTAATCCAAAGCAGCATACATCCCACACCTAAGCAAATTCATCATAAGTCTTCATCACCTTACCAAGCCTTCCTCGTATTGATTGATCAGGCACATGCATAAAATTCAATTTATTCTTCAATAATTTATAATTTCTTTAAAAATTTCTACTATTCTTTCCTTTATTTAATTTCTTACTCAAGGAAAGATTACTGTTCAACGATTTGCAGCTGCAGTGATATTAAGTATTTTTCTTCTAGTAGAGATTCTTATTAAGGCACACCTACTCTTCTTCTATGTAACTACTGGAGTCTCACCCGATTATTGTTCCAGATATCTATTTTTCCGCATAGCAATATTATTTAAATATATAAATATATATATATATATATATATATATATATATATATATATATATCTATATATATATATATATATATATATATATATATTGAAATGAAAGTTTAGTTCTTTGTTTTTATGATAAAGTTAATCAAATTTAGGTCCGAAGTGTTTTTTACTCAAACCATAGGACACATGTTCGCATAGTTAAAACACTCCTAATACATCACACAGCCTACTTCAGCTTGAATCAGTCTCTTCACGCAGTCTTGCTTCAAAGCTTTATGAGTTTTACTAGGAAACGTAGCTGCAATTCTAGTAACAGGATAACGCCTTTCCTTTTCTCCATGGTCCACTGTTTGTCCATTTTCGCCCACTTCACCCTCATAAACTTATAAGCATATATGATCATAGGAATCTTGACTGTCACTCTGCTCTCTATGTTTATAATATATAGTTCTATGTGGATCTTTTTTCAGTAATTGGCGCGAACGCGTGGTGTTTATGTCCTGCAGCAATCTTTGCTTTGAAGCGAAGCGATATTTAGCGATATGCCGTAAAACAGAGCGGCAGTCTCAATCTGTCAGTATTGTCTTTCAATCCCATCAGGCGCAAAGTTAGTAGTTTAAACATAGCAGAGAGACCAGTATGACTGTACGTGTAGATATATCTGCTAATTCAGGGTAAATCCTCTATGAGATGGACTAAGCGTGCCTAAATCGAATCACTATAGGCACTGCAGAGGACTACTTTTGTTTCTTGTTCCTTGATAACAAAGGCCCCTGTATTTTAAACTATTTTATGTACACCAGGAGACTAATTATCCTCTGCTGAGCGTATATATATATTAATATGAATCAATACTAGAAATGTCAAAAATACTAAACATAAATGCAGAAATAACGAAAAAGCATAGAGGATCAACTTATTGTGTAGTTGTTGATTTATTACAAATCCAACCCCTACAAACTAAAACCTTCAAAAGATCAAAGCTAATCTTCCACCGGTATCTTGATCACTCGCAACGACAGATTTTGTTGAAGGTGATTTTTTTAATTTAAAGAGCTCATCTGGCGACTGCCTACTTGGGCATTAGTCGCCGTATTAAAAACTGGCTAGAACTAGGCTACTTTTAAATTTAATGCAATAACAACCACAAAAAAAAGAACCAAAACAACCAAAGAAACTAAAAAAAGGGAAAAGAAAACGAATAGTAAGCAAGCTCCTGTGTCGGAGGAAGGTCTCCCCAGGCGCAGAAGCAGGCAACCTATAAGGGAAAAAAAACAACAAAAAAAACCCTGGTTAAATAATAGGGAGAAGGCCAGCCTTCTGCCAAAAGTCAACAAGTCTACAAGTCAATGTGCACGAACTCGTCCCGAGTACAAGGGACAGGCGGCAGCGACCCCGCCTATCCCGGTACTGGGACAAGTAACGTGCGTGAAGATTAGCCAGACTGGGACATTCGACAAGAATGTGCCGAACAGTCTTGGGGACGATGCAGTCCTCACAATAGGGCGCAGGCGAGTGCTCCATCAAATAGCGATGCGTCACACGACTATGTCCGATTCGGAGACTACAGAAAGCAACCTGAAGCCGTCGCAGCATTAGGGAATAGGTCCATGGAAACAGTCGCGGCGCAATGGCACGCAACTTTAAATTCCCTTCAACCCTCTCCCATGTTCTTTGCCAAGCATTCCAAGGAGCTGCCCGTATTCCTGCAAACAAGTCGATGTAAGGAATAGCGAAACGCTGGTCCGGTCGCAGATTCCTCGCAGACTCTTTGGCGCCCTCATCAGTGCGCTCATTCCCCGCAATTCCTCTTTTTCCAGGAATCCAGCAAAAGATAATCTCAACATCCGCCCGGTTTGCCAAAACCGTGGCATCACGGATATCGCGAAACAGGGAATGCGAAGATTTCAATGCCCCAAGGGCTCCTCCGGTCGCTTTGTGAGTCTCTATAGATCACAATCTGGTCTTCGAACCGGGCACGTGACGTAATCTCCCGTACCGAGTGGTGTATTGCCACCAGCTCTGCTGTGAAGACAGACGCAGTGCCTGGCAGAGCCCCGATAACTTCAAACAGAGGGGATACGGCGTGGAAGCACACCCCCTCTTAGGAATTGGAGTCATCCGTATACACTGGTACGGTCCCAGCGTGACACTTAGTGTGCTCTCAAAAAGTCTAACGCAATACTCCTGGCCCGTAAAAGCTTTGGGAGCAGAGGCGTGGCGACAAATAGCTAAATGTGTTTCCCCCTAGGGCGGCATCCTGGGCAGAACCAGGGGTGCCACCGGGTGAAAGCTATATCTAGCTCTCAAAGAAGTTTCCTAACCCTAAACCCATTGGCTTAGTGTATCACTGGCATCTCACGGCGGCAAAGGCACCGTCAAAATCAGCTGCGGATGCAGTAAAAGCTGCTAGGCGACTAAGGGAGTCTCCCGGCTCGTGCGTACAGGCGAGTGATGCACTGCACACGGCGCAGAGCGAGTGGAATCTCCCCAGCATCGACCAACAGGCTCTCAATGGGGGAAGTGCGGAAGGCACCGGTCGCAAGGCAAAGGCTGGTTTGGTGGATCGAATCCACCTTCCGCAATAAACGCTCGCCTGCGCATGCATAAAACTCGAATCCGTAGTGGAGCTTCGAACGAAAAAGTAGGGCAGAAGCCCTATCAGCACCCTAAGCGCTGAACGTCACGGAACAGAGAATATCTATGGCGCGGGTACAAGTGACACTAAGGCTGCTAAGCTAAGCCTTCCAGGTGAGGCGTCGGTCGAATATAAGACCAAGGAAGCGGTGTGACTCAATCACATCCAGGTGCACCCCATTAAAAAACAAAGCTTGGTCGGGCGGAGCCGTGGATGGTGGCAGAAGTGCATCATCTTAGTCTTTGCGAAAGAAAACCGAAACCAGTGCGCTTCAGCATAGCGAAAGACGCGGTTTAATGCCTGTTGGAGGCGACGCTCCAGAGTTGGCATCTAGGCCCTGCCAAAAGAGATCGAAAGGTCGTCCACATAGAGCGTAGCGAGAGCATCTTCTGGCAGTCCCGCTGTGATGCCGTTGATGCTCAGGGCAAAGAGTGTGACACTGAGGACACTTCCCTGCAGGACACCCTCTTGCTGCTACTTTGGGACGTAGAGGGCTCCCCACACCCGTACGTGGAATCGACGATCTCGCGAGAATTAAGATATTAACATTGGCAGGTGTCCCCCAAACCCCAACGTGTGGAGAGTCTCCATGATAACGTATCGCCATGCTGTATCATAGGCCTTCTCCAGATCAAAAAACACCGTGACGTAGTTCCTTCTACGAAGGAAGGCCTCGCAGACGGCCTTTTCCAGTCAAAGCAGAGCATACGACGTGGAGTGGAACTTGTGGAAGCCACCCTGTGCAGAAGACAGATGCCTTTCACTCTCCAGGAAAAAGGCTAATCGAACATTTACCAATTTCTCCATCAACTTGCACACGCAGGGGGGGTGTTTCAGATTGGGCGAAAACCGGCCAAGGTAGAGTAGAGTGTCCCCTATTTGCGATTTTTTTTTTTTTTTTTAATTAAGGGGCTATCTGGCGACTGCCGACTTAGGCATTAGTCGCGGTAAACAAACAGCCTAGTTCTAGGCTACTTTAAAAATTAAACAGGAAACACAAAAAAGGGATAACAATAACAATAAAAAAGCAATAACAAAAACAGCAACAACAATTAAACTGGGTTAAATGAAAGGAAGAAGGCCAGCCTCCCCCAAAAAGTCAATAAGTCCACTAGTCATGGTGCACGCACTCGTCCCGAGTACAAGGGACAGGCGGTAGCGACCCCGCCCATTTCGGTACCGGGACAGGTATCGTGCGCGAAGATCACCCAGACTGGGACATTCGACAAGAATGTGCCGAACAGTCTGGGGGACGACGCAGTCGTTGCAATAGGGCGCAGGCGAGCGCTCCATCAAGTAGCGATGCGTCACACGAGTGTGTCCGATTCGAAGACGACAGAAAGCAACCTGAAGCCGCCGCGGCATTGGGGGATAGGTCCATGGGAACAGTCGCGGCGCAATGGCACGCAACTTTAAGTTTCCCTCGACCGTCTCCCATCTTCATTGCCAAGCAGTCCGAAGAGCTGCCCGTATTCCTGCCATGTAGTCAGTGTGAGGAAGAGCGAAATGCTGGTCCGGTCGCAGAGTCCTCGCAGGCTCTTTGGCGCCCTCATCGGCGCGCTAATTCCCCGCAATTCCTACATGTCCAGGAACCCAGCAGAAGATAATCTCGATATCTGCCCGGCTCGCCAAAACCGTGGCGTCACGGATATCGCGAACCAGGGGTTGCGGAGATTTCAATGCCCCGAGAGCACTCAGGGCGCTTTGTGAGTCGCTATAGATCACAATCCGGTCTCCGAACCAAGCACGTCGCGTAATCTCCCGTACCGAGTGGTGTATTGCCACCAGCTCGGCCGTGAAGACAGACGCAGCGCCTGGTAGAGCCCCGCTGACTTCAAACAGAGGGGATACGGCGTGGAAGCAGACCCCCTCTTGGGACTTAGAGCCATCCGTATACACTGACGCGGTACCAGCGTGACACGATGTATGCTCCAAAAAGTCGAACGCAATACTCCCGGCGCAATACAAGCTTTGGGAGCAGAGGCGTGGCGACAAAGAGCCAAATGTGGTACCATCCAGGGTATCGTCCTGGGCAGAACCAGGGGCGCCACCGGCCCGAGAGCTATATCTACTTCTCGCAGGAGTTTCCTGGCCCTAAACGCAAAGGGCTTAGGGTATGACTGGCGTCTCTCGGCGGCATAGGCACCGTCGAGATCAGCTGCGGATGCAGTGAGAGCTGTTGGCGACTGAGGAAGGCGCCGGGCTCGCGCTTACAGGCGAGTGATGCACTGCACGCGGCGCAGAGCGAGAAGGCATCTCCCCAGCATCGACCAACAGGCTCTCAATGGGGAAAGTAAGGAAGGCACCGGTCGCAAGTCGAATGCCGGTGTGGTGGATCGAATCCACCTTCCGCAATAAACGCTCGGCTGCGGATGCATAAAACTCGCATCCGTAGTCGAGCTTCGAGCGAACAAAGGATCGATAAAAAAGTAAGGCGGTAGCCCTATCAGCGCTTCAAACGCTGAACGTCACGGAACGGAGAATGTCCATGGCGCATTTACAAGAGACCCTAAGGCTGCCAATGTGAGCCTCCCGGGTGAGGCGTCGGTCGAATACAAGACCAAGGAAACGGTGCGACTCAACCAAATCCAGGCGCACCCCATTAAGAAACAAATCTGGGTCGGGGTGAAGCCGTGGATGGCAGAAGAAGTGCACCACCTTAGTCTTGGCCAAAGAAAACCAAAACCTGTGTGCTTCGGCATAGCGAGAGACGCGGTTTAATGCCTGTTGGAGTCGACGCTCCAGAGTTGGCATCTGGGCCGTGCCAAAAGAGATCGAAAGGTCGTCCACGTAGAGCGTAGCGACAACATCTCCTGGCAGCACCGAGGTGATGCCGTTGATGCTAAGGGCAAAGTTAGTGACACTGAGGACACTTCCTTGCGGGACACCCTCTTCCTGCTCTTTTGGGGCAGAGAGGGCTCCCCCCACCGGTACGCGAAATCGACGATCTCTCAGAAATTCAGATATAAACATTGGTAGGCGTCCCCTCGCCCCGATCGTGTGAAGAGTCTTTATGATACCGTATCGCCATGCGGTATCATAGGCCTTCTCCAGATCAAAAAAAACCGTGGCGTAGTGCTGTCTACGAAGGAAAGCCTCGCGGACGGCCCTTTCCAGTCGGAGCAGAGCATCCGACGTATGGTGGAACTTACGGAAGCCGCACTGTGCAGAAGACAGATGGCCTCCGCTGTCCAGGAAATAGGCTAATCTAACATTAATCAATTTCTCCATCAACTTGCACACGCAAGAGGTTAGAGAGATTGGGCGGAAACCGGTCAGAGTAGAGTGATCTCTCCCCGGCTTGCGAAAGGCAAGCACAGTAGCGATTCGCCAGGAGTCTGGGAGAAGACCTTAGACCCAGATCCTGTTGAACAAATCTAACAGAAAGGCCATGCCTCACTCACCCAGGTGTCGAAGCATGGCGTACGGAACATCGTCCGGACCATGGGCGGTGTCCGCGCACGAAGCGAGAGCGGAACGCAACTCACTAACAGTAAACTTGTCGTTGAAGGGTTCTCCGCCTCTGTAGGTAAAGTCCAGCCGGCGGCCTTCTGCGACATCACGACGTGCTTTAAATGCTGGCGGAGCAGCATCACGGCTAGAGAATGCGGAAAAAGCGGTCGCTAAGGATTCCGCCACGGACGCGAGGTCCGAGATTGCGGTCCCATTCTCCTGGAGAACGGGAGGGGGGTCCTGCGAGAACTTGCCCCGAATCCTTTTGACTTGCTTCCAAACCTCAGCTAAAGGGGTCTTCCCGTTAAGTGAAGACACGTATGCCCGCCAGGAAGAGCGGCGGGCGTGCTTCGAAATATACCGGAACCTAGCCCTAGCCCGACGAAATTCAGCGACAGTGAAATTGTTCGGACAGCGCTTATAGCGCATGTAGGCATAACGCTTCTGTTTGAGGGCAGTCTCACACTCGGCCGACCACCATGGGAGTGGTCGGCGTGCAAAACGGCCAGACGTCCTAGGAATAGTAGTCAGGCCCACGGCGATGAGGTTGCCGGAGAAGAACTCAACAGCATCATCTACCGAACTAAACTCCTCGACTGAGATAGAGATTTCAGTCATTTCCTGAAATGCAGGCCACCGCACCCACGCCAAGCACCACCGAGGTGGTCTCTCAGGCGGCAGTTGCCCTGAAAATGATATTTGAATGGGAAAGTGATCACTACCATGGAGGTCATCGACCACCCCCCAATCAAAATCAGGCTGTGCATCCGAAGAGCACAAAGATAGGTCAAGGCAAGATGCGTAGACAGTGATGCGTAAACTCATCCACGTTTAGGACACCCATCTCAAGCTCTTCGATCAGATCGGCAAGGACTTGTTCCCTAGGATTTATGGAGTAATCTCCACAGAGAGGATGCCTGCCGTTCAGATCTCCAAGCAAGAGATAGGGCCTCGGCAACCGTGCCACGACGCGGCGGAAGTCCCCCGCGTCGAAGTCAGCAGACGGTGGAATGTACGCAGAAATGATAGTATACCTCCTATCCAGGTGCAACTGCACAGCCACTGCCTGAAAGGAGGTATCTAAAGAGAAAGGAAGAACGGAGACATCATGCCGGGTGTAAACCGCGCATCCCCTAACCCGGCCATCCCGCAATGGTGGGCACGCAAGACCCTTATACCTCGGGAGGGCAGGCAGGGGGCACGCGCCTAGCATGGTCTCCTGCAAAAAAATAGCTAACGGGGAACGGGACAAGGCGAGCCTCCGCAGCTCCTCCCAGTTGGCCCGGAGTCCACGGCAATTCCATTGAAGGAATATGCCCTCCAGGCCTAGCTCGGAGGAGACGCGGGGGCCCTCCTCGAATTGAAGACCCTCACGGGAATGGCCGTACGCTTCCCGGGGGCAGAACCCCGGGCGCTGTAGGCCGGACAAAGCGCTGGAGGCGCTGTCGCCTTCGAGGACTTATTGGGGGAGGTTGGGCTTGCATGCGAGTCTTTTCCTCCCTCCGCCTCTAAACCTTAGGCGAGTGCTGCGGCTTCGGAGGTGGAAGGCCCTCTTTTCGAGGAACCACCGTCTCCGAGCCACTCGCTCCAACTCGTGGCGTGGGCGAAGGGGCCGAAGCTCCTTTGTTGCTGTCCTCCTTTCGGGGGACAGCTTTAGGAACCCCTGAAAATGGCCTAGCCACCATCTTCAGGGGTTTTGCCTCCTGTGAGTCTAATAACTCGGTGGAGGCGCTTGGCCGTTTCGCCTTGCGGGAAACGGTCACGCTGGGGGAAAAGAGGGAAGCCCTGGTTTTAGCCGGGGCTGGGTATGAACCCGTTTTGCCGCCAGCTATACCAGGGGAGCGCCCGGGTTGGGTAGAGCCCGCAGAAGGGCTCCGAATGGGCGCGGAAACAACCGTGCTCGTTGGCCTGGATATGCCAGGAGCAAAGGGGGCCTTTCGAACTACTGAGGCATATGACGTCCCAGGCAGAGCTGGGCGCGCCAGCACCAAGTCCTTAGCCTCGCGGAATGAGAGTCTATCCTGGGCCTGAATGGCCAGGATTTCTTTCTCCAGGAGATATGCACCACATTGCTTCGAAGTAGCAGGGTGCGGCTCTCCGCAATTGACACACTTGGCCACACACGATTTGGACTTATCGTGTGCGACCTTGAAGCAATTTACACAGACTTCGGGTGACCCCGACTTTGCACGTCTACATGAGCGATTCGTATGGCCGAAGTGGTGACAGTAATAGCACTGCCGCGGCAGTGGTACGAATGCCTTCACGCGGTAGCGGTACCAACCGGCACGCACCGACTCAGGAAGCTTATCACAATCGAACGTGACGAAGTGTGTAGGGGTGGGTCTCAAGGCCCCTCCCTGTTTTCTCATCACACGTTCGAACTTGACCGCCCCATGGTCGGCCAGCTCTAGGGTGATGTCCTCAATGGAGTAGTCAACGAGTTCCCTCGCATAAACTACTCCTTTCACAAAGTTCATGGTAGAGTGCGGCATCACACTCACCGGGATGCCATGAAGTGTCCGAAGAGCACTTATCTTGGCCGCCTCGGCGGGATTCGCCGCATTCGCCAGAAGGCTCCCGTCTGAGAAACGGGTCACCTTCGGCTCTCTACCAATTGCACTAGCTAATCCTCTCCTCTGATGGATCATGTTGCCCTTGGACAACATGTTGCCATCAGTGGAGCGAATAACGAGGAAGCGTTTGAAGCCAGCGGGCTCGAAAACGCCAGGTAACCTCTGAATGAGGGGCCCCGATGTCATTGACGCTCCGCCCTGTGCACTTTTGGTTTTTAGTCTTGGTCAGGGGCTCCACACACGAGGGGGTAGAGGGGCCGGATGTGCCGATCTTGGCTTGGTCGCTTCCTAAAGTGGCAGCAGACCAATCCGTCCCCTCAGCCCCCGCGGTTTGAGAGGAGCCCCGAGTCTTTTTCGTCTTTTTAGTCTTCTTTGTCTTTTTCTTTTTTGGAGAGGAGGGCGGGGAATGAACCCGCTTTTCACCTCCGCCGGCAGAAGCCCCCAGGCCAGATGGACCGGCCTCAGCCTAGGTCCCTCTCCGAAATGGAGAAGGTCCTGGTTGTCGTAGGGGCACCTGTCGGAGGAGATCCCTCCCCTCCTTTTACTGCCTCGGAGCCCTCAGCCATTTGAGGAGGACCTTGTATAGGGGCGGATTCGGGTTCGGTGCTTGGCGCCGAGCTTGAATTCCCCCCCATGGAAGGCCCTACCGTCTGAGTCTGGGTCTCCTCAACGACCATGTCTATCACATGAGGGGCCTCCAGTTGGCCATCCCCTCCCAGGACATCGCAGGTCCCCTTGGCAGTGTCGCCAGTCTTGTGTGGGGAGGCACAGGCCTTGACCCCAGCAAGGTTTGAAATTCTTGCCAGCAGGTCTTTTGAGGGAAGCGACCGAAGGAGCCTGGCTTCCCTCTCCCCCCTAAGGGGGTTTGCCCCATGAGCCGCTTTGATGGGGAGCGGCTGGCTAAGGGCTGCCTGCTGGCTTTCTTGGCAGTCCCCTTGGAAAGAAAAGAGGGGACTGCCACTGGGAAAAGGGAGGTGCCCGAAAGCACGTCCAGAGAAGAGGGTGAGGGGGAGTCCCCTGCCCCCGTAGGCGAATGAGAGAAGTAAGCCTCTTCTCCGGTTAGAGAAATATGGAGGGTCCCCTGTGCAAGCACAGGGGGGGATACCTCCATTTTTTTGCTGGAGCTGCCCGAGGGCGGCTTCGTCGATGGAACAGGGGAAGTTAAGGGTTGGGGTTTTTTTTTTTATCATCATTGGGCATGGTGACCCTTTTTTAAACACGGGATGCAATCGCGCACACCTCTCGCAGTAGCCCGCACTGCGAGAGGTGCTTACAAGCCCGGCAGAGCCAGGCGCCGCAATTTGGGACCACCCCTCCCGCCTGGTGGCCTGGCAGTCCATCGGCATGGCGGCTCCACCTTAGACACGGCGTAAAAATTAATAGATTGTGAAGAGGAGAGGAAAAGGGATGTGAGCAAGGTATGGGTGGGGATGAAGCAGGTAGTTAAAAACCAGCCACCCCAGACCGGAGCTCAGGGGTTAGGGAACATTGTCCCCCACCCCCTCAGCCCCGATGCGGGACGGTTGGCTGAAAGGAAGATCAGCATCTACCCTGTGAAATTAGAGGCTGACCAGAGAAAGTTCTGGGAGAGGTTTTGTGAAAAGAGAGGAAACAAGTGTTTTGAAGGAAGGAAGAGAGGCTAAGCTGGGGCCGGACGGGGTGCTGAGTCCCGTCAGCACGGCGGCCAAGTTGGCAAATCGCCGCGCCCCTTACGGCGCGCTATTTGCGAAAGGCGAGCACAGGAGTGATTCGCCAGGAATCAGGGAGGAGCGCTCTACCCAGATCCTATTGAATAAATCTAACAGAAAGGCCATGCCTCGCTCAATCAGGTTTCGAAGCATTGGGTACGGGACATTTTCTGGCCATGGGTTGTGTACACGCACGAAAAAAGAGCGGAGCGCAACTCAATTACAGTAAACCTGTCGTTAAAGGGTTCTCTGCTTCTGGAGGTAAAGTCCAACCGGCGGCTTTCCGTGACATCACGAGGTGCATTGAATGCTGGTGGAGCATCATCCCTTCTAGAGAATGCGAAAAGGTGGTATCGAAGGATTCCTCTACGGACGCGGTGTCCAAGATTGCGGTCCTATTCTTCTAGAGAACGGGAGGAGGGTCCTGCGAGAAATTGCCTTGAATCTTTTTCACCCGCTTTCACACCTCTGCTAGAGGGGTCTTTCCGTTAAGTGAATACAGTATGCCCGCCAAGAAGAGTGGCAGGGGTGCTTCAAAATATACCAGAATCTAGCCATAGCCCTATAAAATTTCCGAAAGTTGAAATCGTTCGGGCCTTGCTTATTGCGCATGTAGGCATAATGCTTCTTTTTGAGGGCCGTCTTACACTCGGCAGACCACCATGGGAGTTGTCGGCGTGCTAAACGTCCACACGTTCTAGGAATAGTAGTCAGGCCCGTGGCATGAGGTTGCTGGAGAAGAACTCAACGGCCTTATCTTCCGAACTAAACTCCCTGACTGAGATACAGAATTCATTAACTTCTTGAAATGCAGGTCACCGCGCTCGCGTCACGAACCAGCAAGGTGGGCTCTCAGGCGGCAGTTGCCCTGAAAATGATATTTGAATGGGAAAGTGATCACTAACATGGAAGTCATCGACCATCTCACATTCAAAAGCAGGCTGTGCATCCGAAGTGCACAAAGATAGGTCAAGGCAAGAAAATGAAGCAGTTCTCCGGCAGTGATGCGTAAACTCATCCACATTTAGGACACCTATATAAAGCTTTTCGATCAGATCCGCAAAGACTTGTCCCCCTGAGATTTATTGAGTAATCTCTCCAGAGAGGATGCCTGCCGTTCAGATGTCTGAGCAACAGAAAGGGCCTCGGCAACCGTGCCACGACGCGGTGGAAGTTCCCCGCATCGAAGTCAGGTGACGGTAGAATATACGCAGAAATGATGGTATACCTCCTATCCAAGTAAAGATGCACAGCCATTGCCTGAGAGGAGGTATGTAAAGTAAAAGGGAGAACGGAGATACCATGCTGGGTGTATAACGCAAATCCCCAAGCCCGGCCATCCCGTCGTGGTGGAGTCGCAAGACCCTTATACCCCGGGAGGGCAGGCAGGGATCACGCGCCTAGCATAGTCTTCTGCAGAAAATTAGCTAACGGGAGACGGGACGAGACGGGAGCTCTTCTCATTTGGCCCAGAGTCCACGGCAATTCCATTGAAGGAATATGCCTTTTAGGCCTAGCTCGGAGGAGACGCGGGTGCCCTCTTCGAACAGGAGACCCTCACGGGAATGGCCATTCGCTTCCCAGAGGCTGAACCCAAGGCGTGGTTGGCTGGATAAAGCGCTGAAGGTGCTCTCGCCTTCAAGGACTTATTGGGGGAGGTTGGGCTCGGCGTGTGAGTGTTTTCCTCTGTTTGCCTCGAAATCTTAGGCAGGCGTTGCGGCTTTGGAGGCGGCGAACCTTCTTTTCGAGGAACCACCGTCTCCGAGTCACTCATCCCACCACTAGGTGTAAGAAAAGGAGCCGAAGCTCATTTCTTGCTGTCCTCCTTTCGGGGGACAGCTTTAGGAACCCCTGAAGATGGCCTGGCGACCAACTTTAGAAGTGTTGCTTCCTGTAAGTCTAATGACTCAGTGGAGGCGCGTGGCCGTTCCGCCTTACAGGAAACGGTCACGCTGGGGGAAGAGGGCTGAGCCCTGGTTTTAGCCGGGGCTGGCTATGAACCGTTTTTACCGCCAGCTTTACCAGGGGAGCGCCCGGGTTGAGTAGAGCCTGCAGAAGGGCCCCGAATGGGCGCTGAAACAACCGTGTTCGTTGGCTTGGATGGGCCGCGAGTGGTGGATGGCTTTCTAACTATTGAGGCATAAGACGTCCCAGGCAGACCCGAGCGCGCCAGGACCAAGTCCTTAGGCTCGCAGAATGAGAGTCGATCGTGGGCCTGCATTTCAAGCAGTAATCGGTAGGATTAATTGAAATCAGCCAAGGTGCATACGCATAACTTCTCATGCGAGTCTCCGGCACCCTTAAGGATTGTAGACAAGAAACCAGTTGTTCAGATCTACGACAGACAAGGATGTAATAACTCCTTCTGGAATAACGCGCTTCGATACGTGCCCTTTAAGGATACTCCCTCGATCAACCACTCGAGGTTACCCTGAATTACTTGAGGTTGAATTAAAAATAATTCATCAAAGTGCTGAAAAATGTTTATGAGGTGTGATCGATTTTGAAACACGGGGATATAAACCAATATAGTATTTCTACTAGACAAAATTTGCCTTGATATGATACACGAGTACCATTCATATATACCCTTTTACTTTCAACATGGACGATCAAATTTTTTTTACGTTCTGATCTGGCGCAATTCCAAAGAATTTTTAATATTCTCTGTCCTTTCATTTTGGAGTTACATAAGATTTTAGACACAAGACAGAAAGATAAGCAATTAAATTAAGAGGTGATATTGTCTTTCCACTTACAAGTATGAGAGAGTGAGTTTGTTGTTAGTGGATAAAATCAGATAGCTGATGAGAGTCTACCGATCGTTTTTTGCCGCATTCTAATATTATATGCTCTAATGTTTTGATCCTTCATGTCATCATACGGTATCTGCTTATTCTTCTCTTAAAATTGATCTCTTTCACATCAAAAACTTTAGTTATTTAAATTTTTAAATTTTTTTGTACTTCATATTTAATTTATTTCGATATTAGTTGCTAAGAGGAAATTATTGTTGACTTTCCATTTTTGCACAACTATATTAAACTATTTGCAACATTCACTCTTCTTGTCACTTTTTTTATTAAATTTGTTGTTTGTGATCAATGGAGATTTAGGCAGTTCTGTGTTCACGGCATATCCCCTTTTAAATTTTGAAGAAGTAAGCGAACTTACGTGAGGAAATTGTTAAAAATATTTTGACACATTCATTACATGGAACTTTTTCCTTGTCTTTGTAGAATTAAGTTTTCACCTAGTTCAATTCAAATTGCCCATGCCTAAGTTACTTGTTTAAGCATTTTAAAATTCAAAATGCTATATCCCAAATTCTTAAATCTTAAATCCTAACGTTATGAGTTTTCCATGCAAGATATTTTTTGCAATGGGGTCGATTCAGTAAAGCAACATTGCTCACATCAATAGACAGGTGTTCCTAAAATTCTCGTAGGAACAAGGACTTTTACTGGATATGTTCAAACATGGCCCAAAGTTTTTCCTCTGAATCTATATATTTAATTGTTGTTGTATCATCAAGATTAAAGTTATACAAAATTTCAAAAAGCGACCACGTAAGAATTTTTGAGCAAATACATACGGTAACAACAAGGAGTAACAACAAAGAAAGAAGGTACACTAGGAGAACTTACGGTCCATTCAAAGAGGGTACCTTTGGACTAGCAATCGAGGCTGCTCAATTGTTTTGCGTCCCTAAACGGCCACTTTTCAAGACCTCGTCTAGTCTTGACTTAAACTGGTCAACAGATTCACTGTTGACAACTTCCACTGGAAGTGTGTTCCACATACCGCAGATACTGTAAGTGAAAATATTTCCACACAGATTGCGGTTGTAACGCTTCAGTTCAAGTTTGAAGCCGTGATTGTGCGTTCTGTTCTCACTCAGTGTGAAAATATCTCGGTAGTCAACATTGTCGAACCCTCGAAGTATTTTGAAAACTTCGATGAGCTGACCACGCAGTCTACGGGTTTCCAACGAGAACAGATCTAATTCAATAAATCTATCCTCATAACTTTCATGTCGGATAGAGGGAATCAGCTTGGTTGCCCTGGCTTGTACGCGTTCCAATCTCGCGATGTCCTTTCGCAATGAAGGACTCCAAAATTGTACGGCACATTCCAGGTGCGGTCGGACAAGTGAGTTGTACAGGCACAGTACAATCTCCTGGTTTCGATAACCAAACTGGCGCTTAATATAGCTTAGCATCCTTTGGGCCTTTTTCTCCGCCTCAATGCAATGTTTCGAGAACTTGAGGTCACTCATGATAGTTACACCCAAGTCATTCTCAGTGTAGGTGGATTCAATAGCAGTGCCCTTAAGGATATACTGAGATTGGGGGTTTCTGTAGGAGATATGCATCACTTTGCATTTCCCCACGTTAAAAGGCATTTGCCACGTGTCCGACCACTCCCCAATCTTCCCAAGATCTTCCTGCAGGCAGGCAGTATTTCCATCCTTTGCAACGTTCATACCAAGCTTGGTATCGTCGGCAAATTTGGAAATCTTGGCAACCATGTCACCGTCCATGTCGTTGACGTAGATGATGAATAGTAGTGGTCCCAGGACAGAACCTTGAGGCACCCCGCTAGTAACGGGCACCCACTTAGAAGACTGTCCATTCACCACCACCCGTTGCCGTCTGCCACTTAGCCAGTTCTCGAGTTTGCCGGCTACCTTTCCGTCTATTCCAAGCGCTCGCACTTTCCGGAGAAGGTAGCGGTGTGGTACCTTATCAAAGGCTTTCTTGAAAGTATAGGTAGACCACATCCACCGCCTTGTCCCGATCGTGCTCACTGAAAACGAAGTGGAAGAATTCTACAAGGTTCGTCAGGCATGACCGTTGCCTTCGGAAGCCGTGCTGGAAACTCCTCAGTAGCAGGTTTGACTCTAAATACGACGTCACTTTGTTCCCTATGATGCTTTCCATGAGTTTACCGACTATCGAAGTCAGACTGATAGGTCGGTAGTTCGACGGTTGGTTACGATCTCTTTTCTTGAAGATTGGAGTCACCTCCGCCTCACGCTAGTCTCTATGAACGCATTTGGTGACATGCTAAAGATTGCGCTCAGGTGTCGTGACACTTGATCGCGCACTTCTTTCAACACTTTAGGTAGAAACACATCCGGGCCAGGTGACTTATTCGTCATTAGGTCACTGATCTTCTTTTTGATTTCAACTTCGGTGAAGTCCATATCCTCCAGCTTTTCCCCCGAGTAGGAATCCGTCGGCTGGGGGATGTGACCACATTCTTCAGTAAACACTGAAGAGAAGTAGTTGTTGAGGAGGTTAGCATTTTCTGCATCTGAATGCTTTAATGTCCCCTCCTCGTTCCTCAAATGGCCAATCGTTCGACGGATTGGTTTACGGCTGTTTACATATCCAAAGAACTCCTTGGGATTCTCTTTACAGAGTCTCGCCACTCGGAGTTCTTCAGACCGCTTAGCCGCCCTTATGCTGGACTTTACTCTCCTGGATAGCCTCCGGTATTCGTCAAAGTCACCCGAGATCTTCGATTGCCGGTACATAGTTCTCTTCTCTCTAAGCAGTTGGCCGATATCTCCATTAAACCACTTAGGTTGAACAGAAGACAGACGGGGTATTTCAGAGGGATGAAACGCGATTGAAGACTCATGAATATGGTTTTGTAACTATTCCACGAGTCTTCAACGGCATCGCAAACTTCTAGCCTCACGTAGGTCAGTCCAGCTCGAAGGCTTGCAAAGTCTGCTCTTCTCAAGTCAACTTTCTTTGATTGACTGGCAACAGACCTTACCTTTGGGATCTTGACGCTAAATCTAACTAGCTGGTGATCACTGCCACCGAGCTCTTCGCCTACAGAGATATCCTCAACGATATCATCCTCAGAGGTGAAGACCAAGTCGAGGATAATGTCTCCTCTCGTCGGTTCTCTGACCCATTGATGAGGAACTCGTTGTTGGCTAACTCCAGGAGTAGCGCGCTCTCGCCACAGGCTGCTCTGGTTTCCCAGTAAACTTGGCTGTTGAAATCGCCCATAACGATGCACACTCTTCCTTGAACCAGCTCACCCAGCAGCTGGTACAGTTCCCTTTTCTTCTCAACGGGTTGGAAAGGGGGTCTGTAAAGCAGCAGGGTCCTGTATCTGACAGGACCGATCTCTAGGTCAACGCCTAGGAGCTCGTGGTCGGATATAACGTTGGAGTTCGTAGATTTGATTGTATCCTTAACATACAACATTACACCGCCACCCTCTCTGTCTGGCCTATCTTTGTGGAAGAGTTGATAGCCAGGAACCGTGAATTCGCCTTCAAAGTCTCGGTTTGAAGTTTTTATCCACGATTCTGTTATGGCTACCATTTCGGGTTCTTCCGTCGCTACGAGGCAACGGAGCTCAGGAAACTTGTTCCTGATTGACCTCGCATTGACAGAAGAACTTTCAAGAGTCCCCTAATGTAGGACCCCCTATACTCTTCCGTTTCCCGGCTTCTTGTTTGTCGCGGTGGCACCATTTTTGACAACCTTCGAGAAGTTTGTTTGGGGAGTGACTTGGGCGTACTGGCGTACGTGTGCCTTCCCAATGGGCCATACACTCGTCTGGGTGCGCTCCACGACATCCTGGTATTTGATATTTCACTTGAATTAATTTTTATACATTTAATTAGTTACCAAAATAAAAAATTTATTTTTTCTACAACATAATCATTATTTTACAACAGAATTGATTTTATTTTAATCACAGATATCTACATATTACAGAAGCAAAAAAAAATTACAGTTGTTGTTTTTCAACTGTCACTATTTCTCTTACTTCAGCGCTCTTAAGCAAGTAACCTTTTATTGTTAATATTACTTGATTTATATTAAATATATTTTGGGATTAAGATTAAAATAATTATCAATAGAATTTTCTACATTTTTTTATTTCCTAAGCAACTATTATTAAATTAATTTATTTTATTTCTTTTGTAAGTTCATTTAAATTCTTTTAAAATAACGGAAATAAAAAATTATTTATTCACTGGTAAAAATAAGATAATGATTGAAAGAATAACAAGAATTCGTAGAAATATAGCAAAGCTGTTTAATATGAAATATAATGTGAAAGAGAGATCTACGATTGGTGAACAGTGTTCTTTTAAGAGTATAACATTTTCTTGAATGTTGTTTTGGTTTAAAGCTAGCCCATTATAAGACTTCAGGAAATTGCAAAGTGCATATTTTTAACGTATTTTAGATTTTCTTATTCAATCTTACATTAGAAACAGGACAACCTTAAAAAGGTAAAATAAAATATTCACAAGAGAATTAATATTTTTGCACTACATGTATCGATATTTAGTAACTTAAATATTGCCATTATGAAAGGTATTTATGTAAGATATAAAACATACTTCCTACTACATGAATTTAGGATATTACTCCTAGAAAATTTGCCCCTCGGAATAAATGTGTGGCAATTGGAAATAAATCTGAATTGCAAGATTATGTTTATTTAAATACATCAACTATTGCAAATATATTTATTTAAATTATATGCATTCATATTAAAATAATTGAATTCTGAAAATAAAAAATAATATAGTGATTTACTTGAATGGTCTTTAAAGACCCCATCCTCGTTACTGGGCTAATAAATTCCATAATAATTGGCAGGAACATTCTTCAACATGTGGCCTTAAATCGGTACATGAAGTTTAGTTTTAGTGAAATTTCTTTTATTGAGGTTCTATTTTCAATTCATTTGTACGCTTATTCATCACGAATATGTCACTAATGATACCCGTTTCTTCTGTTCATATTTAATCCCTAAAAATAAATTTTAGTTTAAAGTAATAAAATTTATAGATAAAAGTTTTGTGTTATTAAATTTAGATAATTGACCAATCATCTTTATAAGCAAGTAAAACATTTCTTCCCATAATTATATGCTGAGTTATCATGATTTTTAAAGTTTTTCACTATCCTTTTGTATACTGTTTAGGGACCTCCCCTCTTGACGGTACATAGAATTCTGTGGACGTTCGTGATTAACTTCTGAATTAGAAAAATACTTCTTCCAGATTTCGCAAACACTTTTTTGAAGAGTGATCAGTGCAGGATTTAATTCAACATGAATTAATGTTGTAGTCATGGAATAAAGTTTTTCCTAAAATTGATGTTATATTCAGAAGCCATATTCAGTGTTTACCTGATATATCACAGCTATATAATGGAAAGAATTGAATTATATTCTGTTTTGTATATTTGTATCGAAAACCAAGGATTTTCAGAATGGAGAATAAAAAGACAGAGTGGTAAATTGACTCTATAAAATTTTAAAAAATAGAAATGAAATTAAACAAGGTTTGCTGAACAAAAAGTCGCGTGCACTCACTTATTCAGATTTATAATCACACCTAACATAATATAGCCAAGCTTATCATATCATAGCCTAATATATCCTAGACAAGTATAGCATACCATACCCTAGACTAGAATAATTTTGCATAGCTTAGCCTTGGTTAGCTAGCCTATCCTAGCCTAACATAGTATTACCTAGCATATCCTAGCATAGCAGAGCAGGGCCCTCCTTAGCCTATTATCTTTAGCATAGCATATCCCTATCTAGCCTAGTATAGCTTATCATAGCCTAGCATATTATAACCTAGTTTAATATAGCTTTGCATAGAATAGCCTAGTATAACCTAGATTAGCATTAACTATCCTAGACAAGTATATCCTATACTATTATTCTATTTACCCTAGTCAAGCATAGCTTATTATTGTCTAGCATAACATATGTAGTATATGCTATCCTGGAATAGCATTTTATATCCTAAATTAGCATAGTATAGCCTAGCCTATGCTAGCCTAGCCTAGCATAGTATAGCCTATTTGAGCGTTGCCTAGCAGATTATAATTTATTATAGCCCAGTCTAGTCTAACAGAGTATCCGCCTAATAGGTATAATGTTGCTTCCCCCCAAAAATAATATCCGGGCTAACCTTGGAAGAACTTTGCAAATTATATCATTCAAAACCTAATGTAAAACAACATACATGTTTTACATTTCTTTAGAATCGGAGGAATAGTTATAATTTTATTGACAAAACAAAATAATTCCAGGGCTAACCATGGGAGGACTTTGGCAATCATAGCATTTAAAAGAGAATTTAAAACAACATAAGATTTTTAAATATCCTTAGAATCGGCCGAATAGTTATGATTTTATTATAAAAACAATTAAAAAAGCAAAACGGAGACCGACCGAACGAGATAGTGAAATATAGAGTCCCCCCCCGACTAGACTCGCACGCGAATGAAACTTTAAAAGGAAATATAAAAATTGGTGGAAGAACATATAATCTAGTTCTAAGTTATAGGATCATAGTTCGTTGATTAAAGTCAAAGGTAAAATCTTTTGGGAGCGGTGAAGGAAACTACAATTGGCAGAAACAATCACTTCCTTCAATGGGATAGAAAATTGTGGACAGTTAGAGATAATAATAAATATTAAAATAAGAGAACGGTAGGAGTTAAATATTGGATGAGCATTTTAGAAGGTAAAGAATTTGGCATCATTAAATGGAGACAAGGTTCTTAAAAAAAATAGGCAGGAAATTGCCACAGAAGAACGATGGAAATAGCATGACATAAAACTAGTGTAGGTGTATTATTTGTCATACCAAATTTAAACAACTTAAGTATTAGAATAAACGAAACAAATTCCCTCAGTTTTTGACGGATAAAAGTTAAACTTCCTATCCCATGCGAAGCTATGTCCAGCTTTAACTCATTAGTGAGCTCTTCCTTCCTAATTAAAATATATTTCCATTCAAGTTAAAAATAATATTTAACAGAATATCGCGTTTTCAAATGAGAAAAATTACGGAGATTACAGAGGTTTTTATATGAAAAAAAAATTATTTACATCATCATCATCACTAACTCTATATTTTAAGAAGTGGATTTTTTTGAGTATTTAAATAATAATTTCATCTTAGTTTGGTTATGACTTGTTTTTTTTTTTGCAAAGTTATTTCTAATTATTCTTTTATAATATCAAAAAATCAAAATGGCGAAGGTCAGAAATAAATATAAGTATAGAAATTTTGTGAACTTTTTAAAACCCAAAGAATTGCAAATGGTGAAGTTCAAAAAATTTATTTTTATATATCTTCTCTATAACTATATTTTAGCAGCGTGATATTTTGAAAAGGGGGAAATTTAGTATCGAGTTCCTTTTTAAAATTATTTTAATTGACGAAGTCCAGAAAATTTATAAAAATTTAAACATAACTGATTTTCTTTAGATTTTAAATTTTAATCTTAGTAGCGAGGCGCAAACTTCCCCCGTAGGGGGAGATTTGCCAAACCATTGCCTGGTAGAATTATATAGCATTTTAAATAAAATACTTGTACAAGACGTATTACTTCAAATCACATCATTCCGCTCCCTCGTTTAAGTAAGTAAGCTGATTATACTAATTATTTTTACTTCTACTGGTTCTCTACTTCCTTCTTATATTACCACAGATTCTTTAACTCTTATATATAAGATAAAATTTTTGCTTAATTAAAAAAAAAATGCATATATATTTTTATGCTTATGCTATAAATCACAATGGTAAATGTCCTGTTTCTTAGCAAAGAATTCGATATTTATTAAGTCGTTTGAGCCACGGAGCAGACGAATTAAGAGATGGGACATAGATACCATTTTGTAAGCTTTCCAAACATGAACGAATTAAGAATGAATATAATATTTCAAAGCTTCTTAAATTGACTAATGCAATTATTTTAATTAAACACTGTAATTAGCTTCTAGGTTAAATGAAAAATTTATAAAATTTCTACTATCCGAAATGATTAATGATTGAGCATCTATAGTCAGGTATTATGGTGAAAGCATATCAGTATCTGTGATTATGTTTTATATTCGAATTTCAGCTTGAACAGTTCCTATTTGTAAGGTAAAATCGTTAGTTTTGAACAAGTATATAATGCGGTTTTCTTTACTTATACGCGAATATGAAAAAATTACCTGTACTTTCCTCATTTTTGTTCGCCTAACTGACCACCCCTTATACATTAAATTATTTTGTCATATGAAATTTCAGCTGAATAGCCTCGAGCACCTGCCTAATGGTTATATGTAATTAAAAAAATATATATTTAAGTAATAACAATCCTAAACTTACGTTGGTAGCCTTGTCTTCTCACAAATATGAACAGATTTAAGTCAGTGAACTTGGAGCTCAATCAGCAAAGAATATGAGAATTAATTATTAAAGATTGATTAAAGAAACAGAGAGTAATAAAAGAGTTTTAAGGAAGAGATTTAAGGAAAGATGAAACAAATGTGTGCAAGTATCATTTAAAAGTGAAAATAGGTGCGGATAAAATTTGGTCAGCTCAAGTACTCCTACTTAAAGTATACACACTTCTAAAATTACGCACATTTCTTTTTAAATCTTAATCTTTTTATTCAAATTATATTGTAATTATTTATTTCTCCCATATAAGATGGTCAAAAAACTATTTTTTTTTTAGTGTTCGAAGAATCTTTTTAACAAATACGTAACAAATAAGGTATTTTGAAGCCATATGCATATATATAAAAGGACCTGAGAGTGCTAACATCCTCCAAGTGCAAGTGAGGAATTCTTTGATTGTTCTCTTCGATAGAGCGTTGGTGTTACGTTCTTTCTTTCTCACAACTCTCACTATTTTCTCCTATATGAATAAAAATATGCGCACTCTACGCTGAATGAAATTACATTTATTAAATCGGATTAACATTCTCTCTGCCAAAGGAAATGCTTGAGTTTTCACTTTTCTTTATTTTATATTTTTACCAAAGCGAATTTGAGATATAAAATGATGCTCGAGTTTATTTCAGGCGAATGAATTAAGACTTTAATATTCTATCCATCTTAAAGCAGGCTAGGGGATCTTTGTCTAGAATAATCTTAGAAAAATATATCTTAAAATAAAGGCTTGGCTGTTCATTTTTGTGATATAATTGCCTGAGGCTGCCGCGCCTCGCTTCTATCACATATTGGTACTAATGCTTTTCACGTGTATCGTGCGAGAAGAGAGTAGCATGGTGTTCTTATCGCCCTAACATTTCCTGAGTCTAATCTTCCCCCGCTCCAAGTTTAATCAAGGAGGTTCAATCCTCCGTTTGCCTGCAAGCGTCGATCTAGCCAGATTGAGTTAGGCTTATGGAAAGATAAGAGTGTTTGAATCGCTAGAGGGACATTCCATGAAAGTCTCCCATTACCCCATACCACGAGGGACTGCTCAGCCGATTTATGCGATAGAGTTTCGCATTGAATCAGATACCGATTATCTTCGTCAGGCATCACGCCGATCCGGTCTCATTTGTGCACCTAGGAACTCTCTACCTCGAGAACCCCCTTATTGTCCAGAAGAAGACAATATCCTTGAGTGCCAAGGTTCGTGCCCCTCAAGACGCCAAGTCAACAGGGCTCCCCTGTTGTTCATTTGTTTAGAAGAGAACAACTTTAGAACAGTCATTGTTCTTTAATCCCGTTTGAAAAGAAACGGTTCTCGCTCCCCTGATATCACGTCAGTGGTCATTTAATTCCCCCCTTTTAACGTTCTTCAAGAGAACGCTTGGTTACCCCAATAACCTCAATTGTTTATCCAGAACATCTCCGGTATCCTGTCTCAAAGATCGCTTGTAGTTTCGAGCCCCACTTTGCTCATACTCCTCGAAGTTTGTCCTTTTCCCCTCGTTAAGGACAACCCACCTAAAAACCCCTCTTCCTGGAAAGGAAATCGCCAGTCGGAACGAAGCCATTCCTTCAAATCGCCTTCATCCGCACGCCAACCTTATACACACGTAAGCTACGAAATGCATTGAATTATTTTACTTTATGTCAACGTAACTCCGTGCTTTAACACGGATTTAGTCGAAATTTTTCCTTCTTGTTTGTTTTGACATTTTAAATCCCTTTGAATCTTGATCCACCGCTTAGTCAAATTTATCCCATGACCTTTTTAATTCATGTGCATCTCCCATTTTAATCCCCGGTCATGTAATTATTTTCCATGTGTAATTTTTGTTAGTTTAATAAATAAAATTATATTTTAAAAATTCTTGCAATATTATTTATCCTTGTGCTCCGTTTCACTTCTTAAGTATATTGAAGATAAATGAGCTCTCTCCAGACCTATTTATTAACCTAGAATAATACTCGGCCATCTGAATAAAGCCCCGCACTCGAATATAGAATAATCCCCATAAAGAATAGATATATAGTATATCGTCGGGAGCAATTTCTACGACACATATATATATTCTATTTAAATTTGGTGTCAAGTGCGTAAGGTGTAACGCTATATCTTCGCAAACACTGGTCTCAGTCGAGTGAAGCATAGTGTTATATGTTATAGGAATAGAGTATATTAATTCACTTTTTTTTAACGATTGATATCCCCTTTTGCAAACTTAAGAAGCTGGAGTAGCTCAAGGAAGTGATATAATAATTTGTTCTTGTGTTTTTTATTGTTTTTTTTTAGTCATTGGTTATCTAGGTCGAAAAACCAATGTGGAATAGGTCAGTGCCCATATTTAGGTATGCCAATTACATAGAGGGCATACTTCTTACCGCTAAGAAAATTTGTTGGTTGACTACTGCCTGCCAAGCGCAAATATGATTCAGTTTGAAATCTTCAAAGCGCAAGGAGAATCCGTCGGACTTTCCGGAAGAGAATTGATTGAGTGTATCCAAGAGGAGTAACGAGTAGAAATAAAAGTTAAGAAAAGAAAGGCAAGGAGAAGGAGAAGAGAAAGAGAGAGTTATAGAAATTCAAATGAGACGAAAGAGGAAGAGAAGAGAAAGAGAGAAAAAGAAATTCAACGAGAAAAAAGAGAAAGAGAAAGAGAGGAACGAAGAATGCAAGCCGAGCTTCACCAAGAGCTTGAAATGGCACGCGTACAAACTGAAACACAACCAGTGAGTGCACGTTCAGAAGCCCGTCCAATCCCACACTTAAGCTCCCAATTTCAGGGATGGAGAGGTCTTCGGAGCATTTAAATCGCACTTCGAAAAGATCCTTGAAATCAACAACCTGGACTTGGAGGCCGAAGGCGTAGTGAGGTTACTGCCCCTCTTAAATGTTAACTTGCGCGACATCTTCATTTCCCTACCATCGAAGTGTACAATTGAATACAGTACACTAAAAGGTGAATTATTTGTCGCTCATAATATGACTCCCGATTTCTACCTAGAAGTATTTCGAGGAGGTTGTATTAAACCCTGACAGAAGTTCCGTCAATTGGGATACATTCTAAAGAGGAATTTTAAATTCTGGTTAAAAACCTTCAAAAATTGCCCCTGACTACGAGTTTTTAACAGACTTCGTGTTGTAGGATCATTTTTGGCTTCTCTTCCGACGGAGATCCACGTGTTCGTCAAGGATCGTCGGGGCCAGTCCTTTATAGAATCTACCGAAGAAGAGTATGTCTATGCTGCGAGCCATAATTTGTACCACAAGGAGAATAGAAATTCTCGAAAGCCAACGAAGTTTCTGGGCCCCGTAAAACACCAAAACTTCTTCCCTTCAAACCAACAACGGGACATCAAACCTTTTATTACGATTTCGCGACCATCACTTTTCCCGAAGCGACCGATCGTATGCTTCACTTGCGGTTTTTCAAAAGCACACGAGCTGGAATTGCCCCCCAAATTCTAGGCTTAAAAACGAATTAGCACATCAAGTACACTAGATTAAGGTGACACCGACTTCCCGGTGGTGGAGACCAAAGGATAAACTTCTCCCACTCCGTCAGGGCACCAGGTAAATTTTATTTTTGATAAAAGTTTCCCGGGAACTTTAAATTTGAGGAGGGTAGCGTGAACGGCTGACGAGCATATACCCTCGTCAGGGACACATGGTGCACTTGTTTCATCGTGTCCGACGAGCTCCTCCCCCCAGTGGACCCTAACCACGAATAATATTCGGTAGTACATTAATACCATGGGCGGGTGAACCGATTCCCCGGCCTTAAATTTTACCTGCAGTTTCAGTATTTTGATGGCTGGTATGAAGTCATTTCGCCACCTATAAAGGCTTGTTCAATACTTATAGGGCAGAGCCCTCAAATAAGCTCCAACCCTGTGTCCTAGGCCGTCCTTACTCCAGCCCGAGCGAAGAAGGAAGCACAGGAGCCGGTTCCCCTCAGAACCTCGATACCGTCCGAATTCTCGGAGATCCTTAACCAGGATTTTAGGTCCGCACAAAAGGAGTGTGAGACACTAACACCCTTATCGGATAAGGCCCAAAACAATGACAATTATTTTTTTTTTTTTACAGCCCTTCTGGCTACTCCCCAGTTTGGCATAAGTAACCGGACACAAGGCAGCCTAGAACTAGGCTACTTTAAAAAAAGAATGTAAAAACATAACAAACAGAAAATTGAAAAAAACATAACAATTAGGAAGCAATCTCCGACGTCGCAGGGAGGTCACCCGCACCCCTGCGTAGGAGCGTGCAACCTAGAGAAAAAACAAAAAACTAAATAAAAACTACTTAAATAAAGAAGAGAAGCCCGGCCTCCCCCTAAAAATCAAAAAGTCCACAGGTCAAAGTGCACGAACCCGTCCGAAGTAAAAAGAACAGGCAGTAGAGGCCCCACCCATCCCGACCCCGGGACAGGTAACGTGCGCTAAGATCACTCAAACAGGGACATTCGACAAAAATGTGCTGAACAGTCTGCGGAATGTCGCAGTCGTCACAATAGGGCGCAGGCGATGGTTTTTTTTTTAATTTTATAGAGCCCATCTGGCAACTTGGGCATAAGTAGACGAAAAACACGACAGCCTAGAACTAGGCTACTTTAAAATAAAAATGTGAAAACTTAACAATGATATAAATTGGAAAAACTTAACAATCAAGAAGAAATCTCCAGGAGCGGGGGAGGTCCTCCTCACCCCGGTGCAGGATAGTGCAACCTACAAACAAAACAATAACAAAAAAAGAACCTTAAATAAAGGGGAGAAGCCCGGCCTTCCCCCAAAAGTCAACAAGTTCACAAGTCAATGTGCACGAATGTGTCCCGAGTACAAATGACTGGCGGTAGCAACCCCGCCCATCCCGGTACCGGGACAGGTATCGTGCGCAAAGATCACCCAGACTGGGACAGTCGACAAGAATGTGCCGTACAGTCTGGGGGAAGAAGCTGTCGTTGCAAGATGGCACAGGCGAGCGCTCCATCAAATAGCGATGCGTTACACTAGTGTGTGCGATTTGGAGACGACAGAAAGCAACCTCAAGCCACCCCGGCATTGGGGGATAGGTACATGGAAACAGTCGCAGCGGAATGGCACGCAACTTTAAGTTCCCTTCGACCGTCTCCCATCTTCTTTGCCAAGCAGTCCGAAGAGATGCCCGTAGTCCTGCCATGTAGTCGGTGTGAGGAAAAGCGAAACGCTGGTCCGGTCGCAGAGTCCTCGCGGACTCTTTGGCGCCCTCATCGGCGCGCATATTCTTCGCAATTCCTACATGTCCATAAACCCAGCAGAAGATAATTTCAACATCTGCCAGGCTCGCCAAAACCGTAGCATCACGAATATCGCGAACCAGGGGATGTGGAGATTCCAATGCGCCGAGAGCACTCAGGGCGCGTTGTGAGTCGCGTAATCTCCCGTACCGAGTGGTGTATTGTCACCAGCTCGGCCATGAAGACAGAAGCAACGCCTGGTAGAGCCCCGCTGACTTCAAACAGAGAGGATACGGCGTGGAAGCCGACCCCCTCTCGGGACTTGGAGCCATCCGTATACACTGGCAAGGTTCCAGCGTGACACGATGTGTACTCCAAAAAATGTCGAACGCAATACTCCCAGCGCAGTACAAGCTTTAAGAGCAGAGGCGTGGTGACAAGAGTCAAAAGTGATACCCTTCAGGGTGGCGTCCTGGGCAGAACCAGGGTCGCCACTGGCTCGAGAGCTATATCTACGTCTCAAAGGAGTTTCCTGGCCCTAGAACCCAAAGGGCTCAGGGTATGACTGGCGTCTCTCAGCGGCATAGGCACCATCGAGATCAGCTGCGGATGCAGTGAGAGCTGTTGGTTACTGAGGGAGGCGGCGGGCTCGCGCTTACTGGCGAGTGATGCACTCCACAGGGCGCAGAGTGAGTGGCATCTCCCCAGCTTTGACAAACAGGCTCTCAATAGGGGAAGTGCGGAAGGCACCGGTCGCAAGGCAAAGGCCGGTGTGGTGGATCGAATCCACCTTCCGCAATACACGCTCAGCTGCGGAGGCATAAAACTCGCATCCGTAGTCGAGCTTCGAACGAACACAGGATCGGTAGAAAAGTAAGGCAGTAGCCTTATCAGCCCTTCAAGCAATGAACGTCACGGAACAGAGAATATCCATGGCGAGGGTACAGGAAACACTTAGCCTGCGAATATGAGCCTCCTAAGTGAGGTTTCGGTCGAATACAAGACCAAGGAAACGGTGCGACTCAACCACATCCAGGCGAACCCCATTAGGAAACAAATCTGAGTTGTGGTGGAGCCGTAGATAGCCGGAGAAGTAAACCACCTTAGTCTTGGCCAAAGGAAACCGAAACCTAGAGTCGACGCTTCAGAGTTGGCATCTGAACAGCGCCAAACAGTACCAAAGGTTGTCCACGTAGAGTGTAGCAAGAACATCTTCTGGCAGCACCGAGGTAATGCTGTTGATGCTCAGGGGAAAAAGTGTGACACTGTGGACACTTCCCTGAGGGACACTCTCTTCATGCTCAGTTGGGCCAGAGATAGATCCTCGAACCCGTACGCGTTATCGACGATCTCGCGAAAACAGAGATAGAAAGACTGGGAGGCGTCCCCTCGTCCCCATCGTGTGGAGAGTCTTCATGATACCGTATCGCCATGTGCTATCATAGGCCTTCTCCAGATCGAAAAAACCATGGCGTAGTGCTGTCTACGAAGGAAAGCCTCGCAGACGGCATTTTCCAGTCGGAGCAGAGCATCCGACGTAAAGTGAAACTCGCGGAAGCCGCACTGTGCAGAATACAGATGTCCTCAGCTGTCCAGGAAAAAGGCTTGTCTAACATTTACCAATTTCTCCATTAACTTGCACACGCAAGAGGTTAGAGAGATTGGGTCGGAAACCGTTCGGAGTAGAGTGATCTCTCCCCGGCTTGAGGAAGGCGAGCATAGTAGCAATTCGCGAGGATTTTTTTTTTTTTTTTTTTTTTTTTAAGAGCTCATCTGGCGACTGCCTACTTGGGCATTAGTCGCCGTATTAAAACTGGCCTAGTTCTAGGTTACTTTAAAATGAAATTAAAGAGAGAAAAAAAAAACCACCCCAAAAGGGGGAAAGGAAGCAAGCTGGTGCGTCGGGGAGAGGTCCCCCCGGTGCAGGAGCGTGCAACTAAAGAACAAAAAAACCAACAAAAAACAAAAAATGCAAAAAAACAACAAAAAACAAAACAAACAAACCTTGCTTAAATAATAGGGAGAAGGCCGGCCTCCCCCAAGAAGTCAACAAGTCCACAAGTCAGTGTGCACGAATCTGTCCCGAGCACAAGGGACAGGCGGTAGCGACCCCGCCCATCCCGGTACTGGGACAGGTATCGTGCGCGAAGATCACCCAGACTGGGACATTCGACAAGAATGTGCCGAACAGTCTGGGGGACGACGCAGTCGTTGCAATAGGGCGCAGGCGAGCGCTCCATCAGATAGCGATGCGTCACACGAGTGTGTCCGATTCGGAGACGACAGAAAGCAACCTGAAGCCGCCGCGGCATTGGGGGATAGGTCCATGGGAACAGTCGCGGCGCAATGGCACGCAACTTTAAGTTCCCTTCGACCGTCTCCCATCTTCTTTGCCAAGCAGTCCGAAGAGCTGCCCGTATTCCTGCCATGTAGTCGATGTGAGGAAGAGCGAAACGCTGGTCCGGTCGCAGAGTCCTCGCGGACTCTTTGGCGCCCTCATCGGCGCGCTCATTCCCCGCAATTCCTACATGTCCAGGAACCCAGCAGAAGATAATCTCGACATCTGCCCGGCTCGCCAAAACCGTGGCGTCACGGATATCGCGAACCAGGGGATGCGGAGATTCCAATCCCCGAGAGCACTCAGGGCGCTTTGTGAGTCGCTATAGATCACAATCCGGTCTCCGAACCGGGCACGTCGCGTAATCTCCCGTACCGAGTGGTGTATTGCCACCAGCTCGGCCGTGAAGACAGACGCAGCGCCTGGTAGAGCCCCGCTGACTTCAAACAGAAGGGATACGGCGTGGAAGCCGACCCCCTCTTGGGACTTGGAGCCATCCGTATACACTGGCACGGTACCAGCGTGACATGATGTGTGCTCGAAAAAGGTCGATCGCAATACTCCCGGCGCAGTACAAGCTTTGGGAGCAGAGGCGTGGCGACAAATAGCCAAATGTGGTACGTTTTTCGTTGTACGTGCAGTAGCACTGTATCATATGTGGGGGCAACAAGGCGTACGCTTTACTCTCGCTTCATGCAACATATGGGTAGATCTGAAAGAAATGGACTTAATTTTTCTAGTCCTGATCCATACCCAATTCGAAATCATCTGTCACAATGGGGCTCTAGGACTACACTCGAGAACTTCACGAAACTTAGTGCGGTAAGAAACATCTGGGACCTTTACCTGCTAGAGTCAATTTATATTACAAAACTTCAACTCAGTCTCAATAATAACTCTTTATCTGTCCCACTAATTATAGTGACTCATTAAAAACATGCTAATTTGTTTTCATTTTAGATGGAACTGCAATAATATAATCCACTGTCAATTATTTTCCTTCCTATTTTTTAGAATTTTTCTCGTTGGTTTAGTTTGTTTTATCCTCCATATTTCTAATGTAATCAATTAGTCTCAAATTTAATATTCATCTTTCACAATTTTATTACATGTGTTAACTTTTTATGTATACATTTAACTCTGTATTTTGTATTCAATCTTTAGTACTGATGATGGGATTAGTTATATTCCTGAAACGTTTGAAATAAATGTTACGAGGCATCTACGGCTCCCTTCTGGTCATCCTGTTTATATATACATATTTCTATATATATATAAAGATACGTATTTATTTATTGTGGACTAAAGTCCAAATACGTAAAATTTGAAGGACTTTGAAATGCGTATTCTTCTTTTGTCCAATTTCTTCCGCTGTAATTAATGAATGACAATCAAACTATAGTTTTCATTTAAATTTTTAATAATATACCTAGAGAATCCAGCCCAAAATTTGGGGGTTTATTTTCACCTCTAACGTTGAGGTAGAACATAAAAACTTAAGTGAAATTCAATTATCACGCTATACAAATGAGCCCATTTTGGGGAGTTGAGGTACGGATAATTCGTTGATCCAAAATTAGATATAACATAAAAAATAATGAAAAATATCATTTATCTAAGTATTAAAAGGCCCAAAGAAATGAAAACTGGTATAAACCAAAAAGCCAGGGCTCCGGGCTACTACAAAAATACTTTTCTTTTTTCTTGCTGTGTAAAAACCTACACTTCGTTATTCAAAAGGCTTGGTATAAGATTCAAGACAACATAACCAGCTATATTTCATTATCTGGACGCAGTTGATCTTTCTCTAAATAAGGACATGTCTCTCATTTTCTCTTTTAAGCTATATTGGTTCACTTAATAATTTCCTTAGCGTCTTTTCAGGTTGTGTTACCAGGTTTCTTTTCTTTGGGTCTTTAAATACATCTATTATATATCACGTGCCATGTTTTTTTCAATTATCATTTAGGTTTTTTTTTTGTTTTTGTTTTTTTTTAAGAGCTCATCTGGCGACTGCCTACTTGGGCATTAGTCGCCGTATTAAAACTGCCCTAGTTCTAGGCTACTTTAAAATGAAATTAAAGAGAAAAAAAAACAACACCCCAAAAGGGGGAAAGGAAGCAAGCTGGTGCGTCGGGGAGAGGTCCCCCCGGCGCAGGAGCGTGCAACTAAAGAAAAAAAAAACAAAAAACAAAACAAAACCAATGCAAAAAAACAACAAAAAAACAACAAAAAAACAAAACAAACGAACCTTGCTTAAATAATAGGGAGAAGTCTGGCCTCCCCCAAGAAGTCAACAAGTCCACAAGTCAGTGTGCACGAATCTGTCCCAAGCACAAGGGACAGGCGGTAGCGACCCCGCCCATCCCGGTACTGGGACAGGTATCGTGCGCGAAGATCACCCAGACTGGGACATTCGACAAGGATGTGCCGAACAGTCTGGGGGACGACGCAGTCGTTGCAATAGGGCGCAGGCGAGCGCTCCATCAGATAGCGATGCGTCACACGAGTGTGTCCGATTCGGAGACGACAGAAAGCAACCTGAAACCGCCGCGGCATTGGAAAATAGGTCCATGGGAACAGTCGCGGCGCAATGGCACGCAACTTTAAGTTCCCTTCGACCGTCTCCCATCTTCTTTGCCAAGCAGTCCGAAGAGCTGCCCGTATTCCTGCCATGTAGTCGATGTGAGGAAGAGCGAAACGCTGGTCCGGTCGCAGAGTCCTCGCGGACTCTTTGGCGCCCTCATCGGCGCGCTCATTCCCCGCAATTCCTACATGTCCAGGAAGCCAGCAGAAGATAATCTCGACATCTGCCCGGCTCGCCAGAACCGTGGCGTCACGGATATCGCGAACCAGGGGATGCGGAGATTCCAATCCCCGAGAGCACTCAGGGCGCTTTGTGAGTCGCTATAGATCACAATCCGGTCTCCGAACCGGGCACGTCGCGTAATCTCCCGTACCGAGTGGTGTATTGCCACCAGCTCGGCCGTGAAGACAGACGCAGCGCCTGGTAGAGCCCCGCTGACTTCAAACAGAGGGGATACGGCGTGGAAGCCGACCCCCTCTTGGGACTTGGAGCCATCCGTATACACTGGCACGGTACCAGCGTGACACGATGTGTGCTCGAAAAAGGTCGAACGCAATACTCCCGGCGCAGTACAAGCTTTGGGAGCAGAGGCGTGGCGACAAATAGCCAAATGTGGTACCCTCCAGGGTGGCGTCCTGGGCAGAACCAGGGGCGCCACCGGCCCGAGAGCTATATCTTCCTCTCGAAGGAGTTTCCTGGCCCTAAACCCAAAGGGCTTAGGGTATGACTGGCGTCTCTCGGCGGCATAGGCACCATCGAGATCAGCTGCAGATGCAGCGAGAGCTGTTGGCGACTGAGGGAGGCACCGGGCTCGCGCGTACAGGCGAGTGATGCACTGCACGCGGCGCAGAGCGAGTGGCATCTCCGCAGCATCGACCAACAGGCTCTCAATGGGGGAAGTGCGGAAGGCACCGGTCGCAAGGTGAAGGCCGGTGTGGTGGATCGAATCCACCTTCCGTAATAAACGCTCGGCTGCGGATGCATAAAACTCGCATCCGTAGTGGAGCTTCGAGCGAACAAAGGATCGATAAAAAAGTAAGGCGGTAGCCCTATGAGTGCCCCAAGCGCTGAACGTCACGGAACGGAGAATGTCCATGGCGCGGGTACAAGAGACCCTAAGGCTGCGAATATGAGCCTCCCAGGTGAGGCGTCGGTCGAATACAAGACCAAGGAAACGGTGCGACTCAACCACATCCAGGCGCACCCCATTAAGAAACAAATCTGGGTCGGGGTGAAGCCGTGGATGGTGGCAGAAGTGCACCACCTTAGTCTTGGCCAAAGAAAACCGAAACCTGTGCGCTTCGGAATAGCGAGAGACGCGGTTCAATGTCTGTTGGAGTCGACGCTCCAGAGTTGGCATCTGGGCCGCGCCAAAAGAGATCGAAAGGTCGTCCACGTAGAGCGTAGCGAGAACATCTTCCGGCAGCACCGAGGTGATGCCGTTGATGCTCAGGGCAAAGAGTGTGACACTGAGGACACTTCCCTGCGGGATACCCTCTTCCTGCTCCTTTGGGCCGGAGAGGGCTCTTCCCACCCGTACGCGGAATCGACGATCTCGCAAAAATTCAGATTTAAAAATTGGGAGGCGTCCCTTCGCCCCCATCGTGTGGAGAGTCTCCATGATACCGTATCGCCATGCGGTATCATAGGCCTTCTCCAGATCAAAAAACACCGTGGCGTAGTGCTGTCTACGAAGGAAAGCCTCGCAGACGGCACTTTCCAGTCGGAGCAGAGCATGCGACGTGGAGTGGAACTTACGGAAGCCGCACTGTGCAGAAGACAGATGGCCTCCGCTGTCCAGGAAATAGGCTAATCTAACATTTACCAATTTCTCCATCAACTTGCACACGCAAGAGGTTAGAGAGATTGGGCGGAAACCGGTCGAAGTAGAGTGATCTCTCCCCGGCTTGCGAAAGGCGAGCACAGTTTTTTTTGTTTTTTTTAATTAAGGGGCTATCTGGCGACTGCCGACTAAGGCATAAGTTGCCGTAAACAAACAGCCTAATTTAGGCTACTTTAAAAAATTGAACAGAAAACAATAAAAAGGAATAACAATAACAAAGCAATAACAAAACAATTACAAAAACAACAACAACAATTAAATCGCGTTAAATAAAAGGGAGAAGGCCGGCCTCCCCCAAAAAGTCAATAAGTCCACCAGTCAAAGTACACGCACTCATCCCGAGAACAAGGGACAGGCGGTAGCGACCCCGCCCATCCCGGTATCGGGACAGGTGTCGTGCGCGAAGATCACCCAGACTGGGACATTCGACAAGAATGTGCCGAACAGTCTGGGGGACAACGCAGTCGTTGCAATAGGGCGCAGGCGAGCGCTCCATCAGATAGCGATGCGTCACACGAGTGTGTCCGATTCGGAGACGACAAAAAGCAACCTAAAGCCGCCGCGGCATTGGGGGATAGGTCCATGGGAACAGTCGCGGCGCAATGGCACGCAATGGCGGAAACCGGTCGGAGTAGAGTGATCTCTCCCCGGCTTGCGAAAGGCGAGCACAGTAGCGATTCGCCAGGAGTCTGGGAGAAGACCTTCCACCCAGATCCTGTTGAACAAATCTAACAGAAATGCCATGCCTCGCTCACCCAGGCGGCGAAGCATGGCGTACGGAACATCGTCCGGACCATGGGCGGTGTCCGCGCACGAAGCGAGAGCGGAACGCAACTCACTCACAGTAAACTTGTCGTTGAAGGGTTCTCCGCCTGTGGAGGTAAAGTCCAGCCGGCGGCCTTCCGCGACATCACGACGTGCATTGAATGCTGGCGGAGCAGCATCACGGCTAGAGAATGCGGAAAAAGCGGTCGCTAAGGATTCCGCCACGGACGCGGGGTCCGAGATTGCGGTCCCATTCTCCTGGAGAACGGGAGGGAGGTCCTGCGAGAACTTGCCCCGAATCCTTTTGACTCGCTTCCACACCTCAGCTAAAGGGGTCTTCCCGTTAAGTGAAGACACGAATGCCTGCCAAGAAGAGCGGCGGGCGTGCTTCGAAATATACCGGAACCTAGCCCTAGCCCGACGAAATTCAGCGACAGTGAAATCGTTCGGGCGGCGCTTATAGCGCATGTAGGCATAACGCTTCTGTTTGAGGGCCGTCTCACACTCGGCCGACCACCATGGTAGTGGTCGGCGTGCAAAACGGCCAGACGTCCTAGGAATAGTAGTCAGGCCTACGGCGATGAGGTTGCCGGAGAAGAACTCAACGGCCTCATCTACCGACCTAAACTCCTCGACTGAGATAGAGAATTCAGTCATTTCCTGAAATGCAGGCCACCACGCCCGCGCCAAGCACCACCGAGGTAGTCCCTCAGGCGGCAGTTGCCCTGAAAATGATATTTGAATGGGAAAGTGATCACTACCATGGAGGTCATCGACCACCCCCCAATCAAAATCAGGCTGTGCATCCGAAGAGCACAAAGCTAGGTCAAGGCAAGAAAATGAAGCGGTTCTCGGACAGTGATGCGTAAACTCATCCACGTTTAGGACACCCATCTCAAGCTCTTCGATCAGATCGGCAAGGACTTGTCCCCTGGGATTTATGGAGTAATCTTCCCAGAGAGGATGCCTGCCGTTCAGATCTCCAAGCAAGAGATAGGGCCTCGATCAGATCGCCAAGAAGAGCGGCGGGCGTGCTTCGAAATATACAGGAACCTAGCCCTAGCCCGACGAAATACAGCGACAGTGAAATCGTTCGGGCGGCACTTATAGCGCATGTAGGCATAACGCTTCTGTTTGAGGGCCGTCTCACACTCGGCCGACCACCATATGAGTGGTCGGCGTGCAAAACGGCCAGACGTCCTAGGAATAGTAGTCAGGCCTACGGCGATGAGGTTGCCGGGGTAGAACTCAACGGCCTCATCTACCGACCTAAACTACTCGACTGAGATAGAGAATTCAGTCATTTCCTGAAATGCAGGCCACCGCGCCTGCGCCAAGCACCACCGAGGTGGTCTCTCAGGCGGCAGTTGCCCTGAAAATGATATTTGAATGGGAAAGTGATCACTACCATGGAGGTCATCGACCACCCCCCAATCAAAATCAGGCTGTGCATCCGAAGACCACAAAGATAGGTCAAGGCAAGAAAATGAAGCGGTTCTCGGACAGTGATGCGTAAACTCATCCACGTTTAGGACACCAATCTCAAGCTCTTCGATCAGATCGGCAAGGACTTGTCCCCTGGGATTTATGGAGTAATCTCCCCAGAGAGTATGCCTGCCGTTCAGATCTCCAAGCAAGAGATAGGGCCTCGGCAACCGTGCCACGACGCGGCGGAAGTCCCCCGCGTCGAAGTCAGCTGACGGTGGAATGTACGCAGAAATGATTGTATACCTCCTATCCAGGTGCAGCTGCACAGCCACTGCCTGAACGGAGGTATCTAAAGAGAAAGGAAGAACGGAGACATCATGCCGGGTGTAAACCGCGCATCCCCCAGCCCGGCCATCCCGCAGTGGTGGGGTCGCAAGACCCTTATACCCCAGGAGGGCAGGCAGCGGCCCCGTTTAGCATGGTCTCCTGCAAAAAAATAGCTAACGGGGAACGGGACGAGACGAGCCTCCGCAGCTCCTCCCAGTTGGCCCGGAGTCCACGGCAATTCCATTGAAGGAATATGCCCTCCAGGCCTAGCTCGGAGGAGACGCGGGGGCCCTCCTCGAATTGAAGACCCTAACGGGAATGGCCGTACGCATCCCGGGGGCAGAACCCCGGGCGCTGTTGGCCGGACAAAGCGCTGAAGGCGCTGTCGCCTTCGAGGACTTATTGGGGGAGGTTGGGCTCGCCATGCGAGTCTTTTCCTCTCTCAGCCTCGAAACCTTAGGCGGGCGTTGCGGCTTGGGAGGCAGGGGGCCCTCTTTTCGAGGAACCACCGTATCCGAGCCACTCGCTCCACCTCGGGGCGTGGGCGAAGGAGCCGAAGCTCCTTTGTTGCTGTCCTCCTTTCGGGGAACAGCTTTAGGAACTCCGGAATATGGCCTAGCGACCATCTTCATGGGTGTTGCCTCCTGTGAGTCTAACGACTCTGTGGAGGTGCGTGGCCGTTTCGCCTTACGGGAAACGGTCACGCTGGGGGAAGAGGGGGGAGCCCTGGTATTAGCCGGGGCTGGGTGTGAACCCTTTTTGCCACCAGCTCTACCAGGGGAGCGCCCGGGTGTATTAGAGCCCGCAGAAGGGCTCCGAATGGGCGCGGAAACAACCGTGCTCGTTGGCCTGGATGGGCCAGGAGCAAAGTGTGCTTTTCTAACTATTGAGGCATATGACGTCCCAGGCAGAGATGGGCGCGCCAGGACCAAGTCCTTAGCCTCGCGGAATGAGAGTCTATCCTGGGCCTGAACGGCCAGGATTTCTTTCTTAAGGAGATATGCACCACATTGCTTCGAAGAAGCAGGGTGCGGCTCTCCGCAATTGACACACTTGGCCACACACGATTTGGACTTATCGTGTGTGACCTTGGAGCAATTTACACAGACTTCGGGTGACCCCGATTTTGCACGTCTACATGATCAATTCGTGTGGCCGAAGCGGTGACAGTAATAGCACCGCCGCGGCAGTGGCACGAATGCCTTCACGCGGTAGCGGTACCAACCGGCACGCACCGACTCAGGGAGCTTGTCACGGTCGAACGTGACGAAGAGTGTAGGGGTGGGTCTCGAGGCCCCTCCATGTTTTCTCATCACACGTTCGACCTTGACCGCCCCATGGTCGGCCAGCTCTAGGGTGATGTCTTCTATGGAGTAGTCAACGAGTTCCCTCGCATAAACTAAAGCTTTTACAAAGTTCATGGTAGAGTGCGGCGTCACACTCACCGGGGTGCCATGAAGTGTCCGAAGAGCACTTATCTTGGCCGCCTCGGCGGGATTCGCCGCATTCGCCAGAAGGCTCCCGTCCGAGAAACGGGTTACCTTCGGCTCTCTACCAATTGCACTAGCTAATCCTCTCCTCTGATGGATCATGTTGCCCTTGGACAACATGGTGCCATCAGTGGAGCGAATAACGAGGAAGCGTTTGAAGCCAGCGGGCTCGAAAACGCCAGGTAACCTCTGAATGAGGGGCCCCGATGTCATCGAGGCTCCGCCCTGTGCATTCTTCGTCTTAGTCTTGGTCAGTAGCTCCGCACACAAGGGGGTAGAGGGGCCGGATTTTCCGATCTTGGCTTGGTCGCCTACCAAAGTGGCAGCAGACCCATCCGGCCTGCAGCCCCCGCGGATGGAGAGGAGCCCCGAGTCTTTTTCGTCTTTCTTGTCTTTTTCTTCTTTTTAGGAGAGGAGGGCGGGGAATGAATTTGCTTCTCACCCCCGCCGGTAGAAGCCCCCAGGCCAGATGGACCGGCCTCAGCCAGGTCCTTCTCTGAAATGGAGAAGGTCCCGGTGGGCGCAGGGGATTCATCCGGAGGAGATCCCTCCCCTCCTTGTCCTGCCTGAGAATCCACAGCCGTTTGATGAGGACCTTGCATAGGGGCAGATTCGGGTTCGGTGCTTGGCGCCAAGCCCGGATTCCCCCACATGGAAGGCCCTACCGTCTGAGGCTGGTTTTCCTCAAGGACCATGTCTATCACAGGAGGCGCCTCCAGTTGGCCATTCTCTCCCAGGACATCGCAGGTCCCCTTGGCAGCGTCATAAGTCTTTAGTGGGGAGGCACAGGCCTTGACCCCGGCAAGGTTTAATATTTTTGCCAGCAGGTCTTTTGAGGGAAGCGACGGAAGGGGCCTGGCTTCCCTCTCCCCCCTAAGGGGGTTTGCCCTACCGGGCCGCTTGTACGAGGGGCGGTCGGCAATGGGCTGCCTGCTGGCTTTCTTGGCAGTCCCCTTAGAAAGCATAGGAGGGACTGCCGCTGGAGATAGGGAGGTGCCCGAAAGCACCTCCAGAGAAGGAGGTGAGGGGGAGTCCCCTACACCCGTAGGCGTAGGAGAGGAGTAAGCCTCCTCTCCGGTTAAAGAGGTATGGAGGGTCCCCTGCGCTAGCACAGGGGGAGGGACCTCCATCTTTTCTGTGGAGCTGCACGAGGGTGGCTCCGTTGTTGTTATAGGGGGAATTAAGGGGAGATGTTTTTTTGTTTCATCATTGGGCATGGTGCCCCTTTTTGTTTTACGGGACGCAATCGCTCACCACCTCTTGCAGTAGCCCGCACTGCAAGAGGTGCTTACAGGCCCGGCAGAGCCAGGCGCCGCCATTTGGGACCACCCCTTCCGCCTGGTGGCCTGGCAGTCCTTCGGCATGGCGGCTCCACCTTGAACACGGCCTAAAACGGATAAGTTTTGAAGACGAGAGGAAAAGGGATGTGAGGAAGGTATGGGTGGGGATGAAGCAGGTTGTTAAAAGCCAACCACCCCAGACCGGAGCTCAGGGGTTAGGGGACATTGTCCCCTCCCCCCTCAGCCCCGATCCGGGACGATTGGCTGAAAAGAAGGTCAGCTTCTACCCTGTGAAATTATAGGCTGACCAGAGAAAGTTGTGGGAGAGGTTGTATGAAAAGCGACGAGGTAGGATAGGAATACAGGCTATCTGAAGGAAGGAAGAGAGGCTAAGCTGGGGCCGGACGGGGCTCTGGATCCCGTCAGCACGGCGGCCAGGATGGAAAATCGCCATGCCCCTTACGGGGGGGTTAGTATGAAAAAGTGTATTTAAAAGGCGAGCACAGTAGCGATTCGCCAGGAGTCTTGGAGAAGACCTTTCACCCAGATCCTGTTGAACAAATCTAACAGAAAGGCCATGCCTCGCTCACCCAGGTGTCGAAGCATGGCGTACGGGACATCGTCCGGACCATGGGCGGTGTCCGCGCACGAAGCGAGAGCGGAACGCAACTCACTCACAGTAAACTTGTCGTTGAAGGGTTCTCCGCCTCTGGAGGTAAAGTCCAGCCGGCGGCCTTCCACGACATCACGACGTGCATTGAATGCTGGCGGAGCAGCATCACGGCTAGAGAATGCGGAAAAAGCGGTCGCTAAGGATTCCGCCACGGACGCGGGGTCAGAGACTGCGGTCCCATTCTCCTGGAGAACGGGAGGGGGGTCCTGCGAGAACTTGCCCCGAATCCTTTTGACTCGCTTCCACACCTAAGCTAAAGGGGTCTTCCCGTTAAGTGAAGACACGTATGCCCGCCAAGAAAAGCGGCGGGCGTGCTTCGAAATATACCGGAACCTAGCCCTATCCCGACGAAATTCAGCGACAGTGAAATCGTTCGGGCGGCGCTTATAGCGCATGTAGGCATAACGCTTCTGTTTGAGGGCCGTCTCACACTTGGCCGACCACCATGGGAGTGGTCGGCGTGCAAAACGGCCAGACGTCCTAGGAATAGTAGTCAGGCCTACGGCGATGAGGTTGCCGGAGAAGAACTCAACGGCCTCATCTACCGACCTAAACTCCTCGACTGAGATAGAGAATTCAGTCATTTCCTGAAATGCAGGCCACCGCGCCCGCGCCAAGCACCATCGAGGTGGTCTCTCAGGCGGCAGTTGCCCTGAAAATGATATTTGAATGGGAAAGTGATCACTACCATGAAGGTCATCGACCACCCCCGAATTAAAATCAGGCTGTGCATCCGAAGAGCACAAAGATAGGTCAAGGCAAGAAAATGAAGCGGTTCTCGGACAGTAATGCGTAAACTCATCCACGTTTAGGACACCAATCTCAAGCTCTTCGATCAGATCGGCAAGGACTTGTCCCCTGGGATTTATGGAGTAATCTCCCCAGAGAGGATGCCTGCCGTTCAGATCTCCAAGCAAGAGATAGGGCCTCGGCAACCGTGCAACAACGTGGCGGAAGTCCCCCGCGTCGAAGTCAGCTGACGGTGGAATGTACGCAGAAATGATTTTATACCTCCTATCCAGGTGCAGCTGCACAGCCACTGCCTGAAAGGAGGTATCTAAAGAGAAAGGAAGAACGGAGACATCATGCCGGGTGTAAACTGCGCATCCCCCAGCCCGGCCATCCCGCGGTGGTGGGGTCGCAAGACCCTTATACCCCGGGAGGGCAGGAAGGGGGCACGCACCTAGCATGGTCTCCTGCAAAAAAATAGCTAACGGGGAACGGGACGAGACGAGCCTCCGCAGCTCCTCAAAGTTGGCCCGGAGTCCACGGCTATTCCATTGAAGGAATATGCCCTCCAGGCCTAGCTCGGAGGAGACGCGGGGGCCCTCCTCGAAATGAAGACCCTCACGGGAATAGCCGTACGCTTCCGGGGGGCAGAACCCCGGGCGCTGTTGGCCGGACAAAGCGCTGAAGGCGCTGTTTCCTTCGAGGACTTATTGGGGGAGGTTGGGCTCGCCATGCGAGTCTTTTCCTCCCTCCGCCTCGAAACCTTAGGCGGGCGTTGCGGCTTCGGAGGCAAGGGGCCCTCTTTTCGAGGAACCACCGTCTCAAAGCCACTCGCTCCACCTCGGGGCGTGGGCGAAGGAGCCGAAGCTCCTTTGTTGTTGTCCTCCTTTCGGGGGACAGCTTTAGGAACCCCGCAAGATGGCCTAGCGACCATCTTCAGGGGTGTTGCCTCCTGTGAGTCTAACGACTCGGTGGAGGCACGTGGCCGTTTCGCCTTACGGGAAACGGTCACGCTGGGGGAAGAGGGGGGAGCCCTGGTTTTAGCCGGGGCAGGGTATGAACCCTTTTTGCCGCCAGCTTTACCAGGGGAGCGCCCGGGTTGGGTAGAGCCCGCAGAAGGGCTCCGAAAGGGCGCGGAAACAACCGTGCTCGTTGGCATGGTTGGGCCAGGAGCAGAGGGTGCCTTTCTAACTATTGAGGCATATGACGTCCCAGGCAGAGCCGGGCGCGCCAGGACCAAGTCCTTAGCCTCGCGGAATGAGAGTCGATCCTGGGCCTGAACGGCCAGGATTTCTTTCTCAAGGAGATATGCACCACATTGCTTCGAAGAAGCACGGTGCGGCTCTCCGCAATTGACACACTTGGCCACACACGATTTGGACTTATCGTGTGCGACCTTGGAGCAATTTACACAGACTTCGGGTGACCCCGATTTTGCACGTCTACATGATCGATTCGTATGGCCGAAGCGGTGACAGTAATAGCACCGCCGCGGCAGTGGCACGAATGCCTTCATGCGGTAGCGGTACCAACCGGCACGCACCGACTCAGGGAGCTTGTCACAGTCGAACGTGATGAAGAGTGTAGGGGTGGGTCTCGAGGCCCCTCCCTGTTTTCTCATCACACGTTCGACCTTGACCGCCCCATGGTCGGCCAGCTCTAAGGTGATGTCCTCAATGGAGTAGTCAACGACTTCCCTCGCATAAACTACTCCTTTCACAAAGTTCATGGTAGAGTGCGGCGTCACACTCACCGGGGGTGCCATGAAGTGTCCGAAGAGCACTTATCTTGGCCGCCTCGGCGGGATTCGCCGCATTCGCCAGAAGGCTCCCGTCCGAGAAACGGGTTACCTTCGGCTCTCTACCAATTGCACTAGCTAATCCTCTCCTCTGATGGATCATGTTGCCCTTGGACAACATGGTGCCATCAGTGGAGCGAATAACGAGGAAGCGTTTGAAGCCAGCGGGCTCGAAAACGCCAGGTAACCTCTGAATGAGGGGCCCCGATGTCATCGAGGCTCCGCCCTGTGCACTCTTGGTATTAGTCTTCTTTGTCAGGGGCTCCGCAACCGGGGGGGGAGAGGGGGCAGATGTGCCGATCTTGGCTTGGTCGCTTGCCAGAGTGTCATCAGACCCATCCGTCCCCGCAGCCCCCGCGGATGGAGAGGAGCCCCGAGTCTTTTTTGTCTTTTTAGTCTTTTTCTTTTTCTTTTTCGGAGAGAAGGGCGGGGAATGAACCCGCTTTTCACCTCTGCCGGCAGAAGTCCCCAGGCCAGATGGACCAGCCTCATTTTTTTTTTTTTTTTATTTATTTTTTTTTTTTTATGGACCAGCCTCAGCGAGGTCCCTCTCCGAAATGGAGAAGATCCTGGTTGTCGTAGGGGCTCCTGTCGGAGGAGATCCCTCCCCTCCTTTTACTGCCTCGGAGCCCTCAGCCATTTGAGGAGGACCTTGCATAGGGGCGGATTCAGGCTCGGTGCTTGGCGCCGAGCCCGAATTCCCCCCAACGGAAGGCCCTACCGTCTGAGGCTGGGTCTCCTCAAGGACCATGTCTATCACAGGAGGGGCCTCCAGTTGGCCATCCCCTCCCAGGACATCGCAGGTCCCCTTGGCAGTATTGTCACTAGTCAGGTGGTGTGGGGAGGCACAGGCCTTGACCCCAGCAAGGTTTAAAATTCTTGCCAGCAGGTCTTTTGAGGGAAGCGACCGAAGGGGCCTGGCTTCCCTCTCCCCCCTAAGGGGGTTTGCCCTACCGAGCCGCTTGCACGAGGGGCGGTCGGCAATGGGCTGCCTGCTGGCTTTCTTGGCAGTCCCCTTAGAAAGCAAAGGAGGGACTGCCGCTGGAGATAGGGAGGTGCCCGAAAGCACCCCCAGAGAAGGGGGTGAGGGGGAGTCCCCTACACCCGTATGCGTAGGAGAGGAGTAAGCCTCCTCTCCGGTTAAAGAATTATGGAGGGTCCCTTGCGCAAGCACAAGGGGGGGGACCTCCATTTTCTTGGTTCAGCTGCCCGAGGGCGGCTCCGTTGATTTTCTTGGGGAAGTTGGGGGTTGGGTTTTTTGGTGTTTTTTTTTCATTCATGGGCATGGTGACCCTCTTTTTATTACGGGACGCAATAGCTCATCACCTCTCGCAGTTTCTCGCACTGCGAGAGGTGCTTACAAGCCCGTCAGAGCCAGGCGCCGCCATTCGGGACCACCCCTCCCGCCTGGTGGCCTGGCAGTCCTTCGGCATGGCGGCTCCACCTTGAACACGGCGTAAAAAATATAGGTTGTGAAGAGGAGAGGAAAAGGGATGTGAGGAAGGTATTGGTGGGGATGAAGCAGGTTGTTAAAAAACCCCCATCCCGAACCGGAGCTGAGGGGTTAGGGAACAATGTCCCCTCCCCCCTCAGCCCCGATCCGGGGTGGTTGGCTTGAGAAGGTCAGCATTCTACCCTGTGAAATTAGAGGCTGACCAGAGAAAGTTGTGGGAGAGGTTGTATGAAAAGCGACGAGGTAGGGGAGAAATCGGGCTATCTGAAGGAAGGAAGAGAGGCTAAGCTGAGGCCGGACGGAGCGCTGGATCCCGTCAGCACGGCGGCCAGGATGGCAAATCACCGCGCCCCTTACGGGGTATCATTTAGGTAACTTTTCAGAGAGTCTGCTGGTCCGAAATCTGCTCTCTCGTCTCCATTTAGTGTCACGGATTTAATAATTTTACACGAGCCGACGGCTAAAAGCAATTGTTTTTAGTCATTACTGAATTCGATAAATGATTTCTGAGACAAATAACACATCTACGTCCTTCAACAGGAAGTTAAGTCAAAAATAATGCAGCACAGCCATTGCTGACAGGCGTTGAATTTCGCATTGTTAATTTAGTTCCTAGAAAATTAATCACTTTGGGAGAATGGATGATATAAATAATTAGGGAATATACAAGTCTTATAGGTTAACTGTTTTATTAATAATATACAAGGAGAGTGATCTGCTGGTATTTACCCTCTGTCGTAGGGTAATCCCACACGCTTTACACTAGATTAATATATATGTCGTAGGTTAACGCTATATACCTTATACCAGTTTAAGATAGATGTCGTAGAATAGGGTCAAGTTCACCCATTCTGCCTCATAAGTGCGTGGAAAGTTTACAATATAAGCAGAGTACAAATTAACTGAAATTAGGTTGGATAAAAGTCGACTATCTTTGAGTTCCGTGATTACAGAAAAACGGGTACAAAAATCACTTTACTAATATCGAAATCAATATTATTTTACAAGGTTAAAAAGAGTTTTAGAATGAGCTATACACATAGCAGATTTACACGGGTCTCTGCAGCTAAGGTGGAGGAAGAGACATGTTGAGGACGGTCACCGTACAAACAAACGGACAATATTGACCGAGGGACGCTCGAACGACCTTAAGCGTAAACTAAGCCGATGATGAGGCTTAGACTGGGAGGGGGAGGGCGGAGATAGCACTTGCACATGAGAATTTCGCATTGCTCCGTTACCTCGAATATTTGATTCATGGGAGTAATCCTTGCCTTAGCGCAAAGTTCAAACAAAAGTCTCTGAGGAATGACTATTACGTGGCTGAGCTTAAATCTTGCTTTCGAGTAACACGAATCAAGATTGAGCGCGCTGGGTTTGAAGAGCGTGGGAAGCGGATCGAGGTAGACTTACGTGAGTGCCGGGAGCTTGTGGGATTCTGCGAGAATTGTGCAGAGTCCAACGGGACGCAAATAGCGAGTACCGACAGAGGCTGACAGAGGATACTGAAGGGGCAGGGAGGATGACGTATATTGCCTACCAACTCTGGCGCCGGAGGATTTATAGGGTTTGAATGCAATTTATCCACCTCCTTCCAAAGGGGAGGTTTCTAGGGTCAGAAGCATCTGCAGACGAGAATAGATTCGGCGCAAGAAGGATCGTAAGTCGGCGAGGCGAACTTTTTTTGACTTCAGATGGGACCTTCTGAGCTCTCACACTTGTCGCAGCTTTTTGTGATGGCCGCATTTCAGGTCATCGCGGCGTCTCACGGCGTATCATAATTTTGTATCTCCATTAGCCCGGATAAATAGGGTCGACCAGGTGTCTGTTGTCTCTCTCTGCGAGAATTGAATTTCTCTCTCTATGATCCCTAATAATCTCTATGTAATTGTTTTGATACTTCACTTTCATTCCTATCAATAAAATATTGGTAATAATGAGCATATTAAAGATATTTTGTAGGTAACCCTCAGAAGAGGTTATAGGATTTCCTAAAACTCAGCCTACTTAGAAAATTCTTTAGCTCTGTTTGAATCATTCAATGGGGCTACGAATTATTAGAAGAAAATAATTGCCTTCATGAAATGAAAAGCAATTAGATTAAATTATTGAATAGAAGAAAGATTTGGAATCACTTTTCAAGGGAAAATATGGAAAAATATTTATTTTTCATGATAATATACATGACTAACTATAATATATGGTATTTCTGAACAAATTGCATTTGATTAACTCGTTCGAACCTCTCTGCACCAAAGAACTCTGTGAGATAAAATATGAATGAGCTCTAGATTTCAGGAAATAATATAAAATAGCATTGCATAGGTTTTATTAGAATGACTCCTTTGATTTTGCGTATAGAAAATTTAGAAAATGATTAGAGGATGAATTATTTTAAAATTGTAATGAATTAAATTGTGAAGGTTTATTAAGCGAAAAAATTTCAAAATGAACCGTTTTACTGTCGTAATAAGCAAAAAATAATGTAGGAAAATTAAGTTTTCGTGTAAGCAAAGAATTGCAAGAAAATTATAGATAGAGACACATTCAGAAGAAGATAGATACAATCCAAAACATATTGACCAGAATCTTAAGCCACTTGCGTGTAAATAATATTTCTTTTATGAAAAAAACCCATTTTATTACACGAAATAGAGTGACAAAATAGAGTTGCTAACTAAACTTGAATAATCACAAAATCCTACGTATTATTTACTCCTCTTCAGCACTCTTTTCATAATCTCAATTTAGCCAAAGACTTTTAAAAAAAAACAAGTTTACAAGTTTTTAATCCTGGTTGCAGGAAACTAAAAATATCGTGACTCTCCCTTAAAATATATTTTAATTTTGTCGCACTAATTTAAAGTTTCAAAAGGTTGGCTCGGAAATTTTCAGTAGCTGGAGGCTGCTAAATTAATGACATTAATAACAGTAAAACTTTAGACGCTGCTCTTATTATTGATATAATAAAATGGACTAAATGAAAGAAAATAAAGGATATGAATTTTAAAAATCATTTAAATCTCCTGAGTATTTTCATAAATATGTCACGAGTTTTGTGCTTTGAAATTCTAAAAGCTAAAAAGATTCCATTTCTTTTATCTCAATGTTCGGTTGATTAGTTTCGAACGTCCAATTAATTTACTTTGCTTTGAAGAATTGAAGAAAGTAATGATATGAATTTCATAAAGGTCCCTACACGAAAGTCATTTCCAAAAGTAATATGTTGAAGCCAATTCCTTTCCTTCATATATTTTCTATTTTACTGAGCCTCATCCTAATTCTTAAAACTATTTAGAGAGTTGATATGCCATTTAAAATTGTAGCATCTGCAGTAATTGCAGTTTTATTCGTATCACCATTTTCATAACAATTGTAGGTTTAAAGAGTGAACCATTTAGGGGAAATTCCCACTACACACTCAACATATTTATAAGCATTTTGACTTTGATATGTGGAGAAAAGGCGTGGCACTATAATATATTTGCGTTTTAACACTCGAACACCTGTTTGGGTCACTTTGCCTCTTTTGAAAATTTAAATTGCTCTGTCTTGGTCAATTGTTCATGAAATCTATATATAACTCATGACTTTTCATCATTATCAAATAAATTAATTTTAATACTGGTAATTTTTGTAAACATGTTTAATTTTTATTAAAAAGTAAGTTTACCTAGAATGCGTAAACAGTCAACTGTAGTCTTGAATGTCAATGACATCTACATTTTTACAAATATCATTAAATCATCATTGACATTAAAAATAGCTTAAAGAATAAAATATGTATACCTAATATCTTTGCTGAATCAGTTCTGAATTTATTACTCTATACAAACTTGAAGATCAGTGATCGAGCATCGTTCACAGAGGGACTCGATGAATGGGTTGACGTGCTCACTCTAACATCAGTTTTCTTCCGTCTTGATGTGTTGACCCTCTTGCGCACTACAGGACTACTGATATTATTTTGACTTTTAAAAGTAGTAAGGGAGGGAGAAGATCGGGCTTCGGCAGGAAGAGCATTCTAGAGTCTAGGAGCACAAACATAAAAGGAACGGTCACCCATCGAGCAGAGTACAGAACGTCAAGTGTTCATGAGGAAAGCGAGGTTAGACCGGGGTGCGCGAGGAGTTTGACGACGGGAGACGGCAGACGAGAGATAAGTTGGAGCCTCGAGGTTTAGGGCCTTGTAGGTGATAAGAAGAATTTTATATTGGGTATGGAAGCGAATAGGTAAACCGTGTAGCTCCTATAACAAAGGCATCGAACCAGAGAACCGGAGCGGCGAAAGAAGAGCCTAGTAGCATAGTTTTAAACTCGTTTTAGGGGGCGAAGTAACGAAGAAGGGAGATTCACTAGAAGAGAATTGCAGTAGTCTAAGCGTGATGTGACAAAGGCATGAATAACAGTCTCAAGGCTTCTTCGATCAAAATGGGATCAAACACGTGAAAATTTGCGGAGTAAACCGAGGGAAAACTTACAGATACGATGGATGTGCTGTTTAAACCAGAGTTGCTCGTCGAAAATAACACCAAGATTACTGACGGTATCAGAGAAGGCGACATTGATTTCCCTAAGGTTAAGGGAGGGGAAGAGAGCTTTAGATTTCTTCACCATTGAAGAGGTACCCTCAAGAAGAACTACAGTTTTATCGTGGTTACGTTTGAGAAAGTTGAGAGACAGCCATGCGTTTATGGATGTGTAGGCTGAAATGAGCTTGGTAATTGATTATGAGAAGGACACAGGGGATGAGGAAAGGTATATCTTAGTGTCTTTAGCATAAAGGTGGTAAGACAGGCCCTCTTTGCGAAGAAAAAAGCCAAGAGGAAGTAATTATATGCGAAAGAGGAGGGGACCAAGGACTAAGCCATGATGCACCCCAAAATGAATGGGCGCGGGCTCGCAGGAGAGGTTATTGATCACGACCGACTGAGTGCAGTAGAAGAGGTATGAGGAGAACCAATCAAGTGCAGGCCCGTGAGACCAAGAAAAGTGTGAAAACCATCAAGGAGGACAGTGTGGTCGATGTTGTTGTAAGCAGCGGAGAGATCTAGGAGGACTAGAATGGACGTAAAAGCGCTTTCAGAAAAGTGCTACGCTTTGAACCCCAACTGGTAAATTTTATCGATATTGCGGTTAGAAATATGGTCATCAAGGGGAGATAGAACCACTCCCTCGAGGATCTTAGAGAGGAATGTAAGCTGTGAGATAGGGCGATAGCTAGATGGTTCAGAGGGGTTAAGGTGTGTTATGTGAGGATAGGACGAATTGAGGCATGTTTGAAGGAAGAGGTACCTAGCCTTGTGGCAAGTGAAGTCTTAAAGAGATGAAGAATAAGTGGGAGGATAGCAGGCAGATTTGGGTGGAAAGACATTTTTAGGGATTGAGATTTGTTAAAGCGTGAGATCAGGACAGTTACTTCCTCAGAGGACGTCCGAATGAGGACTTTAAGCGGCAATGAAATATGGTGGGGGAGAATAGCATGGGCTTGTTCAGACGACTGAGGTAGTACAGTGCGAAGGTTTATAACTTTATCAGAGACAAATCTAGAAAGAGTAGAGGGGATGATGGGGGAGAAGTTGAGGAAATGGGCCTAGGCGAGGAAAGACGAGAGAGAAGACGAAAGATAGTCGGAGGGTCTTCTTGCTCTCAGACAAATGTTTGCGTAAATGAGCCTCGAGGAGTATAATGCTTTTAAAAGACTACCACCAAAATATGGGGTAGGGCAAGAGGTTGCGCGATTTACACCCGGCATCATATTTCCGTTCTTATATTAGCTATAAATAACTCCTTTCTTGGAGAGGCAGAGCCCCTATACCTAGATGGGAGGTATACTGTAATTTCTACATATGTACATTCCACTATTAGCCAACATCAAAGTGTAGGATTTCTTTTGCAGCCCACATTGTCCCCGCGTAGTACTGTATTTTCCCCCGCAAAAAAGGAAGTTAAGAGCGAAAAGAGGCGCCTTTTTTTCGATTGCTCTAATTGCGGGAAGTCCAATTTTTTCCGGTACTTCGGAACTTTACAGAAATCATTTAAATGCACAGTCGTTAGTAATTGATTTGCCTATCCATATGAATATAACAGTGAGAAATAAATAACAATGTTATATATGCAAAAAACTATAAAATAATTTAAGAAAAATACCAAATTTTCCAAAACGTACATAACATCAGCATCTTATATCGAAAATTACAGCATTTCGCTAGAAGTCCTCCCTGTCATGGCAGTCCCGGGAGAAAAAATTAGTGGCGTCCTTCTTCACCTACCAAGCCGAGATAAGACCTTGGGAATTAGTATGTCCGCGGAGCATGGGTTTCTTGGTGAAGGCGTCTCAGCAGTGAATCGGCTGGCTTAAGCAAACCCAGCTGTGGACAGTTGCGTTGGCTGTTCCCACGCGAGAATTTCTTTGCTTTCTCGCTTTTTTGGAATCCTGCTTAAGGCCATGTGCCTTCTGCTCGAAAGAAGGAGGGGGCTAAGTAGTCCTTCGTGTTTCTCCTCTCACACTCCTATCTTCCGAAATATGACCTTTACTTGGAGGGATGGGAAGAGTAAAGGGCATCTCCCCAAATTTGCAAGGAGTAGTGCTCGGATGGTACCAACGGATGGGGACGTAGTATTCCTAGCGTGCTTCGAATAGATCAGTTGTGAAAATAGCAAAATGTTTTATTATGTTTCATTTTGCTGGAAGACTAGGGGTTAGTGTACTGATATTATTAGTTCAAATGAAACACATAACCTGTTAGGAATTTATTATTAAAATCTTCATTGTCAAACTTTCGAAAATTTTGTTCTAAGCCTCAAACACTGGGTCTTAAAGCAACCTTTTCTAAAGGTAGACAACGCAACAATCGCAAAAGTAACAGCCAAAAATAAAATTTATGCTCTATTATTTCCTCGAGTTACACAGCAAAAATAAACAAATAAGCCAAAACCTGTCATTCTCCCGTTTAATGTTATTTAAAATTGATAAATTTACGGTAATAAACTACTTGATGGCCAATATAATATTAGCATAGTATAAAAACCGCAAATATTTAATAAGGTAGCATTAACGCTCTGCCTGAAATAGTTTACACAACAAATTGGTTAGAGTTTTGCATATTTCTATCTTCAGCTTGACGTAGTCATTTTCTTAAATGCATCAACAATAAACTTAAATAAAATTCACAGGGGGCAATAAATCAATAAAAAAAAATCCTAAAAGTTAAATATTTCATGAAATATTCATAAAACAAACCAAAATCAGGGGAAGTATTTTTAAGACTTGGTTTTATTCTAAAAGTAAATTCCTATTTATTTACCTAAAATGGACTGGCAATCCATGCTAATTCCCGATTAGGTCTATTAGATTGGTGTATTGGATAGAGAAATCGACTAGATGGCTACTCATTGATATAATAACTGCATACCATCCATGTTTACACTACAGTTTACCTTACTATGGTAAGAAAGAACGTGGCCCATGGGTGAATGAAAATTATCCCGTGAACTGTGACGGCAAAAATCAAGGCTGAAATCACCAAATAATGCATTTATTTTTGCTTTTTTGTTCTTTATAGTTCCTTATAAATAGGCCAAATTCAGTAAGAAAGGTAAAATAATAATAATATACATCAAATTGTTTAAATTCAGCAGAGTTTCACTCTCTGTTCCTACTTTCGATGTTTTTATTCCTTTTGCTTTAACTCTTTGGCAGCGATTTGAAATCACCAATCTTCCCTTCCATACTCACTAATTCCCTCATTTCAAATCCAAATAAAATAAAACTTACCTCTTTGATTCATAAATGCTCCCTGCTCAAAAATATTCAATATTTTAGCTCGTTTACTAACACATACTATTTCGGTTTTGTATGGTTGTACTATATTAAATATAGTTTCACACGTTTCCTACAACCTTGTTGCTACATGAACTTAGAACGAACAAATATTCACAAAATAAAGTATCGACGAGGCTGAAATGGTCTATTGCTATAACCCACTCTTAACCTCAAAGGAAGCAGCCCAAAGAAAAGGCGATGCATAAATTTTAAAAGTTTGCAAGTTATTATTTGTGTTATATATTTATATGTACTTTACTCATTGCATATTTTCATTGTATTCTGGTCTAACTATATGTAGTGAATTTCATAAAGTACATTTTTTAGAACTTTACGAATGATTATTTTACATACTATATATGATGAGTTTTAACTTAAATACAAACAGACATTCTTCCCCGACAAAAGACCTACTTTGTTACCCAGAAACATATACCGCCTTCTTTGTCCCAGTACCCCTCCCGCCGACACAGCAGAACCAACAACAAACCCATAAATAACCAACAATCACTGCACCAGCTCCAATACATACCACCAAGGCCCAATAATTATCTTAAAGCTCGACATTATTGCTATAAGCAACAATAAAAATAGAAGTCGATGAATTAAAACTCTCAACTCAGACCCGCATTAAAAAAGTACAAAGATAGTCAGACATCAGGCGAGAAAAAAAAGAGACTATTAAATCAAAGGCCTAATCACACATCAGATACGATAGCTACTACACCAATAACTTTATATTCACCAAGCTTCCATCCCTAACTATTATACAATGGACATCTAAGCCATCCCAGTACTCAACAACATGAGATTATACAATTAAAACAATATGCACATACTTTCAATTGCATCCTGTTAATGAAAATTTGTACCTTCAATAGAACACATTAAAAAAGAAAAAAACAGCTTGTGTTGGTAAAATCAATAACTACGATCGAACAATGCTACAAAAGAAAGACAAAGACAAGAGACGGCCTTATCACCGACAAACACAAACATATATTTATTCTGAAATTAGTCCCAAGAAACCTCACTAGATATCGCTCTCTGCTCTACACAACTAGCAACCAAACAACTTTTGTAATTCCATACTGCATTATTGTCTATCCAACTTCTAATAATCATAGAGTTAAGGTAACCTCAACTAAGCTCACTGGGACATCTTCAATAAATACAATGAAAAAATCATTCAAATATTTCCAATGTAGTGACATAAAAACTTCACATTCAATATGCCAATATTCTACTTAAAAAACATCACCAACACTTCCAAAAAGAAAGCTTCAGACAAAATAACGTTAATTTCTCCCTAGAAGTCAGAGTGCCAAAAATAAACAGGCACATACTAGGAAAAAACACCCAACACAAAACACCACCGACTACAATAAAAACAACAGAAAAAATCCAAGTACTTATCCAAGTAACAAGATAAGCGCAATAGAAATCCTTTCTGTACACTTCAAACAAGAAAAACCGACAGTGGAATACGTTAGAAAACTACTATGGAACTTTATTACTCAACCAGGGAAGAATATGACTCACACGAACTCATTTACTTTAAACGAATTAAAACAGGGCCATTTTCTTTATACAAGCAAGGCGTTCAGGCAACGCACTCAAAAATTGGTAGCAAAATCACTAAAATCTCGACAGATAAGTTAATAATGGCTTACATTCACTTTTAATTAACCACGATATGCAATGAAAATTCATTACAAAAATAGTATCCAGGTCTAACAATGGAACAAATCATCGCTTGCATCTGGAGATAATATCTTATCAAACATTCAGCGAACACACTTTTGTCCAAGAATCATAGACTTAAATAAAACTTCAACTATCCTATTTCCCAAACACATTTCCGAATGACCGAATATATTATTAGATAATCATCATCAAAAAGCAAAGGTATCCAACCACACAGCATCGACTTTAACATCAATCTTTTTACTTTACACCAACTAAAAATTCTGGGAACTCTACGGACGAAAAAAAATAAAACCACATCTCACCTGACGACTACCAACACGGATTCCGACCCTTATACTCACCAGCTTCTGTGCATACCAATATCACTTAATTCATGCATGTAGATTTCAAGTAATTTACCAAAACATACAATCACGAACATAGCAAATGCGCAAAGAAGTATCACTTGCATCCATAATCAACCCACCTTCCTGAACCTTTTACCGATAGAAAAAGCCTCCGCATCCCTAACACAATTTATACAACTATGCAGATTAAATCTCCATTCCTGTATAAAGCCTAAAAGACCTAAAGGCAGATTGTAAGTGATAGATTTACAGTAACAGCCTTGAAGACTGAATGCATCAACGAAATGTAGAGATATGAAAGAACGTTATATATGGTACTTTGAATTCTGTATTTTACTATTTTATTTTAGAATCTAAAGATTTAAATGAATAAAACACAATCCTAAGAAATTAAGTTAAAATCTAAATTAATTTGGCAATGTTCATAAAAGAGAAAAGAAAATAACTTAAGGAGACCTTTTGTTTTACTTTCTCTAGGGAAATAAATAATAAAACAAGTCTGTGGAGGTTTTGATACCTCCCAAGTAGCTAATTTAAATGAAAGATTTTGTTGAACACAAAGGATAATCAGAGTGAAGATAAAATTACCTTTTAAAACTTTAATATAGATAATAGGCAACTAACAAACGTGCAATGGTTGGATTCTATTTTTTATATATCGATTCTGACTAATAAGCCAGATTTCTTGGAGACTTACGTGATTCGTAAATTGATTGTGAGATGCGGTGAATATTATTTACCGTTAGGCAGAAAATCTCTTTTGAGCAGGTCACATCCTAATTATGTCTCCTTTTTCTTAAATAAGGTCGCTGAGATGAATAAGCACAGAAAGTAGACATAATATATGACATCTCGTTTATTAAAAACGAATTGCAGAGATTCACAACATTTTTGTCTTATGTGCTCTTTTCACCAAACCAAGATGCCTATCGATTGATTGAGGGTTCTTCCCAAACAAATGGCGCACACAATCACGACCTGCATGTATCCAGGGAGAATTGTTTATACCTCTCGGAGATAGAAAAGGAGAGATAAAGCGAGAAAGAGGGACGGGTGTGGCGGGTCTCCTATGTGTTTCTAGAATTTTTTTTATTTTATCATGTCTTCGGGTCGGGGCAACATCACTTTCCCCGAGAAAATACAATTTCTCTTATGCTGAGGGCAAGCCAGAATACCTCAGTGTAGAAAAAGAAAACCAACATATTTAGAGGCAAAGAGTTGGAACAAGCAGTTTATTTAAAGTAAGAGTTGATCCCATCTCATATTCTCTTCATATTATCCTCCAAATTAACGTGTATAGATTCAATAGCTTTTAAAGTCACTCTGATCATCAATGCAATTGCTGCTTTCGGCGAAGAATCAAAGCAAATACACAGAGGCACTAGTGGCTTACAACTAGTATCAAAAGTTTTGATCAGAAGTATTTTAAAGCAAATGGTGTGAGAATAAATTAATCCTTCATTTATTTTTTAAATAGATAGTTTGTCCGTACGAGTACCTCAAATTAATTCACTACTTATTACGATAAATGAATAATAACGTGCGATGAAACTTACCGCAGATTCTATTCAATACCTGATCAAGAGTATGCTCATACACTTTCCCCTGTACAAGAAGAGTGACCCAGAGTTATAGATTTGAACATGCGAATTCGTGATAAGTTTCATAGAGCTGTGGGCGATAAGTTGAAATAGGCGCACACGATTTCCCACCACCATCCTAAGCTCCTACCAACCTCTGCCATTTAATCTTATCTCCTTAGGCTAAACGCTAATAAGAGACGCTCAAGGAGGCATTACTAGACTTAGAGACAAATCCTAAAACACAACTTCTACTGCAGCTCCTGATAAATGGAGACAGCTGACAAGAATCTTATGATAATGCGAAAGTTACTTTGATCACAACCTCCTCCAAAAAATGGCAAGCAATTAGCATTGGTTTATGACAGTCCATCACCTGGAGTTTCATCGTGGAAAATTTCGCATGCAAAACCAGTAGCAAATTTATAACCCATTTTGGCTTCCTGATTGGCGTGCAGCTATAACTTTACTCTCCAGGAAAGCAACTGGTAGTCCGCACTATCATGCAAACTTTTTAATTTCGGGGGAGCACCCGGACCCATATCTCTTCGCCAATTTTTGGCAGCTAGCTGTCCAGGTCAAGATGAAACAGTTGAATGAAATCATGTGCAACTCTCTCTTCGAATTTTACAAGAGCGAAAAGGCTCGAGCCCCTTTGAATATGGCTCTCAAATCTTTAGGTGTATCGGGATCATTTGGCAGTTTTTGAAAACTCAAATTCCAAAGAAAGAGCAACCACAATCATATCAAAAAAGTGATGAATTTTTTTCGCCAATCTAGCAGGAAATCCATATTTTCGAAGTTTAACTGAATTTTCATAACAGTATGTAATTACCCATTAACCTGATTAAATTCAAAATGCTCCTGTTATATCACAGATTGGTTTTTTTTCGAATATATCAGACTGATTTCAGGATCAATTATCACAGAAAAGATTTGAGATTTTTCTTTACTTGATGTTTCGAAGTATTGATTTCGTCTTCTTATTTCTGAACGAAGATATAGGATCACATCTCACAAACAAATCCTCCTGTCGCTTCTACATGATGTGTGACTTCGAATTAACGTTAACAAGTGTTTCTCTCTGAAATCGGATATTAGCTACTTGCTCATCGTTTCAAAAGTGATGGCATCTCAACAACCGACGAGAAGAGTGTGGCAATCGTAAAGTTAGCAAACCTCGTTCTTTCACCCAATTGTCCGGGATTTTTTTGGGGGGTGGGGCATTTTTTACTGCCATTTCATATCACTGCAAAACCTTCAAACTATTTATATGCAGTCTTATATGGAAAATTCAGGTGAACAAACCGCTCACCATATTCTTTGACCACATTGCTCTGAGCATTTTGCCTCCTAACTCATCGGAATGCAACCTGTTAGAGTATTTTGGGTGGAACATGGTTGATGAAGAAAACAATAAGTCCACCTGTACCACCAAGTTTGATCCTAGGTCCAGGATTGCTGGAGTCTTTTCCAGTCAAAACAAGAGTACCGTCTATAAGGCGTTAAAATATGATATAAGTTGACCATCAGGTGGCGTCACCTAGTAACTAGGTGTTCTATATTGGCCACTTTTAGATATATTAAGGTCAATCCAATGTCCCAGGGGGTAATTTAGGTTTCTAAGCCTGAATCTGATTATTTTTTGCAGCAGTTCCACTAGATCATGGCCCTATAGATTTATCTTATATTGAATTAGGTGAATAATACCTATCGCAGCAAGTGTATACAAAAAAACGTACACTTATCTACAAGTCAGATCTCCACAGATCGAGATTTGCCTTGGATTTTTTACCAACTGGATTATTTCTCTTATTTCAACACATAATTTGCTATGGTAATGATCTAGAAACAACCGAGAAATGCTGTCTAGCCTATTTATTAAGGAAATCGGTCCACCATCCACGTATTTCTATTACAACAATTGAGGCCGCGAAGAACGTTGATCAGGTGTACTAAAATTTGAAAAAGTTAAATTCACTTCTGTAAATCCACGTAACTACTGCGACCTCTTAATAGGGAAACCACCAGCGTACATTCTTATAGTCTTACTGGAGGGTTTAGCTGACATGCACCTTCTTTCTAATCCAGTATTTTTTTCATAAAACGCAGTCGCAGATAGGTCATTTTATCGGGGTTCTTTGCTGAACTTAAAAATTGCAAAAAATGCCAACGTCCAAAGTTACAGTAAAGCGTTTTCGCCTTGTTCACACCAAAACAGCGCCTCACCCTTGCAGGATCCCTTAGTCTCAGCAGTATTGTTTATATTAAGGTAGCCCACAAGAGTGTAATTGTCTTTATACACCTAATGTCACTTTTCTTTAATTTTCGAGTGTTTCATTGTTAGAAGGAAGCAGTTTTGAAGGAGGCCTGCAACGGCTGTTCCCACAAGACTTGCACTCAAGCACACTTTCTCATGTGGCCACGAAGAATACCGACCTTACACTCCAGCTGCCCCTTGGATCAATAAAGATGGCAATATTGACTGTACACCTCAAGTTATGATTCTTACTACCTCCATTTAGTTTTCTTCGGATGAACCCTGTCTTAGAAAATCCTTTCTCTATTTGGGGAGAATAAAAACACTTTAGTGATAGAAGAAGCGTTCATTCAAGTAGTTCTTTGCAGGTTAGAGCTCATTACATTCTCAAATCTACCTCCTCCAAGCACGGAGGCAAATTAAAGGGAGACAGTAGTCATATATCCACTTTACAAGGGAACAGTAATCGCTAACTAGTCAGGTTTTCCCCTATTGACGAGCGACGTCACAAATCTCCATTTGAAGCATAGTGCTCCAATGCACTTTCCTTCAACATACGGTGAGAAACATAGTTACGATTTCGTATTTAATTGTGAATTGTGATGTTTACGGAGTTCCTAAATTTTAACGATGTATTCAGTTTTAGATAGACAATTTAATTATCATTAGCAATTTTGGTGAAGTAAATAAACCCATCTCTTATGTGTTACCATATGCATTTTGTATATTATATTAATATCTTTATACGAATTATTCATTGTTTATCTTAATAAAGGTCGCAACCTTCCATGATAAAGGTTATACATTCAGCATCCTCCAAATTCGCTCCAAACATTCAATGTCTCCATTGTTTGTTAAAGGGGAAACAAAGCAAAATAAAATCGGTCCTACTGGCATGCAATAATTGCCAACGATACAAGTGGTGCCTACCAAATTCGTTTTAAGTAGTGGGAAGAATGAATAGTTTACATGTAAAAGTAGAATTTCCTTACCTTTAATTTGATTGTGACATATCGTAATGTGTTATACAACAGATTTTCAACAATATATAATTGTGCATATAAAAAAACAATATTTCAAATATTTGTTTCTGTCAATCTTTTGTCATGATTGCTTCCTGAATAATAACCAGCGATCATTTATTTCCTAGTACTTTCGCAAGCTTGCTAAATTCGGCTAACTACTAAATGTTTGTTTTTCTTAAAGAAATGAATCATCAAGTACCTTATATTTTATATTATTAAAACCATAAAAATAATCAGAAAAGCATGCAAAAAGACAATAAAATTTTCATGGAAAAAAGATTTTAGTAGAAAGAAATAAAAAAAATTGTTCTAAAGCAGATAAAAAAAGGCTAGCAAACACAGACATTCCATTAAACATTCCATTAAACTCAAAACAGTCTCGATCGAAAATTGTAAAAAAACCGTAAAAGCTTAATCAACCTTTATTTCATTGCTTTATAAAGTAAAATGAAATTTTAATAGATAATTAGTCCAGCCATTCAGAATAAAATTAAAGATTCCAGCAAAGATGACTTAACATTATAGAGAAACAATGAAATTTAGATTATGTAATAATATCCCAATAGCAATAGATAAAACGGACTAAAATGAATAGGGATTTTAACTGGGTGCCAATAAACTTTAATGTCTCGGACCAATAGACTTTGAGCTGCGAGCCAACATTATTGCCGATGGAGGTAAAATTGTGTTCTTTTATGAAGTGCGGTACTAACTAATGCCCAAAACAAGCAAAGGTTCTCAAAATTAGAATCGGCGACTATGTGAAAAGCGCTTAATACACGAGGTTTTTACGAATCAAAATGATTGGCATTATCTAAATTAAGAACGAGAAGTTCAGCCCAGCGAAACGGCTGATTTACGCAAAATCTTGGTCAATAAAACAATAGTAGAGTTTCCTTCCTCTGCTGGGAAGCGATCACACGGCGACAGAGAAATTAAGCTGGGAAGGCTGGCAAACGCTAGTTGACTGAGGAGGCGAAACTCTCGCGTGAATTGTTTTAGGCAAGAAAAATGCCACACAACGAGGAAGACAAGGGCTACTTCTTCTGTCTTAGCATGGTAGGGGTAGATTTCATGTTTGTGATAGAGCAAGTTGGTGTCAAGTGTAGCAGGGGTCATCATGCCGCAACTTACATAAGAAAGAATGCGTGACCTCCCTGCCTCTTTACCTTCAGATCATGCACGCAATATTTATACAATATATATAATACAATTTAAATTTCTATCTTTACTACTATTTTTAATAATCTCTTATTATAACCATGATGGGGGAAATGGAGAGATGCTATTGTTAGATTTATCCTTAAAATATTCTTTAAAATATTTGATTGATGATGACGGAGTCATGTAACAGTTGTGAGTTCTATCAAGAATGCCCGGCAATGAGAATATAAAAGAATATATATCCTGGAAAAATGACCACTTCTGTTCCAGGAATAGAGGGGGAGGGAAAGGCAAGTCTAGTGGTCGTTATGTGCTGTTTGCGCTCCAGCTTATTGTGTCTTTTGATCACAACGTATCTCTCATTATTGCAATATATAGCGCCATTGATCAATTCATGAACTGTTTACTCCACGTTAAGTATGTCCAGTCTGATCGAAATACAAAGCATGCTGAAAGCGTGTTGTTGGTTCATGTTCTGGCACTTCTTAACCAGATCATCTGGAGAACAACAGTGTCGATTATAACAGTTGGTATGTCAGTATAATGCAAGAACCAAACTAATAAAAACTTATTGCCAATATTTTTATTGTTAATATTATTAATCATATAGTATACTAACCTATAATGGGTATGCATTAATAATATAGATAAAATAGATATTATTGAAAAAGCCCGCAGATTACGTTCACTCAAACATATAGCACTGAATGAGGCATTTAGAGGAAAGATAAATATGGATCTAAATAGGAAAAAAAAGAGATATTGAAAAAATGTGACATACTTGAGAAAAGTTGTATGCTCTCTCCTTTTCTGATTTATGACCTTACCACCTTCTAAACTTTCAATAATTCCTGGACTAACCTTGAGAAGACCTTGGTAATTATATCATTCGAAAGAGAGTATAAAATATAAGGGCTTCTAATTCCTTTAGAATCGCCAATTAGTATGATGTTATTGCCAAATAATTACCCGGCTAATCTTGGGATGAATTTCATGTTCATATGATTTGAAAGTGAATATAAAACATCTTAGGGTGTGAAACTTCGTTAGAATTCACCAAATGATTATGGTATAATTGCCAAAATAAAAATACTTCTGAGATAACCTTGGTAGGGCCCTGGAAATTATATCATTCGAAAGAGAATATAAAAAAACATAAAGTTTTCAAATTTCGTTAGAATCGGCCGAATAGTTTTGATGTTATACGCAAAAGAAATATAATTCCCAGGCTAAACCTTAGGAGGACCTCGGCGATTATATCATTCAAAAGAAAATGTAAAACAACATAAGAGCTTCCAATTTCGTTATAATCGGCAGAACGGTTATGATGGTATTGCCAAACAATTATCCGGCTAACATTGGCAGGACTTTGGCAATAATATCATTCCAAATAGAATTTAATAACAGCACAAGGGTTCCAAATTTCTTTAGAATCAGCCCCTTAGTTATGATATTATTGCCTCAAAAAAATAATTTGCAAAGCAACCTTGGGGCCACCTTAGCAATTATATAATTCGAAAGAGAATGTGAAACAACATAAGGGCTTAAAATTTCGTTAGAATCGGACGAATAGTTATTAACAAAACAAAAATAACGAAACGGGGACCGAACGACCGACACAGGGAGAATAGAGTCGCCTTCGACTAAGAAGATATTTGAATGAATGATATGCAAACAAAGATGCTTAAGAATTTTATAATTTTGTTATCAGTTATTGTTGGAAAATGTAATATTATTGTACCACAAGTTATAGAGAAAGTAGAGAAGGTTGAATTAAAAAAATCAGTGTTAATTGTAATAGGTATGGAAAATAATTGATTGGTAGTATAATAAGCTTAGCTAAAAAAATGATAAAAGAGATTTGCATGGTGGTAAATATACGATAGAGAGACATTACCATATCATCGAGTTAAGACCCATAGGAAAGAAAGCAAGGTGTAAAATATTTAGATTGCTTCATAAGAATTTCAATTTTATTAAATGTTTTATATTTTGGATGCCTGGAATGAGAGTTTTCATATATGTCGGACTGTCAAGAATTGGTTAATTATGTCACATCCGTTATTTAATGCATTTATGGATCGACAGCTACGAAGAGTACAAAATAAATGAGACACGAAGTTTAAGATTCGGTTCTATCTATATATTCTCTGGTATAAAGATGACAGGGAGAAAAGGGTAAAATAAAGATACATGCTGTATGTTAAAGCTGTTTGAAGGGATTGACCATGCGAGTTTGAGGAAAAGACCTAAACTAAAACTATTCATATAAAGTATTGTTGAATTTGTTTCAGATTCAGATAAAATAAAATGGGGATAGGAGGGTATTTGACTCCTCGATGTTTGCTCTTAACTATTGCGAAGTTTAAATAAGTAAGCTCGATCTTAACTTTAACCCATTTACCACCAACGTTCCCTTTTGAGAATATGCAGAAAAATTGAAATCATAACAGGTATAAAAATAGTCTGAAGTATTCTATTGATTAGTTTAATCTTTGAAAGATAAAGGAACCAATATTTCTAAAACTTTCTAACCTAAGCTAATTAGGAACGAACAACGTTATGCCTCAGGAAGTGATCGAGGTCTTATAGATACAGATAAAACCTATGACATAAAGGCTTGATGTTTTTCTAGATATTCAAGGAAATTTTTTATCGTTGATTCTTATCAGTTAGTGAATGTTAACTCAATAAAATTTATTGAATGGATTGCACGAGCTGAAAGTTGGTTCAACTCTTAAAAATTTGTATTATTTTCTTTAATATTTTTTTAAAATAACGGTAATGCATTTATAACCGACCTAAGATTTGAATCTGAGCAATGCTAGATATCATTTGATTGCACAAATTCATTTATAGCACATTCAATTTTAGATTAAAAAAGAACGGCATTCGAATTTATTTCATTCATCACATTAATGGTTGATTGTAAATATTCATTATTTCGTCAGATTTCCAGTATTAACTTATTTGGAAAAATACAAAAAAACGTTACACGAGTAAACCTTGTTAGTGTTCATCTCTCGGTTTCATCAAAGCTCCGAAACAGTAGCATCGTGATGAAAGAACGAAGAGACTTTTTGTCTCACTTCAAACCTAGCCTTTTTTTTTGCAATAGTGTTAATTTTCAAGAACTTGCAATTAGCACAAATTTCAGATTGATTTATTCATTACAGAGATTTTTTTTAATTGTAGGAGCCTACCTGGCGAATGACTAAGTAGGCATAATTCACCGTAATCACGACAGCCTAGCACTAGGCTACTTAAAAATAAGAATATATGAAACTAACAATGATAAAAGGAGAAAAATGTAACAATTATGAAGCAATCTCTGGCGTCGGGGGAAGATCCACTTCACGCAGGCGCAGGAGCGTGCGACCTACAAAGAAAACAATAACAAAAAAAATAAAACTTAGTTAAATAAAGGGCAGAAGCCCGGACTCCCCCCAAAATTCAACAAGTCCACAAGTCAATGTGCAGGAACACGTCACGAGTACGACAGTGGGTAGCGACCCCGCCCATCCAGGTAACCAGACAGGTATCGTGCGCGAAGATCACCCAGACTGAGACATTCGACGAGAATGTGCCGAACAGTCTGGAGAAGAAACAGTCGTCACAATAGGGCGCTGGAGAGCGATCAATAAGATGGCGATGCTTCACACGAGTGTGCCCGATTCGGAGACGACAGAAAGGGCACCACTTCAGCCTTGGCCAAAGAAAACCGAAACCTGTGCGATCGGCATAGCGAGAGATGCCGTTCAATGCCTGTTGGAGTCGACACTCCAGAGTTGGCATCTGGGCCGCGCCAAAAGAGATCGAAAGGTCGTCCACGTAAAGCGTGTCGAAAACATCTCCTGGCAGCACCGAGGTGATGCCGTTGATGCTCAGGGCAAAAAGTGACACTGAAGACGTTTTCCTGCGGGAAACCCTCTTTCTGCTCCTTTGGGCCGGAGAGGGCTCCTCTCACCCGGACGCAGAATCGACGATCTAGCAAAAATTCGGATATAAACATTGGAAGGCATACCCTCGCTCCCATCGTGTGGAGAGTCTCCATGATACCGTAACGCCATGCAGTATCGTAGGCCTTCTGCAGATAGAAAAACACGGTGACGTAGTGCTGTCTACGAAGGTAGGCCTCGCAGACGGCATTTTCCAGTCGGAGCAGAGCATCCGAAGTGGAGTGGAACTTGCGGAAGCCGCACTGTGCAGAAGACAGATGGCGTCCGCTGTCCAGAAAAAAGGCTAATCCAACATGTACCAATTTCTCCATCAACTTGCACACGCAAGAGGTCAGATAGATTGGGCAGAAGCGGCTGGTTATATTCATCTCTCCCCTGTTTGCAAAAGGCGAGCACAGTAGCGATTCAGCAGGAATCTTGGAGGAGACCCTCCACCCAGATACTGTTAAACAAATCTAAGAGAAAGGCCATGCCTCGCTCACTCTGGTGTCGAAGCATGGTGTTCAGGATATTCCGGACCATGAGTGGTGTCCACGCACGAAGCAAGAGCGGAGCGCATCTAACTCACAGTAAAGCTGTCGTTGAAAGTTTCTTCGCCTTTGGAGGTAAAGTGCAGCCAGCAGCCTTCGGCGACATTACAACGTGCATTGAATGCTGGCAAAGCAGCATCCTGGCTAGAGAATGCGAAAAATGCAGTCGCGAACGATTCCGCAACGGACGCGGGGTGCGAGATTTCGGTCCCATTCTCCTGCATAACGGGATGGGGATCCTGAAAGAATTTGCCCCCAATCCTTTTGACTCGCATCCACAACTCTCCTAGAGCAGTATCCTCGTTAATTGAAGACAAGTATGCCCGCCAAGAGGGGCGGCGGACGTGATTCGAAATATAACGGAACCTAGCCCCAGTCCGACGAAATTGAATAACAGTGAAGTTGTTCAAGCGACGCTTATTGCGCATGTAGGCATGAATCCTCTGTTTGAAGGCCGTCTCGCACTCAGCGGATTACCATTGGCGTAGTCAGCATGCAAAACATCCAAACGTTCTAGGAATAGTAGTCAGAGCCGCGGCGATGAGGTTGCCGGAGAAAAAGTCAGCGGCCTCATCTACAGACCTAAACTCCTCGAATCAGATAAACAATTCATTCATTTCCTGAAATGAAGGCCACCGCGCCACGCGAAGCACCATCAAGGTAATACCCTGAGAATGATATTTAAATAAATTTTTTTTTAGGAGCCCATCTGGCGACTGCCTACTTGGGCATAAGTCGACGGAATCACGACAGCCTAGCACTAGGATACTTTAAAATATGAATAACAATGATAAAAATGGGGAAGAACGTAACAATTAGGGAGCAATATCCAGCGTCGAGGGAACGGCCCCCTCACCCAGGCCCAGGAGCCTGCAACCACAAAGAAAACAGTGACAACAAAAATTCTACTTAAATAAAGCGGAGAAGCCCGGCCTCCCCCAAAATGTCAACAAGTCCACAAGTCAATGAGCATAAGCTTGTCCCGAGTACAAAGGACAGGCGGTAGCGGCTCTAACCTTCCTGGTACCGGGACAGGTATCATGCGCCAAGAATCACCCAGACTAGGACATTCGACAAGAATGTGACGAACAGTCTGGGGGACTACGCAGTCGTCGCAATAGGGCGCTGGCGAGCGCTCCATCAGATAGAGATGCGTCACACAAGTATGTCCGATCCAGAGACGACAGAATTAGACATGAAGCCGTTGCGGCATTATGGAATAGGTCTATGGAAACAGTCGCGGCGAAATGGAACGCAACTTTAAGTTCCCCACGACCGTCTTCCATCTTCTTTGCCAAACAGTCCGAAGAGCTGCCCGTATTCTTGCCATGTAGTTGGTGTGAAGAAGAGCTTCACTTTGGTCCAGTCGCAGAGTCCGCGCGAACTCTTTAGCGCCCTCATCGGCGCGCTCATTCCCAACAATTCCTACATGTCCAGGAACCAAGCAGAAGATAGTCTTAAGATCTGCCCGGATTGCCAAAACCATGCCGTCACGGATATCGCCACCCAGGGGATGCAGAGATTCCGAGGCCCCGAGAGCACTCAGGGCGCTTTGTAAGTCGCTATAGATCACAATCCGGTCTCCTAACCAGGCAAAAATGTAATCTCCCGTACAGAGGGGCGTATTGCCACCAGCTCGGCCGTAAAGATAGACGCATCGCGTTGTAGAGCCCCGCTGACTTTAAACAGAGGGGATAAGGCGTGGAAGACGACCCCCTCTTGGTACTCAAAGCCATCCGTATACACTGGCACGGTTCCAGCGTGGCACGATGAGTGCTCAAAAAAGGTCGAACGTAATACTCCCAGCGCCGTACAAGCTTTGGGAGCAGAGGCGTGGTGACAAATAGCCAAATGTGGTAACCTCCAAGTCGGCGTCCTGCGCAGAACTAGAGGCGCCACTGGCCCGAGAGCTATATCTACCTCTCGAAGGATTTTCCTTGGCCCTAAACCCAATGGGCTTAGGGTATGACTGGCGTCTCTCGGTGGCATAGGCACAATCGAGATCAGCTACGAATGCAGTAAGAGTTGTTGGCGACTGAAGGAGGCGCCGGGTTCATGCGTACAGGCGAGTGAAGCACTGCACGCGGCGCAGAGCGAGTGGCATCTCCCAAGGATTGACCAGCAGGCTCTCATTTAGGGAAGTGCGGAAGGCATCGGTCAGAAGGCGAAGGGCGTTGTAGTGAATCGAATCCACCTTCCGCAATAAACGCTCGGCTGCGGATGCATAAAACTCGCATCCGTAGTCGAGTATCGATCGAACAAAGGATCAATTAAAAAGTAGGGCATAGCCCTATCAGCGCCCCAAGCGCTGAACTTATTTATACCAACAATATCCATAGCGTGGGTACAAAAGACACTAAGCCTGTGAATATGAGACTCCTAAATGAGGCGGCGGTCAAGGACAAGACCAAGGAAACAGTGCGATTCCACCACATCCAGGCGCAGCCTAATAAGAAACAAACCTGGATCGAGTTACAGCCGTGGATGGCGGCAGAAGTGCACCACCTTAGTCTTGGCCTAAGAAAAACCGAAACCTGTGCGCATCAGCATAGCGAGAGACGCGGTTCAATGCCTGTTGGAGTCGACGCTACAGAGTTGACATCTATGCCCGCGAAAAGAGATCGAAAGGTCGTCCTAGTAGAGCGTAGCGAGAACATCTTTTGGCTGCACATAGGTAATGCCGTTGATGCTCAGGGCAAAGAGTGTGACACTGAGGCCACCTTCCTGCTGGACAGCCACTTCCTGCTCCTCTTGGCCGGAGAGGGCTCCCCCCACCCGTAGCGGAATCTACGATCTCGCAAAAATTCAGATATAAACGTTGGGATGCGTCCCCTCACCCCCATCGTTTGGAGAGTCTCCATGATACCGTATCGCCATGCGGTATCATAGGCCTTCTTCAGATCGAAAAACACAGTGGCGTAGTGCTGGCCACAAAGGATAGCCTCGCAGGCGGCATTTTCCATTTGGAGCAGAGCATTTGAGGCAAGACGTTAGAGAGATTGGGCGGAAACCGGTCGGAGTACGGTGATCTCTTCCCGGTTTCCGAAAGGCGAGCACAGTAGCGATTTACCACAAGTCTGGGAAGAGACCCTCGACCCAGATCTTGTTGAACAAATCTAACAGAAAGGACATGCCTCGCCCACCCAGGTGTCAAAGCATGACGTACGGGACATCGTCCGGACTTTTGGCAGTGTTCGCGCACGAAGCGAGAGCGGAGCGCAACTCACTTACAGTAAACTTGTCGTTGAAGGGTTCTCCGCCTCTGAAGGTAAAGTCCAGCCGTCGGCCTTCCGCGACATCACGACGTGCATTGAATGCTGGTGGAGCAGCATCACGGCTAGAAAATGCGAAACAAGCAGTCGCTAAGGATTTCGCCACGGACGCGGGGTGCGTGATTGCGGTGCCATTCTCCTGGAGAACGAGGGGGGGTTCCTGCGGGAATTTGCCGCGAATTCTTTAGACTCGCTTTCACATCTCAGCTAAAGGGGTCTTCCCGTTAGGTGAAGACACGTATTCCCGCAAAGAAGAGTGGCAGGCGTGATTCGAAATATACGGGAACCTAGTCCTAACCCGACGAAATTCAGCAACAGTGAAATCGTTTGGGCGGCGCTTATAGCGCATGTAGGCATAACGCTCCTGTTTGAGGGCCGTCTCACACTCGATCGCTTACCATAGGAGTGGTTAGCGTGCCAAACGACCAGACCTCCAAGGAATAGTAGTCAGACTCGCGGCGATGAGGTTGCCGGAAAAGAACTCAACGGCCTCATCTACTGACCTAAACTCCTCGACTGAGATAGAGAATTCAGTCATTTCCTGAAATGCAGGCCACCACGCCCGCGAAAAGCGCTACCTAGTTGGCCTCTCAGGCGGCAGTTGCCCTGACAATGATATTTAAATAATTTTTTTTTTAGAAGCCCCTCTGGTGACTGCCTACTTGGGCATAAGTCGATGGAATCACGACAGCCTAGCACTAGGATACTTCAAAATATGAATAACAATGATAAAAATGGGGAAGAACGTAACAATTAGAAAGCTTAATCCGGCGTCGTGGGAACGGCCCCCTCATCCAGGCCCAGGAGCCTGCATCCACAAAGAAAACAATAACAACAAAAATCCTACTTAAGTAAAGTGGAGAAGCCCGGCCTCCCCCAAAATGTCATCATGTCCAAAATTCAATGAGCATGATCACGTCCCGAGTACAAGAGACAGGCGGTAGCGACTCTACCCATCCTGGTACCGGGACAGGTACGTGCGCCAAGAATCACCCAGACTAGGACATTCGACAAGAATGTGACGAACAGTCTGGGGGACTACGCAGTCGTCGCAATAGGGTGCTGGCGAGCGCTCCATCAGATAAAGATGTGTCACACAAGTGTGTCCGATCCAGAGACGACAGAACTAGACATGAAGCCGTTGCGTCATTATAAAATAGGTCTATGGAAACGGTAGCGGCGAAATAGCACGCAACATTAAGTTGCCCGCGACCATCTCCCATTTTCTTTGCCAAGCAGTCCAAAGAGCTGCCCGGATTTCTGCCATGTAGTCGGTGTGAAGAAGAGCAAAACACTGTTCTAGTCGCAGAGTCCGCGCGGACTCTTTAGCGCCTCATCGGCACGCTCATTCCTCACAATTTTTACATGTCCAGGAACCCAGCAGAGGATTATCTTGAGATCTCCCCGGCTCGCCAAAACCGTGCCGTCACGGATATCGTGAACCAGAAGATCCGGAGATTCAAATGCCCCGAGAGCACTCAGGGCGCTTTGTAAGTCGCTATAGATCACACTCCAGGCTCCAAACCAGGAACAGTGTAATCTTCCGTACCGAGTGGTGTATTGCCACCAGCTCGGCCGTAAAGATAGACGCATCGCCTGGTAGAGCCCTGTTGACTTCAAACAGAGGGGATAAGGCGTGTAAGACGACCCCCTCTTGGGACTCGAAGCCATCCGTATACACTGGCACGGTTCCATTTTTTTTTTTTTAATTAAGGGGCTATCTGGCGACTGCCGACTTAGGCATTAGTCGCCGTAAACAAACAGCCTAGTTCTAGGCTACTTTAAAAATTAAACAGGAAACAATAAAAAGCAATAACAAAAACAACAACAACAATTAAACCGGGTTAAATAAAAGGGAGAAGGCCAGCCTCCCCTAAAAAGTCAATAAGTCCACTAAGCATGGTGCACGCACTCGTCCCGAGTACAAGGGACATGGGGTAGCGACCCCGCCCATCCCGGTACCGGGACAGGTATCGTGCGCGAAGATCACCCAGACTGGGACATTTGACAAGAATGTGCCAAACAGTCTGGGGGACGACGCAGTCGTTGCAATAGGGCGCAGGCGAGCGCTCCGTCAAGTAGCGATGCGTCACACGAGTGTGTCCGATTCGAAGAAGACAGAAAGCAACCTGAAGCCGCCGCGGCATTAGGGGATAGGTCCATGGGAACAGTCACGGCGCAATGGCACGCAACTTTAAGCTCCCCTCGACCGTCTCCCATCTTCTTTGCCAAGCAGTCCGAAGAGCTGCCCGTATTCCTGCCATGTAGTCAGTGTGAGGAAGAGCGAAACGCTGGTCCGGTCCCAGAGTCCTCGCGGACTCTTTGGCGCCCTCTTCAGGGCGCTCATTCCCCACAATTCCTACATGTCCAGGGACCCAGCAGAAGATAATCTCAACATCTGCCCGGCTCGCCAAAACCGTGGCGTCACAGATTTCGCGAACCAGGGGATGCGGAGATTATAATGCCCCGAGAGCACTCAGGGCACTTTGTGAGTCGCTATAGATCACAATCCGGTCTCCGAACCGGGCACGTCGCGTAATCTCCCGTACCGAGTGGTGTATTGCCACCTGCTCGGCCGTGAAGACACATGCAGCGCCTGGTAGAGCCCCGCTGACTTCAAACAGAGGGGATACGGCGTGGAAGCCGACCCCCTCTCGGGACTTGGAGCCATCCGTATACACTGGCACGGTACCAGCGTGACACGATGTGTGCTCCAAAAATTTCGAACGCAATACTCCCGGCGCAGTACAAGCTTTGGGAGCAGAGGCGTGGCGACAAATAGCCAAATATGGTACCCTCCAGGGTGGCGTCCTGGGCAGAACCAGAGGCGCCACCGGCCCGAGAGCTATATCTACCTCTCAAAGGAGTTTCCTGGCCCTAAACTCGAAGGGCTTAGGGTATGACTGGCGTCTCTCGGCGGCATAGGCACCATCGTGATCAGCTGCGGATGCAGTGAGAGCTGTTGGCGACTGAGGGAGGCGCCGGGCTCGCGTGTACAGGCGAGTGATGCACTGCACGCGGCGCAGAGTGAGTGGCATCTCCCCAGCATCGACCAACAGGCTCTCAATGGGGGAAGTACGGAAGGCACCGGTCGCAAGGCGAAGGCCGGTGTGGAGGATTGAATCCACCTTCCGCAATAAACGCTCGGCTGCGTAGGCATCAAACTCGCATCCGTAGTCGAGCTTCGAGCGAACAAAGGATCGATAAAAAAGTAAGGCGGTAGCCCTATGAGCGCCCCAAGCGCTGAACTTCACGGAACGGAGAATGTCCATAGCGCGGGTACAAGAGACCCTAAGGCTGAAAATATGAGCCTCCAAGGTGAGGCGTCGGTCGAATACAAGACCAAGGAAACGGTGCGATTCAACCACATCCAGGCGCACCCCATTAAGAAAGCAATCTGGGTCGGGGTGAAGCCGTGGATGGCGGCAGAAGTGCACCAGCTTAGACTTGGCCAAAGAAAACCGAAACCTGTGTGCTTCGGCATAGCAAGAGACGCAGGTGAATGCCTGTTGGAGTCGACGCTCCAGAGTTGGCATCTGGGCCGTGCCAAAAGAGATCGAAAGGTCGTCCACGTAGAGCGTAGCGAGAACATCTTCCTGCAGCACCGAGGTGATGCCGTTGATGCTCAGGGCAAAGAGTGTGATACTGAGGACACTTCCCTGCAGGACACGCTCTTCCTGCTCCTTTAGGCCAGAGAGGGCTCCCCCCACCCATACGCGGAATCGATGATCTCGCAAAAATTCAGATATAAACATTGGGAGGCGTCCCCTCGCCCCCATCATGTGGAGAGTCTCCATGATACCGTATCGCCATGCGGTATCATAGGCCTTCTCCAGATCAAAAAACACCGTGGCGTAGTGCTGTCTACGAAGGAAAGCCTCGCAGACGGAATTTTTTCAGTCGGAGCAGAGCATCCGAGGTGGAGTGGAACTTACGGAAGCCGCACTGTGCAGAAGACAGATGGCCTCCGCTGTCCAGGAAATAGGCTAATCTAACATTTATCAATTTCTCCATCAACTTGCACACGCAAGAGGTTAGAGAGATTGGGCGGAAACCGGTCAGAGTAGAGTGATCTCTCACCGGCTTGCGAAAGGCGAACACAGTAGCGATTCGCCAGGAGTCTGGGAGAAGACCTTCCACCCAGATCCTGTTAAACAGATCTAACAGAAAGGCCATGCCTCGCTCACCCAGGTGTCGAAGCATGGCGTACGGGACATCGTCCGGACCATGGCCGGTGTCCACGCACGAAGCGAGAGTGGAACGCAACTCACTCACAGTAAACTTGTCGTTGAAGGGTTCTCCGCCTCTGGAGTATAGCCGGCGGCTTTCCGCGTAATCACGACGTGCATTGAATGCTGGCGGAGCAGGATCACGGCAGGAGAATGCGGAAAAAGCGGTCGCTAAGGATTTCGCCAGGGACGCGGGGTCCGAGATTGTGGTCACATTCTCCTGGAGAACGGGAGGGGGGTCCTGCGATAACTTGCCGCGAATCATTTTGACTCGCTTCCACACCTTAGCTAAAGGGGTCTTCTCGTTAAGTAAAGACACGTATGCCCGCCAAGAAGAGCGGCGGGTGTGCTTCGAAATATACCGGAACCTAGCCCTAGCCCGACGAAATTCAGCGACAGTGAAATCGTTCGGGCGTCGCTTATAGCGCATGTAGGCATATTGCTTCTGTTTGAGGGCCGTCTCACACTCAGGCCGACCACCATAGAGTGGTCGGCGTGCAAAACGGCCAGACCTCCTAGAAATAGTAGTCAGGCCCACGGCGATGAGGTTGCCGGAGAAGAACTCAACGGCCTCATCTACCGACCTAAACTCCTCGACTGAGATAGAGAATTCAGTCATTTCCTGAAATGCAGGCCACCGCGCCCGCACCAAGCACCACCGAGGTGGTCTCTCAGGCGGCAGTTTCCCTGAAAATGATATTTGAATGGGAAAGTAATCACTACCATGGAGGTCATCGACCACCCCCCCAATCAAAATCAGGCTGTGCATCCGAAGAGCACAAAGATAGGTCAAGGCAAGAAAATGAGTCGGTTCTCGGACAGTGATGCGTAAACTAATCCACGTTTAGGACACCCATCTCAAGCTCTTCGATCAGATCGGCAAGGACTTGTCCACTGGGATTTATGGAGTAATCTCCGCAGAGAGGATGCCTGCCGTTCAGATCTCCAAGCAAGAGATAGGGCCTCGGCAACCGTGTTACGACGCGGCAGAAGTCCCCCGCGTCGAAGTCAGCTGATGGTGGAATGTACGCAGAAATGATAGTATACCTCCTATCCAGGTGCAGCTGCACAGCCACTGCCTAAAAGGAGGTATCTAAAGAGAAAGGAAAAACGAAGACATCATGCCGGGTGTAAACCGCGCATCCCCCAGCCCGGCCAAGTCGCGGTGGTGGGGTCGCAAGACCCTTATACCCCAGGGGGGCAGGGAGGGGGCACGCACCTAGCATGGTCTCCTGCAAAAAAATAGCTAACGGGGAACGGGACGAGGCGAGCCTCCGCAGCTCCTCCCATTTGGCCCGGAGTCCACGGCAATTCCATTGAAGGAATATGCCCTCCAGGCCTAGCTGTGAGGAGACGCGGGGGCCCTCCTCGAATTGAAGACCCTCACGGACATGGCCGTACGCTTCCCGGGGGCAGAACCACGGGCGCTGTTGTCCGGACAAAGCGCTGGAGGCGCTGTCGCCTTCGAGGACTTATTGGGGGAGGTTGGGCTCGCCATGCGAGTCTTTTTCTCCCTCCGCCTCGAAACCTTAGGCAGGTGCTGAGGCTTCGGAGGTGGGGGGGCCTCTTTTCGAGGAACCACCGTCTCCTAGCCACCCGCTCCACCTCGGGGCGTGGGCGAAGGAGCCGAAGCTCCTTTGTTGCTGTCCTCCTTTCGGGGGACAGCTTAAGGAACCCCTGAAGATGGCCTAGCGACCATCTTCAGGGGTGTTGCCTCCTGTGAGTCTAACGACTCGGTGGAGGCGCGTGGCCGTTTCGCCTTGCGGGAAACGGTCACGCTGGGGGAAGAGGGGGAAGCCCTGGTTTTAGCCGGGGCTGGGTATGAACCCTTTTTGCCGCCAGTTTTACCAGGGGAGCGCCCGGGTTGGGTAGAGGCCGCAGAAGGGCTCCGAATGGGCGCGGAGCGGAGGGTGCCTTTCGAACTACTGAGGCATATGACGTCCCAGGCAGAGCTGGGCGCACCAGGACCAAGTCCTTAGCCTCACGGAATAAGAGTCTATCCTGGGACCGAACGGCCAGGATTTCTTTCTCCAGGAGATATGCACCACATTGCTTCGAAGAAGCAGGGTGCGGCTCTCCGCAATTGACACACTTGTCCACACACGATTTGGGCTTATCGTGTGCGACCTTAGAGCAATTTATACAGACTTCGGGTGACCCCGACTTTGCACTTCTACATGAGCGATTCGTATGGCCGAAGCAGTGAAAGTAATAGCACCGCCGCGGCAGTGGCACGAATGCCTTCACGCGGTAGCGGTACCAACCAGCACGCACCGACTCAGGGAGCTTGTCATAGTCGAACGTGACGAAGAGTGTAGGGGTGGGTCTCGAAGCCCCTCTGTTTTCTCATCACACGTTCGACCTTGACCGCCCCATGGTCGGCCAGCTCTAGGCTGATGTTCTCAATGGAGTAGTCAACGAGTTCCCTCGCATAAACTACTCCTTCCACAAAGTTCATGGTAGAGTTCGGCGTCACACTCACCGGGGTGCCATGAAGTGTCCGAAGAGCACTTATCTTGGCCGCCTCGGCGGGATTTGCCGCATTCGCCAGAAGGCTCCCGAACGAGAAACGGGTCACCTTCGGCTCTCTACCAATTGCACTAGCTAATCCGCTCCTCTGATGGATCATGTTGCCCTTGGACAACATGGTGCCATCAGTGGAGCGAATAACGAGGAAGCGTTTGAAGCCAGCGGGCTCGAAATCGCCAGGTAACCTCTGAATCAGGGGCCCTGATGTCATCAAGGCTTCTCCCTGTGCACTCTTGGTGTTAGTCTTGGTCAGGGGCTCCGCACACGAGGGGGTAGAGGGGCCGGATGTGCCGATCTTGGCTTGGTCGCCTACCAAAGTGGTAGCCGATCCATCCGTCCCTGCAGCCCCCGCGGATGGAGAGGAGCCCCGAGTCTTTTTCGTCTTTTTCTTTTTTGGAGAGGAGGGCGGGGAATGAACCCGCTTTTCACCTCCGCCGGCAGAAGCCACTAGGCCAGATGGACCGGCCTCAGCCAGGTCCCTCTCCGAAATAGAGAAGGTCCTGGTTGTCGTAGGGGCACCTGTCGGAGGAGATCCCTCCCCTCCTTCTACTGCCTCGGAGCCCTCAGCTATTTGAGGAGGACCTTGCATAGGGGCGGATTCGGGTTCGGTGCTTGGCGCCAAGCCCGAATTACCCCCCATGAAAGGCCCTACCGTCTGAGGCTGGGTCTCCTCAAGGACCATGTCGATCACAGGAGGGGCCTCCAGTTGGCCATCCCCTCCCAGGACATCGCAGGTCCCCTTGGCAGTGTCGCCAGTCTTGTGTGGGGAGGCACAGGCCTTGGTCCCAGCAAGGTTTAAAATTCTGGCCAGCAGGTCTTTTGAGGGAAGCGACCGAAGGGGCCTGGCTTCCCTCTCCGCCCTAATGGGCTTTGCCCTACCGAGACGCTTTGATGGGGAGCGGCTGGCTAAGGGCTGTCTGCTGGCTTTCTTGGCAGTCCCCTTTGAAAGAAAAGAGGGGACTGCCGCTGGGAAAAGGGAGCTGCCCGAAAGCACCTCCAGAGAAGGGGGTGAGGGGGAGTCCCCTGCACCCGTAGGCGAAGGAGAGGAGTAAGTCTCCTCTCAGGTTAGAGAAATATGGAGGGTCCCCTGTGCTTGCACAGGGGAAGGGACCTCCATTTTTTCGGTGGAGCTGCCCGAGGGCGGCTCCGTCGATGAGCAAGGGGGAGTTAAAGGGGTTTGAGGTTTTATTAATTCATCTATGGGCATAGTGACCCTATTTTTGCCATGGGACGCAATAGCTCATCACCTCTTGCAGTTGCCCGCACTGCAAGAGGTGCTTACAGGCCTGGCAGAGCCAGGCTCTGCCATTTCGGACTACCCCTCCCGCCTGGTGGCCTGGCAGTCCATCGGCATGGCGGCTCCACCTTAGACACGGCGTTAAAAAATATAGGTTGTGAAGAGGACAGGAAAAGGGATGTGTGGAAGGTATGGGTGGGGATGAAGCAGGTTGTTAAAAACCAACCACCCCAGACCGGAGCTTAGGGGTTAGGGAACATTGTCCCTCACCCCCTCAGCCCCAATTCGGGACGGTTGGCTGAAAGGAAGGTCAGCATCTACCCTGTGAAATTAGAGGCTGACCAGAGAAAGTTGTGGGATAGGTTTTGTGAAAAGAGAAGAAACAAGTGTTTTGAAGGAAGGAAGAGAGGCTAAGCTGGGGCCGGACGGAGTGCTGAATCCCGTCAGCACGGCGGCCAGGATGGCAAATCTAAGCGCCCCTTACGGGGTGGCACGGTTCCAGCGTGGCACGATGAGTGCTCAAAAAAGTTCAAACGCAATACTCCCGGCGCCGTACAAGCTTTGGGAGCATAGGCGTGGCGACAAATAGCCAAATGTGGTAACCTCCAGGTCGGCGTCCTGCGCAGACCTAGGGGTGCCACCGGCCGGAGAGCTATATCTACCTCTCGAAGGAGTTTCATGGCCCTAAATTCAATGGGCTTAGCGTATGACTGGAGTCTCTCGGTAGCATAGGCGCCATGGAGATCCGCTGCGGATGCAGTAAGAGTTGTTGGGAACTGAGGGAGGCGCTGGGCTCGCGCGTACAGGCAAGTAATGCACTGCACGCGGCACAGAGCGAGTGGCATTTTCCCAGGATCGACTAGCAGGCTCTCATTTGGAGAAGTGCGGAAGGCACCGGTCACAGGCGAAGGCTGGTTTTGTGAATTGAATCCACCTTCCGCAATAAACGCTCAGCTGCAGATCCATAAAACTCGCATCCGTAGTCAAGCTTCGATCGAACAAAGGATCGATAAAAACGTAGGGCAGTAGTCCTATGAGCGTTCTAAGCGCTGAACTTATTTGACCGGAGAATGTCCATAGCGCGGGGACCAAAGACACTAAGCCTGCGAATATGAGCCTCCCAAGTGAGGCATCGGTCGAAGACAAGACCAAGGAAACAGTGCGATTCCACCACATCCAGGCGCAGCCTAATCAGAAACAAACCTGGATCAGGGTGAAGCCGTGGATGGCGGCAAAAGTGCACCACCTTAGTCTTGGCCAAAGAAAAGCGAAACCTGTGCGCTTTTGCATAGCGAGAGACGCGGTTCAATGCCTGTTGGAGTCGACGCTACAGAGTTGGTATCTGGGCCGCGCGAAAAGAGATTGAAAGGTCGTCTTTGGAGTGCGTAGCGAGAACATCTTCTGGCAGCCCCTAGTTGATGCCGTTGATGCTCAGGGCAAAAAGTGTGACACTGAGGACACCTCCTTGCTGGACAGCCTCTTCCTGCTCCTCTCAGCCGGAGAGGGCTCCCCCCACCCGTACGCGGAATCGACGATCCCGCGAAAATTCAGATATAAACATTGAGAGGCGTCCCCTCGCCCCCATCGTGTGGAGAGTCTCCATGATACCGTATCGCCATGCGGTATCATGGCGAAAAACACAGTGGTGTAGTGCTGGCCACCAAGGATAGCCTCACAGGCGGGATTTTCGAATTCCGCAGAGCATCCGAAGCAAGAGGTTAGAGAGATTGGGCGGAAACCGGTCGGAGTAGAGTCTGGGAAGAGACCCTCGACCCAGATCCTGTTGAACAAATCTAACAGAAAGGACATGCCTCGCTCACCCAGGTTTTGAAGCATGACGTACGGGACATCGTCCGAACCATGGGCGTTGTTCGCGCACGAAGCGAGAGCAGAGCGCAACTCACTCACAGTAAACTTCTCGTTGAGGGGTTCTTCGCCTCTGGAGGTAAAGTCTTGCCTGCGGCCTGCCGCGACATCACGACGTGCATTTAATGCTGGTGGAGCAGCATCACGGCTAGAGAATGCGAAACAAGCAGTCGCTGAGAATTTCGCCACGGTCGCGGGGTCCGTGATTGTGGTGCTATTCTCCTGGAGAACGAGAGGGGGGTCCTCCGAGAATTTGCCCTGAATTCTTTTGACTCGCTTTCACATCTCAGCTGAAGGGGTCTTCCAGTTAGGTAAAGACACGTATGCCCGCCAAGAAGAGTGGGGGGCGTGATTCGAAATATACGGGAACCTCGTCCTAACCCGACGAAATTCAGCGACAGTGAAATCGTTCGGGCGGCGCTTATAGCGCATGAAGGCATAACGCTTCTGTTTAAGGGCCGTCTCACACTCGGCCGACCATCGTGGGATTGGTTGGCGTGCAAAACGCCAGACTTCCAAGGAATATTAGTCAGGCTCACGGCGATGAGGTTGCCAGAGAAGAACTCAACGGCCTCATCTACCGACCTAAACTCCTCGATTGAGATAGAGAATTCAGTCATTTCCTGCAATGCAGGCCACCGCGCCCGCGACAAGCGCTACCGAGGTAAGCTTTCAGGGGGCAGTTGCCCTAACAATGATATTTAAATGGGAAAGTGATCACTACCCTGGAGGTCATCGACCAACCCCTAACCAAAATCAGGCTGTTTCTTTCGAAGAGCACAAAGATTGATCAAGGCAAAAAAATGAAGCAGGTCTCGAAAAGTGATGTTTTAACTCATCCACGTTTAGGACACCCATCTCAAGCTCGTCGATCAGAAAGGCAAGGACTAGTACCCTGGGATTTATGGAGTAATCTCCTTAGAGAGGATGCCTGCCGTTCAGATCTCCAAGAAAGAGATAGGAGTTTGGCAACCGTGCCACGAATCGGCGGAAGTCCCACGCGTCGCAGTCAGGTAATAGCGAATGTACGTAGAAATGATAGTTTCCCTTCTATCCAAGTGCAGCAGCACATATACTGCCTGAAAGGATGTATCTAAAATGAAAGGAAGAACGGAAACATAAAGCCGGGTGTAAACCGCGCATCCCACATCCTGGCCATCCCGCGGTGGTAGGGTCGCAAGACCCTTATACCCTGGGAGGGCCTAGCAAGGTCTCCTGTAAAAAGATAGCTAACGGGGAACATGTCGAGGCGAGGCTCCGCAGCTCCTTCCAGTTGGCCTGGAGTCCACGGCAATTCCATTGAAGGAATATCCCATCCAGGCATAGCTCGGAGGAGACGCAGGCGCCACCCTCGAACAGAAGACCGTCACGGGAATGGCCGCACGCTTCCCATGGGCAGAACCCAGGGTGCTGACAGCCGGACAAAGTGCTGAAGGCGCTGACGCCTTCGAAGACTTAATCAGTGAGGTTGGGCTCGCCATGCGAGCCTTTTCGTACCTCCGCCTCAATGTCTTAGGAAGGTGTTGCGGCCTTAGATGCGTGGGCCCTCCTTTCGAGGAACCACCGTCTCCGAGCCTCACGCTCCACCAGTAGGCTTGGGCGAAGGAGCCGAAGCTCCTCTCTTGCTGTCCTCCTTTCGGGGAACAGCTTGAAGAACCCCGGAATATGGCCTAGCAACCATCTTCCGGGGTGTAGCATCCTGCGACTCTGACGACCCGGAGAAGGCGCGTGGCCGATTTGACTTACGGGAAACGGTCACGCTGCGTGAAGAGGGGGGAGATTTGGTTTTAGACTGGGCTGGGTGTGAACCCTTTTTGCCGCCAGCTTTACCAGGGAAGCGCCCGTGTTGAGTAGAGCCCACAAAAGGTCTTCGAATGGGCGCGGAAATAACCGTGGTGGTTGGCCTGGATGGGCCACGAGCAGAGGGTGTCTTCCTAACTATTAAGGCAGATGAAATCCCAGACAGAGCTGGGCGCGCCAGGACCAAGTCCTTAGCCTCTCGGAATGAGAGTCGATCCTGGGCCTGAACGGCCAGGATTTCTTTCTTAAGGAGATATGCACCACATTGCTTCGAAGAAGCGGGGTGCAGCTCTCCGCAATTGACACACTTGGCAACACACGATTTGGACTTATCGTGTGCGACCTTGGAGCAATTTACACAAACTTCGGGTGACCCACACTTTGCACGTCTACAAGAACGAATCGTATAGCCGAAGCGGTGACAGTAATAGCACGGCCGCAGCGGTGGCACGAATGTATTCACATGGTAGCGGTTCTAATCGGCAAGCACCGACTCAGGGAGCTTGTCACAGTCGAACGTGAGGAAAAGTGTAGGGGTGGGTCTCGAGGCCCCTCCCTATTTTCTAAGCACGCGTTTGACTTTGACGGCCCCATGGTCGGCCAGCTCTAGGGTGATGTCCTCAATGGAGTAGTCAACGAGTTTCCTAGCATAAACTACTCCTTTCACAAAGTTCATGGTAGAGTGCAGCGTCACACTCACCGGGGTGCCATGAAGTGTCCGAAGAGCACTTATCTTGGCCGCCTCGGCGGGATTCGCCGCATTCGCCAGAAGGCTCCTGTCCGAGTAACGGGTTACCTTCGGCTCTCTACCAATTGCACTAGCTAATCCTCTCCTCTGATGGATCACGTTGCCCTTGGAAAACGTGGTGCCATGAGTAGAGCGAATAACGAGGAAGCATTCGAAGCCAGCGGGCTTAAAAACGCCAGGTAATCTCTGAATAAGGGGCCTCGAAGTCATCGAGGCTCCACCCTGTGCACTCTTGGTCTTAGTCTTAGTCAGAGTCTCCGCACACGGGGGGGTAGAGGGGCCAGATGTAACGATCTTGGCTTGGTCGCATACCAAAGTGGCAGCAGACCCATCCGTCCCCGCAGCACATGCGGATGGAGAGGAGCCCCGAGTCTTTTTGGTCTTTCTTTTGTTTTTATTCTTCTTTTTAAGAGAGGAGGGCGGGGAATAAATCTGCTTCTCACCTCCGCAGGCAGAAGCCGCCATGCCAGATGGACCGGCCTCAGCCAGGTCCCTCTCTGAAATAAAGAAGGTACTGGTGGACGAAGGGGCACCGGTCAGAGGAGATCACTCCATTCCTTGTGCTGCCTCAAAGGCCCCAGCCGTTTAGGAAGGACCTTGCATAGGGGCGGATACGGGTTTAGTGTTTTGCGCCGATCCCGGTTTCCCCCTCCCGCATGGAAGGCCCTACCGTCTGAGGCTGGGTTTACTCAAGGACCATATCTATCACAGGAGGGGCCTCCAGTTAGCCATCCCCTTCCAAGACATCGCAGGTCTCCTTGACAGCTTTGAGAGTCTTTTGTGGGGAGGCACAGGCCTTGACCCCAGCAAGGTTTAAAATCCTTTCCAGTAGGTCTTTTGAGGGAAGCGACCGAAGGGGCCTGGCTTTCCTCTCCCCCTTAAGGGGGTTTGCCCTACGGAGCTGCTTACACGAGGGGCAGTCCGCAATGGGCTGCCTGCTGGCTTTCTTGTCAGTCCCCTTAGTAAGAAAAGGAGGGAATGCCGCTGGAAATAAAGAGGTCCTCGAAAGCACCTCCAGAGAAGGGGGTGAGGGGGAGTCCGCTCTACCCGTAGGCGTAGGAATGAGTAAGTCTCTTCTCCAGTTAAAGAAATATGCAGGGTCCCATGCGCAATCACTGTGGAGGGACCTCCATTTTTTCGGTGGAGCTGCCCGAAGGCGGCTTCGTCGATGAGCAAGGTGGAATTAGGGGGAGATTTTTTTTTAACATGATTGGGCATGGTGACCCTAATTTTCTGCGGGACGCAATAGCTGACCACCTCTGACAGTTGCCCACACTGCAACAGGTGTTTACAGGCCTGGCCGAGCCAGGTGCCGCCATTTGGGACCACCCCTCCCGCCTGATGTCCTGGCCTCCATCGGCATTGCGGCTCTACCTTGAACACAGCGTAAAAGGATAGATTCTGAACAGATGAGTAGAAGGGATGTGAGAAAGGTATGGGTGGGGATGAAGCAGGTTGTTAAAAAACCCACATCCCAAACCGGAGCTCATGGGTTTGGAAACGTTGTTCCCCTTCCCACTCAGCTCCGATCCGGGACGGTTGGCTTGAGAAGAAGGTCAGCATCAATGCTGTGAAACTAGAGTCTGACCAGAGAAAGTTGTTTGAGAGGTTGTATAAAAGCGAGAAAACAAGTGTTTTGAAGGAAGGAGAAGAGACTAAGCTGGGGTTGGATGGGGTGCTGAGTTCCGTTAGCACGGTGGCCAGGTTGGCAAATCGCCCCGCCCCTTACGGAGCCTGTCAGTGCAATATTTATGGAGAAAGTGATCACTACCATACAGCTCATCGACTACTCGCCAATCAAAATCCGGTTGTACATCCGAAGAGCAGTGATATGGGTCAATGAAAGAAAAGAAAGCGGTTCTCGGGCAGTGATGCGTAAAAACATCTAAATTTATGACACCCATCTCAAGCTCTTCGATCGGATCGGCAAGGACTTGTCCACTTGGATTTATTGAGCAATCTGCCCACAGAGGATGCCTGGCTTTCAGATATCCAAGCAAGAGAAAAAGCCTCGGTGCCTGTGCCACGACGCGAAGGAGGTCTAACGCGTCGAAGTTAGCTAACGGGGAGATGTACGCAGAAATGATAGTATACCTCCTATCATGGAGAAGCTGCACAGCCACTGCGTGAGAGTAGGTATTTTTAGTGAGAGGAAGAACGTAGACATCATGCCGGGTGTAAACCTTGCCCCCACCATCCAGCCATCGCGCGGTGGTGGCGTCGCAAGACCATTATACCCTAGGATGGTGGGCAGGGGTTACGTGCCTACCATGGTCTCGGGCAGAAAAATAGCTAACGGGGAACAGGACGAGACGAGCCTCCGCAGCTCCTCTGAGTTGGCTCGGAGTCCACGTCAATTCCATTGAAGGAATATGCCCTCCAGGCATAGCTTAAAGGAGACGCGGGTTGGCTCCTAGAACTTAAGACCCTCACGGGAATCGCCTTATCCATCTCGGAGGCGGAATTCCGGGCGCTATTGGCCAGACAAATCGCTAAATTCGCTGTCGCCTTCGAGGACATCTTGGGGGAGGTTGGCGCGCAAGGAAAGTCTTTTCCTCTCTTCGCCTCGACACCTTAGGCGGCCGTTGTGGCTTCAGAGGCGGGGGCCCCTCTTTTTCCGAGGAACCACCGTCTCCAAGCCACTAGGCGTGAGGGAAGGAGCCGAAGCTCCTTTGTTGCTGTCCTCCTTTCGGGGAGCAGCTTTAAGAACCCCGGAAGATGGCCTGGCGACCAACTTCATGGGTGTTGCCTTCTGTTAGTGTAACGACTCGGTGGAGGTGCGTGGCCGTTTTGCCTTACGGGAAACGGTCACGCTGGGGTAAGAGAGGAGGATTTTTTTTTTTTTTTTTTCAATTAAGGAGCTATCTGGCGACTGCCGACTTAGGCATTAGTCGCCGTAAACAATCAGCCTAATTCTAGGCTACTTTAAAAAGTAAACAGGAAACAATAAAAAGAAATAACAATAACAATAAAGAAGCAATAACAAAAACAATAACAATAACAACAACAACAAACCGGATTAAATAAAAGGAAGAAGGCCAGCCTCCCCCCAAAAGTCAATAAGTCCACTAGTCATGGTGCACGCACTCGTCCCGAGTACAAGAGACAGGCGGTAGCGACCCCGCCCATCCCGGTACCGGGACAGGTATCGTGCGCGAAGATCACCCAGACTGGGACATTCGACAAGAATGTGCCGAACAGTCTGGGGGACGACGCAGTCGTTGCAATAGGGCGCAGGCGAGCGCTCCATCAAGTAGCGATGCGTCACACGAGTGTGTCCGATTCGAAGACGACAGAAAGCAACCTGAAGCCGCCGCAGCATTGGGGGATAGGTCCATGGGAACAGTCGCGGCGCAATGGCACGCAACTTTAAGTTCCCCTCGACCGTCTCCCATCTTCTTTGCCAAGCAGTCCGAAGAGCTGCCCGTATTCCTGCCATGTAGTCAGTGTGAGGAAGAGCGAAACGCTGGTCAAGTCGCAGAGTCCTCGCGGACTCTTTGGCGCCCTCATCGGCGCGCTCATTCCCTGCAATTCCTACATGTCCAGGAACCCAGCAGAAGATAATCTCCACATCTGCCTGGCTCGCCAAAACCGTGCCGTCACGGATTTCGCGAACCAGGGGATGCGGAGATTCCAATGCCCCGAGAGCACTCAGGGCGCTTTGTGAGTCGCTATAGATCACAATCCGGTCTCCGAACCGGGCACGTCGCGTAATCTCCCGTACCGAGTGGTGTATTGCCACCAACTCAGCCGTAAATACAGACGCAGACCCTGGTAGAGCCCCGCTGACTTCAAATAGAGGGGATACGGCGTGGAAGCCAACCCCCTCTTGGGACTTGGAGCCATCCGTATACACTGGCACGGTACCAGTGTGACACGATGTGTGCTCCAAAAAGGTCGAACGCAATACTCCTGGCGCAGTACAAGCTTTGGGAGCAGAGGCGTGGCGACAAATAGCCAAATGTGGTACCCTCCAGGGTGGCGTCCTGGGCAGAACCAGGGGCGCCACCGGCCCGAGAGCTATATCTACCTCTCGAAGGAGTTTCCTGGCCATAAACCCAAAGGGCTTAGGGTATGACTGGCGTCTCTCGGCGGCATAGGCACCATCGAGATCAGCTGCGGATGCAGTGAGAGCTGTTGGCGACAGAGGGAGGCGCCGGGCTCGCGCGTACAGGCGAGTGATGCACTGCACGCGGCGCAGAGCGAGTGGCATCTCCCCAGCATCGACCAACAGGCTCTCAATGGGGGAAGTGCGGAAGGCACCGGTCACAAGGCGAAGGCCGGTGTGGAGGATTGAATCCACCTTCCGCAATAAACGCTCGGCTGCGTATGCATAAAACTTGCATCCGTAGTCGAGCTTCGAGCTAACAAACGATCGATAAAAAAGTAAGGCGGTAGCCCTATCAGCGCCCCAAGCGCTGAACGTCACGGAACGAAGAATGTCCATGGCGCGGGTACAAGAGACCCTAAGGCTGCGAATATGAGCCTCCCAGGTAAGGCGTCGATCGAATACAAGACCAAGGAAACGGTGCAACTCAACCACATCCAGGCTCACCCCATTAAGAAACAAATCTGGGTCGGGGTGAAGCCGTGGATGGCGGCAGAAGTGCACCACCTTAGTCTTGGCCAAAGAAAATCGAAACCTGTGCGCTTCGGCATAGCGAGAGACGCGGTTCAATGCCTGTTGGAGTCGACGCTCCAGAGTTGGCATCTGGGCAGCGCCAAAAGAGATCGAAAGGTCGTCCACGTAGAGCGTAGCGAGAACATCTTCTGGCACAACCGAGGTGATGCCGTTGATGCTCAGGGCAAAGAGTGTGACACTGAGGACACTTCCCTGCGAGACACTCTCTTCCTGCTCCTTTGGGGCAGAGAGGGCTCCCCCCACCCGTACGCGGATTTAACGATCTCGCAAAAATTCAGATATAAACATTGAGAGGCTTTCCCTCGCCCCCATCGTGTGGAGAGTCTCCATGATACCGTATCGCCATGCGGTATCATAGGCCTTCTCCAGATCAAAAACAACGTGGCGTAGTGCTGTCTACGAAGGAAAGCCTCGCAGACGGCACTTTCCCGTCGGAGCAGAGCATCCGACGTGGAGTGAAACTTACGGAAGCCGCACTGTGCAGAAGACAAATGGCCTCCGCTGTCCAGGAAATAGGCTAATCTAACATTTACCAATTTCTCCATGAAATTGCACCCGCAAGAGGTTAGAGAGATTGGGCGGAAACCGATCGGAGTAGAGTGATCTCTCCCCGGCTTGCGAAAGGCGATCACAGTAGCGATTCGCCAGGAGTCTGGGAGAAGACCTTCCACCCAGATCCTGTTAAACAGATCTACCAAAGTGGCAGCAGACCCATCCGTCCCCGCAGCCTCGCGGATGGAGAGGAGCCCCGAGTCTTCTTCGTCTTTTTAGTCTTTTTAGTATTTTTCTTTTTAGGAGAGGAGGGCGGGGAATGAACCCGCTTCTCACCTCCGCCGGCAGAAACCCCCATGCGAGATGGGCCAGCCGTGGGACAGGTCCCTCTCTGAAATGGAGAAGGTCCTGGTCGTCGTAGGGGCACCTGTCGGAGGAGATCCATCCACTCCTTTTACTGCCTCGGAGCCCTCGGCCGTTTGAGGGGAACCTTGCATAGGGGCGGATTCGGGTTCGGTGCTTGGCGCCGAGCCCGGATTCCCCCCTATGGAAGGCCCTACCATCTGAGGCTGGGTCTCCTCAAGGACCATGTCTATCACAGGAGGGGCCTCCAGTTGGCCATCCCCTCCCAGGACATCGCAGGTCCCCTTGGCAGTGTCGCCAGTCTTGCGTGGGGAGACACAGGCCTTGACCCCAGCAAGGTTTAAAATTCTTGCCAGCAGGTCTTTTGAGGGAAGCGACCGAAGGCCCCTGGCTTCCCTTTCCCCCCTAAGGGGGTTTGCCCTACCGACGCTTGCACGAGGGGCAGTCGGCAATGGGCTGCCTGCTGGCTTTCTTGGCAGTCCCCTTAGAAAGCAAAGGAGGGACTGCCTCTGGAGATAGGGAAGTGCCCGAAAGCACCGCCAGAGAAGGGGGTGAGGGGGAGTCCCCTACACCCGTAAGCGTAGGAGAGGAGTAAGCCTCCTCCCTTGTTAAAGAATTATGGAGGGTCCCTTGCGCAAGCACAAGGGAGGGGACCTCCATTTTCTCGGTGGAGCTGCCCGAGGGCGGCTCCGTTGATTTTCTTGGGGAAGTTGGGGGTTGGGTTTTTTTGTTTTTTGTGTCATACATGGGCATTGCGACCCTCTTTTTAATACGGGACGCAATAGCTCATCACCTCTCGCAGTTGTTTGCACTGCGAGAGGTGCTTACTAGCCCGGCAGAGCCAGGCGCCGCCATTCGGTACCACCCCTCCCGCCTGGTGGCTTGGCAGTCCATCGGCATGGCGGCTCCACCTTGGACACGGCGTAAAATTGATAGAATGTGAAGAGGAGAGGAAAGGGGATGTGAGGAAGGTATGGGTGGGGATGAAGCAGGTTGTTAAAAAAACCCATCCCGAACCGGAGCTGAGGGGTTAGGGAACAATGTCCCACCTTCCCCCAGCCCCGATCCGGGGTCGTTGGCCTGAGAAGAAGGTCATCATCTACCCTGTGAAATTAGAGGCTGACCAGAGAAAGTTGTGGGAGAGGTTGTATGAAAAGCGACGAGGTAGGGGAGAAATCGGGCTATCTGAAGGGAAGAAGAGAGGCTAAGCTGGGGCCGGACGGAGCGCTGGATCCCGTCAGCACGGCGGCCAGGATGGCAAATCGCCGCGCCCCTTACGGGGAAGAGGGGAGGAAGCCCTGGTTTTAGCCGGGGCTTGGTATGAACCCTTTGTGCCGCCAGCTTTACCAGGGAAGCGCCCGAGTTGAGTAGAGCCCGCAGAAGGGCTCCGAATGGGCACGGAGACAACCGTACTCGTTGGCTTGGATGGGCCAGGAGCAGAGGGTGCCTTTCTAACTATTGAGGCATAAGACGTCTCAGGCAGAGCCAGGTGCGCCAGTACTAAGTAATTTGCCTCGTGGAATGAAAGTCAATCCGGGCCTAAACGTGACGGAGAGTGTAAGGTTGGGTCTTGAGGCCCCTCCCTGTTTTCTTATCACACGTTTGTCCTTGACCGCCCCATGGTCGGCCAGCTCTAAGGTGATGTCTTCTCTGGAGCAGTTAATGAGTTTTCTCACATAAACTACTCCTTTCACAAAGTTCATGGTTGAGTGTGGCGTCACACTCTCCGAAGTGCCATGAAGTGTCCGAAGAGCACTTATCTTGGCCGCCTCAGCGGGATTTGCCACATTCGCTAGAAGGCTCCCGTCCATGAAATGGGTCTCCTTTGTTTCTCTACCAATTGCACTAGCTAATGCTCTTCTCTGATAGATCATGTTGCCCTTGGCCAACATGCTGCCATCAGTGGAGCAAATAACGAGGAAGCGTTTGAAGACAGCGGGCTCGAAAATTCCAGGTAACCTCTGAATCAGGGGCCCCGATTTTATCGAGGCTAGGCCCTGGGAACTTTTGGGTATTTGTTATTGTCAGGCGCTCCGCACATGAGGGGGGGATAGGGCCCGGATATGCCGACATTGGCTTGGTCGCTGGCCAAAGTGGCAGCAGACCTATCCGTCCCTGCAGCCCATTTGGATGGAGAGGAGCCCCGAGACTTGTTCTTCTTTTTCATGTTCTTTTTCTTTTTAAGAGAGGAGGGCGGGGAATAAACCCGTTTCTCCCCTCCGCTGACACGAGCCCAAAGTCCAGATGGATCTGTCTCAGCCAGGTCCTTCTCCGAAATGGATAAAGTCATGGTGGTCGCAGAGACACCAGTCGGAGGAGATCCGTCCCCTCATTGTACTGCCTCGGATTCCCCAGTCGCTTGAGGAGAACCTTGCATAGGGACAGATTCGGGTTCGGTGCTCAGCGCCGAGCCCGTATTCCCTCTACATGGAAGGCACTACCGTATTAGGGCTGGGTTGCCTCAAGAACCATGTCTATCACAGGAGGGGCCTCCAGTTGGCTATCATCTCCTAGGACATCGCAGCTCCCGTTGGCACAGTCACCAGTCATGTGTGGGGAGGCAGATGCCTTAACTCCGGCAAGGTTTAGTATTCTTGCCATCAGGTATTTTCAGGGAATCAACCAAAGGGGCCTGACTTATCGTCTCCCCCCTAAGGGGGTTTGCCCTAACGAGCCGCTTTAATGAGGGGCGGTCGGCAATGGGCTGCCTGCTGGCTTTCTTGGCAGTCCCCTTAGAAAGAAAATGAGGGATTGCCGCTGGAATTAGGAAGGTGCCCGAAAGTACCGACGGAGAAGAGGGTGAGGGTGAGTCCCTTACACCCGTATTCGTCGAAGGAAGTAATATGGAGGGTCCCCTGCGCAAGCACAGTTGGGGGTGGCCTCCATTCTTTCCGTGGAGCTGATCGAGGGCGTCTCCCTTGATAAGCGAGGGGAATTGGGGAGAGATTTGAGGGGTTTTTTTTATTTTCATACATGGGATGGTGACCCTATTTGTTCGATGAGAAGCAATATTATTTTTTTTTTTTTTGAGCTCATCTGGCGACTGCCTACTTGGGCATTATTCGCCGTATTAAAACTGGCCTAGTTCTAGGCTACTTTATAAGATAAAATTGAAGAGACAAAAAAAACGCAAAAAGGGGGAAAGGAAGCAAGCAGGTGTGTCGTCAAGGAAAGGGCCCCCCGGCGCATGAGCGTGCAACCTAAAGGGAAGAAGAAAAAAAAATGCAAAAAAACAAAAAACAAACAAACAAACACTGCTTAAATAATAGAGAGAAGGTCGTCAACCCCCAAGAAGTCAACAAGGCCACCAGTCAATGTGCACGCACAAGTCCCGAGTACAAGGGACGGGCGGTAGCGACCCCACCCAACCCGGTACCGGGACAGGTAACGTGCGCGAAGATCAGTGGAGCGAATAACGAGGAAGCGTTTGAAGCCAGCAGGCTCGAAATCGCGAGGTAACCTATGAATGAGGGGCCCCAATCTCATCGAGGCTTCACCGTGTGCACTTTTGGTCTTAGTTAGGTGCTCCGCAACTGGGTGGGCAGAGGGGCCGGATGTGCCGATCCTAGCTTGGTCGCTTGCCAGAGTGGCAGTAGACTTATCCGTATATGCAGCCCATTTAATTGGATAGGATCCCCGAGACTTTTTCTTCTTTTTCATGTTCTTTTTCTTTTTTGGAGAGGAGGGAGGGGAATGATCCCGCTTCTCAACTCCGCCGGCAGAAGCCCCTAGGCCAGATGGACCGGCCTCAGCCAGGTCCTTCTCCGAAATGGAGAAGGTCCTCGTGGTCTCAACTGCACCGGTCAGAGGAGATTCCTCCCCTCCTTGTACTGCTTCAGAAACCATAACCCTTTGAGGAGACCTTGCATAGGGGCGGATACGGGTTCAGTGTTTTGCGCCGATCCCGGTTTCCCCCTCCCGCATGGAAGGCCCTACCTTCTGAGGCTGGGTTTCCTCAAGGACCATGTCTATCACAGGAGGGGCCTCCAGTTGGTTATCCCCTCCCAGGACTTCGCAGGTCCCCTTGTCAGTGTCGCCAGTCTTGTATGGGGACGCACAGGCCTTGACCCTGGCAAGGTTTAAAATTCTTTTCAGCAGGTCTTTTGAGGGAAGCGACCGAAGGAACCTGGATTCCCTCTTCTCCATAAGGGGGGTTGCCCTACCGAGCCGCTTACACGAGGGGCGGTCAGCAATGGGCTGCCTGCTGGCTTTCTTGGCAGTCCCCTTAGAAAGAAAAGGAGGGACTGCCGCTGGAAATAGGGAGGTGCCGGAAAGCCCCTCCAGAGAAGGAAGTGAGGGGAAGTACCCTACACCCGTAGGCGTAGGAGAAGAGTAAGCCTCCTCTCCGTTTAAAGAAGTATGGAGGGTCCCCTGCGCAAGCACAAGGGGGGGTACCTCCATTTTTTCGGTGGAGCTGCCCGAGGGTGGCTCCGTTGTTGTTACATGGGAAGTTGAGGGTTGTTTTTTTTCAGTTGTTCCTACATGGGCATGGTGACCCTTTTTTATACGGGACGCAATAGCTCACCACCTCTTGCAGTTGGCCGCACTGCAAGAGGTGCGACCATCCCTCCCGCCTGGTGGCCTGGCAGTCCATCGGCATGGCGGCTCCCGCTTAGACGCGGCGTAGAACTGAGTGTAAATAAAGGAAAAGGGATGTGAGCAAGGTATGGGTGGGGATTATCATGTTATAAAAAACTAATCCTGAACCGGAGCTCAAGGGTTAGGAAACGTTGTCCCCTCCCCTTTCAGCCCCGATCCGGGATGGTTGGCTTGAGAAGAAGGTCAGCATGTATCCAGTGAAATTAGAGGCTGAACAGAGAGAGTTGTGGGAGAGGTTGTATGAAAAGTAAGAAAACAAGTGTTTTGAAGAAAGGAGAAGAGGCTAAACTTGACCCGGACGGGGCGCTGGATTCCATTATCACGGCGGCCAGGATGGCAAATCGCCGTAGCCCTTACGGGGTCGACGGGAAGCAATATCTCATCACCCCTCGCAGTTGCATGCTCTGCAAGGGGTGCATACAGGTGCCACCATTTAAGGCCACCTCTCCCGCCTGGTGACCTGGCAGCCCTTCAGCCTGGCGACCGGGCAGCCCTTCAGCCTGGCGGCTTCCCCTTTAACACGGCGTAAAATTTATAGGTTGTGAAGAGAAAAGGAAAAGGGATGTGAGGAAGGTATGGGTGGAGATGAAGCAGGTTGTTGAAAAAAAAAACCCGAACCGGAGCTTAGAGTTCTGAGGACGTTGTCCTCTTCCCCCTCAGCCCTGATCTGGGACGGTTGGCTGATAAGAAGGTTAGCATCTACCCTCTGAAATCAGATGCTGACCAGAGAAAGTTGTGGAAGAGGTATAAAAAGCAATGAAGTAGGGAAGAAATACAGGCTTTCTGAAAGAAGGAAGAGAGCCTAAGCTGGGGCCGGAAGGAGCGCTAGATCCCGTCAGCTCGGCGGCCAGGATGGTAAATCGCCGCGCCCCTTATGGGGCCCCCATCCCGAGCCATAGCTAGGGGGTTAGGGAACGTTGACCTCTCCTCCCTAAGCACCGCTCCGGGACGGTTGGCTGAGAAGAAGATCAGCATCTACCCTGTGAAATTAGAGACTGAGCAGAGAAAGTTGTGGGAGAGGTATGAAAAGCGAGGAAACTAGTGTTTTGGAGAAAGGAGAAGAGGCTAAGCTGTGGTCGGTTGGGGTGCTGAGTCTCGTCAGCACGGCAGCCCCGGATGGCAAATCGCCGCGCCCCTCATGGGGCCGCTGGAAAAAGGGAGGTGCGCGAAAGCACCTCTATAGAAGTGGGTGAGGGGGAGTCCCCTACACCAGTAGGCTAAGGAGATGAGTAAGCCTCCTCTCCATTTATATAAATATGGAGGGTCCCTTGCGTGAGCACAGGGGAGGGACCTCCATTTTTTTCTCTGGAGCTGCTCGAGGGCGGCTTCGTCGTTGGCACAGGGGGAATTAATGGGAGATTTTTAATTTTCTCATCATTGGGCATAGGGGCCCTATTTGTTCCACGGGATGCAATAGCCCATCTCCACTCGCAGTCGCTTGCCTTGCACGGGGTGAGTATAGGCTTTGCAGAGCCAGGTGCCACCATTCAGGACCACCCCTCTCGCCTGGTTGCCTGGAAGTCCATCGGCATGGTAGTGAACCTTAGACGCGGCGTAAAATTGATAGAGTGTGAAGAGGAAAGGGAAAGGGATGTGAGGAAGGTATGGGTGAGGATAAAGCAGGTTGTTAAAAAAAAACATCCCATAACTTGAGCTCAGGGGTTAGGGAACCTTGTCTCCCCCCCATCCTTCAGCCCCGATCCGGGACAGTTGACTGAGAAGAAGGTCAACAACATCTACCTTGTGAAATTAGAGGCCGACCAGAGAAAGTTGTGGGAGAGGTTGTATGAAAAGCAACAAAGTAGGGGACAAATACAGGCTCTCTGAAGGAAGGAAGCGAGGCTAAGCTGGGGCTGGACTTTATTGAAGAGGGAGACAAAGTTGAGTTATAAACGCTTTTTGCAAAGGGTTTGTTAATGCTGATCATTTTAGTTTAGGATTATTTTATAGAGGATGAAAGATCATAATAGGTGTGTAAGGTATTATACAGCGTTTATTACTAAAAAAAAAGTTCTTTTTTTATAACCAAGCGACATAAATCTATTTTATTTTAGGATAAAAAAAGAGAAGGGTTTTTTAAACAATTTTTTCTCTATATTGCGAACCGTGATTGAGGAGAGAGCCAACATCCGACAGGTTTTCTGATAATACCCCTCTGGATTTTTTTTTTGCTTTTCAGAATAACCAGGCTGGCATGTGATCTATATTGTTTGAATTGACTTATTAACATAACACCAGTGAACAGTATATAAACATAATAAAATTTCTTAACTACATAATAATAATCATTTACTTTCTTAATTCAATGAATATCTGTGATAAACAAACATTTTGAAATCAAGGATTAAGGTAACATTATAAATTTTAATTCTTTCTTTAGAATTTGTTAAAATAATTATTATTATTATTAAGGAAAACTACTTTATTTGTTCAACGTTTTTATTATTACACATTTTTCTTTTGCAAACTTCTATGCAGAATGCTCGTATAATCCAAAATGGAAAAACCTTTAAGAGCAAGTTGTGAAGATTCCGCCGATTTCCGACATACCCAATTTCATTCCCTTAGTTTCGACAATCTCTATATGGACTTTCTTTCAATAAATAAAAATAAAGTTATTCACATTTTTAAATTCAAAACTTATTGAAATATTAGAAGACTTTCGAAAAGATTTCAACTTTAAAATTTTTCCATTCCTTCAATGGTTTGGTGAAGTAAAATTCACAAAGAAGATTGTATTAAATTGCAGGAGGACTTTGAAATAGAGTAAGTAAGATGGAGAAAGGAAAAATGGTAAAATCTTTTAAATAGTAAAATGGGAATATTTTATAATCTGATATTGAACTTAAAAAAGATATGACCATATTTACCTTGAATCAAAGACGAAACTGGGCTATTAATAGTGCTCCTGTTCAGATACTTAATAGGCACATAGGTGTGCTATAGTGTACCTCCGCACATGTACACTAACGTACACAACCTAGCTGTCTTTAAAACCATAACCATTTAGAAAATAGATACTCACACGCGCGCCCGTATTGTAGTTATCTAAATACACACACAAACACAGGCTCGCCGTTTTAAGTTTGGAAGAAAAATTGTTACGCTTATCTACGTAAAAAATTATATATGTGTGGTCATATTTTGGGTGCGCATAGGCCGGTGTTTCATGTTGTTTCACACTATTTTTTTATTTCTCTCGAACATTAATTCACTGAAATTTAACAAGGATTTTTTTTTTTTTTTTTATAGAGCCCATCTGGCAACTACCCACTTGGGCATAAGTCGCCGAAAAACACGACAGCCTAGAATTAGGCTACTTTAAAGTTAAAATATGAAAACTTAACGATCAATATAAATTGGAAAAACTTAACAATCAAAGCAATCTCCGGCAGCGGGGGGAGGTCCCCTTCACCCCGGTGCAGGAGAGTGCAACCTAAAACAAAACAATAACAAAAAAAAGGAACCTTAAATAAAGGGGAGAAGGCCGGCCTCCCCCCAAAAGTCAATAAGTCCACCAGTCATGGTGCACGCACTCGTCCCGAGTACAAGGGACAGGCGGTAGCGACCCCGCCCATCCCGGTACCGAGACAGGTATCGTGCGCGAAGATCACCCAGACTGGGACATTCGACAAGAATATGCCGAACAGTCTGGGGGACGACGCAGTCGTTGCAATAGGGCACATGCGAGCGCTCCACCAAGTAACGATGCGTCACACGAGTGTGCCCGATTCGAAGACGACAGAAAGCAACCTGAAGCCGCCGCGGCATTGGGGGATAGGTCCATGGGAACAGTCGCGGCGCAATGGCACGCAACTTTAAGTTCCCCTCAACCGTCTCCCATCTTCTTTGCCAAGCAGTCCGAAGAGCTGCCCGTATTCCTGCCATGTAGTCAGTGTGAGGAAGAGCGAAACGCTGGTCTGGTCGCAGAGTCCTCGCGGACTCTTTGGCGCCCTCATCGGCGCGCTCATTCCCTGCAATTCCTACATGTCCAGGAACCCAGCAGAAGAAAATCTCGACATCTGCCCGGCTCGCCAAAACCGTGGCGTCACGGATTTCGCGAACCAGGGGATGCGGAGATTCCAATGCCCCGAGAGCACTCAGGGCGCTTTGTGAGTCGCTATAAATTACAATCCGGTCTCCGAACCGGGCACGTCGCGTAATCTCCCGTACCGAGTGGTGTATTGCCACCAGCTCGGCCGTGAAGACAGACGCAGCGCCTGGTAGAGCCCCGCTGACTTCAAACAGAGGGGATACGGCGTGGAAGCCAACCCCCTCTTGGGACTTGGAGCCATCCGTATACACTGGCACGGTACCAGCGTGACACGATGTGTGCTCCAAAAAGGTCGAACGCAATACTCCCGGCGCAGTACAAGATTTGGGAGCAGAGGCGTGGCGACAAATAGCCAAATGTGGTACCCTCCAGGGTGGCGTCCTGGGCAGAACCAGGGGCGCCACCGGCCCGAGAGCTATATCTACCTCTCGAAGGAGTTTCCTGGCCCTAAACCCAAAGGGCTTAGGGTATGACTGGCGTCTCTCGGCGGCATAGGCACCATCGAGATCAGCTGCGGATGCAGTGAGAGCTGTTGGCGACTGAGGGAGGCACCGGGCTCGCGCGTACAGGCGAGTGATGCACTGCACGCGGCGCAGAGCGAGTGGCATCTCCCCAGCATCGACCAACAGGCTCTCAATGGGGGAAGTGCGGAAGGCACCGGTCGCAAGGCGAAGGCCGGTGTAGTGGATCGAATCCACCTTCCGCAATAAACGCTCGGCTGCGGATGCATCAAACTCGCATCCGTAGTCGAGCTTCGAGCGAACAAAGGATCGATAAAAAAGTAAGGCGGTAGCCCTATCAGCGCCCCAAGCGCTGAACGTCACGGAACGGAGAATGTCCATGGCGCGGGTACAAGAGCCCCTTAGGCTGCGAATGTGAGCCTCCCAGGTGAGGCGTCGGTCGAATACAAGACCATAGAAACGGTGCGACTCAACCACATCCAGGCGCACCCCATTAAGAAACAAATCTGGGTCGGGGTGAAGCCGTGGGTGGCCGCAGAAGTGCACCACCTTAGTCTTGGCCAAAGAAAACCGAAACCTGTGCGCTTCGGCATAGCGAGAGACGCGGTTCAATGCCTGTTGGAGTCGGCGCTCCAGAGTTGGCATCTGGGCCGCGCCAAAAGAGATCGAAAGGTCGTCCACGTAGAGCGTAGCGAGAACATCTTCTGGCACAACCGAGGTGATGCCGTTGATGCTCAGGGCAAAGAGTGTGACACTGAGGACACTTCCCTGCGGGACACCCTCTTCCTGCTCCTTTGGGCCGGAGAGGGCTCCCCCCACCCGTACGCGGAATCGACGATCTCGCAAAAATTCAGATATAAACATTGGGAGGCGTCCCCTCGCCCCAATCGTGTGGAGAGTCTCCATGATACCGTATCGCCATGCGGTATCATAGGCCTTCTCCAGATCAAAAAACACCATGGCGTAGTGCTGTCTACGAAGGAAAGCCTCGCAGACGGCATTTTCCAGTCGGAGCAGAGCATCCGACGTGGAGTGGAACTTACGGAAGCCGCACTGTGCACAAGACAGATGGCCTCCGCTGTCCAGGAAATAGGCTAATTTAACATTTACCAATTTCTCCATCCAATTGCACACGCAAGAGGTTAGAGAGATTGGGCGGAAACCAGTCGGAGTAGAGTGATCTCTCCCCGGCTTGCGAAAGGCGAGCACAGTAGCGATTCGCCAGGAGTCTGGGAGAAGACCTTCCACCCAGATCCTGTTGAACAAATCTAACAGAAAGGCCATGCCTCGCTCACCCAGGTGTCGAAGCATGGCGTACGGGACATCGTCCGGACCATGGGCGGTGTCCGCGCACGAAGCGAGAGCGGAGCGCAACTCACTCACAGTAAACTTGTCGTTGAAGGGTTCTCCGCCTCTGGAGGTAAAGTCCAGCCGGCGGCCTTCCGCGACATCACGACGTGCATTGAATGCTGGCGGAGCAGCATCACGGCTAGAGAATGTGGAAAAAGCGGTCGCTAAGGATTCCGCCACGGACGCGGAGTCCGAGATTGCGGTCCCATTCTCCTGGAGAACGGGAGGGGGGTCCTGCGAGAACTTGCCCCGAATCCTTTTGACTCGCTTCCACACCTCAGCTAAAGGGGTCTTCCCGTTAAGTGAAGACACGTATGCCCGCCAAGAAGAGCGGCGGGCGTGCTTCGAAATATACCGGAACCTAGCCCTAGCCCGACGAAATTCAGCGAGGGTGAAATCGTTCGGGCGGCGCTTATAGCGCATGTAGGCATAACGCTTCTGTTTAAGGGCCGTCTCACACTCGGCCGACCACCATGGGAGTGGTCGGCGTGCAAAACGGCCAGACGTCCTAGGAATAGTAGTCAGGCCCACGGCGATGAGGTTGCCGGAGAAGAACTCAACAGCATCATCTACCGACCTAAACTCCTCGACTGAGATAGAGAATTCAGTCATTTCCTGAAATGCAGGCCACCGCGCCCGCGCCAAGCACCACCGAGGTGGTCTCTCAGGCGGCAGTTGCCCTGAAAATGATATTTGAATGGGAAAGTGATCACTACCATGGAGGTCATCGACCACCCCCCAATCAAAATCAGGCTGTGCATCCGAAGAGCACAAAGATAGGTCAAGGCAAGAAAATGAAGCGGTTCTCGGACAGTGATGCGTAAACTCATCCACGTTTAGGACACCCATCTCAAGCTCTTCGATCAGATTGGCAAGGACTTGTCTCCTGGGATTTATGGAGTAATCTCCCCAGAGAGGATGCCTGCCGTTTAGATCTCCAAGCAAGAGATAGGGCCTTGGCAACCGTGCAACGACGCGGCGGAAGTCCTCCGCGTCGAAGTCAGCTGACGGTGGAATGTACGCAGAAATGATAGTATACCTCCTATCCAGGTGCAGCTGCACAGCCACTGCCTGAAAGGAGGTATCTAAAGAGAAAGGAAGAACGGAGACATCATGCCGGGTGTAAACTGCGCATCCCCCAGCCCGGCCATCCCAAGGTGGTGGGGTCGCAAGACCCTTATACCCCGGGAGGGCAGGGAGGGGGTACGCACCTAGCATGGTCTCCTGCAAAAAAATAGCTAACGGGGAACGGGACGAGACGAGCCTCCGCAGCTCCTCCCAGTTGGCCCGGAGTCCACGGCAATTCCATTGAAGGAATATGCCCTCCAGGCCTAGCTCGGAGGAGACGCGGGGGCCCTCCTCGAATTGAAGACCCTCACGGGAATGGCCGCACGCTTCCCGGGGGCAGAACCCCGGGCGCTGTTGGCCGGACAAAGCGCTGAAGGCGCTGTCGCCTTCGAGGACTTATTGGGGGAGGTTGGGCTCGCCATGCGAGTCTTTTCCTCCCTCCGCCTCGAAACCTTATGCGGGCGTTGCGGCTCGGGAGGCGGGGGGCCCTCTTTTCGAGGAACCACCGTCTCCGAGCCACTCGCTCCACCTCGGGACGTGGGCGAAGGAGCCGAAGCTCCTTTGTTGCTGTCCTCCTTTCGGGGGACAGCTTTAGGAACCCCGGAAGATGGCCTAGCAACCATCTTCAGGGGTATGCCTTCTGTGAGTCTAACGACTCGGTGGAGGCGCGTGGCCGTTTCGCCTTACGGGAAACGGTCACGCTGGGGGAAGAGGGGGGAGCCCTGGTTTTAGCCGGGGCAGGGTATGAGCCCTTTTTGCCGCCAGCTTTACCAGGGGAGCGCCCGGGTTGGGTAGAGCCCGCAGAAGGGCTCCGAATGGGCGCGGAAACAACCGTGCTCGTTGGCCTGGATGGGCCGGGAGCAGAGGGTGCCTTCCTAACTATTGAGGCATATGACGTCCCAGGCAGAGCCTGGCGCGCCAGGACCAAGTCCTTTGCCTCGCGGAATGAGAGTCGATCCTGGGCCTGAACGGCCAGGATTTCTTTCTCAAGGAAATATGCACCACATTGCTTCGAAGAAGCAGGGTGCAGCTCTCCGCAATTGACACACTTGGCCACACACGATTTGGACTTATCGTGTGCGACCTTGGAGCAATTTACACAGACTTCGGGTGACCCCGACTTTGCACGTCTACATGAGCGATTCGTATGGCCGAAGCGGTGACAGTAATAGCACCGCCGCGGCAGTGGCACGAATGCCTTCACGCGGTAGCGGTACCAACCGGCACGCACCGACTCAGGGAGCTTGTCACATTCGAACGTGACGAAGAGTGTAGGGGTGGGTCTCGAGGCCCCTCCCTGTTTTCTCATCACACGTTCGACCTTGACCGCCCCATGGTCGGCCAGCTCTAAGGTGATGTCTTCAATGGAGTAGTCAACGAGATCCCTCGCATAAACTACTCCTTTCACAAAGTTCATGGTAGAGTGCGGCGTCACACTCACCTGGGTGCCATGAAGTGTCCGAAGAGCACTAATCCTGGCCGCCTCGGCGGGATTCGCCGCATTCGCCAGAAGGCTCCCGTCCGAGAAACGGGTTACCTTCGGCTCTCTACCAATTGCACTAGCTAATCCTCTCCGCTGATGGATCATGTTGCCCTTGGACAACATGGTGCCATCAGTGGAGCGAATAACAAGGAAGCGTTTGAAGCCAGCGGGCTCGAAAACGCCAGGTAACCTCTGAATCAGGGGCCCGGATGTCATCGAGGCTCCGCCCTGTGCACTCTTGGTAGTAGTCTTCTTTGTCAGGGGCTCCGCAACCGAGGGGGCAGAGGGGGCGGATGTGCCGATCTTGGCTTGGTCGCTTGCCAGAGTGGCAGCAGACCCATCCGTCCCCGCAGCCCCCGCGGATGGAGAGGAGCCCCGAGTCTTTTTGGTCTTTTTAGTCTTTTTCTTTTTCTATTTCGGAGAGGAGGGCGGGGAATGAACCCGCTTTTCACCTCCGCCGGCAGAAGTCCCCAGGCCAGATGGACCAGCCTCAGCCAGGTCCCTCTCCGAAATGGAGAAGGTCCTGGTTGTCGTAGGGGCACCTGTCGGAGGAGATCCCTCCCCTCCTTCTACTGCCTCGGAGCCCTCAGCCATTTGAGGAGGACCTTGCATAGGGGCGGATTCGGGTTCGGTGCTTGGCACCGAGCCCGAATTCCCCCCATGGAAGGCCCTACCGTCTGGGGCTGTGTCTCCTCAAGGACCATGTCTATCACAGGAGGGGCCTCCAGTTGGCCATCCCCTCCCAGGACATCGCAGGTCCCCTTGGCAGTGTCGCCAGTCTTGTATTGGGAGGCATAGGCCTTGACCCCGGCAAGGTTTAATATTCTTGCCAGCAGGTCTTTTGAGGGAAGCGACCGAAGGGGCCTGGCTTCCCTCTCCCCCCTAAGGGGGTTTGCCCTACCGAGCCGCTTTGATGAGGAGCGGCTGGCTAAGGGCTGCCTGCTGGCTTCCTTGGCAGTCCCCTTGAAAAGAAAAGATGGGACTGCCGCTGGGAAAAGGGAGGTGCCCGAAAGCACCTCCAGAGAAGGGGGTGAGGGGGAGTCCCCTGCACCCGTAGGCGAAAAAGAGGAGTAAGCCTCCTCTCCGGTTAGAGAAATATGGAGGGTCCCCTGTCCAAGCACAGGGGGGGGGGGACCTCCACTTTTTCGGTGGAGCTGCCCAAGGGCGGCTCCGTCGATGAGCAAGGGGGAGTTAAAGGGGTTTGGGTTTTTTTTGGTTGTTCATCTATGGGCATGGTGACCCTATTTTTGCCACGGGACGCAATAGCTCATCACCCCTCGCAGTAGCCCGCACTGCGAGAGGTGCTTACAAGCCCGGCAGAGCCAGGCGCCGCTATTCGGGACCACCCCTCCTGCCTGGTGGCCTGGCAGTCCATCGGCATGGCGGCTCCACCTTGGACACGGCGTAAAAAAGATAGATTTTGAAGAGGAGAGGAAAAGGGATGTGAGGAAGGTATGGGTGGGGATGAAGCAGGTTGTTAAAAAACCCCCATCCCGAACCGGAGCTCAGGGGTTAGGGAACAATGTCCCCTCATCCCCCCAGCCCCGATCCGGGGTGGTTGGCTTAAGAAGAAGGTCAGCATCTACCCTGTGAAATTAGAGGCTGACCAGAGAAAGTTGTGGGAGAGGTTGTATGAAAAGCGACGAGGTAGGGAAGAAATCGGGCTATCTGAAGGAAGGAAGAGAGGCTAAGCTGGGGCCGGACGGAGCGCTGGATCCCGTCAGCACGGCGGCCAGGATGGCAAATCGCCGCGCCCCTTACGGGGTCAATTTAACAAGGAAACTAAATATGATGTTCATAATTTGTTTAATTCTACAAGAGTTTGAGCCTAGACGATTATTTTCATTTAGAAATAAATATGAAAAAGTAGGGAAATTTTAAGGGGATAAAACGAACTGGTTAAAGATTACGTGGTAGAAGGATAATTTTTTTTTTAAGGGGCTATCTGGTGACTGCCCACTGAGGCAGAAGTCGCCGTAAACAAACAGCCTAGTTCTAGGCTACTTTAAAAAATTTGAACAGGAAACAACAATAAAAATAAATAACAATAACAAAAACAAAACAATAACAAAAACAAAACAATAACAAAACAACTAAACTTAGTTAAATGAAAGAGAGAAGGCCGACCTCCCCCAAATAGTCAATAAGTCAACTAGTCAATGTGCACGCACTCGTCCCAAGTACAAGGGACAGGCGGTAGCGACCCCGCCCGACGAGGTACCGGGACAGGTAACGTGCGCAAGATCACCCAGACTGGGACATTCGACAAGAATGTGCCGAACAGTCTGGGGGACGACGCAATCGTCGCAATCGGGCACAGGAGAGCGCTCCATCAATTAGCGATGCATCACACGAGTGTGTCCGATTTGGAGACGATAAAAAGCGACCTGAAGCCGTCGTGGCATTGGAGGATTGGTCCATGGGAACAGTCGCGGTGCAATGGCACGCAACTTTAAGGTCCCTTCGAACGTCTCCCATCTTCTTTGCCAAACTTTCGGAAGAGCTGCCCGTATTCCTGCCATGTAGTCGTAGTGAGGAAGAGCGAAACGCTGGTTTGGTTTCAGAGTCCTCGCAGACTCTTTGTGTCCCCACATCGGCGCGCTAATTTCCCGCAATTTCTACATGTCTAGCAACCAAGCAGAAGATAATCTCGACATCTGCCCGGCTCGCCATAACTGTGACGTCGCAGATATCGCGAATTAGAGGATGCGGAGATTCCAATGCCCCTAGAGCACTCAGAGCGCTTTGTGAGTCGCTATAGATCACAATCTGGTCACCAAACCGGGCACGTCCCGTAATCTTGCGTACCGAGTAGTGTATTGCCACGAGCTTGGCCTTGAAGACAGAAGCAGTGCCTGGTAGAGCTCCGCTGACTGCAAACAGAGGGAATATGGCGTGGGAGCAGACCGCCTCTTGGGACTTAGAGCCATCCGTATACACTGGCATGGTTCCAGCGTGACACGATGTGTGCTCCAAAAAGGTCGGACGCAATACTCCCAGTGCCATACAAGCTTTGGGAGCAAAGGCGTGGCGACAAATAGCCAAATGTGGTACCCTCCAGGGTGACGTCAAGGGCAGAACCAGTGGTGCCACCATACTCGAGGGCTATATCTACCTCTCGAAGGAGTTCCCTGGCCCTAAACATAAAGGGCTTAGGGTATGACTGGCGTCTCTCGTCAGCATAGGCACCATCGAGATCAGCTGCGGATGCAGTGAGAGCTGTTGGTGACTAAAGGAAGCGCCTACCTCACGCGTACCGGCGACTGGAGCACGGCACGCGGCGCAGAGCGAGTGGCATCTCCCCAGCATCGACCAGCAGGCTCTTAATGGGGGAAGTGCAGAAGGCACCAGGCGCAAAAAGAAGGCAGGAGGGATGGATCAAATCCACCTTCCGCAATACACGCTCGGCTGCAGATGCATAAAACTCGCATCCGTAATCGAGCTTCGAACGAACAAAGGATCGATAAAAAAGTAGGGCAGTAGCCCTATCAGCCGTCCAAGAGCTGAACGTCACGGAACGGAGAATGTCCATGGCGCGTGTACAAGAGGCCCTAAGGCTGCGAATATGAGCCTCCCAGGTGAGGCGTCAGGCGAATACAAGACCAAGGAAACGGTTTGATTCCAACACATCTAGGTAAACCCCATTAAGAAACAAATCTGGATCTAGGTGAAGCCGTAGATGGCAGGAAAATTGCACCACCTTAGTCTTGGCCAAAGAAAACCGAAACCTGTGCGCTTTGGCATAGCGAGAGACGCGGTTCAACGTCTGTTGGAGTGGACGCTCCAGAGTTGGCATCTGTGCCGCGCAAAAACATCTTCCGGCAGCTCTGAATTGATGCCGTTGTTGCTCAGGGCAAAAAGTGTGACACTGAGGACATTTCCTTTGCGGGACACCCTCTTCCTGCTCCTTTGGGCTAGAGAGAGCTCCCCCCACACGAACCTGCTGGAATCGCGGATATTGCGAAAATTCAGATATAAACATTGGGAGGCGTCCACTTGCTCCCATCGTGTTGAGAGTCTTAATGATACCGTATCGCCATGCGGTAACATAGGTCTCCTCCAGATAGAAAAACACCGTGGCGTAGTGCTGTCTACGAAAAAAAGCCTCGCAGACGGCATTTTCCAGTCGGAGCAGAGCATCCAACGTGGAGTGAAAGTTGTGGAAGCTGCACTATGCAGAAGACAGAGGGCCTTCGCTGTCTAGGAAAAAGGCTAATCTAACATTTACCAATTTCTCCATCATTTGCACCGCAAAAGGTTAGAGAGATTGGGCGGCAAGCGGTCGGAGTAGAGCGACCTCACCCTGATTTGCCAGGAGTCCGGGAGAAGACCCTCCACCCAGATCCTGTTAAACAAATCTAAGAGAAAGGCTATGCCTCGCTCACCCAGGTGTCGAACCATGGCGTACAAGACAACGTCTAGAACATGGGCAGTGTCCGCGCACGAAGCGAGAGCGGAGCGGAACTCACTGACAGTAAACTTGTCGTTGAAGGGTTCTCCGCCTCTGGAGGTAAAGTCCATTTTTTTTTATTTATTTTTTTTTTTTTTAATTAAGGGGCTATCTGGCGACTGCCGACTTAGGAAATTAGTCGCCGTAAACAAACAGCCTAGTTCTAGGCTACTTTAAAAATTAAACAGGAAACAATAGAAAGAAATAACAATAAAAAAGCAATAAGAAAAACAATAACAAAAACAACAACAACAATTAAACTGGGTTAAATGAAAGGGAGAAGGCCAGCCTCCCCTAAAAAGTCAATAAGTCCACAAGTCATGGTGCACGCACTCGTCCCGAGTACAATGGACAGGCGGTAGCGACCCCGCCCATCCCGGTACCGGGACAGGTATCGTGCGCGAAGTTCACTCATACTGGGACATTCGACAAGAATGTGCCGAACAGTCTGGGGGACGACGCAGTCGTTGCAATAGGGCGCAGGCGAGCGCTCCATCAAGTAGCGATGCGTCACACGAGTGTGTCCGATTCGAAGACGACAGAAAGCAACCTAAAGCCGCCGCGGCATTGGGGGATAGGTCCATGGGAACAGTCGCGGCGCAATGGCACGCAACTTTAAGTTCTCCTCGACCGTCTCCCATCTTCTTTGCCAAGCAGGCCGAAGAGCTGCCCGTATTCCTGCCATGTAGTCAGTGTGAGGAAGAGCGAAACGCTGGTCCGGTCGCAGAGTCCTCGCGGACTCTTTGGCGCCCTCATCGGCGCGCTCATTCCCTGCAATTCCTACATGTCCAGGAACCCAGCAGAAGATAATCTCGACATCTGCCCGGCTCGCCAAAACCGTGGCGTCACGGATTTCGCGAACCAGGGGATGCGGAGATTCCAATGCCCCAAGAGCACTCAGGGCGCTTTGTGAGTCGCTATAGATCACAATCCGGTCTCCGAACCGGGCACGTCGCGTAATATCCCGTACCGAGTGGTGTATTGCCACCAGCTCGGCCGTGAAAACAGACGCAGCGCCTGGTAGAGCCCCGCTGACTTCAAACAGAGGGGATACGGCGTGGAAGCCGACCCCCTCTTGGGACTTGGAGCCATCCGTATACACAGGCACGGTACCAGCGTGACACGATGTGTGCTCCAAAAAGGTCGAACGCAATACTCCCGGCGCAGTACAAGCTTTGGGAGCAGAGGCGTGGCGACAAATAGCCAAATGTGGTACCCTCCAGGGTGGCGTCCTGGGCAGAACCAGGGGCGCCACCGGCCCGAGAGCTATATCTACCTCTCGAAGGAGTTTCCTGGCCCTAAACCCAAAGGGCTTAGGGTATGACTGGCGTCTCGCGGCGGCATAGGCACCATCGAGATCAGCTGCGGATGCAGTGAGAGCTGTTGGCGACTGAGGGAGGCGCCGGGCTCGCGCGTACAGGCGAGTGATGCACTGCACGCGGCGCAGAGCAAGTGGCATCTCCCCAGCATCGACCAACCGGCTTTCAATGGGGAAAGTGTGGAAGGAACCGGTCGCAAGGCGAAGGCCGGTGTGGTGGATCGAATCCACCTTCCGCAATAAACGCTCGGCTGCGGATGCATAAAACTCGCCTCTGTAGTCGAGCTTCGAGCGAACAAAGGATCGATAAAAAAGTAAGGCGGTAGCCCTATCAGCGCCCCAAGCGCTGAACGTCAAGGAACGGAGAATGTCCATGGCGCGGGTACAAGAGACCCTAAGGCTGCGAATATAAGCCTCCCAGGTGAGGCGTCGGTCGAATACAAGACCAAGGAAACGGTGCGACTCAACCACATCCAGGCGCACCCCATTAAGAAACAAATCTGGGTCGGGGTGAAGCCGTGGATGGCGGCAGAAGTGCACCACCTTAGTTGTTGGCCAAAGAAAACCGAAACCTGTGCGCTTCGGCATTGCGAGAGACGCGGTTCAATGCCTGTTGGAGTCGACGCTCCAGAGTTGGCATCTAGGCCACGCCAAAAGAGATCGAAAGGTCGTCCACGTAGAGCGTAGCGAGAACATCTTTCGGCAGCACCGAGGTGATGCCGTTGATGCTTAGGGCAAAGAGTGTGACACTGAGGACACTTCCCTGCGGGACACCCTCTTTCAGCTCCTTTGGGCCGGAAAGGGCTCCCCCCACCCGTACGCGGAATCGACGATCTCGCCAAAATTCAGATATAAACATTGGGAGGCGTCCCCTCGCCCCCATCGTGTGGAGAGTCTCTATGATACCGTATCGCCATGCGGTATCATAGGCCTTCTCCAGATCAAAAAACACCGTGGCGTAGTGCTGTCTACGAAGGAAAGCCTCGCAGACGGCATTTTCCAGTCGGAGCAGAGCATCCGACGTGGAGTGGAACTTACGGAAGCCGCACTGTGCAGAAGACAGATGGCCTCCGCTGTCCAGAAAATAGGCTAATCTAACATTTACTAATTTCTCCATCAACTTGAACACGCAAGAGGTTAGAGAGATTGGGCAGAAACCAGTCGGAGTAGAGTGATCTCTCCCCGGCTTGCGAAAGGCGAGCACAGTACCGATTCGCCAGGAGTCTGGGAGAAGACTTTCCACCCAGATCCTGTTAAACAAATCTAACAGAAAGGCCATGCCTCGCTCACCTAGGTGTCGAAGCATGGCGTACGGGACATCGTCCGGACCATGGGCGGTGTCCGCGCACGAAGCGAGAGTGGAACGCAACTCACTCACAGTAAACTTGTCGTTGAAGGGTTCTCCGCCTCTGGAGGTAAAGTCCAGCCGGCAGCCTTCCGCGACATCACGACGTGCATCAAATGCTGGCGGAGCAGCATCACGGCTAGAGAATGCGGAAAAAGCGGTCGCTAAGGATTCCGCCACGGACGCGGGGTCCGAGATTGCGGTCCCATTCTCCTAGAGAACGGGAGCGGGGTCCTGCGAGAACTTTCCCCGAATCCTTTTGACTCGCTTCCACACCTCAGCTAAAGGGGTCTTCCCGTTAAGTGAAGACACGTATGCCCGCCAAGAAGAGCGGCGGGCGTGCTTCGAAATATACCGGAACCTAGCCCTAGACCGACGAAATTCAGCGACAGTGAAATCGTTCGGGCGGCGCTTATAGCGCATGTAGGCATAATGCTTCTGTTTGAGGGCCGTCTCACACTCGGCCGACCACCATGGGGGTGGTCGGCGTGCAAAACGGCCAGACGTCCTAGGAATAGTAGTTAGGCCCACGGCGATGAGGTTGCCGGAGAAGAACTCAACGGCCTCATCTACCGACCTAAACTCCTCGATCGAGATAGAGAATTCAGTCATTTCCTGAAATGCAGGCCACCGCGCCCGTGCCAAGCACCACCGAGGTGGTCTCTCAGGCGGCAGTTGCCCTGAAAATGATATTTGAATGGGAAAGTGATCACTACCATGGAGGTCATCGACCACCCCCCAATCAAAATCAGGCTGTGCATCCGAAGAGCACAAAGATAGGTCAAAGCAAGAAAATGAAGCGGTTCTCGGACAGTGATGCGTAAACTCATCCACGTTTAGGACACCCATCTCAAGCTCTTCGATCAGATCGGCAAGGACTTGTCCCCTGGGATTTATGGTGTAATCTCCCCAGAGAGGATGCCTGCCGTTCAGATCTCCAAGCAAGAGATAGGGCCTCGGCAAACGTGCCACGAAGCGGTGAAAGTCCCCCGCGTCGAAGTCAGCTGACGGTGGAATGTACGCAGAAATGATAGTATACCTCCTCTCCAGGTGCAGCTGCACAGCCACTGCCTGAAAGGAGGTATCTAAAGAGAAAGGGAGAACGGAGACATCATGCCGGGTGTAAACCGCGCATCCCCCAGCCCGGCCATCCCGCGGTGGTGGGGTCGCAAGACCCTTATACCCCGGGAGGGCAGGCAGGGGGCACGCGCCTAGCATGGTCTCCTGCAAAAAAATAGCTAACGGGAAACGGGACAAGGCGAGCCTCCGCAGCTCCTCCCAGTTGGCCCGGAGTCCACGGCAATTCCATTGAAGGAATATGCCCTCCAGGCCTAGCTCGGAGGAGACGCGGGGGCCCTCCTCGAATTGAAGAACTTCACGGGAATGGCCGTACGCTTCCCGGGGGCAGAACCCCGGGCGCTGTTGGCCGGACAAAGCGCTGGAGGCGCTGTCGCCTTCGAGGACTTATTGGGGGAGGTTGGGCTCACCATGCGAGTCTTTTCCTCCCTCCGCCTCGAAACGTTAGGCGGGCGCTGCGGCTTCGGAGGCGGGGGGGAATCTTTTCGAGGAACCACCGTCTCCGAGCCACTCGCTCCACCTCGGGGCGTGGGCGAAGGAGCCGAAGCTCCTTTGTTGCTGTCCTCCTTTCGGGGAACAGCTTTAGGAACCCCTGAAGATGGACTAGCGACCATCTTCAGGGGTGTTGCCTCCTGTGAGTCTAACGACTCGGTGGAGGCGCGTGGCCGTTTCGCCTTGCGGGAAACGGTCACGCAGGGGGAAGAGGGGGGAGCCCTGGTTTTAGCCGGGGCTGGGTATGTTCCCTTTTTGCCGCCAGCTTTACCAGGGAAGTGCCCGGGTTGGGTAGAGCCCGCAGAAGGGCTCCGAATGGGCGCGGAAACAACCATGCTCGTTGGCCTGGATGGGCCAGGAGCAGAGGGTGCCTTTCGAACTACTGAGGCATATGACGTCCCAGGGAGAGCTGGGCGCGCCAGGACCAAGTCCTTAGCCTCGCGCAATGAGAGTCTATCCTGGGCCTTAACGGCCAGGATTTCTTTCTCCAGGAGATATGCACCACATTGCTTCGAAGAAGCAGGGTGCGGCTCTCCGCAATTGACACACTTGGCCACACACGATTTGGACTTATCGTGTGCGACCTTGGAGCAATTTACACATACTTCGGGTGACCCCGACTTTGCACGTCTACATGAGCGATTCGTATGGCCGAAGCGGTGACAGTAATAGCACCGCCGCGGCAGTGGCACGAATGCCTTCACGCGGTAGCGGTACCAACCGGCACGCACCGACTCAGGGAGCTTGTCACAGTCGAACGTGACGAAGAGTGTAGGGGTGGGTCTCGAAGCCCCTCCCTGTTTTCTCATCACACGTTCGACCTTGACCGCCCCATGGTCGGCCAGCTCTAGGCTGATGTCCTCAATGGATTAGTCAACGATTTTTCTCGCATAAACTACTCCTTTCACAAAGTTCTTAGTAGAGTGCGGCGTCACACTCACCGGGGTGCCATGAAGTGTCCGAAGAGCACTTATCTTGGCGGCCTCTGCGGGATTCGCCGCATTCGCCAGAAGGCTGCCGTCCGAGAAACGGATCACCATCGCCTCTCTACCAATTGCACTAGCTAATCCTCTCCTCTGATGGATCATGTTGCCCTTGGACAACATGGTGCCATCAGTGGAGCGATTAACGAGGAAGCGTTTGAAGCCAGCGGGCTCGAAAACGCCAGGTAACCTCTGAATGAGGGGCCCCGATGTCATCGAGGCTCCGCCCTTTGCACTCTTGGTGTTAGTCTTGGTCAGGGGCTCCGCACACGAGGGGGTAGAGGGGCCGGATGTGCCGATCTTGGCTTGGTCGCCTACCAAAGTGGTAGCAGACCCATCCGTCCCCGCAGCCCCCGCGGATGGAGAGGAGCCCCGAGTCTTTTTCGTCTTTTTAGTCTTCTTTGTCTTTTTCTTTTTTGGAGAGGAGGGCGGGGAATGAACCCGCTTTTCACTTCCGCCGGCAGAAGCCCCCAGGCCAGATGGACCGGCCTCAGCCAGGTCCCTCTCCGAAATGGAGAAAGTCCTGGTTGTCGTAGGGGCACCTGTCGGAGGAGATCCCTCTCCTCCTTTTACTGCCTCGGATCCCTCAGCCATTTGAGGAGGACCTTGCATAGGGGCGGATTCGGGTTCGGTGCTTGGCGCCGAGCCCGAATTCCCCCCCATGGAAGGCCCTACCGTCTGAGGCTGGGTCTCCTCAAGGACCATGTTTATCACAGGAGGGGCTTCCAGTTGGCCATCCCCTCCAAGGACATCGCAGGTCCACTTGGCAGTGTCGCCAGTCTTGTGTGGGGAGGCACAGGCCTTGACCCCAGCAAGGTTTAAAATTCTTGCCAGCAGGTCTTTTGAGGGAAGCGACCGAAGGGGCCTGGCTTCCCTCTCCCCCCTAAGGGGGTTTGCCCTACCGAGCCGCTTTGATGTGGAGCGGCTGGCTAAGGGCTGCCTGCTGGCTTTCTTGGCAGTCCCCTTGGAAAGAACATGGGGGACTGCCGCTGGGAAAAGGGAGGTGCCCGAAAGCACCTCCAGACAAGGGGGTGAGGGGGAGTCCCCTGCACCCGTAGGCGAAGTAGAGGAGTAAGCCTCCTCTCCGGTTAGAGAAATATGGAGGGTCCCCTGTGCAAGCACAGGGGGGGGAACCTCCATTTTTTTGCTGGAGCTGCCCGAGGGCGGCTCCGTCGATGGAACAGGGGAAGTTGAGGTTTGGGTTTGTATTTTTATCATCATTGGGCATGGTGCCTCTTTTTTAAGCTGGGGCCGGACGAGGTGCTGATTCCCGTCAGTACGGCGGCCAGGATGGCAAATCGCCGCGCCCCTTACGGGGTATACACAAAATGCTAGATTAGTATAGCGGACAGAGAAAGAGACGAGCGAGAGCGATGAGTTTCTTTTTTTGTGCGTATGTATATATGGAATAGGGTGAACTAAAGGGGACGAAGAGAGGAATAAAATAGTTAGTAAGAGCGTGGGGTAGGGGCGTGGGGATGATCGTGCTACCTCTAAATCTATGTTTCCACTTGAAGAAAAATCAGATATCAAGGAGAAGAGAATAAATCTAGAAGAGACTAAAGAAAAGGGAGAAACGGCAGTAAAAATAGATATGAAAGGGAGTAGAGGAAAAGTGGGAGAGTAAAGTTAAAATATGATAAATTCTGTGGACAATTACACTGTTTAGGCCAGATGAGGTACTCTAATAATAAACGTGTGTGAAAGTACGAAGAGGAAGAAATGACTAAAAGAAAGAGAAAGAAGAATAGATTAGCATGAAATTGATTGGAGGAGGCGGTTGTAAGCAAAAATCCGAATATCTTTGACAAATGTAGTTTTAAATCAACAGGATTTAGTCTTTGCACTACTGAAACTATTGTCTGCTAATTGAAAATACTTATCAGGTAATAAGTCCTGACAAGAGGATTAAAAAGAAGATAGAAGTGAGGAATGAACGCGATTAATTTGAAGTATTAGTATAGAGTATAAATAAAACTACTGTCAGCCAGTGACTGGTTGGAAAGAGAAAAATTATCTTATAGTTATCAGTCGCGTACGACTTTATGTCTCACTATGTCTGTCGATCAATCTCTTAGTCCATGAATTACTTTTTTTTGTTTTAGTAATAACATTGTAACTATTCGGCCGATTCTAACGAAATTTAAAACCCTTATGTTGTTTTACATTCTCTTTCGAGTGGTATAATTGCCAAATGTAGTCCAAAGGTTGGCCGTGGAATTATTTGTAAATAATATAATAACCATTTGGCCGATTCTAAACGAAAGTTAAAACCCTTTTGCTGTTGTACATTTTGTTTCGAACCATGCAATTGCCAAGAGAGGCACCCTAGGTTATTCCGGGAATTATTTTGTTCTGGCAGTAACATCATAGCTATTAGGCCAATTTTAACGAAATCTGAAACCCTTATATTTTTTTACATTTGATTTCGAATAATTTGTTTGTTAAAGTCCTCCCAAGGTTAGTCCGGGAATTATTTGTCAATCGCCATAACTATTAGGCCGACTCCAACGAAATTTCAACCTCCCTCTGGTTTTACATTCTCTTTCGAATGATATTATTGCCAAGGTCTTTCTAAGGTTAGTCCAGAAATTATTGAAAGTTTTGAAGGTCCTAATGTCATACATCAGCAAAATTTGTTTATATATAAGTGGATGACACCTTATCTGCTTGAATAAGGCAGAATAACTCCTTACCGTTGGGGCAGTAAATACACCTAGATGGCAATAGTAAAGAAGTTATTGTATGGAATATATAGCAAAAGCGCACAATATAAACACTGCCGTTACTTACCCAAGTTTTCCCTCAACTAAGTTAAATTATATTTTCAATTTCCTTAATGAATTTCTTTGTTGCTTCAAACAACAGTAAAGAAAAAGACTGAAAATCACCGTTATTCGGCTTATCTTTCCTCTTTTGCTTTCACCCTAATTTAATTCATTTTTTACTGATAGGACTCCGTTTTAAACAGTATAAAGTAACTTGTAATACCCATTATCAAGCACCTTAAAACTTTTCATGTCTCAATAAGTTAGTCACTTGGTCCTTTAATTCTTAGGGTGTAGTTTTATTTCCCTTTAGCGAATCTATCTCGTCCAGGCTGTTGTTAGCTAAACTTTGCAGGTTACTAGAACTAGCAACCTGTAAAGCATTTACCTACCACCAGCCTTGTATGAATTTGAGTCAAAAATTGCAGCCGCATTCTATTCATAACTGGTGGAATTTTTTGGCTTTTTCGAAAATTTTAATTTTGGCTACAAAACGTCAGTGAATTGAATTTCATTAATAGCAAATGGATATTTTTTATGCACCAAGGTCGAGAAAATATTTAACTTTTATTTTATCTTTTATCTGTAGGTATAATGGTTAACACTGAAGGAACAAAACTGCATTGGACCATTTCAATGAAGTCACAGCCAGTTGTATGTGTCAGTTCTCTTAGATTTAGAGTACAAAAAGACTCATTTCTAATATTTATCGTGATTTTGTGTGTATCAGATAGTTTATTATTTATATTAATAGCTTGTTTTTTGTGTGTTTCAGTTAATATTTTTAGCTATAAATGAATTAAACCAAAATATGTAAACAAAGTGATATGATTCCTCGAATAATTGGACGAATAAATGTTTTACCGAAAGAAACTATATTAAAAAGAAGAAATAGTCCCCAAAATAGGTGTTTCAACTCAAACAGTAAGTGGTATTAAGTAAAAAATATTCAAGATCAAGATTTAAACTTAAGAATACTTAGAAAATGTGGTTAAAACGAAAAAGAACAATAACAGATAGAAAATCAATACAACAGACTCTTAAGAACAAAACATTTTGCAGGAAGATTTCTATTGAGCTGACAGCAGATATTTTTTTTTTTTGAGCTCATCTGGCGACTGCCTACTTGGGCATTAGTCGCCGTATTAAAACTGGCCTAGTTCTAGGCTACTTTAAAATGAAATTAAAGAGAGAAAAAAAAAAAAAACCCAAAAGGGGGAAAGGAAGCAAGCTGGTGCGTCGGGGAGAGGTCCCCCCGGCGCAGGAGCGTGCAACTAAAGAAAAAAAAAAAATAAAAATAAAAATGCCAAAAAAAACAACAAAAAACAAAACAAACAAACCTTGCTTAAATAATAGGGAGAAGGCCGGCCTCCCCCAAGAAGTCAACAAGTCCACAAGTCAGTGTGCACGAATCTGTCCCGAGCACAAGGGACAGGCGGTAGCGACCCCGCCCATCCCGGTACTGGGACAGGTATCGTGCGCGAAGATCACCCAGACTGGGACATTCGACAAGAATGTGCCGAACAGTCTGGGGGACGACGCAGTCGTTGCAATAGGGCGCAGGCGAGCGCTCCATCAGATAGCGATGCGTCACACGAGTGTGTCCGATTCGGAGACGACAGAAAGCAACCTGAAGCCGCCGCGGCATTGGGGGATAGGTCCATGGGAACAGTCGCGGCGCAATGGCACGCAACTTTAAGTTCCCCTCGACCGTCTCCCATCTTCTTTGCCAAGCAGTCCGAAGAGCTGCCCGTATTCCTGCCATGTAGTCGGTGTGAGGAAGAGCGAAACGCTGGTCCGGTCGCAGAGTCCTCGCGGACACTTTGGCGCCCTCATAGGCGCGCTCATTCCCCGCAATTTCTACATGTCCAGGAAGCCAGCAGAAGATAATCTCGACATCTGCCCGGCTCGCCAAAACCGTGGCGTCACGGATATCGCGAACCAGGGGATGCGGAGATTCCAATGCCCCGAGAGCACTCAGGGCGCTTTGTGAGTCGCTATATATCACAATCCGGTCTCCGAACCGGGCACGTCGCGTAATCTCCCGTACCAAGTGGTGTATTGCCACCAGCTCGGCCGTGAAGACAGACGCAGCGCCTGGTAGAGCCCCGCTGACTTCAAACAGAGGGGATACGGCGTGGAAGCCGACCCCCTCTTGGGACTTGGAGCCATCCATATACACTGGCACAGTACCAGCGTGACACGATGTGTGCTCCAAAAAGGTCGAACGCAATACTCCCGGCGCAGTACAAGCTTTGAGAGCAGAGGCGTGGCGACAAATAGCCAAATGTGGTACCCTCCAGGGTGGCGTCCTGGGCAGAACCAGGGGCGCCATCGGCCCGAGAGCTATATCTACCTCTCGAAAGAGTTTCCTGGCCCTAAACCCAAAGGGCTTAGGGTATGACTGGCGTCTCTCGGCGGAAGGCACCATCGAGATCAGCTGCGGATGCAGTGAGAGCTGTTGGCGAATGAAGGAGGCGCCGGGCTCGCGCGTACAGGCGAGTTATGCACTGCACGCGGCGCAGAGCGGGTGGCATCTCCCCAGCATCGACCAACAGGCTCTCAATGGGGGAATTGCGGAAGGCACCGGTCGCAAGGCGAAGGCCGGTGTGGTGGATTGAATCCACCTTCCGCAATAAACGCTCGGCTGCGGATGCATAAAACTCGCATCCGTAGTCGAGCTTCGAGCGAACAAAGGATCGATAAAAAAGTAAGGCGGTAGCCCTATCAGCGCCCCAAGCGCTGAACGTCACGGAACGGAGAATGTCCATGGCGCGGGTACAAGAGACCCTAAGGCTGCGAATATGAGCCTCCCAGGTGAGGCGTCAGGCGAATACAAGACCAAGGAAACGGTGCGACTCAACCACATCCAGGCGCACCCCATTAAGAAACAAATCTGGGTCGGGGTAAAGCCGTGGATGGCGGCAGAAGTGCACCACCTTAGTCTTGGCCAAAGAAAACCGAAACCTGTGCGCTTCGGCATTGCGAGAGACGCGGTTCAATGCCTGTTGGAGTCGACGCTCCAGAGTTGGCATCTGGGCCGCGCCAAAAGAGATCGAAAGTTCGTCCACGTAGAGCGTAGCGAGAACATCTTCCGGCAGCACCGAGGTGATGCCGTTGATGCTCAGGGCAAAGAGTGTGACACTGAGGACACTTCCCTGCGGGACACCCTCTTCCTGCTCCTTTGGGGCAGAGAGGGCTCCCCCCACCCGTACGCGGAATCGACGATCTCGCAAAAATTCAGATATAAACATTGGGAGGCGTCCCCTCGCCCCCATCGTGTGGAGAGTCTCCATGATATCGTATCGCCATGCAGTATTATAGGCCTTCTCCAGATCAAAAAACACCGTGGCATAGTGCTGTCTACGAAGAAAAGCCTCGCAGACGGCATTTTCCAGTCGGAGCAGAGCATCCGACGTGGAGTGAAACTTACGGAAGCCGCACTGTGCAGAAGACAGATGCCCTCCGCTGTCCAGGAAATAGGCTAATCTAACATTTACCAATTTCTCCATCAACTTGCACACGCAAGAGGTTAGAGAGATTGGGCGGAAACCGGTCGGAGTAGAGTGATCTCTCCCCGGCTTGCGAAAGGCGAGCACAGTAGCGATTCGCCAGGAGTCTGGGAGAAGACCTTCCACCCAGATCCTGTTGAACATATCTAACAGAAAGGCCATGCCTCGCTCACCCAGGTGTCGAAGCATGGCGTACGGGACATTGTCCGAACCATGGGCGGTGTCCGCGCACGAAGCGAGAGCGGAACGCAACTCACTCACAGTAAACTTGTCGTTGAAGGGTTCTCCGCCTCTGGAGGTAAAGTCCAGCCGGCGGCCTTCCGCGACATCACGACGTGCATTGAATGCTGGCGGAGCAGCTTCACGGCTAGAGAATGCGGAGAAAGCGGTCGCTAAGGATTCCGCCACGGATGCGGGTTCCGGGATTGCGGTCCCATTCTCCTGGAGAACGGGAGGGGGGTCCTGCGAGAACTTGCCCCGAATCCTTTTGACTTGCTTCCACACCTCAGCTGAAGGGGTCTTTCCGTTAAGTGAAGACACATATGCCCACCAAGAAGAGCGGCGGGCGTGCTCCGAAATATACCGGAACCTAGCCCTAGCCCGACGAAATTCAGCGACAGTGAAATCGTTCGGGCGGCGCTTATAGCGCATGTAGGCATAACGCTTCTGTTTGAGGGCCGTCTCACACTCGGCCGACCACCATGGGAGTGGTCGGCGTGCAAAACAGCCAGACGTCCTAGGAATAGTAGTCAGGCCCACGGCGATGAGGTTGCCGGAGAAGAACTCAACGGCCTCATCTACCGACCTAAACTCCTCGACTGAGATAGAGAATTCAGTCATTTCCTGAAATGCAGGCCACTGCGCCCGCGCCAAGCACCACCGAGGTGGTCTCTCAGGCGGCAGTTGCCCTGAAAATGATATTTGAATGGGAAAGTGATCACTACCATGGAGGTCATCGACCACCTCCCAATCAAAATCAGGCTGTGCATCCGAAGAGCACAAAGATAGGTCAAGGCAAGAAAATGAGTCGGTTCTCGGACAGTGATGCGTAAACTCATCCACGTTTAGGACACCCATTTCAAGCTCTTTGATCAGATCGGGAAGGACTTGTCCCCTGGGATTTAGGGAGTAATCTCCCCAGAGAGGATGCCTGCCGTTCAGATCTCCAAGCAAGAGATAGGGCCTCGGCAACCGTGCCACGACGCGGCAGAAATGATAGTATACCTCCTATCCAGGTGTAGCTGCACAGCCACTGCCTGAAAGGAGGTATCTAAAGAGAAAGGAAGAACGGAGACATCATGCCGGGTGTAAACCGCGCATCCCCCAGCCCGGCCATCCCTCGGTGCTGGGGTCGCAAGACCCTTATACCCCGGGAGGGCAGGCAGGGGCCACGCGCCTAGCATGGTCTCCTGCAAAAAAATACCTAACGGGGAACAGGACGAGGCGAGCCTCCACAGCTCCTCCTAGTTGGCCCGGAGTCCACGGCAATTCCATTGAAGGAATATACCCTCCAGGCCTAGCTCGGAGGAGACCCGGGGGCCCTCCTCGAATTGAAGACCCTCACGGGAATGGCCGTACGCTTCCCGGGGGCAGAACCCCGGGCGCTGTTGGCCGGACAAAGCGCTGGAGGCGCTGTCGCCTTCGAGGACTTATTGGGGGAGGTTGGGCACGCCATGCGAGTCTTTTCCTCCCTCCGCCTTGAAACCTTAGGCGGGCGCTGCGGCTTCGGTGGCGGGGGGGCCTCTTTTCGAGGAACCACCGTCTACGAGCCACTCGCTCCACCTTGGGGCGTGGGCGAAGGAGCCGAAGCTCCTTTGTTGCTGTCCTCCTTTCGGGAGACAGCTTTAGGAACCCCTGAAGATGGCCTAGCGACCATCTTCAGGGGTGTTGCCTCCTGTGAGTCTAACGACTCGGTGGAGGCGCGTGGCCGTTTCGCCTTGCGGGAAACGGTCACGCTGGGGGAAGAGGGGGGAGCCCTGGTTTTAGCCGGGGCTGGGTATGAACCCTTTTTGCCGCCAGCTTTACCAGGGGAGCGCCCGGGTTGGGTAGAGCCCGCAGAAGGGCTCCAAATGGGCGCGGAAACAACCGTGCTCGTTGGCCTGGATGGGCCAGGAGCAGAGGGTGCCTTTCGAACTACTGAGGCATATGACGTCCCAGGCAGAGCTGGGCGCGCCAGGACCAAGTCCTTAGCCTCGCGGAATGAGAGTCTATCCTGGGCCTGAACGGCCAGGATTTCTTTCTCCAGGAGATATGCACCACATTGCTTCGAAGAAGCAGGGTGCGGCTCTCCGCAATTGACACACTTGGCCACACACGATTTGGACTTATCATGTGCGACCTTAGAGCAATTTACACAGACTTCGGGTGACCCCGACTTTGCACATCTACATGAGCGATTCGTATGGCCGAAGCGGTGACAGTAATAGCACCGCCGCGGCAGTAGCACGAATGCCTTCACGCGGTAGCGGTACCAACCGACACGCACCGACTCAGGGAGCTTGTCACAGTCGAACGTGATAAAGAGTGTAGGGGTGGGTCTCAAAGCCCCTCCCTGTTTTCTCATCACACGTTCGACCTTGACCGCCCCATGGTCGGCCAGCTCTAGGCTGATGTCCTCAATGGAGTAGTCAACGAGTTCCCTCGCATAAACTACTCCTTTTACAAAGTTCATGGTAGAGTGCGGCGTCACACTCACCGGGGTACCATGAAGTGTCCGAAGAGCACTTATCTTGGCCGCCTCGGCGGGATTCGCCGCATTCGCAAGAAGGCTCCCGTCCGAGAAACAGGTCACCTTCGGCTCTCTACCAATTGCACTAGCTAATCCTCTCCTCTGATGGATCATGTTGCCCTTGGACAACATGATGCCATCAGTGGAGCGAATAACGAGGAAGCGTTTGAAGCCAGCGGGCTCGAAAACGCCAGGTAACCTCTGAATGAGGGGCCCCGATTTCATCGAGGCTCCGCCCTGTGCACTTTTGGTGTTAGTCTTGGTCAGGGGCTCTGCACACGAGGGGGTAGAGGGGCCGGATGTGCCGATCTTGGCTTGGTCGCCTACCAAAGTGGCAGCAGACCCATCCGTCCCCGCTGCCCCCGCGGATGGAGAGGAGCCCCGAGTCTTTTTGGTCTTTTTAGTCTTTTTTGTCTTTTCCTTTTTTGGAGAGGAGGGCGGGGAATGAACCCGCTTTTCACCTCCGCCGGCAGAAGCCCCCAGGCCAGATGGACCGGCCTCAGCCAGGTCCCTCTCCGAAATGGAGAAGGTCCTGGTTGTCGTGGGGGCACCTGTCGGAGGATATCCCTCCCCTCCTTTTACTGCCTCGGAGCCCTCAGCCATTTGAGGAGGACCTTGCATAGGGGCGGATTCGGGTTCGGTGCTTGGCGCCGAGCCCGAATTCCCCCCCATGGAAGGCCCTACCGTCTGAGGCTGGGTCTCCTCAAGGACCATGTTTATCACAGGAGGCGCCTCCAGTTGGCCATCCCCTCCCAGGACATCGCAGGTCCCCTTGGCAGTGTCGCCAGTCTTGTGTGGGGAGGCACAGGCCTTGACCCCAGCAAGGTTTAAAATTCTTGCCAGCAGGTCTTTTGAGGGAAGCGACCGAAGGGGCCTGGCTTCCCTCTCCCCCCTAAGGGGGTTTGCCCTACCGAGCCGCTTTGATGGGGAGCGGCTGGCTAAGGGCTGCCTGCTTGCTTTCTTGGCAGTCCCTTTGGAAAGAAAAGAGGGGACTGCCGCTGGGAAAAGGGAGGTGCCCGAAAGCACCTCCAGAGAAGGGGGTGAGGGGGAGTCCCCTGCACCCGTAGGCGAAAAAGAGGAGTAAGCCTCCTCTCCGGTTAGAGAAATATGGAGGGTCCCTTGTGCAAGCACAGGGGGGGAACTTCCATTTTTTTGCTGGAGCTGCCCGAGGGCGGCTCCGTCGATGGAACAGGGGAAGTTGAGGGTTGGGTTTGTTTTTTTTTATCATCATTGGGCATGGTGACCCTTTTTTAAACACGGGACGCAATCGAGCACACCTCTGGCAGTAGCCCGCACCGCGAGAGGTGCTTACAAGCCCGGCAGAGCCAGGCGCCGCCATTTGGGACCACCCCTCCCGCCTGGTGGCCTGGCAGTCCATCGGCATGGCGGCTCCACCTTGGACACGGCGTAAAAATTAATAGATTGTGAAGAGGAGAGGAAAAGGGATGTGAGGAAGGTATGGGTGGGGATGAAGCAGGTAGTTAAAAACCAGTCACCCCAGACCGGAGCTCAGGGGTTAGGGAACATTGTCCCCCACCCCCTCAGCCCCGATGCTGGACGGTTGGCTGAAAGGAAGGTCAGCATCTACCCTGTGAAATTAGAGGCTGACCAGAGAAAGTTGTGGGAGAGGTTGTGTGAAAAGAGAGGAAACAAGTGTTTTGAAGGAAGGAAGAGAGGCTAAGCTGGGGCCGGATGGAGCGCTGGATCCCGTCAGCACGGCGTCCAGAGTGGCAAATCGCCGCGCCCCTTACGGGGAGCTGACAGCAGAACAATTCGTTTGCACATAGTTGACAAAACTATAAATCAAGAAAAGTATATACAAGTTTATTAAGGTCGTTTATTGCCCCAAATGAGGAAATAAAATGGCAACAGACCTTGGATATTACAACAAGACTCGGCCCTATGTCATACAGCAAAATCAGTGAAGGCATGGTGTGCACAAAATGGAGTTCAGCTGACTCCATAGTCTTGAAATTATCCGAACATAATCTGATTAGGTGTGTTGAAAGATGAAACTTACGCAGAGCATATTACAACAAAACAGGAACTTATATTCCATCTTATTAAGGTTTGGTTCATATTTAACAAATCCAGGAATGTGCAAAATATTGGTCAATGGCATGCCAAGAGGGGCTCAAGCACTTATGGATGCTAACCTTGGCCAAACTGCTTAATGATGAATGCAGCAGACTTAACACTGTGTTAATGTGTCAAAAGAAATATATTTGCAATCAATAAAATTAGTTTTATTAGCACTTTTGTAGAAAATTTTGAATTTTGGGAAAAATCCATAATAATTACGACAGTAGTGTAGTTGCTTTATAAATTACACTGTCAAAATGATGTGTTCACTTTCATAACTAAATTGATAGATCTCGGTTGTCACATATGCAATTTTTCTATTTTATTGCTTGATGCATTGTTGTTGGGTGTTAGTATCATATTTCAAATTTACTCAAAGGTTATTTCTCTAAATTTTCGATAAGTAGAATTTTGCTCATTGTGTATGGAAATAAAGTTTTTTTACATTACATCTCGAGAAACTTTCACTTACCAAACTTGATCCACATTCTTCACATTTATTAACCCTCTTATAAATTCTGTTGCAAGGCCTAACAACTCATTATATTTTTTAAGTGGTCTTAGATAAGAAGTTCGATTCAAATACCTGAATATATACCTCTTTAGTGACGTCAATATTTCTAAGTAGTTTGTTATAAAAAGCTGCTTCCTTTATCTGAGCAATTCTTCCGAAATATATATTGACGATCCTCGATCTAATTATCTTTTTATACCCTCTTGTACATGATATGCGTTAGTGATTCTAATATTTTAATTATATGAAATTAAGTTAAAATTTCTAATTCGTACATACCGAGGATAGTTATTTTAGTCAACACACGTATAATATTTAATTTTTGCGGTAGTTTTTAATGTTTTCCAAAAGAGAAAAAAAGACATTGGGAAAAGAGAATGAGGGAGAAAACTAGACTCAAATTGCGAGACAAAAGAGTAATTCCTACGACTGAAAAAGTAACGGAATATTTAGAGGCACCCAACCAGCCTCGTTTCTTGGAAGAGAGTTTTTAAATAGTGGTTTATAGGCAAAATAGGCAAAAGTTAATATCTCTCAGCATGCATTATACCCAATCTGAAAGAATGCAGGGCTAACAACATTATTTAAAATGACATCATACGGGATGAACACATTAATTTTAACAAATGCCACTTATATGTAAATGGAGAAAGAAATGAGATTGAAAGCTTTCGTAAGATACACATAAAAAGTCGATCACTGAGATTAGGAGAACATTTCTTTTTTTTCTAAGCGAGAATAACGCTTAATAGAATTTTATTACTGTAACTGTAAAATACGCGAATATTAGATTTCCCGTCAGTGATTCTAGATTAGAGAAAATGATTGTGAGGCTGGTAAGGGAGAAAGCTGTGTAGATTTATAGTTTGCATCACTATGTAGTTGAAAGGTTTGGGAATAATCAATGCCAGTGGTCTGAGACTAGAACCTGAACTTTATTTTGGTTGGGATAAGGATTTCAATCTATGTCTTTCCATTGAAAGGAACAAAATTACTTTTTGCGAAGATTTCTATCGAAAAGAGATTGGCAGGCGAGTTTGGAGAAATATAGTGAATAAACAAATTCTTTCTAAGGATTCAAACAAGATATGGTTGTCAAATTACCATTAACTTGTATTTGGTAAGTTTTTGTCAAATAGTTTTCTTTATTCGGTAATCTTCTCGAATTTCGGTACTTCTACTATACATAAGTTGATGAGCACACGGTGGCAAAGATCCTCGCAAGTATAATTTGATAGTTGCATGATTTCTGAAAGACGCATAAAGATATCTCAGACTTCTTCGGGAGGGGGGATTAAATCATCATTGTAGGGGTGATGCGGTTAAAGAGAACTCACTTAGGCTAATTTTTTCAGAAAATTGTTATTGTGTACAAAGACCTGACATCGATTTATTACAGAATAATGACAATAATTGACTTTTCGTTTGACAGGAGGTTATAAAATGAAGTGAAATTCTGTTATGCACCTTTATATCCAGTATAATCATATATAATATGAGAGAAAAAGTCACTCAACTTGTGAGAAAATATTTGTTTCTGTACTTCTCAGCGAAAAATCTAAACATGTGAGAATGGTTCAAAGGATTTTACTGAGATATATTTAGACTGAAATTGTTTCAATCTAATCGCTATATTCTTTGACGATAAACTAATGTGAAAGGGTTACTATGAAGAGGGCACGACAGAGAATGGGAATACAGATCCCAGTGCGAGGGTTAAATAAACAAAGTCATGTGCGGTTGGCCTAAATAATCAATCCTTAGAGGTTTTAGGATTAGAGAAAGAAATGGTACAAAAATATATATCTCTACTATATTCCAAAAAAACTATTAATAGCATAAGTAAATTAATCAAAATAAATGAAATGAGACACGGAGGGGGGATACACATGAATCAACGGGTGCGAAAGTCCGAGAGAGGATGCACGCTGATTACTTCCAGGGATTTTTTTTCTCTTTAAGGGGCTATCTGGCGACTGCCCACTTGAGGAGAAGTCGCCGCAAACAAACAGTCTAGTTCTAGGCTACTTTAAAATAAAAATTTGAAAAAAAAGGTAAAAAGGGAAGATGACAATTAGGAAGCAAGCTCCAGCGTCGGGGGAAGGTAACCCTCCCCCAGGCGCAGGAGCGTGCGACCTACAATAAAACCAATAAAAATAATTAACCAAAACTAATTAAATAAAAGAGAGAGGGCCGGCCTCCCCCCAAAAGTCAACAAGTCATCCAGTCAGTGTGCACGCACTAGTCACCAGTACAAGGGACAGGCGGTAGCGACTCTGCCCATCCCGGTACCGGGAGACGTAACGTGCGCGAAGATCACCCAGACTGGGACATTTGACAAGAATGTGCCGAACAGTCTGGGGGACGACGCAGTCATCACAATAGGGCGAAAGCGAGCGATGCATCAAAAAGCGATGCGTCACACGAGTGTGACCCATTTGGAGACGACAGAAAGCGACCTGAGGCAGTCGTGGCATTGGGGGATTGGTCCATGGGAACAGTCGCGGCGCAATGGTAGGCAACTTTAAGTTTCCTTCGACCGTCTCCCATCTTCTTTGCCAAGCAGTCCGAAGAGCTGCCTGTATTCCTTTTATGTAGTCAGTGTGAGGAAGAGCAAAACGCTAATCCGGTTGCAGAGTTCTTGCGGACTCTTTGGTGCCCTAATCGGCGCGCTAATTCCCTGCAATTCTTACATGTCCAGGAAGCCAGCAGAAAATAATCTCGACATCCGCCTGGCTAGCCAAAACCGTGGCGTCATGTATATCGCGAACCATGAGATGCTGAGATTCCAATGCCCCGATAGCACTAGGGGACGCTTGGTAAGTCGCTATAGATCACAATCTGGTCTCCGAGCTGAGCACGTCACGTGATCTCCCGTACCGAGTGGTGTATTGCCACCAGTTCGGCCGTGAAGACAGACGCAGCGCCTGGCAGAGTCCCGCTGACTTCAAAAAGAGGGAAAACTGCGTGTAAGCCGACTCCCTATTCAGAATTGGAGCCATCCGTATACACTGGCACGGTTCCAGCGTGTCACGAAGTGTGCTCCAAAAAGATCGAACACAATACTCCAAGCGCTGGACAAGTTTTGGGGGTAGAGGCGGGGCGACAAATAGCCAAATGCGGTACCCTCCAGGGTGGCCTCCTGGGATGAACCAGGAGCTCCACCGGCCCGAGAACTATATCTAGCTCTCCAAGGAGTTTCCTGGTCCTAATCCCAAAGGGGTTAGGGTATGACTGGCGTCTCTCGGCGTCATAGGCACCGCCATGATGAGCTGCTGATGAAGCGAGAGCTGTAGGACAGTCAGGGAGGCGCCGGGCTCGCGCGTACAAACGAGTGATGCACTGCACACGGCGCAGAGCAAGGGACATCCCCAAAGCATCGACAAACAAGCTTTCAATGGAGGAAGTGCGGAAGGCACCGGTCGCAAGGGCGTAGGCCAGTGTGGTAGATAAAATCAACCTTCGGCAATAAACGCTCGGCTGCGGATGCATAAAACTCGCATATGTAGTCGAGCTTCGAAAGAACAAAGGATCGATAAAAAATTAGGGCAGTAGCACTATCAGCACCCCAAGCGCTAAACGTCACGGAACGGAGAATATCCATGGTGCGGATACAAGAGAACCTAAGGCTGAAAATATGAGCCTCCCAGGTGAGGTGTCGGTTGAATACAAGACCAAGGAAACGGGGTGACTCAATCACATCCAGGCGCACCCCATTAAGAAACTAATCAGGGTCGCGGTGAAGCCGTGAATGGCGGCAGAAGTGCACTACCTTAGTCTTAGTCAAAGAAAACCGAAACCTGTGTGGTTCATGATAGCAAGAGACGCGGTTCAATGCTTAGGGCAAAGAGTGTGACACTAAGGACACTTCCCTTCGGGACACCCTCTTCCTGCTTCTTTGGCCTGGAGAGGGCTCCCCAAACCCGTACGCGGAATCAAAGATCTCGCAAAAATTTATATATAAACATTGGCAGGCGTCCCCTCGCCTCCATCGTGTGGAGAATCTCCATGATACCGTATCACCATGCGGCATCATAGGTTTCTTCAGATCGAAAAAACACAGTGGCGTATTGCTTTCTACGAAGGAAAGCCTCGCATACGACATTTTCTAGTCGGAGCAGAACCTTCAACGTAGAGTGGAACTTGCGGAAGCTGCACTGTGCAAAAGACCAATGGCCTCCTTTGTCCAGGAAAAGGCTAATCAAACATTTACCAAATTTACCATCAACTTGCAGACGCAAGAGGTTAGAGAGATTGGGCGGAAACCAGTTGGAGTAGTGTGATCTTTTTCCGGTTTTCGAAAGGCGAGCACAGTAGCGATTCGCCAGGGGTCTGTGAGAAGACCCTCTACCAAGATCCTGTTGTACAAATCTAACAGAAAGGCCATCACTTGCTCACGTAGGTGTTGAAGCATGGCGTACGGGATATCGTTCGGACCATAGGCGGTGTCCGCGCACGAAGCGATTTTTTTTTTTTTAATTAAGGGGCTATCTGGCGACTGCCGACTTAGGCATTAGTCGTCGTAAACAAACAGCCTAGTTCTAGGCTCCTTTAAAAATTAAACAGGAAACAATAAAAAGAGATAACAATAACAATAAAAAAGCAATAACAAAAAAAATAACAAAAACAACAACAACAATTAAACTGGGTTAAATGAAAGAGGGAAGGCCAGCCTCCTCCCAAAAGTCAATAAGTCCACTAGTCATGGTGCACGCACTCATCCCGAGTACAAGTGGCAGGCGGTAGCGACCCCGCGCATCCCGGTACTGAGACAGGTATCGTGCGCGAAGATCACCCAGACTGGGACATTCGACAAAAATGTGCCGAACAGTCTGGGGGACGACACAGTCGTTGCAATAGGGCGCAGGCGAGCGCTCCATCAATTAGCGATGCGTCACACGAGTGTGTCCGATTCGAAGACGACAGAAAGCAACCTAAAGCCGCCGCGGCATTGGGGGATAGGTCCATGGGAACAGTCGCGGCGCAATGGCACGCAACTTTAAGTTCCCCTCGACCGTCTCCCATCTTCTTTGCCAAGCAGTCCGAAGAGCTGCCCGTATTCCTGCCATGTAGTCAGTGTGAGGAAGAGCGAAACGCTGGTCCGGTCGCAGAGTCCTCGCGGACTCTTTGGCGCCCTCATCGGCACGCTCATTCCCCGCAATTCCTACATGTCCAGGAAGCCAGCAGAAGATAATCTCGACATCTGTCCGGCTCGCCAAAACCGTGGCGTCACGGATATCGCGAACCAGGGGATGCGGAGATTCCAATGCCCCGAGAGCACTCAGGGCGCTTTGTGAGTCGCTATAGATCACAATCCGGTCTCCGAACGGGGCACGTCGCGTAATCTCCCGTACCGAGTGGTGTATTGCCACCAGCTCGGCCGTGAAGACAGATGCAGCGCCTGGTAGAGCCCCGCTGACTTCAAACAGAGGGGATACAACGTGGAAGCCGACCCCCTCTTGGGACTTGGAGCCATCCGTATACACTGGCACGGTACTAGCGTGACACGATGTGTGCTCCAAAAAGGTCTAAGGCAATACTCCCGGCGCAGTACTAGCTTTGGGAGCAGAGGCGTGGCGACAAATAGCCAAATTTGGTACCCTCTAGGGTGGCGTCTTGGGCAGAACCAGGGGCGCCACCGGCCCGAGAGCTATATCTACTTCTCGAAGGAGTTTCCTGACCCTAAACCCAAAGGGCTTAGGGTATGACTGGCGTCTCTCGGCGGCATAGGCACCATCGAGATCAGCTGCGGATGCAGTGACAGCTGTTGGCGACTGAGGGAGGCGCCGGGCTCGCGCGTACAGGCAAGTGATGCACTGCACGCGGCGCAGAGTGAGTGGCATCTCCCCAGCATCGACCAACAGGCTCTCAAGGGGGGAAGTGCGGAAGGCACCGGTCGCAAGGCGAAGGCCGGTGTGGTGGATCGAATCCACCTTCCGCAATAAACGCTCGGCTGCGGATGCATAAAACTCGCATCCGTTGTCGAGCTTCGAGCGAACAAAGGATCGATAAAAAAGTAAGGTGGTAGCCCTATCAGCGCCCCAAGCGCTGAACGTCACGGAACGGAGAATGTCCATGGCGCGGGTACAAGAGACCCTAAGGCTGCGAATATGAGCCTTCCAGGTGAGGCGTCAGTCGAATACAAGACCAAGGAAACGGTGCGACTCAACCACATCCAGGCGCACCCCATTAAGAAACAAATCTGGGTCAGGGTGAAGCCGTGAATGGCAGCAGAAGTGTTAACCTTAGTCTTAACCAAAGAAAAGCGAAACCTGTGCGCTTTGGCATAGCGAGAGACGCGGTTCAATGCCTGTTGGAGTCGACGCTCCAGAGTTAAAATCTGGGCTGCGCCAAAAGAGATCGAAAGGTCGTCCACGTAGAGTGTAGCGAGAACATCTTCCAGGAGCACCGAGGTGATGCTGTTGATGCTCAGGGCAAAGAGTGTTAAACTGAGGACAGTTCCCTGCAGGACACCCTCTTCCTGCTCCTTTGGGCCGGAGAGGGCTCCCCCCACCCGCACGCGGAATCGACGATCTCGCAAAAATTCAGATATAAACATTGGGAGGCGTCCCCTCGCCCCCATCGTGTGGAGAGTCTCCATGATACCGTATCGCCATGCGGTATCATAGGCCTTCTCCAGATCAAAAAACACCGTGGCGTAGTGCTGTCTACGAAAGAAATCCTCGCAGACGGCACTTTCCAGTCGGAGCAGAGCATCCGACGTGGAGTGGAACATACGGAAGCCGCACTGTGCAGAAGACAGATGGCCTCGCTGTCCAGGAAATAGGCTAATCTAACATATATTAATTTCTCCATCAACTTGCACACGCAAGAGTTTAGAGAGATTGGGCGGAAACCGGTCGGAGTAGAGTGATCTCTCCCCGGCTTGCGAAAGGCGAGCACAGTTGCGATTCGCCAGGAGTCTGGGAGAAGACCTTCCACCCAGATCCTGTTGAACAAATCTAACAGAAAGGCCATGCCTCGCTCACCCAGGTGGCGAAGAATGGCGTACGGGACATCGTCCGGACCATAGGCGGTGTCCGCGCACGAAGCGAGAGCGGAACCGTACTCACTCACTGTAAACTTGTCGTGGAAGGGTTCTCCGCCTCTGGAGGTAAAGTCCAGCCGGCGGCCTTCCGCGACATCACGACGTGCATTGAATGCTGGCGGAGCAGCATCACGGCTAGAGAATGCAGAGAAAGCGGTCGCTAAGGATTCCGCCACGGACGCGGGGTCTGATATTGCGGTCCCATTCTCCTGGAGAACGGGAGGGGGGTCCTGCGAGAACTTGCCCCGAATCCTTTTGACTCGCTTCCACACCTCAGCTAAAGTTGTCTTCCCGTTAAGTGAAGACACGTATGCCCGCCAAGAAGAGCGGCGGGCGTGCTTCGAAATATACCGGAACCTAGCCCTAGCCCGACGAAATTCACTGACAGTGAAATCGTTCGGGCGGAGCTTATAGCGCATGTAGGCATAACGCTTCTGTTTGAGGGCCGTCTCACACTCGGCCGAACACCATGGGAGTGGTCGGCCTTCAAAACGGCAAGACGTCCTAGGAATTGTAGTCAGGCCCACGGCGATGAGGTTGCAGTAGAAGAACTCAACGGCCTCATCTACCGACCTAAACTCCTCGACTGAGATAGAGAATTCAGTCATTTCCTGAAATGCAGGCCACCGCGCCCGCGCCAAGCACCACCGAGGTGGTCTCTCAGGCGGCAGTTGCCCTGAAAATGATATTTGAATGGGAAAGTGATCACTACCATGGAGGTCATCGACCCCTCCCCAATCAAAATCAGGCTGTGCATCCGAAGAGCACAAAGATAGGTCAAGGCAAGAAAATGAAGCGGTTCTCGGACAGTGATGCGTAAACTCATCCACGTTTAGGACACCCATCTCAAGCTCTTCGATCAGATCGGCAAGGACTTGTCCCCTGGGATTTATGGAGTAATCTTCCCAGAGAGGATGCCTGCCGTTCAGATCTCCAAGCAAGAGATAGGGCCTCGGCAACCGTGCCACGACGCGGCGGAAGTCCCCCGCGTCGAAGTCAGCTGACGGTGGAATGTACGCAGAAATGATAGTATACCTCCTATCCAGGTGAAACTGCACAGCCACTGCCTGAAAGGAGGTATCTAAAAAGAAAGGAAGAACGGAGACATCATGCCAGGTATAAACCGCGCATCCCACAGCCCGGCCATCCCATGGTGGTGAGGTCGCAAGACCCTTATACCCCGGGAGGGCAGGCAGGGGGCACGCGCCTAGCATGGTCTCCTGCAAAAAAATAGCTAACGGGGAGCAGGACGAGGCGAGTCTCCGCAGCTCCTCCCAGTTGGCCCGGAGTCCACGGCAATTCCATTGAAGGAATATGCCCTCCAGGCCTAGCTTGGAGGAGACGCGGAGGCCCTCCTCGAATTGAAGACCTTCACGGGAATGGCCGTACGCTTCCCGGGGGCAGAACCCCGGGCGCTGTTGTCCGGATAAAGCGCTGAAGGCGCTGTTGCCTTCGAGGACTTATTGGGAAAGGTTGGGCTCGCCATGCGAGTCTTTTCCTCTCTCCGCCTCGAAACCTTAGGCGGGCGCTGCGGCTTCGGAGGCGGGGGGGCCTCTTTTCGAGGAACCACCGTCTCCGAGCCACTTGCTCTACCTCGGGGCGTGGGAGAAGGAGCCGAAGCTCCTTTGTTGCTGTCCTCCTTTCGGGGGACAGCTTTAGGAACCCCTGAAGATGGCCTAGCGACCATCTTCAGGGGTGTTGCCTCCTGTGAGTCTAACGAATCGGTGGAGGCGCGTGGCCGTTTTGCCTTGCGGGAAACGGTCACGCTGGGGGAAGAGGGGGGAGCCCTGGTTTTAGCCGGGGCTGGGTATGAACCCTTTTTGCCGCTAGCTTTACCAGGGTAGCGCCCACGTTGGGTAGAGCCCGCAGAAGGGCTCCGAATGGGCGCGGAAACAACCATGCTCGTTGGCCTGGATGGGCCAGGAGCAGAGGGTGCCTTTCGAACTACTGAGGTATATGACGTCCCAGGCAGAGCTGTGCGCGTCAGGACCAAGTCCTTTGCCTCGCGGAATGAGAGTCGATCCTGGGCCTGAACGGCCAGGATTTCTTTCTCCAGGAGATATGCACCACATTGCTTCGAAGAAGCAGAGTGCGGCTCTCCGCAATTGACACACTTGGCCACACACGATTTGGACTTCTCGTGTGCAACCTTGGAGCAATTTACACAGACTTCGGATGACCCCGACTTTGCACGTCTACATGAGCGATTCGTATGGCCGAAGCGGTGACAGTAATAGCACCGCCGCGGCAGTGGCACGAATACCTTCACGCGGTAGCAGTACCAACCAGCACGCACCGACTCAGGGAGCTTTTCACTGTCGAACGTGACGAAGAGTGTAGGGGTGGGTCTCGAAGCCCCTCCTTGTTTTCTCATCACACGTTCGACCTTGACCGCCCCATGGTCGGCCAGCTCTAGGGTGATTTCCTCAATGGAGTAGTCAACGAGTTCCCTCGCATAAATTACTTCTTTCACAAAGTTCATGGTAGAGTGCGGCGTCACGCTCACCGGGGTGCCATGAAGTGTCCGAAGAGCACTTATCTTGGCCGCCTCGGCGGGATTCTTGCATTCGCCAGAAGGCTCCCGTCCGAGAAACGGGTCACCTTCGGCTCTCTACCAAATGCACTAGCTAATCCTCTCCTCTGATGGATCATGTTGCGCTTGGACAACATGGTGCCATCAGTGGAGCGAATAACGAGGAAGCGTTTGAAGCCAGCGGGCTCGAAAACGCCAGGTAACCTCTGAATCAGGAGCCCCGATTTCATCGAGGCTCCGCCCTGTGCACTTTTGGTGTTAGTCTTGGTCAGGGGCTCTGCACACTAGGGGGTAGAGGGGCCGGATGTGCCGATCTTGGCTTGGTCACCTACCAAAGTGGTAGCAGACCCATCCGTCCCCGCAGCCCCCGCGGATGGAGAGGAGCTTCGAGTCTTTTTCGTCTTTTTACTCTTTTTTGTCTTTTTCTTTTTTGGAGAGGAGGGCGGGGAATGAACCCGCTTTTCACCTCCGCTGGCAGAAGCCCCCAGGCCAGATGGACCGGCCTCAGCCAGGTCCCTCTACGAAATTGGAGAAGGTCCTGGTTGTCGTGGGGGCACCTGTCGGAGGATATCCCTCCCCTCCTTTTACTGCCTCGGAACCCTCAGCCATTTGAGGAGGACCTTGCATAGGGGCGGATTCGGGTTCGGTGCTTGGCGCCGAGCCCAAATTCCTCCCCATGGAAGGCCCTACCTTCTGAGGCTGGGTCTCCTCAAGGACCATGTCTATCACAGGAGGGGCCTCCAGTTGGCCATTCCCTCCCAGGACATCGCAGGTCCATTTTTAAGGAAATACCGGAATAACGATTAACTGTGCTAACATCCGATAGTTGCCTGACATTGACGTCAGACACTTCCTCTGGACATAGCATTCAAAGCCTAAACATTTTCCGTTGTTTTCATTTCCGCCTCTGAATTGGAAATACTTACGTAACATCTTTATTTGATGGAGTACCAATTCAACCATTCCATGAAGATTGCTTAGTCTCCTTGATAGTAAGGCACATTTTTTTTAAAGACCTCGTCTTGGGGAGCATAATAAAGGATATTTCCCCCAGTTGTATGAAATTAGTTTCTTTCAAATCTATCCATAAAACGTAATGTAATCATAATATTTTATATATTCTTTTTTTCGTTTCTTTGTCTATTTTCTTTTGATATTATAAAAAGAGTATTCATTAATATCAGCCAAAAAACATTAAGAGGAAAACGCCTTGAAACATTATGTGAATTTTTCATTTACAATAATATCGAATTTAAGTAAATATTTTTAGGATATCATGTATATATAGGCCTTTATGATAGAATCAAGAAATGTGTATGTATATGGGTGTGCAAAAAGTAGTTTACAGTCTATTGTCGCAGCAAGAGAAATTTAGTTTAGAGATCTATCACAAATTCAAAGCTAAGGAAATAATATAAGCTTTGGACCAATTTAAATTTAACGCTACGTTCTAAGTTAATTGAAATTTTATACCTAAATACACATGATAGGTAACTCACAAGCAAACTAAATAAAATACAGCTATTAACCCACTGGGAGTATCTATCAAATTTTAGTTCTATCCTAAACAAATTGGAACGAGAGTCCATCTTCCACGAAAAACAAATTTATGTTCGTGAGTCTATAAAAAGCTAATTTACTTATGCAAACACTGCTTAGAGCAATTCACAAACAACACGATTTATATATAATAAAAGAAAATTAAGCAGTAAAATAAAAATGGTTCCCAAAATTCTTCTACAACAAAAAATTAATTTATTCCTGCAAAGGATTGCGCTCGTTATGTGTGCATGTCTCTCTAATGATTTAAGGAGAATAAATATATCCTTTGAGAAAGAGAGTTTATTTCGTTAATAATAAAAGCTCTCAAAAATTAATATAGTTTTATTGACATCATAAATAATATATCATCTTGTAGTGTTGAAGTTACTGCAAAAATAATGCTGCAAAATTTAAAAACAACAATGTCTCAAAATTCTAAATTTTCTAGAATGAAATTAATAGTAGATTGATTGCTAATTATATATTTTTGATCTCAGAAAAATTATTATTAATACAGTATTTTTATATAGTATATCATTTTAAAAAATCCATATACAACAGTTGGGAGCCATAGACTGCTGATAATTTGCGCTGTATTGTTTACAGCTTTAGCTTCGTACAAAGGATTGGATTAAATCTCAATAGACATCTGTTGGAACTCTCTCTCTCGTGACGTTGATCAGGGAGCAAAATGGTGGATTTAGTAGTCAACTTTGTCGGGTATCTAATACTGAATAAATAAAGTGAAATAAGAAATTGTCATTAATAAACCAAATCAAATGTTGGATCAAGTCTAAAATATCGACCACAACGTCAATATTATGCAAACGATAAAAGTTAAATATATGAAATTTTAATATAATTGATGAAAGAAAAGTTAGGTTAAATCGAGCGAGCCCTTAACTAACCTTCCTCCAATTTTGCAATTTGACAAAATCCCCACCAGACTTTGGGTTAGTTTGTTATCATAAATTTGCCCAATTAAACCAAAATACAAGTCTCACTGGCCGGAATGTTGTTCTTATTTCGAATTTCTTACTCCACTAATAATTAAAATGAGTCCATTCCCTTAATTGAAGTATTAGCGGCCAAGCGAAATTGGGAATATAAAATTGGCTTATGAAAGATTCTATGGAAAACATGTGGATTTCTTGAAATTACAATAACTAATGATAAAAAGGGGAGTCAGGTCGACAATTGGGAATATGTTTCATGGTCGAGGAGGTTTCACCACAAATTTTTAATCGTCGTGATACAATCATAATTGGTTGAGATTTCGATTAAATTTATTGAATTGGTACTATCCTATTTTGAGATCAATTTAGCCTTCACTCTTTCCCTATTTCTTTCCTCTGAGATTATTTCCTGCAGGATTATTGGTAATTAAGGATTGTGAAAGTATTTAATATACTATTAAATATTTGTGGAAAATAACTTGTGTATGCTAGTAGTTAATTATATAAATTCTACACATTTTTCTCCCTCGCGCTTTTTATTTATTGAGCCTAGATAGCGGAAAAATATTAATACGTTGATATCGGCGTTAAATCAGTGACAGCTTTCGCACGGCGCATCAAAGCATTTAAACGTCTAGAGGCAACTTTTTAACGTTTGCAACATTACGCAAGATAAAGAAATTCGGGCAATTTGGGTGAAATCTTTAATTGCCCATATTTAACCAATTTTATTCGCTTGCGAGTTTAGTCGCAGGTGAGTTTAGTCGCAAGCGAGTTTAGTCGCAGGCGACTACATCTCACTATGTTGGTGGGTTGGTCAGTTAGTCCTTCGGTCGGTCCCCGTTTTGTTTTTTATTGTTTTGGTAATAACTTTGTAACTATTCGGCCGATTCTAACAAAATTAAAATCCTTATGTTGTTTTACATTCTATTTCGGATATCAGGGGAATTATTCGTCAATAACTTCATAACTTTTTAGCAGACTTTAAAGAAATTTGAAAGCCTTATGATGTTTTACATTTTCCTTCAAATAATATAATTGGCAAAGTCCTTCCAAGGTTAGTCCGGGAATTATTGAATGTTTTAGAGGTTGTAAGGTCATAAATAAAAAAAAGTGAAGAGCATGCAACTTTTCGTCAGCAAACATTGGTTCTATTAGTAATCGATTTCGAATATAAAATTTGACACATTTGATCCTCAATGGTTTTTCTCTTATCTTTTTTTCTAAAATTAGGGGAAAAACAAAATGGCTTCAGCTCTTTTCAGCCTTAAGACTTTTATTGTCAATATCGCGGAATTGGGGTCCCTACTTTTTTTTTGTCGGAGAATTATTTTTCAACTGTTGGCCGTTTAACAATTAGTCCGATACTATACCTCTTTTTGTCAAAGTATTTATATATTTAATGACTTTAGCGAGGAAGTCTGACACTACTACTTAGGAAAGGAAACAATTCCTCTATTGGCTGAGTGGACTCTTTAATTACTGTATTATGAGAGCACCACATTGTTTAATCAGTTTTAAGGAAAGAGCCGGTCAACACGTAAGAATCCCCTGAAACACCATGAATTAACCAAAAATATATATCTTGTAAAAATACCAATTAACCTAAGTATTTACACTAAATTCTAAAAATTTTAACATGGTTCCCAAGAATTGAATAAGGGTGTATTCCTGAAGCGACTCCTGACCAAAGCAAAGTAGGTTCCACGTAAACAAACCAATTGCCAGTTAGTTCATTTATAGAGATCTTTTAGTACAGCATTTAACCACAATTTACGTTCCATTAATCTCACTAAAAAATATGACAGAAGTCACTGAATATTATTTCTTCTTTAGTTAGCTTGGGTACATCATTGAAATCCTGATTAGTCAAAACAAATATATATATAGTCATTCAAACTTACATGACCTTAAAAGGAAGAGGGGTTGACGGATGTCGCTATATTGGATTTTTCACGATTCTTCGCGTTGTAGAGGGCGGATGGTAGTTCTCTCAGGGATGGTAGAAACGATGTCTAATTCTTCTTATAACTTTATCTATCCGGTTATACGTCTAAAAGACGGAGAGAGGAGTTGTGCTCTCTGGCTCAACGAGTAAACTTCTGGGTAGCTTTTGAGTTCTTCTAGTATCCTCGTCTTCTTCGCAGGGCTGCCCAACTGGGTTTTGGTTTACGAGGTGATTCCAAAAGTACTTAAATAAAATTTCCTTGGGGATTAATTCTTCTTCTCTCATAATTACTGAGATTGCAATTTGAAAGACCCTCGAGTGTGAGCGGATCTTCTTTTGTCATACTCTCGAAATTCCTGTTTGGCAGTTAGGAATTGTGATCCAGCCAGACCTCTTGCTAAGTCTGTGAAGAATAACTAGGTATGGGACCGATATGAAAACGAGACAAACTTCTAAGTCTTAGAAGTCGAGTTCGAACCTGGGCAAGGGACTGATCACAATGATCTAGTCCTCTATCGTCTCTAACAGAATAATAATTTCTTTTCCTTCCTCATGGAGCTTATTTATAGACCGGCGACTGCCCCACCTAAAGAAAACGGGCTAATGCCACTAAAAGGAGCGCGAGGGGGACGGGGAGTGTCACCGCGGAGTCCAGGTATGCTTCTTAACGAGAGGCACCGACAACCGTCACATTATTTCTCCTCAGTGGTCTTTTTGATCTAGCACTGCTCTTTAGGAGCTTTAACCGCGGGCTTCCAGACCTTGTAGGTAATCGGATCTTTCGAGAGTGGCTAAGTAGCCTTTTGCAGCGACCTTGGTCCTGCAGCCTGACTCAACTACCCACTCGGCGGGGAGATCAGAGCCCTTCGGCAGTTTGACTGTTAGTCACACGACTAACATTCTCACGCCCATCATCTTCTGGTACGTTTCTCTCGCTTTCTCCGAAGAGGGACGTTAACATATATGTCCGCTTGGCCATTTTGGTGGCGTTATGTTATAATTCCTCTACAGGAAAAAATTGTATTAAAATTGTCTTCCTTAATACCATTTACTTTTAAGGGAATTGTATAGAACAGCTGTAAGCCTTTTGGTCGAAAAATGTATGGATGTGCTTCATTTCTATGTTTGCCAAAAAAAATCTTTTATCAGAGTATTATTAGTTTTTTTATTCGCGTGCGACTCTATATCTCACTATGTTGGTCGGTCGGTCTCCATCTTGCTTTTTTTGTTATGGTAATAACATTGTAAATATTTGGCCGATTCTGACTAGATTTGAAACCCTTAAGTTGTTTTACATTCTCTTTTGAATGATATAAATGCATCAAGTTGTATTTCTTAGTGAATACTTTACTTAAATTTTCAATTGAGGGATTATTAAATTAATTGTATTTATTCATATGTTTAGTCTTAAAACCTTCCGTTCAAGCAATTTAAATTCAAAACTTTGCCTCTAAATATTATTTTAAAGTTGATTGCTCTTAAATACCTAAGTTCTTAAGTTTAAAGATTGTAAGCTAACTGACTTGATTTTTAATTCTATACAGCAAAAGGGAGAGGTCTAATTATGACCAATAAATGTCTGATTCTGAAGGCAGGATTTATTGGTCAGCCAAAATAAGCTTAGAACTCAGCTTTGGACTTACTAAAAAAAATCACAACTGGGAGATTAAAATTCTTCATACTTCACTTAATAAATTCCATCTTAAAGAAATTCCATTTATTTTCGATTGAGTTTACTGAGGCAAAGAATCAGAGAGCACTACTGATTCGAAAACTGTAATTAGAATTTATTTATGATAAGATATTGCATTCGATTTCGAAGGAGAAATCTAGCCTAAATTATGAGTACTTCATAAAATAATACTTTACAATTTTTTCAGAAAAATTATAGATATTTTCTAAGATTAATAGTTGTAAATAGTGCATTTGTCTCACTAGGCTACATATTATATCCGGTGAACCCTAGGAGACCAAACACTCAATAAACATTTATGCATTGGTAATGATAAATACAGTTCTAGTCGCAAAATTAAGATATTAGAATGTGCATAATACTAGGGAATTAGTTATAAAATCTTATTATAATAAGTTCTTTAAATGCTCAACACGTTTTTTCTATCTTCGTTGATTTTGGATCCAGAATTCACAATTCTCGAATGGTTCATGTTTTTCAGCCTATACTGAATTCTTCAGCACACGCCAAAGCAAAGGTTCAGCATGTGTAAAGTCTGCATACCTGGGTGGATACTCCATAGAACGCGGGTGTCCAATCTCCCTATAATTGAAGTTATTCCTAAGCCAATCAAAATGCTGCCCTGTTAATTTTCCCTCGCCTAGTATATTGTTAAACTTTCTTCGGGGAGCTTTTGGTTATATATTTTATAATGCTTATAGATAAGTTAAAAAAAGCTGAGAAAGCAAAAATTTAATATTAGAATAGTTTGAAGAATGATATATTTTAGAAAGATTTGGAATATGGAACGATAATGTATCATTGATAGCGTATGGGGGGCGCAGGGCATATTTTTCATATTTATTTCTTTCTTGTGGCTTGACTAAAGTTGCCCCTGGAAACATTATCTTCCATTTATCTGACTCTTGTATTCTTGTAGGCTGAGATTCTTTCTTCTTTAAGTTGAGTTGGCTGGGTTGATTCTTGATCTTCGTAATTCTTGTTGATGTAATCTTCATATTACTTCCAATTATCTTAACGTGATGACTTCTTGACGATTTTGATGCGATGAGATGAGTTGAGACGAGTTAGCCCTTGAAGTTGTTTTCTTTCTATTTTTCATTCACAGCGGTTTTCTCTTCAGTTAAGTTCTTGAGTTGTCCTTAAAGCGTTTTGCGTGGTCTCCGTTTTCTTCGAGAATTTCTTTGTAAAAATTGTGGACTTTGGGGTTCAATCTTGGGTCTTTTGAATCCCGAGGCTAGCACTCTACCATTTTGCTGCGGCGAAGTCCGTCTAGACTTGGTAAATTAATGGGCTATTTATATTCTCGCTTTTGGAAGGAAGTTTATATCTTATACATCTTCGCACCCCTACACAGGTCCCTTTCTAGAACTCAAGCGAATTTGAGGATTGGCGAGAGACTAGTCTTGGACTTCTTAGCCGAGGAGTAGTAGCTCTCCCTCCCCAGCTCCGAGTCTGCGGGATGAGTGAAGCTAATTAATTGGGATTGAGGAGAGTGAACTAAGTTTTCGATGCTAATCAGTAATATCCTTTCCCGGGTCTCGGGTTCCCAGCAGCACTTTTTCTTAAACTCTAGTAGGAGAGCAGGTGCAGTTGTAACGAAGATCAGAAGATTGTTCGGCCTTTTGAAGGTCACCAGTTATGGGGGAGGGGTGTCTTTCTTATATTTATTTTTTATTTCTTGACTGAAGTTGCCCCTCGAAACATTGTCTTCTAGTAATCTGACTCATAGTATTCTTGTAGGCTGAGATTGTTTCTTCTTTAAGTTGGCCGAGATTCTTTCTTATTTTTAGCCGGGTTGGCGGGGTTAATTCTTGATCTTCGTAATACTTGTTGATGTAATCTTCATGTTACTTCCAATTATCTTGACGATTTTGATGCGATGAGATGAGTTGAGACGAGTTAGCCCTTGAAGTCGTTTTCTTTCCATTTTTCCTTGACAGCGGTTTTCTCTTGAGTTGATTTCTTGAGTTGTCCTTAAAGCGTTTTTCGTGGTCTCCGTTTTCTTCGAAAATATTCTTTGTAAAAATTGTGGACTTTGGGGTTCGATCTTGGGTCTTTTGAATCCCGAGGCAGGCACTCTACCATTACGCTACGGCGAAGTCCGTCTTGACTTGGTAATTTAATGGCTATTTATATTCTCGCTTTTTGAAGGAAGTTTTTCTCTTATACATCTTCGCACCCCTACAAGTGGTTCAAATCAACAAAATCCATCACGTCTAATCTAAGCCAGTTTTACTTCAGCAAAATATACCACTAATAATAATCATTTATATAAATGCTACAAAAAGGTTATTTATATAATAGAGAGGTCTTAATTTAATTCACTTTATGTAGGAAAATTACTTCAACCATTCTTTAAACGTCTAAATTTTTATACAATTGAAACATTCTTATTCACACTTGTTTTGGTCTTGGGTAAAGTTCCCTTAATTATCTTCAACCATTATCTTTAATTTTTATTTGTATCATTTCTCTCTCAAGCTGGAAATAAAAATTATAATAACCAATTGTGTTTGAAAATAGCTGTTTATGGTATGATTTTCACTGTAAACAAACAATAGCATTGGCTGCTGAGACTGAATTTGTAAGATGTTTAATATATACTAGTAGTTTGAAGAAAATAGATTGGTTTTTGTGCTTTATTATAAAAAAATACATATAATATTTAAGTTATTATTTAAATATCGGAAATAAATTAGTAAAGCATGAAAGAGATTATTCAAGTCAAACTCGAATTGTTTACGATAATTAATTTGATACTATGTCACTGAATATATTCACTGTATTTTAAAATCTGTGGAAGCAAAAAGTGAATTAAATAGTATTCAAGTTCAATGAATTTATATGAGAAACTCGATTGGAAAAGCTTGCTTGTAAAATTCGAACTGTACCGAAGATATGTTCGTGGTCCGGTCCAGGGAGGCGAGCGAGTGATAAGAAGCATTCTTATAGGTCAGGCATTCCTTTTGGCGCTTGAATCATTAGATGCAATCTGCTTCACATAACTAGACTGATCTTCTTCTCGACAAGTCAGTTTGGGGACTCAGGCCCTTTGCCTTTTGACGGAAGAATTGGCGTTTAGCCTTTAAGGCGATTCCCTTCAATCGTAAACGAATGAGAAGGTTGCAAATATCCTATCTACGAATCGGAGATAAGTTTTCTTTTGCTCTTATACTATTCACAAAGGCTAAGCAAAATATTTCCGTTCAAGGCAGGGGACAGTTCCTATCAAGGGTACAAAGTATATGGGAAATACCATCTAACAGCGTGCTCTACAATACTCAATCCCAGGAATAAATTACTTGAAATTGCACCTAAAGAAGTCGAAATGATCTTGGAAGTAGCTGTAATGGAGCCTTTGCATTAGTTTCTCTAAAATAAAGAGATAGGAGAAGTATATAAATCTATGGGCAAGTGGATCTTTCATTCTTCCTTTCGAGTGAATGTTATTGACTTGTTCGTCTCCCTAGGCTACCTTTGGGTGCCCAAGCTATCGATTGGAGAGATTGTGAGTGAATTGCCATAAAATATTTCGCTGGGGATAAAGTGCTCAGTACCATACACAAGATTAGCGGAAGAAGTGCCGATATCTACGTTCCACGCTTTTCTGAGGCTAAGAAGAATCGGGGGGTGGGGTTTGCTTCCATTAAGGGGATCGGAGGTAAGGCCCTAAGGGCCTCCTTTCTTGCTTCTAAAATTCAGCTTCACGAAGCTCTTACATAAAAATAGTGTGTAAAACAGTCGTCTTAATATGCTTAGTGCCAAGGAAAGATTGAGTCTTATTCAAAGCAAGGAGTCTACTTGCAAACCGCGATACGTCGTGATGGTCGAATGAAACAAAATCTTTGTCAACCACAATGGAATAGATGCATTTACGATGGTACAGGATTCCATTGTTGCCATAAAAATGGCATCCAGCAAACGCGTTAAACTCCCCATCATTCTGAGCAAGTAAGCCTAAAATTGTCTTGGTAGAAGTTGTCATACGATTTCCGTCATTCTATGAGCGAGGTAGGAGGGAAAGTTAGTGGAATTATTCTGATTAAATAACTCGTATAGAGAGCTAAAATCTTTTGCTTTCTGTGAAAGCGTTGACTGTTTCATCCTCCCAAGAAAACGGGAAGGCCTTTTTGGGAGGGTCTTCATTTACGTAACCATTAAAAGGGTTAAAAGAATCGTAATATTGGGGAAGCAACGATAAGATATGATAGTCAGCAAAAATTCTCTCACTTAGGAGAAATTGTGTTTGTAGCTAAATATCTGCAGCCCAAAATGAAGTGTAGAAGCGGAACTAGAATAACCAATCTCATTTAAATGACTGGTAACTTCAGCATGTCCCTTATTGAGAGCATCTCACTTGATCGATCTCTGCCATATGTGTATCATTCGCTTCTACTCGTGATCTCAGCGTCTTCCTCACATGCCACCGGCCCTGCTTACACTCGCGACTGATCTCAACTGCGTTCGACATACATTAGAACTCTAGGACACTTGACGCCTCTAGTTTTACAGAGGATGCAACAATGGATGTTACAGGTCTCGTTATTTTTTGCCACGTTTCTATTGTCAAACATTCTAAAGGGGCCTAAGGTTTTGTCTCCCGAATTTTTTAAAGTAGACTTCGTGTCACTCTGGGGCGGTGCCTGTGTACAAGAATAACTCCTACTCCCATGAAGAAGTCGGCATTTATGCATCTTTCTCGATAGATTACGTATGCGTGCTCGGGTCTAAGATAAAACTTTAATTTATAGCGAATCATACAATGCTCTAATTTCTTCCAGAGCATTATAAACTCACCAATCCCGGATTATCAGTATCCATTACACCACAGCTACCGCAAGTCGTAGGTTTGTCGAGATCGACCTCTGCTAGCGTCTAGGACATGTTGGAATGGCAAGAAAATAGCTTGCCGATTAAAGTGTTAAAGAGAAGTAGAAGACTGAATGACCGGTCTCGGGAATTGTGTTAAAGCATTAATTTTGGACTAAATTTATATCGTCCACGGTATATTGTCGTTGGGTAAAGATTGCATCCTATGGTGGCGGAGTTTACCTTAGAATTTTGTGTTTGGCCTTTTCTAGCTGTTTACTTTTATCTGTTATGTGGCTTGCATTATTGTTTGTTTGAATGTCCCTCTATTTACCATAGCAGACATATGTTAAAAAATTTCTCTTGGTAACTATACCCTTGTTGTGGTCTCTAGAATGGTGCTCATAGAGGAAAATAATTGTGGCAGAGCTAACTTCTTTAAAACTTCAATTATTTTGGCAATGATAGGTACCATCCATTTATTTATTTATGTAACAAAAAAATGTAATCTCCATTCTTAAATGAGTAAGACCAACTTATTGTTGAATCTCATTGTTTCTAGGTTGAAAATGTGATCATAAGGACTCAAAGTACCACCAAAGTTTTACTTAGAGTTTTGATTCTGCAAAAAACGACATCGTAAAATCGATTGTATGAAATACTCAAAAGGTTAGCAGAAGTTTTGTGTCTCAAAATTGCTTTTCCACCCTGAAAAAGACCATGTCAGTAAGTATTTGGAGGTTTGCTTAGCCCAATGCGAGCCCGAATTATGTTATTTTTGTGAAGATTAGCTGAAGAATCTAGAGCATTTACCACAGGTATTGGTCACTCTATGCATGGTCATTTGTACTCATAAACATACGAAAGGGTCTCTATTTACTTAAAAACTAAGTTACAATATGCAGAACTGATTCTTATTCGCTCTTAAAAGACTGGTGAAGACAACGTGCATATATTTTTCAAGTTCAATTAAACCTAACTTAAGTTTGTGAGGATGGAGCCTTTTCGATTAGAGGAGGAAAGAGGAACCGTTTTTCCCAATATGGTGAGTATCTCTATTTCCACAAATTCATCTTAAACTAGCTGGGCTAGGTGGGAAAAATCGACTTAAAACTGTGCGTACAGCAAATAACTGCAATAGACTAGTGGTGAGAGGCAGGATGAAGTCAAATCATTCTCTTTTTTTTAAAAAGTTCGTCTTCTCCTCGACTAGCCTTCCCCACTTGAGGTCAACCACTCTGAGTATCAATGAAGTAGAAAATATGCTACAAATATTGCATGTTAAATGTTGGCCACAAAAGTAATCCAAGGAAAGAGTGCCGTAACACTCACTGTCAAACCATTATGGCAGGAGGTTATGATAGTGGTAATGTTTGTATCCTCAGCAAATTATTCCTGTACCATGCTGATGACTGAGATAAAATCCAACATAAACTGTCTTGGTGATTTTAGTATGACTGAAATGAACAGATAGAATTCTAAGCAACACAAGAATTGAAAGAAAAACATGAAAATACGAAGCAGGGAAAGGAAGAGACAAGAAGAGTAAGAAACAAACAGGAAAAAAACTACAGAGGAATTGATATCAAGGCAGGTAAAGGTAGAAATATGTAAAAATAAAAAAGAAACAAAGGAAATGAAGGAAAAACATGACAAGGAATACATAATAGTAGAATATAAGTGCTAAACCGGAAGGAGCTCACCAATAACGTCCACTCAGTGCAAAAGAGAATAAAATTAATCATAGTATGCTGATGTTCAAGGAATTGAAAGCACAAATGAAACAATTTTGAAAATATTTCCACACTTAAAATAACCACCATTTAAAATCCCGCTTGCATGTTTTTAGCCGTCTTTTACCGTGAGTTATCCAACAACCAAAATCGTTTAAACGTGTAAATATTGCGTGTCTCGACACTGTTCCGAGTATTATGCCGTTTTGGTTTGTTTAATTACGTCAAACAACGGATCTAAAACAATCTTATTTATATTTAATTATTTCACTTCACTTGCTCCAAATCAACTTTATCTAATCCAATTCTATGAAATGCTTACTCGATTTCGACATGCTTTACTGATATTATGTAATACTCTAACATGCAATTGGAATTTCTACGGTATCAAAGTTTTTATCAAATATACTGCAAAAAGTGAAATTCTATCTAAGTAGAAAAAAGTCAATGAGGAGTAGAAATGAGTGTATTTAATTGCAACCATATTATTTCAACCAAATCTTAAAGTAATTTAAGTGTGCATGTCATAAATAATCTTTAATATATATAATAGCGATGAATTAGAGGCCAAATTCTATCATAAGGTTATATTTCCTCTTGTGATTTATTTTCTATTTTTTCCGAAGAAATCTTGATCAGAATTTTGAAGCCCATTTTTTATTTTTACAGAAATTTGGGAAAGAAATTTAAACACTTTTATAGAAAAACTTTTCGATATTTCTTGTGCAAATTCCTAAAAGTTTCTAAATAATAAAAAATATTTGTCTTCTCTATATATTCGTATGAATTATTAGGTCCCATTCATTCTATCTACAAAGAGTGGATTTAACAGGGGATTAAAGATGAGTCAAGAATCTTACGATCACCGAAATGGCTTGCAAAGAAAGCCAACCTCTGCATTAAAGATCCTGTCTTACAAAACTAAAAATTACGCTACTTTTCGCTCAAATTCTCTGGATTTCACTCAACCAAATTGATGATCCAGCAGCCAACATAAAGATATTCATAGCTCTCGAGACCAAATATACCCATATCAACACACCTAGAACTTAGAATTTCTGACCACTAACTATTCACACATCAATGACACAGAAAAGACATTGTTACATATATTATTAAAAACAAGAAAAATCACTACAATCTCCAAAACAAACAAAGTATATATCTTACTTATCAATAAAACTATAATCCCACAAAGTAAAAAGCCTCATTTTCAACACTTAGACAACAGCGATAAACCAGACTAAACCTAACGCCTTGACCTATTAAAAATGAGTCTGAAAGAGTACATTTATCACTACCTCCGACAAATCCAGGCAAAATATCAGCAGCGAATTTCATATGGGATTAGCAGCCATAAACCAATCCAAAAAACATTATGTAAAAACTTATAAATAAGTAAATATTGGAAAGATCATTCATACCAATCCCCCGCTAAATTAACATCGACATTTAGGAAGCAAAACCTAATACCCTAACCTTAGGATAGGCTGTGGATTTATTGCTGAAAACATATTCTACTTTACTTCACATCAATAGGTAAGACAGAAGATAACTACTAATAACATAAGTTAACCCTCTCAACGTACTTAATTACAGATTTAACCCTTCCTGTCCACCTTACCAATACAATTAACAGCCATCCATAGCCCTCATCATCATTGCTGACCATTAATGCAAACGCACATTCATTCGAATGTAAAACCCAAACCTCTTTTAACACAACCCAAACCTCTGTAAATATGATAACGCTATTCTTCAGCACGAATACATACAAAGCACAAACAATACCAAATTTTTCTAGAAAACTACGCAGAACATCAATCATATCCACAAAGAATTTAAAATCACAAACTTTTCCTCCTCTGACGCAATAGTCAAACACTTAAAAAACATTTAAAGCGAGCAAAACAAATATATCACATGTAAAACAAAACAAGTCTATCACATGTAAAACAAAACAATACAACCCAAGCATAGCAGTTGTATTAGCAGAATCCATTAAATAGAGAAATGCCCTAAAACATAACAGATTCTAAACACAAGACAATAAAATAACTAACTAAATTAAACCCTCAATTTGTTTTCACACTTTAAATATTTATGTTCTAAATAATTGTAAATTTTGAAAGTGAAATATATTTTAATAAACACCTACATTATAATTATTTAAAGTGTGTATACATTTTTTAGGGACACCCTATAGTAGTGTTTGAGCAAATGTACACATCACATTCAGAGCATTCACACATAGATCGAAATAATATCCCAAATTTTAGATAAACTTCACAATGAGGCTTATTAAAAGTGAATTCAAGCAGCAGAACCATCCTTCTCACATACTGCCTGGACACTACTTATGGTCTGAGCAGTGTTGCTACAAGGAACTACCGAGAATTACCGGGCCTTACAAATGCCCCCAACCTTGTCCACTAGTGTGAGGGGAGGGGAGGAATGGGTTGGGTGAGCTGTTCTTCGTCTCCCAAGTCTCTTCATTTCATTTAATTTCAACGAACGTTTCCCAAACTAATTGAATCTGACATTTAATTATTTGCTATTTGTCACTGCTCTGGTCTATGTTGAAATCTTTGACCGAAATTTAATAGGCGTAAGATTATTTCCTATGAAAAAATAAAAAAAAATAATTAACTTGAGTCAAGTACATAAACAAAAGTGACAATCTATTTTAGCATTTTTGGCTCTTAAGATCAATTATATAAACGGCATAATATGCTTGCCAACAGAGCCCATATGTTTATTTTAATCAATCACAAATCCTGGTATGTAACTGTAACCTTTGTTCCATCCCTCAACCTTTTTAGGACTGAAATCTCCATTTTTCAATACTATGTCTCCAGTTAGTTCAGGAAACTAGTATATATTGTTTAGTGTCATGGTATAGGAAGAACCCAAAACCTTGAAACCAAACATTTATGTCGTGGTATACGGAGGATCGAGTAGTAGATGTGGTTGGTACTTAGGGGTTGTTGACGTAGTACTCCGTAATTAACTTAATATCTCTAAGAGTGCTATATGATTGATTATTATTATATTGATTATTAAATTGTGTAAACTTAGCAATTCGAGGAGAGAATAAATTTTTTTAAAATAAACTAAAACTTTAATTAAAACACAGAAACAAAATAAACATGAACCACAGAAATATTACGAATTTAAATCGACAATATGGACTTTAATAAGTTTTTAAGTAAGCCTTTGTAACTTGACCTATTTGACATTATAGTGATGGTTAACCCACCACTCACTTCAATATAAAAATATACTAACTACCTCTACTGGAATTTAAATACTTTGGTGCCTCCGGCGACGGGTTTGAGTCTGACCTTGAACTCAATTAGCCCAGATACCTCAGGAATCCGGTGGGTTCTTTGACGCGTGCCGTGCTAGATGATTGACGGTGGACGGATAACTTGATAGTCACAAGGGACTTTGGCGAGTGTGGCAGATGGGGGGCCACACGGTACTCGGGGGAGGGGTGAGGAGTTCTTTAAGGGCATCGACTACCCAGTGTGACCACCGAGTAACGGTCTCGAGTAGGAGCTTTGTCTTCTTTGTTTGGGAATTTCTCAAGGGGGAGGACTAACTCGGTGCTTTGTCCTACACCAGGATAGGCGTGGTCATCTTCAAGGGTGAGTACTGTACTCGGGGAGTGAGCTACTGCAAGGGCGAGGCCTGTAATCGGGGGGGCCAGGATCTTCTTCAAGGACGAGGATATTGGGGGGGGTTTCTTTGATGAGAATAAGTTGAACTTGAGCAAGTTAACTAAAGTTCGGTTTAAAAACCAGTAACTAGCTCGAGGATGAGCTGCTTCGTAGTCCCTACTGTTGGTAGCCCGGCGTCTCTTGTAGTGCAGTTCATATCCTGGTTGACTCTCGGATTCTACCACGTTTTTCCCAAGTGTTTGGTATTTTGACGAGAGGCGGTGAATAAGTTTTGCGAATCAGTTGGGCAAAACAGAGGAAGGGGGATGGCTGTTTGTGGAGGTGATAGGAAAAGTTATGACAAGTTAGGACCTACAGCCGCACCCTCATGCCTCATCTATTTAAGAAGAAGTAGATGATCGCATATCGTCAGTCACAAATTTTTAAACATTAGAAGGTTAAGCACCGCGCAGGGGATCAAATTTTTGACCAAGGAAAGCAAGAATGCAAAAGATATCCATGAAGGCATGGTTGCAGTGTACACCAACACCGCCCCTTCTTATGCAACTATTGTTCGCTGGAATAGGAAGTTCCGCCATGGTCGTGAGTCCCTTGAAGATGACCCGCGTCCAGGACGCCCGTCAGACGTGACAAACGAGGACAATGTGGCCCGTGTGGGAAGGATGATCTTCGAAAATCGACAAGTGAAGTTCGAAGAAATCGGGTGAGAACTTGGAATATCACATGGAAGTGTTATCAACATCATCCACGACAATTTGGCCATGACCAAAGTCACTGCCCGTTGGGTTCTAGAAACCTCATGCCCCATGATCGAATTCAACATCGTCAAAGTTCGGAGGAGCTGCTGCTCCTGTACAACCAAGACCCGTCGGGATTAGAGTAACGAATAGTGACAGGTAATGAAACGTGTGTCCATCACTGGGATCCCTAGCGACTACTTTTTATTCCACTAGTTCAAGGCTGCACTCCGTGGACGCCGGTTTGGGGACGTTGAAGATGTCCAGCTCGCCGTCCAGGAGTGGATTGAACAGCAGTCAGGAGATTTCAGGTTGTCAAGAATTCAAAGCCTCAGGGACAAGTGGCGCAAGTGCATTGAATTAGAGGGTAGTTATATTGAAAAATAATAAAACACTTTTTCTCATATCTCGTTTCCTTATATCTAAATGGCAAAACTTATTGACCGCCCCTCGTACCTCGTCACTCGACTGTCGTAAGAGTAGGAGGGGGATGGCTTGTGGACGGGCCACAGAAGCGTTCTTACTCCAATGGTTTTTCTCAGCAAGTCTTACTTCTGGTCCAGCTGGTCCTTCGATCTTGATAAAAACGAGTCTTTAATTTCGTACTTGAAGTGAAATTAAATACAGTCTAATAGGGGAGATCTTGCAGTTTAAGCCGTTCTGTATTTCATAGCAACGAGGGGCGAGGCGCCGTGGTTACGAGATTGACCCAAGGTGCCTGGCCCGGATGTTTTCCGGTCAACGACCCCTGTCTCAACCGGGAGAGAAGGGAAAGGGTCGATTCCCCTACACTTAGTATAGTCACATAGATATTTTTTCCAAATTCTCAGCTCTATTTAAGCAAAGAGCTGAAAAATAATAAAAAATATATCTAATTTTTGCCCTGGCATTTTTTAATAATGAACTAGTTTCCTCTGCCCAAAAACCGAATAAATTCTTATCTTCGAAATTACTTGAGGATACTTACGGATTTCTTGCGGATACAGCTTTACGGAAGTAATAGCTTCTACTATACAAATGTACTCAGTATCATCAGGTACGCAATGCTATTTTTAGTCACTTTTAACTCAGATCATGATGTTATTTTGCTCCTGAAAACTTCTATCCTCGAGTTTAATCATAGACTCATTGATGTAGATGTATTTATTTCTTTTGATTTCTCATTTAGTAGAAATATACCTTAATTTTTTTTATCAAATTTTATCTGTATTTAAGTGAATATTATTGGGCAGTTTAAGTATTTTCGGAATTGTGTCATTTTTATAGGAAGTACTTTTAATTCAAGTCAATTTAAGAAATAACATGAAATTAAAATGGTAAGTTATTATTGTATTTAGTAAAAAGGGAATTTGTCCCCAAATTTAAATGTGTCAGAGGGTTCTGTGGAACTTTTCGAAATATAGAGAAGTAAAGAAAATAATCAGTATTGAATGCACCCTTATTCTACCTAGATTTATTATTATAGATTTTGTATATCATAGTAACTTACACACCCGGAAAAGTGAGGCAAGTTGAACGGTATTTTGGTGTTGATGTGTTGGCCCTACATGCTTTTTGGCTATGAATAGCGTGCACTGCTTATGACAGCAAGGTTCACTGACTCGTTACGGGGAGGGTTAAGTCCCACAACACTAAAGAAAATAATAAGAACCTCGTTATGAACACGAGGCGACAGAACACCAATTATAGGCTAAGCTGGCCTCTATCCTAGTCTTAAGAAACTCCATATGTGTACAGACAGTTAAGTAATAATGATAAGTTACGTTAATTGCTTAAATCAAAGTTCAAATTATATATAGCATAGCCTAGTATTGGTAAAGGCAAAACAAAGAAAATATAGAAAATTAATATATTAAGGTTATAAATAAATATATGAGGTTTGGAGAAACATGAATATCATATTTACAAATATACAGTTTATACAATACGTACAAATAAAAAATCTTAATAATACTTATCACACGTTGAGAAAGAGGTCTAAGGTACATAGACGCCAAACTTGACAACTATAGGAGACTTACATTGTATTAGTAGTGTACTGAATAATCACACAAAACAATAGAGCACATTAATTGATAGTTACACAAAATCTAGAGCAAATCAATTCCAGTATGAGCGCGTTAAGTGGTTTGAGGTGAACTGCCTAAAATTGGGGAACTTTAAACTTAAATAAGTATCGATAGTAAGTTAGTTAGTTGTGTGGGAGGTGGTTAGTTAGTTGTATGGGAGGAGGTTAGTTGATTGTATTACGGGTAATCACTAAAGGAGTTGGAGATTGTTGTTTCGATATTACATAAATATATACATTAAAAATAAACCTTACAAATATATACACAATTACATAAATTTACATAATGAATCTATTTAACTATTAGTATACATATCAGCCTCTACTCTATATTTTTCTGAATAAGAGGAAGCCATGTGTGTAAGTGTTCTTTTTTCATTACAAATCCGCTTAAGGTGCTACAGACTTTAAGTGTAATTATTGCAAATCCATTAATATAGGCAGAAGATCTCGATGGAGTAAGGGGACCAAGAGGTAAAGCATACAAGAACACTAGCGTCTGGTCACCTATTGCTACTTACCAACCGCCACTTCGGTCTATTGACGGTTATTCCTCAACAATAAAAGGCAGAATGAGGTCACACCAAAGTCAAATCATAGAAGAATATTGGTGCGCTCACCATATACCCGCCAAACTACTGAGTGGCAAACAAGGAATCTAATTCGCCAGATGAATGGAAGAAATCAGACAGTAGATGCTCTTTCCTCCCGTCAGGAAAACTTTGGCGTATAGCTAATTACGGGCTTCCATAGGAGAGTAAAAATTATCCAAACTAAGTAGAAAGGCTAAGGAAATCTCAGAGTAGCGACATAGAATATTAACACATTTTGCCATCGTGAAAAATATGAAAAGGATAACATAATAATAAAAAGCCTGATTGTTAGTTGCCTGAATTTGTGTGAGGTAAGATGGAAGTTTTGGGGCAAAGCACTAATAAAGTTTATCTACAGTAGAGTAAAAAAACATTAACGTAGCGTAGGCATTAGGATGAATTCCAAACTAGGGAAGAGAGTCATAGAATATCAAATAGCAAATAGAATAATTATACCACAAAATTAGAAAAGCGTAATTATTATGAGTGAGCTAAACGCAAAGAAATTAAAATTTAAATTATAACAACTACGCAAAACGATCTGGACGTAGAAAAAAAAGTAAGACATAGATTAAATAACCATATAAAAAAATTCAGAAATACAATCGTAAAAATATAGTTCATATCCTGTTATCATGTTGTGGTAGTGCAAAAATTTATACCTGATCCAACTTTTGGAAAATGAAAACTAAGGAAGAAACAAAAGAGACTTGTTAGCTTTCAGGATTGAATATATAGAGTGAAGATACGATATATATATATATATATATATATATATATATATATATATATATATATATATATATATACATATATATATATATATATATATATATATATATATATATATATATATATATATATATATATATATATATATATAAGGAACAAAATCAAGATAACAGAGAAACTAGCTGGATGAACGATTCTGAAAGTGAACATGAAAGTGGAATTGAAAGAGATTGGAAAAACTCAAGATGACTTTGGTGACTCTTGAGAGAGTTTATCCTGAATCATAGAGAAGGAAAAAACAAAAGGGTTACAGAGGAAGTAGAAGAGAAGTGAACAAGGTCTGATGACCTTGGTTGTGTGCTCTTACTTACTCTGATTTATGACCTTAAGACCTTCAAAACTTTAAATAATTCCCGGAATAACCTTGGGAGATCCTTGGTAATTTTATTATTCGAAAGAGAATGTAAAACAACAAAAGGGTTTCAAATTTCGTTAGAATTTGCTAAATAGTTACAATGTTATTAGCAAAACAAAATAATTCCCAGACTAATTAAGGGACGACCTTGGCAATTAATTATATCATTCGAAAGAGAATTTAAAACAACATAAGTGATTTAAATTTTGTCAGCATCGTCCGAATGGTTAAATGTTATTACCAAAACCAAATATATAGCAAAACGGGGACCAACCGACCACCCGAAAGATATATAGTGAGATATTCAGTCGCACGCGATTTAAAATTATAAAGCCGCAGCAAAAGATTTTCGAACTCGTAAATTGTAGGAAATTTCGATAAATGTAGGGTCATAAAAGTTTTTATTTTTATTAAGGCGTTGGGGGAGCGGAGGGTTGAATATGTAGAGGCAATAAGAAGTTGTTGAGAAAAATGTGAAATTATATAGCCAACGACGAAATGTTTACTCAAAGGAGAAACAAGGATGGGGCAGATAGACAGCTATAAGGCAATACAAAATATTCCAAATCTTTATTTAACAGTAAAAATAGTTGCTCCTGTGGATTTTTAGTCAGGTGCGACTCAATATCTTACTATTTTGGTCGGTCTCAAATTTGCTTTTTGTTTTATTGGTAATAACATCACAACTTTTCATCCGATTCTAACGAAATTTGAAACCCTTATGTTGTTTACCATTCTATTGCGAATGATATAATTGCCAAGGTCCTCCCAAGTTTAGCGCGGTAATTATTTCCGGAGGAAAATTAAAATTGTAAATATTCGACCGATTCTAAAAAAAATTTAATAACTTTTATTGTTTTCCCTTCTCTTTTGAACGATATAATAAAGGCCAAGGTCTTCTCAAAGTTATCCATGGAATTATTTTACAATAACATAAAAACTATTCCGCCGATTCTAACCCAATTTAAAACAGTTATGTTGTTTCACATTTACATTTGAATGATATAATTGCCAAGGTCCTCCCAAGGTTTTTCCGGAAAATATTGAAAGTTTTAAGGTCATAAGGTAATAAATCCGACTGAGTGAGAGCACGTGACTCTGGTCAGCAGACCTTCTTAATAAATGTATTGATTTAAAAATAAACTCATCAAAGAAGCTATTTTCATATTTTATTATAAAGAATACACTTATGACTGGCACCATTTCTTTCAGCTTAACTTGTAGATAAATAGTCCAATGGAAGATTTTGAGCACATCAAAATCATTATTAAAAGAAATATATACATAGAAGGCAAAGTTTTCATCAATCCATCGAAAGCCAATTAGCTCTACATTATAATATTTCGTATTCCCGGCTGCTACTTGCCCATTTTTAACATGTAGAATGTTAGGTTTTGTTTCGCTCATCAGATTATCAACCTAAAACACTCTAAATTAGGGGGCAGATGATTAGATGCTTAGGTATTAAACTTTAAAAATGAGAACAAGGTTCATTGTGTAGCTTTATAATGCAGCGCGAGGATACAAAGGCGTTTTGTCCTGCTAGTATAGATTAACTCCCTAAAACATTCTCGTCATTGTCTTATTTTTAAATCAAAAAGAAGCTTATTTTACAAAACAAAGACTTCTTTGTTATATACTTTTCAATACTTGGCAAGACAATACTTGCAGCCATTACGTTTCGTTTATTTAAATGAATAAAATGAAATATGTAACTTGAAGGCTTTATAAAAATAGCATCCCTTTTTCACCTTAACCCCTTGGATATTTCAAGCTGAACTTTCCCTTTTAAAAATTCATTTCATTTCTTTACATTTAATTAGTTTTGAGCAGAAGTGTTTCTCGCATTCTGGAATATAAATCTTTTCCTTAATAAATAGACCGGAATTTGACTATTTATTCAAAGTTAGGGAAACTATTGATTTATAAAAATCTTTGTAAAGAAGTGATATTAAGAATATGTGAATTAATTTGGCAATTGTAAACCAGGAAAGAGCATAAGATCCATTCGAGGACAGTTTAAATAAGATGGTAAACCAAAGAAATCAATTGTTTAGGATATGTAAATGTCAGGGCTGGGAACTGAAATGAATATCGATTCTAGTTTCATTTGAGTTTGGCATTTTTAAAAATATCAATTCAAATTTCGATTCGAGTTCTCTACATATATTTTTTCGATTCAAATTTTTCGGCTTTTAATTTTTGTATATGGATTTGGATTGAATTCGATCTAAGTTCGAGTTCACCTGCATTTCAAATGCTATGTAATTGTCAGGGCTGGGAACTGAAATGAATATCGATTTGAGTTTAGATTTGAGTTTGGCATTTTTAAAAATATCAATTCGAATTTCGATTCGAGTTCTCTATATATTTTTTTTCAATCCAAATTTTTCCGTTTTTCGATTGTTTTATATGGATTTGGATTCGAATTCGTGTTCACCTGCATTTCAAATGCTTAAATCTATTATTTCAGAGTTGTATATGCTTTTTCTCGTAAAATATAGTTTATAACAAAGTAACTTATAAAACCTTTTCCCAATCTTATTACAAAATTTTCCTTGAATTAAAGTAACTTCGTTGTTTACTGTGTTATTTCTTGTTTACTATAGCTATCCATATGTACCAGATGCCGAAATTCACTGTGTACTTTTCCATTGAAATTAATGATTTAAATACTCGCAAAGTCCCAATGCACGGGAACCGTATGTAAGGAGGAAAAAACCGCAGTCAAAAGGAAGTTTTTAATGGGATACTACATTTTTTTTCTCTATTGAAATATTATACAATAAAAATACAGAACCCACGAAGCATTTTTAAACATTGTACATTAAAACATTTTGCCAAAAAAATGGTAAAGCATATATTACAAATTTTCATTATTATATTTAAATATTATGCAATAAACATACAGAATACAAATAATATCTTATGAGAAAGATTTAAGCTCTTTTAAAACAAACTTGACAGCCTCATTAGTTTATGCTATTATAGCTATGTATGTGAGACAAATGTAGAATATTCTTTACGATATAAATATGAGTTAAACTATATTTATTGCTACAACTGCAAGTAAAGTAGGACATAAAATAAAATTGCAAATATATACTACACACATACATATATATATATATATATATATATATATATATATATATATATATATATATATATATATATATATATATATATATGTATTTTCATGGAAACATTCCCTTCATGTAAACATATTACAATTTGAGCGAACCAATAAGATATTTTCTATATTTTATGGTAATAAACTATTTCGTTGTGGACTTAAGTTTAATCTAAAAGTGGGAAAAAAATTTTCAACAGACACTTGCATCATCGGAACAGCATGAATTACTCGAGCTAGCTCATTTAGCTCTGCATATGCAAACATCATAGAATTCCACCTTGTAATAAGATTCCTAACTGATGTGATTCTTTTAGCGTTAGAAAAGTTTTTAAGAGCCATATAACATACTATTTACTAAGTGTGGCACTTAGTTTGTTTTTTTAGGCTGCTTTAAGTGCCTTCTCCAAATCGTTTTCGTTTGAGGTAGTTTCGGTTGTAGGATCCAAATCGTTCAGCTCTTGAAGCAGCTAACATCTTTACTAGCTTCTTTAAAAGTATACTTCTCCGTCTGAGAGATTATTCATCTCGTTCCAATAATTCATATTCATGTACAACAATTCCAATTAAATATAACTCGTACGATGTCCAACAAAATTTACCCTACGTATCGTCCGATAATAATTATTGCAACCAATCCAAATCTTTGTCTGACGTATTTTAAAATGACCAATAAGCCTCAACCTTCCTCGCTCTCAATGTTTCGCTGACAATTTTTGTTCACTAGAGCTCTCGTTATCGCCAGACAAAGGTCCCTTGAGATTATAATTCGAGCAATTATTCTGTGTCCAAAACTATTCCCAAGTCTATCCAGCCATACATTAAATATATCATAGAATTCCACCTTGTAATAAGATTCCTAACTGATGTGATTCTTTCAGCGTTAGAAAAGTTTTTAAGAGCCATATAACATACTATTTACTAAGTGTGGCACTTAGTTTGTTTTTTTAGGCTGCTTTAAGTGCCTTCTCCAAATCGTTTTCGTTTGAGGTAGTTTCGGTTGTAGGATCCAAATCGTTCAGCTCTTGAAGCAGCTAACATCTTTACTAGCTTCTTTAAAAGTATACTTCTCCGTCTGAGAGATTATTCATCTCGTTCCAATAATTCATATTCATGTACAACAATTCCAATTAAATATAACTCGTACGATGTCCAACAAAATTTACCCTACGTATCGTCCGATAATAATTATTGCAACCAATCCAAATCTTTGTCTGACGTATTTTAAAATGACCAATAAGCATCAACCTTCCTCGCTCTCAATGTTTCGCTGACAATTTTTGTTCACTAGAGCTCTCGTTATCGCCAGACAAAGGTCCCTTGAGATTATAATTCGAGCAATTATTCTGTGTCCAAAACTATTCCCAAGTCCATCCAGCCATACATTAAATATATCATATGTCCTGTAAATTATATCGACCAACTCTTATATATCATTCCATAATTTGTAACTCAAATTTATATAAATATATACTCTAAACCTACATTTCTATTCGATTAAATGCATTATTCTCATTCTGTGTATTTCCCATTTTCTCCTTGCTCTTTGATAGACTTCTATAAATTTCTAGTTAATTTATAAATAAATATAGAAATATACCACTCTTAGATTTCCCTGAAATTGCCGGTTGCCTATTCTCATTTATACTATATTAAAATCTAACACGTGACTTATCTATTGTCATTCCTCATTCCTATATACCATTGGTTGGTGAAGATCTAAGCTTTACATTCCCGTCAACCAGAGTGTATATATATATATATATATATATATATATATATATATATATATATATATATATATATATATATATATACATTTCCGCTTTATCGGTACAACCTTGTTACGTGAAATATATCCTTTCCACGTGTTGGATACCCTTCCAAAGTGAACTCAACAGGCTCCACCCACAATTTCAGTTGCCTCGAGGAAAATTGTGTTTTCCCTTTTGATTTCACTCAAACCTTGAATTAACCTTTCTTTTCATTCTCCTTAGTACTTCATCTCTTATTAAATCTCCTCGAAATTTATTTCCACAACCGGAATAATTTTAGACCAAAAACTTTTTAATAAAAACAGATAGGATGGATAGTTTCCCTCGGACCAGTATATGAATTTTGCTGTTTCAAGCACTATGGCCACACCTCTTTCGTCTGTGCAAGCATGTCTCTCTTTTTCGACTTCATCGACGAGTAGCTCGCCGGCGGTAATTAGCCATCCAGGGATTGGTAACTAAGATGTCAGCGCCTGAGGCACCAACCACTCTCCCATCATGCTTCCCGCTTTTGATGCGTCCAGCCCTATCACTTGGTTGGAAATTTGCGAAGTTCTTATGGCTCATCAACCAATATCCCACCAAGAACGCATAATATATATACATCATGCAAAGTGTCTGCATGAGTATTTTTACTTTTTTTTCGACGGATATTACTCGAGAATGGGAGGATGGATGTATGGGAAGATTTGAAGCATGCATATAAGGTGGAGTTCGGAAGATCCCAGGTTGAGGATTTACGTGAACTCTTAAATACTCAAGAGATGGGTGACCACCGCCCCACGCGTTTCCTCAGACACCTTAAAGAATTAATCAAAGCTAAAGGTGCAAACTGTGAGCATTTTGATCCTCTCATAACAGAGATCTTTATGCTTGGATTGGACATTGGACAAAATAAGAGATGAAATATAGGTAGAATTAGAGAGAGAATAGTAAGAGAGTAAAGCGGTTAAAGGGTGAGTTTAAAGAATAGATGATGTGTAGGAGAAAGAATAAAAAGATCCCTGGTGAAAGAGTAGCTCTGTCAATGTGTAGTTTTGTGTGTTTTGGGGGTTTGTTTTGCATTGTTTGATAAACTATAGATTATAAATCCATAGTTTATATATTTAAATTAACCATGGTTAATTTGATTATTGTTTTTGATCCTATTGATCGATTAATTGATTAATGTTAGGCATTCAAGCCTTTATTTTTGGCGGGGGTTTTATTCCCGCTGTGACTTTAGTAAAAATTTTTGAGAAGTTTTTCGTTATCATTTTGAATGGATTTTAAAAAGTGAATGTGAATTTACAAAATCTTGCGTTTTGCAAGTGGTTTTTAATTGAATTTTAATATGCTAAGGGAACCTGCGCATTACTTTGGATGTTTGTCAGTTCTGTCAGGTGTATTTCGGTATCACGTCATTGTCTGTCTGTAGCTTGCAACTTTTGAATGGTCTTATTTTTCGGTCTACTTCGATTTCTAAGTGCGTACGAAAGAATTCAAGGGTTAAGCGGGTGCCAATGGCTTGCCATATCCTCTTAGCTCTCTCGTGAAGCGCCAAGTTGATCAGAGATAATCCAACCGAGTCGTGGAGCTCCCTCTGTCGTTTACGTTCTCTTCTTCGGGTGTTTGTAATAAGTAAAACCGCTTTGTTCTGGATGACTTGTAGTTTAGCAATGTGGGTCTTGACGCTCGCGTTCAACGGCACCAGGGGGTAGAAGAGTCTCGAGCGAATGCACGCATTGAATATCTTGAGTTTATTTGAGCGAGTTAGGTCGATGAACCTATAAAACTCCCTCAAATCTCTCTTGCTATTCGCGACTGTCCGCCCGATATGACTCTTGTATCCCCCTGTGGGGATTTTGAGCCCAAGAACCGTCCCTTCCGAGCAGTTGGGGATTCTCTCCCCCTCTACCCGTATATCGTTGAAGGTCTTGCGAAACATGAGAATTATTTTGAATTTGGGGGCATTGGTTGATATCTTCCATTTCCTCTTGTAAGAGTTGATGTTAGATATCTCCCTAGCCGTGTTTCTCGCCATAAATTTCCTGTGAACGTAAGCAGCTGTACAAATTTGTGATATATCGTCAGCGAACTGGACGTATATCGTACCTTCGGATAGAGGTTGTAACAGGTCACGTGTATAGATGTTGTATAACAGGGGACTGAGACAGCCCCCTTGCGGGACCCCAGATTCATGCTCGAACTCGGGGCCTTTGTGTTCTTTGATCTGTATATACGCTCTCCTCTCCATTATGTAATCGCATATAATGCTTTCAAGAATGGGGTTGAGGCCTACTTGCAGGATCTTAAATTTCAAGCCTCTCTTCCAAACCTTCTCAAATCCTTTTTTAACATCGCGGAGCACCAGGCGGCATGCCTTTTGCTTGCCTTGATGTTTGCAAGTTTTTCCGTAATAACGGCTAGTGCCGTGTCAGTCCCTCTTTTCTTTCTGAAGCCGTGCTGTTGCTCGTTATGTAGGTTGGCTTCGTCGAGAAAAAATTTGACTCTATTTGCCAATATCTTTTCGAAGACTTCGCCAGCAAATTCTAAGAGAGATATCGGTCGGAAGTTTGCAGGGCAGTCCGGAGGCTTTCCCGATTTGGGAAGGAAGATCATCTTGACCACTTTCCACTGATCGGGAAAATAGCCCGTGTTAAGAGCGGCATTCATGATGTTAAGAAGCCCACTCAGAACATTAAGCGGGGCCTTGATGAAATTCTCCCTGGTCAGTCCCGTGGTACCTGGTGCTCTTTGACGAAAGGATTTTAGTGCGACGGAGAGCTCTTGGGCAGTTATTTTACTCCTATAGCCCTCCATCACTCTTTCCTGCGACACACAATGATGAAGGTAGATTTTATGTATTTGTGTGTTTAGCTGTTGGATAATGTCATTTTCGAAATCGATGTCATAATTGTCATTTTCTTCTGGGGTGATTGTAAAGATTGAAGATCAGAAAATCCTAAAGATTTCCATCAATCTCTATGGTCTCGTCAATTTCTTTCTCGTCATGTTTGAGTACAATTTTCTTCTGTGGGGGTTGTCCTTTTAATCGTTTGTACGTCTGCCAAAATGTCCGTGAGTCCCTTTCTATGTCAAGTCTTCCAATCAGTCTGTCCCATACCTGTATTTGTTAGTCCGTAATGAGTGTCTGGAGTTCGCCTTTTATCTGTCTTATTCGTCTATGGGCATTGTAGTTGGGGCCTATCAGCGCTACTACATTGGACAGGTCTTTATGTTCTTGGGCCAGGGCTTTCATGGGAGGGGTCCAAATAGGAGCTGGAAGGGTTTTATATTTAATATCGCGAATGCTATTTTTATCTGCTTTGATAAGGAGGTCAGTGATTTTATCCAGCCCTTCATCTATTTCTTCTAAATTGGCATCGAGTAAAGGGTCTGGAGTATAATTTAAAAGGTAATTTTTGTAGCATTCCCAGTTCGCCTGCTTATATCTTTTGCGTTCTGGGATTGCAACTTGAATGGGGTTTACGCCAATTGTGATTTTAATTGCCTGGTGGTCGCTTGGAATAATGGGGCCTGGTTCAATGTAGTAGTTGTACGGAAACCTGATACAGGATAAAACAATATCAGGCTTCGTTGCTGCATTTCCTGTAATGAATGTCGGGAATTCTGGCCTGATTCTAGTCCCGTATTTTCTGTCAAGTAGGACTTCGATGTTTCTACCTGCATTGTTATAGGAGGTATACCCTGATGCTGCACATCTTGCGTTCAGATCTCCAGCAAAGATTGCATTCTTCTTATGGCTGAAGACCTGTAGAAGGTTGTGCAGGGCTACATAGCCGCGTCTTGGGGGTTGGCACCCCATGGCCACGACCAGACCCTCCAGGGTAGTGCCCACCTCAATGGTAAGGTAAGATTCATCTAAGTCGGGTAGTCTTTTGTATTTTATACTTTTTTGGAAGGCTATTGCGCAGCCGTCATACCGTTTCTGGCTGTGATTTTTGCTAATGACGTCGTATTGAAATATTTTAATCTCTTTATGAGCGGTCATTCCGTGTTCGTTAATAAGTATAATGTCAGGGTCACTTTGTCGCAGAATGTGGCCATAGATGAAACCTTTTTCGTCCCACCCATCGGCATTCATCTGTATGATTGGGAGTCTGTTGGTCATTTTGAGTAATGTAGGTTCTTTTAGTGTGTGGGATTAAAGTAGACACTTATTTGCGATCTACTTTAGCCCCATGTGGTGTACTGGGCAGGGTGCGCTCCCTGCCGTTTCTTTTCTTTCTGAATTCTGTGTCGGTTATTGCGTAGAGACAGTCCGTGGCCAGCTTAACCTTGTTTTGTGAGAGGGCCTCCTCAACCTGTCGTTCCGGTACCTCGTCAGAGCATTCTCATTTGTATCGTCCGGTCCTAACACCTTCCGATACTTCACGGGAGTCCATCTCAGTTAGAAATGGAGCAGATTCAGGGGCGTACAACTTCAGGTGGAAGCCTCTGGAGTGGTATTTTAGCTGGTGCTCCCTTCCTCGTGAAGAGGAGGTAGACGGTGGGCCGCGAGTTTTGGAGATTTTTCTTAATCTGGGAGATCTGATCTCCTTGGGTCGGACTACCTCCTTTGTTGGTGTGAGGGTGTGTGTTTTTGTTTTTACTGGTGTGGTTTTTTGGAGAGTGAGTGGCGCTTGTGTCTGTGTTTGTGTTTCCTTTGGCTTGTTAAGTCGGGGGTCACGTGAAATGGCTGTGTTTGTGGTTTGCACTTTTTGGCACTTTTCTTGGCCCTGAGGAGCAACGGTTATGCGCATAACCTCCTCTGAAGGGGGGTTATCGGGGAACCACATCTCCGCAAGCCCGTTCTTTACAAGCATACGGTTAACTTCTGTCGCAAAGGTACCAGGGCGAGTAATGTTTTGTATGTGTGCATAATATATGCAGCACATAATTTTGGTGGAATGTTCGTTCTCAATGTGCAGGTATGTCTTCTGGTTATTCGACTCAGCGATGGCGGCTTTTGCAACTTTAGCGTAGGTCGAGTTTGCTTTATTCTCTTCAGTCTTACGTTGAAGTTTGCTTTGGTTGCTCATCTCTTGTTTTTTTATCGGACATGCCATGGAAATGGTCCGGTGCGAGCCTTCACAATTTAGACATTTGATGGTGGTGTTCTTACACTTGCGCCAAAAATGGTCGCGACCGGCGCAGATGGAGCATAACTTGAGGTCTTTGTTTCGGGACAGTTGGACGTGGTGTGTTTGTTGTATTTGTAGCACCTGAAGCACATTTTCAAATCAACAAACTCCTCACGTTCCATTTGTTCTGGGCAAATTCTCACGTTGAACAGAAGCAGTCCATTATCTTTATCCTTTTGAGGCATAGCCGTGTCTTCAAAAACAACCTTAAATACCATGCGTATATGTTTTGAATTTGAATACTTCTGCTACCTTAGCCCATTCGTAGGTTCGTTCCTATTTTCTGTTTGATAGCGTCTGAAGAGTGGCTCCCAACCCAGGTGTTGAGGCGCCTGCAGATCAAACTGCGGTGGGTCCTTATTTGTGGTTGGTTTTAGGTTGATTGTTTTTAGGCATTCAACCGCTTTCCCAGAGGTCAAGACTTCACAATCGGCCTCTTTCGCACAGATAGCTGAGTAACCATTATTCAAGTCAATTAGTCGTTCCAAGGCAATTCATAGGGTTCCGTATACTTTCTCAAATACTTTTTATCGGTCTGGTTTCGGGCCCTCCGGGAGGACCCGAAGAGTTATACGCAAGGTTTCCCTCATCTTTAATGCATCATATGATGCATATTGGTTTGTATGTGTGTAATGTGTTCACTGTGTACATTTGGTGTTTATAGATATGGAAAGGGGTAAGAGAGAAATGGGGGTCAATGTCCAATAAAATATTACTTTACTCTCAAAATACTTCCGTCAGGCAAGCGGGTGGGCCAGGGGAGGCTTCGGTCTTCGCTTCCACGAAGGTGCGAAAAGTTCTTCCGTAACTGTTTTCAAAGGCAAGTGGTCCACTTATTCACGAAGTATCGAGCCACTATCAACAAATAGGGGCACTCTGTTCATTTTCTTACTAAAAATTCACTGTATAATAATCCGTATAAAATGCTGTCAAAGCGGGAGTCAGACTAGCTCAGGCAAGCAAAGCAGTCATCTTTATTCTTGTGATTCTCTAAAATTATATATCTAAATCCCTACGTTAATTTGGAGACTCTCCCGCAAACCCAATCCCCCCTAATCTAATCATTCACAGGTCAGGTTATCTACGGAACCTCCAGACAACCGGCCGGACTCGTGTAACGCCTCTTTCCCTCCAGCGGGACTTAGCTGCCACGGTAGAGAGAATCGAAGAGGAGCTAAAACATTTAAAACCCCAACGTGGGACCACGCGAGAACACAGTCACGAGGGTTAACGGATTGACATGCGCCGTTCGTCCTCTTGAAGACGAAACCAACGAGAACATTCTAGCACAAGAGTTAAGGCGTGGCATTCATTTACTCATCCTACTTCCGCCTATCCCGCAGCACCTAATCTCCCCCACTCTCAACAAAAGAGGATCTGCTAGTACCATGAGAAGTTTGGTGGTAACGCCTTACACTGCATACAGCCTTGCCAATATTACCCCTCATCCTATTCTCAATTACATGTTCCTTATTCCCAATGTGTCCTTTTGATTGTCTTACTACTCTTAGTGTTACTTTCATCCAACCAACTAATTGGGCTGGTACCACAACAAATATGGTGCACAAGCCATAAAGTGCTTACAGCACTGCCTCTATTTATTACCGGTACCTCCTTCTTCTAACGCTAATCCACCACTTTCATCTCCTCAACAACCAATTCACTCTTTTCAATCTGATGCTCTATTTCAACCTCAATCTTCTCGCCCTATTAAGTCCAATTCTAATTTAAACTAAAAACACAAGTGACCAATGGGTTTATCACCTCTGCTCTTCCTGCACTTACTCGAGTTGATCCACCGTTTCGCATTTACGACCCACTTTCTGGCTTTTCATATTTAGTAGACACTGGTGCTCAATGTAACTGTATTCCAGCATATTTGGACGATAAAGCTTGTTCCTCCACTGATCTTGTTCTTAAAGCGCCTAATTCCTCGGATATAAGGACTTATGGAAGGCGTATCCTTCAATTGTCTCTCAATCTCCGTAGATTTATTTTTACAGACGGATATTGTTGCTGATGTTGACGTTCTTATTTTGGGACTCGATTTTATCTCTGCCCACGACCTTTTGGTCAATTCTCGTAACCGCAAGCTTATCGATCGCACTACCTCACTCACAGTTTTGGGTTCATTTTTCCCTTCGCACAGTTCTCTCCTCTGTACGTTTTCTCTTAACTCATCCCCAAATTCAGCAACTTCTACAGGAATTTCCTGGCCTTAGTGTCCCTTGCGAAAAAGAAAGGACTATTAAACACAGCGTTGTTCCCCGGATAGAGACGAGTAGAGGGCCTGTATTCTCCCACCCAATTCTACTAGCCACAGATAAACTAGCTATAAGGAAGCAAGAGTTCACCTTCATGGTTAAAACTGGCATATCTCGCTCCTCTACTTCTCCTTCTGCTTTTCCGCTTCATATAGTACCCAAATCCACCCCATGTGAGTACAGAGCTGTAGCAGATTACAGGCGACTAAATTCATGTACTATCCTTGATAGATATCCCCTCATGTACCTGTCTGACTTCAACTCAGCTTTCTTCTGTTGTTTAATCTTTTCTCGACTCGATCTGGTTTGTGCTTTCAACCAGATCCCTATTCACCCAGATGACATCCCAAAGACAGCTATAACTACGCCATTTGGTTCTTTTGTCATGCACCGAATGCCTTATGGTCTTCGAAATAGTGGTCAGACCTTATAACGTTTTATATATCAGGTTTGGAGAGGTCTTTCCTTCGTATTTTGCTACATAGATGGCCTCCTGATAGCATCTTCGTCTTTAGAGGATCATCTATCTCACCTTCGTCAGGTTTTTGCTTGACTTGAAGAGTATAGTATCGTACTCAACACTTCTAAGTGCCTATTTGGTGTCGCACAACTCTATCTTCTTGGATATCATGTTTCCCATGACAGAATTCGTCCTCTCGAGGCTAAAGTTGCTGTTATTCTGGATTTTCCTTGACCTTCTTCAATAAAGCAACTCTCCACTGTCGTGGTTTCCCGCGGCGTGCGAATATTTTTCTCGCATCAAAGAGGCTATGGCCTCCGCTGTTTCACTGGCCCATCCTTGCTTAGGGGCCCATATAACCGTTTCTTCACATGCATCAGCCACTCATGTAGGTGCAACCTTGCAAAAAAAGGTTTGTGACTCATGGCAACCTCTTTCGGTCTTCTTAAAATGTTTAACCCCTTCTCAGAAGAGATCGAGCACTTTTTCACGAGAGCTGATCGGGATATATCTCTCTCTTAGTCATTAACGGCAATACTTAGGGCATGTGAATTTAACGTTTTCACAGATCACAAACTATTGGTTGGTGCACTTTCATCTCATGGAATTTCTTCCGTGCACTCTGCAGTCGATGATCGTCATCTAAACTTCATATTGCAGCTTACAAGTGACATTCAATACGTTTCTGGATCTTTAAACGTCGTAGCTGACACGCTTTCTCTCATTTCTTAAATTTCGCACACGCAATTCTCACATGTGCCCATTGACTATGTGACCATTGCGTTGGCTCAGGAACAGGATGAAGACACGCAAACACGGCGTCACTCTTCTCAACTCGTTGTTCGCGAGGTCGACTTACCAGACAGTTCTTGCAGGCGTATCCTCCTCAATTATTCATTGCCTGACTGTCTTCGTCCTCTTATCCTTCTCCCTCCCCGTCGGCACATATTTGACAAACTCACGGTCTTTCTCTTCCTGGCAAGTGAGCTTCGATATAGCGGGGTACAAAATTCATTACAGAAATAGACAAACCGGTAGAGGAGGGGGCGTATTAATGTATATAAAAGTGGATCTAAACGCCATAACGATGGACTCGTCTAAGGATGATATGCGAAGTGATGCTTTATTAATCCAGCTAAGTTTAGATGCTATAAATAAAATTAACTTAGTCGTAGTATATCGTCCGCCTTGCCAATTGGAAAGAGAAGATGCTGCACTCTTCGATACGCTTACGTCTTGGATTAGAAAAGGGACCACATTAGTCTGCGGCGATTTTAATTTACCTAATGTTAACTTTAGCAACCTTACTTCTGATAAACCGGGGGAGAGGCTATTAAACTTTATGTTGGAGAATTTTCTCGTACAAAAAGTGGAAGAGCCTACTCGTGATAGCAATATTCTTGATTTAATCATGGCAACCGATGAGTCATTGTTAGAAAACGTACGTGTGGGTGAACATTTAGCTTCCAGCGACCATAATGCGATTAGATTCGAACTAAACACCTGCGTTGAAGTTAGAATAAGTTCGCAGCTCATCCCTCGTTTTGGTAGCTGTGATTTCGATATTTTTCGCGAAAGAATTAAGGATATAGACTGGGGAATACGATTCGAGAACAGCTCGAAAGGAGAGATGTACGCAGAACTTCGATGTACGCTGCTTCGTGTGAATTCTGATTTGGTTAAGTATGTGCGTAAGAGCGGGAAGTCGGTGAGAGCTCCGTGGCTTAGTCCGTTAATACTACGCTTAATCCGGGACCGAAATAGAAAATTTATAATTCATAAAAACAATGGGTCAGTTATAAGTCGGCAAAATTACATAGATTCTCGTAGGGAAGTTAAACGTGCGGTCAGAGATGCGAAGAGGAAGTATGAAATAAACCTCGCAAAGGATTCGAAGAATGAACCGAAACGGTTTTATGGGTACGTAAATAATAGGAAACCCGTAAAAGGATCGATAGGGCCGATCAAAGATAAGGATGGTCGTTTGACTGAAATTCCGACAGAAATGTCCAAAATTTTAAATGAGCATTTTACGAGCGTGTTTACTGTGGAAGATTCTTCCGAATTGGAATCGTTAATTGGGGAAGTTCGTAGTGCTGATAATTGCATATCCGATGTAACTATAAATGACGAGGAAATCCTTAAATTTATTAAGCTAATGAAAAAGTCGAAATCTCCGGGCCCCGATGGGGTATATCCAATTCATTTAAAGGAGCTTCAAAATGAACTCGTTAAGCCATTGCGTGAAATTTTCAATCGCTCATTAGAGGATGGCGTAGTTCCGTTAGATTTCAAGCGAGCAAACGTTACACCTATATTTAAGAAGGGGAATAGATTTGAAGCAACGAATTTTCGGCCTATTAGTTTAACTTCGGTAGTTGGGAAGCTTTTAGAATCTGTAATTAAAGATAGAATAGTGAGCCACCTCGAGGCAAATAAGCTGATTAACGATACCCAACATGGATTTAGGCGTGCGAGATCGTGCTTGACTAACTTGCTCGAATTCTTCCACAAAATGATTTGCGTGTACGATGAAAGCAAAGCTGTAGACGTAATATATTTAGACTTTAAAAAGGCGTTCGACACCGTCCCCCACCAAAGGTTATTAATGAAAGTTAAAGCGATTGGGGTGACTGGTAAGATTTTAAACTGGATTAGAAATTGGCTGAAAGATCGCTCACAGCGGGTGGTAATAAATGGGGAATGTTCAGATTGGGCCAGCGTTAGTAGTGGGGTACCGCAGGGCTCTGTTTTAGGCCCTTTATTGTTTTTAATTTATATTAACGATTTAGATAAAGGCATACTTAGTCGGATTTCGAAATTTGCGGACGACATGAAGCTGGGCAATCGTGCCTATGTAAGATCGGATGTCGATAAATTGCAGGGGGACCTAGACTCGATTGCCAATTGGGCGGACAAGTGGCAAATGGAATTTAATTTAAGCAAATGCAAGGTAATGCACTTGGGTTGCCATAATTTAAGAGTAGAATATACCATGAAAGGCCAAGTCCTCGACGCGGTTAAATTAGAAAAAGACTTGGGAGTATTAGTCTCAGACGATTTTAAATTCTCGAAGCAATGCGCGGATGCGTGTAAAAAAGCAAATCGCGTTTTGGGTTATATCGCGCGTAATTTCACCTTCAAATCTGAGGATGTAATTTTACCTTTATATAAATCCCTTGTGCGGCCACTTCTCGAATACGCTGTTCAATTTTGGGCTCCATATTTAATGAAAGATATCGCGCAATTAGAAAGAGTGCAGCGTAGGGCTACGAAATTAATTCCAGAGCTGAGGAATAGATTATACGAGGAAAGGCTCAGGGCTTTAGATTTGCCATCGCTAGAACGCAGAAGATTACGTGGCCAGCTAATAGAAGTATTTAAAATACTAAAGGGTTTCTCAAACGTTGACTTTCGCAATCTGTTCGAACTGGATCATAGGGGAAATACTCGTCAGCACGGGTTAAAATTAGTGAACAAGCGTTTTAACACTAGTATAGCCCAAAACTATTTTACATTTAAAGTTACTCAAAATTGGAATCGGCTGCCCACCCACGTAGTAGATAGCACTTCGGTTAATATGTTCAAAAATCGTCTTGACGTGCATTTGAATAGTTTAAATATAACGTAGTTGAGCACTGTGAATTTAAACGTCCTTGCAGAGAGAGAGTTTGGAGCGGAGGTTTAAGGATATGAAATTATGATGACTAAAAATGATGCCGGCGATTCTCTGCATGTGTAGCTTAGATGTCCCATTTCTTTTCCTTCTATCATATAAGTAGTCTCTATCCCTAAATTAGCTTTTCACCACTAGCAGTCGAGTGGCTGCGGAAGATGAGAAGAAAAACTTTCTATCTCCCCCGACCCCTAGTTTGATTAGTTAAAATTGCACGATAATGTACACATGTAGATGAGTGTGTACAGTAGATAGTATTAAAAAAAAAATAAAAAAAAATAGCATGTTAGAGATACACTCGTAGATAAGGGTGTATCGTAGTTTTTGATTTAATGTAGCGGACTAGCCTCGAGCGGACCTTAGGGTCTTTGCTGGTCCTAGATTCTGTAGTTCTGTAGTTCTCGCAAGCTCATTGCACAATGTTTTGTGTGGCCAGGTATGAACGCCGACGTGGCCAAATGGGCCCGCTCTTTTGTGCCTTGTCAGGGTGCTATGGTTCAGCGCGACACAAAGACTCCTCTGGTTCCTTTTGCACCACTCTTGGTTCTCCCTGAAATTGCCGGTTGACTATGTTCAGTTTTGCTCTATAAAAATCTGACAAGTGACTCGTCTATTCTCCTTCCTCATTCTTATTTAGCATTGGTTGGTGAAGATTTAGGCTTTACATTCACGTCAACCACAGTATATATATATCAACTCTTTCTATATATTTATACATATACTCGTACATATACATATCCGCTTTACTAATCAGGTTCAAACTCACCATTAAGCAATTGCAATTTCGTGTGCAATTGTCCTAGATGTTTAAGGGCAATTTCTTGGTCTGATTTGGTAAGCAGAACATTTAACCTAGGATCTAGAAATAATGATGCTACCGAAGGTTTGCTACAAAATAATTATTTTTCTCGAATCGCCATTGCATCATGCAGGTTGCGAGAAACAGTGCATTGTATTTTGGAAACTTCCCTTTTGCAATGGAATCAATTGAACTTTATAAAAGTCACCTGGAGTTAAATTTTGCTCTTGCAATTGCACAGTCGCAATCTTTACTGGCTTCAAAGCTAGTCTGATTTCTTTTTGCTTCCCCCAAGATTTTAGAGAGAGTTGTATATTACTTCCTCTAATCTCAATAAATTCCTCAATGAATGGTTTCAATGTCAGTAAGCGTGCAATCATGGCAAAAGTTAGGCACCAGCGGGTGACCATATCAATAATAGGCATACGATATTGCTTTGATCTTAAAACAGTAAGTATAGCAGACACTTGCAGTTTCTTAACTAATTTTAATGCATGGGATATGGTAATTAAACAAGAACCATTATTCAAAGTGTCTTTTATAGCGAACCTAAAATTATGGGCAGCACATTTAACCAAAAAACATTGTGAAACACAGTTTAATTATTTAGTTCACTATCTATATTTAATTCGTTACCACTATGTTCATAGACACTATGTTCACTGGCATTATTTTCACTGTCTTCATAAGACATATTTTGGCTTTATCATATTTCTTACATTGTCAGTTGTAACAGTATATACTTGATTGATATTCAGCTTAATTTTCTGCAAGACTTTTATTACTGTTTCTCTGAATTGTTCTCCAGTATGAATGCAGGTAAATTCTGCCACTACTAAAGATATTATTTGAACCGAATCGCTAATAATAAATTGAGCATTAATACCAAACTCAGATCTGTCCAAGCGGGATGCAATGTCAATCTTCAATGATAATAGCCTTCCTTGGAGTTCCTTGCTAATTTTTGTAACAATATCTGCTGCTTTTACATCTACTAATGTTGCAATTTTCTTCCTATCCATTGTAACAATGAGTGACTTTTTAATGGAGTCTATTATTTTAGATAGTCCACTATCTTCAACAGTAGAAAATGGCCTTCTATTTACAGTGAATAACTCGATCATAGCGCTATTGAATATATTGGCGTCCATCCTTATGCTCACTGTTGGGCGAAATACTTTATCAATACTCTTGCTTCGCTTGAAATGTTCACATCCTTGCGCTTCATCTTGTGCGAGAGATCGCTTAGCAATTTCAGTAGAACACTTATTCAATAAATTAAACTCATTCTGGTTATACCTTTCTAAATTTATTTTTTTTAATTTGTAACAGACTGACACTTTAAGGTCATTGTGCAATTGTATCTTTGCAAGTTGCCTTTACTTCTTTTTCGCATCCACTGAGATGGAAATACGATGGTAAGATCAGGTTGTACTCATATCATTAAGAAAAATCTTGGGAATTTAAAAACTCGGAACAGAAGAATGGTTTGGCTTCGGGTCATTCTCTGATTAGCAAAACAATATTAGGAATATTATTAGGACGAAAGATTAAAATATAGATTTACCTACTATTTACAAGTTAAACCAGTTATTTCTTGTAATTCCTAAATTATTTTATTAATGATACTCTACTTTTTCGCTTCAAACTTATATATATAATCGATTCAAGTTCGAAATCTAGTTTTTTATTTTTTTTCGGTTCGAGTTTAAATTTCTATTCGAGTTTTAAAATATTTCAGTTCGAATTTTTTTTTATTCCAGTTTGAAAATATATAGATTTTAAAGGTTTATCGATACGAATTCGATTAGATTTCCCAGCACTGGACTAAATGTAGAAGATATGGAAGAGAAATTTGTTTCACAGCAGTTTCTTCTGAAAGATCATAGTTTTAAGTAAGTTTCATCGATTTAAAGCTTAAATATATTCAATGAAGTGCTTTCAACCACATTTATAAACAAATCATTCCAATTATGTGTTTTTTTTTAAGAAAAATAATAATCTGCTATCGCAGAGTTAAATTTTATGTTCACTTAACTGATACCGTTATTTCTAATTTGCAATCAATTATCTAGCTCAAATTTCGAGTCTTAATTTATATTATTAAACACTCTTAGTATATTAACTAATTCCATAAGTTGCACGACTAGATGCCGTTCTTTTACTAAAATAAATTGTGGTGCCTCGATTTTCTTGTAAGATCTATTTCTAAGTTCAGGTATTAATTTCGTTGCCCGACGCTGCCCGAACGCAAAAATTGCACTGCATAATCTAAATGAGGTGACACAAGTGCTTCATATAATTAAAGAATAATTTTATTTAAATTAAAATAATGCTGTGAACTTTCCTCTTACATGCCTCAACCACTATCCAGACCAGGCAATACTCGGCTAGCTTCTGAATTGTATGCTTATTGTGTGGCTAACAACAATTCACAGGTGTGCCGCTTTGATACTCCACCTTCTTTTCTCACAGCTAAGCTTTGCTTTACCTTATTATGTTTTCCTCATAACTACGATCTCTTATGTTTCAAACAAAAGGTATTTCCTATTCTCAAAAGAACTTAAAATTCTTCCATGTCTCTCTTTTCTTTTGGTTAAATCTATACACATTTCAACATGAGCCAGGCTTTGGTATGCACAGTGGTGCCTGCAAGTGGCCTTCAACTTAAAATTATACCTAGCTTTGTATCCTAGAAAACTGTTAGCTTTTCGTGAGGCTACCAAGCATTGTTCGAAAGGTTAAGATTCTTCAAAAATTAAAGACATAAATCCTTTTTTTTTATATGTGACCAACTATATTATAATATCTTCTGAGAGTATCATGATATATGTGCATTTTAATCATATACTTGCCTTGTTGAATTGCATATGCTAACCTTCCAACCATCTTGCTACTCTATCCAACTAGCTTTGCAAGTTTGTAGCGCCCTTATTTTATTTTTCACTTGCAACAAGCTGGCGAAGAGAGGCATGTTGAGGAGATTTGCGCGCTCACTTGGTGCCTAGCTGATATCTTAGATCAATTTCCTTCCAAAGTGTTTAATTTTGAGAACTAACATTGTATATTAAACTAATAAAATTGTGGAGATTCCTGAGTTAATCTAACTTATTTTACTTGATAAATTACACCCCCTATTATGTCCTTCTTTGGAAGATGAAATGTGTAGAACTCTATATGCGATATGATACCACATCTTCAGGGCTCCACGCGTAGGAGATAATAGATATGTTGTGCAGCCAATATGAAAAGAGAAAATATAGCGAACGTGTTTAGCAGCTACAGAATCTCGCGGAGGATAAGTTAAGCGTTTCAGCCAAATTAGTATCACATACGCTGAAGTTTTATAGCCTTTTCCCTTGTAAATGATCTGCTATTTCCTTTTCACAAATCAATTTTTTTTTACTTCTAGGCTAATGAGAGCTCTCATAAATTCCTGAAGGTATAAGTGAAGGTAGTCTTTCTTGCAGCTTTGTATTATCTCAATCTGAGATTTTTTTTTTGCTCCTATAAATTAGGTTAATTTATCCTAATCGCCTCCATAAGTTCATCTGATGATAAAAAAAACAACGCATTACACTTCAGAATTACAAGTCTCTATTTTTTTATATAATTAATCACATAAAGGTTTCATCACTCTAAAAGGAACCTCGCTGTTATAAGATAACATGCATATTTGGTCACCACATGATAAAATCAACCTATGTATGTATATGTTTATCCTTTTTGCTTCATGTTACTAACATTGTGAGTAATTTCGGTTTTATGTCCAAAACGCTTTAAGGACACTGTCACTACTAAAGGTTTGTGAATTATAATTGCATTTCTTATATTGGGCTTTGTGGCATCTTGGAAACCTTACACAAATGAGGTAATATAAAATTGCCTTCAATTCACAATAAGATTTCACACCGTTTAAAACAAAATGAGCTGATTGAAGTTTTTCATCTAAGTGACAGTGATTATAATCTAATGAAAATAGTATTGCATTACGAGACTTCAAAACTCGATCTGATCAACTAATCAACACTTAAACTACTACAGCATTACCAGGAAAATAATATTGTAGTTGTCGTGGTATGGCATTACATTACATCAATACCATATTATATCTATGGGGGAGGGACCAATAACTTAAAGGCGACTGACAAAGGGACGGGATCCCACGAGTTTCGACGGGCGGAATAGCGAGATAAGAGTGCAACGAGGTCAGGTAAAATATGGGCAATGGCAAAGCTTAAGGGTATTAAGAGAGGCATGTACAAAATTCTAATTATATTTAAAAAAAAATGAGAGAATTGATGGGCAAAATTACATCGGTAAACGAGGGGAGGAATTGTAGTTATGAAGTTAAAATTTAATGTATTACAGGAGGAGTCTTTTCAAATAAGGGGGAATTAACTCTAATGGGTTACTGAAGGGGAAGAGGGGTTGGCTTACCGAGGATTCCGGGTGAGACGTCGGGGTAAAGCTTCACAGATGTCTTCTGCACGTGAGGCGAGGGCGCTCAGAGCTTTTGAGCGGGAACTTAAAGTGATGACGGTTCTCCAAATGGGCTAGGGGGGCGGTAACGTCCGGCCCAGGGGAGAGTATTTCGGCCACCCGAACACGAGGGGCGAATGAGGAGGTCTTCGACATGAGTTGATGAGTGAAGTCGCAAAAATCACTCGGTAGCGATCGTTAAATGGAATTACCTCATTGGTTGGGGCTAATTCCGACTCACAAGTAGTTCAGCCGTCACTTTGCTTCGTTGTTAGCACCTGAATTGGAACTAGGGGAATCTTCTTGGGTCATGGCGAGACTTTTCAACTCTCTGTCTGCCTCATATAAAACGAGCCCCATATATGTCTGAGGCTCTTCCCGCTGGGGGTGAGTGGGAAACAGCTCTACTCTCGAATGGCCTCGAATCTTCTTGCCGAGGCGATTCTAACCCGTGTAAAGGTGTACCGTGGTGGACGTGGTCGGAGGCTACCGCTTGTGGAAGGGGATGGGGGTAGGCTTACCAATTTAAGCTTAACAGAACCTTCTCCAGCGCATAGAACTTCCGTGCTGAAAAAGAAATTCCACGTGGGATTCCCCCACAGTAGTAATGGAAGCTATACCTCAACTGATCCAGGTCAGACTATTTGATGCTGTGAATATTTACAATTTAACACAACCTCAAAAAGCTTCCTTTTTGTTTTTTTATTTAGAAATTAAGACAGGAGGCATTGCTTCAGTGAACCTTATATTCTAAAAGATGCAATTTCTTAAGGTATTTGGTTGAAACTTTCCTGAGAAAAATAAATGAGAACAAAGCAGAAATCCAACCCCCAAAATATAAAGATTGATATCTCCATGGCATCGAAGCTTAGTAAAGATTTATTTGAAATACATGCCCAGACAAAACCAAATTATAGATTGAACAATGATTAAAAGTTATCACACCATATCATTGTACTAAAGCTTACAAATTAGAAAATATTGAGTTTCAAAATGGAAAAAATGCTAAAGAAAAATCTACATTTTTAGCCGTTTTATTTTATATCCTATTTTTCAAAGAAATTCCTAAATATGAATGTAAAGGGAAATGTGAAGTACCTTAAATAAAATGTATTTGAAGAGTAAACTAATTACAGAAATACTTAAAAATTATAACCTTGTGAATTCCCATTTTCCTGTTAGGCGACGTTATTTTAAGACTTGTATATTACGTCGCAGCGAAATGGACATTATTTTCAAGTGGCAGATGCAGAATAAAAATTTGGATGGGCTACACTGAATTTGTCACTTTGAGTAGTCTGAAAAAATGAAATTAATAATTAATCATTTTTATCTTGCACAGCATTGATAATAAATGAAAGTAAGTCAAACAGGAATGAGCACTAACTCTCTCAGATCCAAATTTTTTCACATATCAAAAAAGTCTGAATTTTGCTTTGGGACGTCAGCTAAGGTAATATACTGAATTTTCTGATTATTTTTGAAATTTAATTGCATTTTATACATGTATTATATAGGGTACATTCGATCACAAGGGCTTACAAACTTTATATATACATATATACATACATATATATATATATATATATATATATATATATATATATATATGGTTTAATGGATTCATTTTCATCATTCTCTCGTGCTACTTTGAGATATATATATATATATATATATATATATATATATATATATATATATATATATATATATGTTCTATATTATTACATAACTTTTTGAATAGCAAAATACAAGTGTGGGTTAAAAAAGAAATATAAACATGAACACCTCTGAAATGGATATAAACAGCATCAAACAGAAGCAATAGTCAAGTCTTTCATATGAACGTCAACCTACTGTTTCTTTAAACAAATACCTTGATGATGCTCTCTATTTTAACATCAATTTCGTTGTGAATATAGATCAGAGGCAGGCCGTTGTGGAGTTTTTGTTTCATACTATTCCTTAAGTACGTTTTCATTCATGTCAGGCCTCAAAATGAATGGATCAATTCATTCTGGACATGAGCAAGTGTATATCCAATAGGGTCAAACTAGATTGTTGGTGATATCCAGCACTCTGCCTTCCCCTCAAGTTATCGAAATTTGCCCCCTCTAGTAAAGCAGCAGCATCTCCATGTACTCCGCTAAGCTGTTCCTTGATATTGTAGACGACAGGAGTAGTGTCGTCCCAAACCGGCTCTGCAGCTCACTCAACACCTGGTTAATTAACGGAAAATAAGGCATATCGTTGGTAATATTCCTCCTCTCTCTGGTATGGTACGTTTGTTCGCTGTGGTTGCCGCATAAAAACTAGAGGAACAGGAAAAGTGTAATGTGACAAGTAAATCTACTGAGAGAGTTCCCTTTCCTTCTAGAAGACGTCGTGTAAGCTGGTCATTGCACCATCCTGGTTTTGTTGAGACACGTCTCCACTTTACAGATAGTGGCGTATGTTGAGACGAAATCAACTGTAAGAGCCTGCAGTGATCGTATTGTCACCACGATGTGAACTAGAACCTATCAGAAAGACCGCCTCTTGAAATGCGATTAGTAGTTTACCCGCCGTCGCGTCCGATTTGCTCTCATACTCAAAGAAGATGGGAATAACCGACAGGACATGATGAACACAATAACTGAATCGTCCCATTGTGGGGAACACTCAATGAAGTCCCTTCACGTTTTACTCTTAGCTAATAAGAGGACAAATATAAGAGAACTTAAGCACCCACACTCACGCCCTGGATCCGTGCATATTTCTCAAATTTATTTCTTTCAAACCTACAATTATTATCATAATTGCCTATAAGTTTTCTCCTACTCTATATAATAAAATAGCTAAGAACTTTTCAGCTAAAATCTGTAAAAAAAATTTAAACTAAAAATATTGAAGGATAGGTGTTTAAATTCTCTAAAAATAAACAAAAACACCTACACAGAATTTAATTTCGTGCCAAAAGTGAAATGGCAAAGAAAATATTGGTGGGGAACACAAACTAAACAAGATTTAGTTATCAGTTATCGGTTAGTATTGGATATTATTGAAAGATATTTTTTGACTGGATCAATTTTTTTTAGACAAAATTTTCAATCGAATAATTAATAACGTTTTTCCCCCTAAAATAAAGTAAACTTTGGATCCTTCATTAAAAGTTAATATAATAGGTTCATTGAGGCCAAAATAGTAACCATAATTGGTGCTTGGAAATTTTGCCTTGGCGTCCTCAGACCTTAAAAAATTGCTCTAAAACGTGAGCTCGAGGGTTTTTACATTTATCTTAGCTTAGAGTTTTTTCAATTGAAAGTTAAAATTTTCGGCAAGATTTATAAGATTGCAATGTTACTAGCATATAGGGGTAATTGACATGGAGTAAATGCAGTTGACAAGCTGCAAATTAGAAATCTGAGCATAAGGCTAAATTGCACCCTGGAAAGTATCCATGAGAAAATTGCCTATGTCCAAAGATTTAAGAAGGAAATTTGTAATATATATATTTTATCAAACTGTCCCTACTCTCCCTTTCAATAGTAATAATAATTTAGTTCTACCTTTTTCTCTTTGTTTTAGTGATCTTACCCGTCTTTTTGAATAACTTTAAAATTTCTGTTGCTTTTAAATATGAGACGACCATTAAGAATTTATTAGTACGTAATAATTGTAATAGTTTGGGAGGAGGGGGAGTTTATTCAGTTGAGTGTTCTGGTTGTCTAAATAAATATTACGGACAAACAGGTAAACAACTTTCTGTTCGCATAAATCAACATAAATATAATGTCCGAAGAGGGGAAGATAACAGTGCTTTCTTTGTCCATATGTCAGATAAGAACCATTTAATTAACTGGAACTCGGCCAAATTTATTTATCGTTCCAATGACCCTATAAAAAGGAACATCATTGAATGTGCTTTTATAAGCCAATGTGATAATTTTACCCTTTTCCCTGGATATTATAAAATAGATGCTATAATTAAAAGATTAATACTCAAAGAAATTAGTTTTGTCTTGCGTTCCTAGTGTTTTTTTTATATACATTTAATAGTTATGTGGCCCCTATTTTATTTATTTTTTTTTTTATTATTCATTTTTATTTTTTAATTGTCACTGCTCTGTTTTGTACTTTGTATTTTTCCACCTTTTGCTGATCGTGTCTTATAATCTCCCTCGTTAGACTATCTCCATTTTTTTTAATCTGTTACCCTTTCCTTCGACTTAGTTTGCCTTACTACCTGCTTCTTGTAATCCTTAATGTGTTTTTTTAACTTCCGCCTTCCCTCTTCCTCATTGGTGATTTCTTGTTTTTGAGGCGGTCTTTCATATTTTTCTTTCGTATATATACCTCTAATATAATACTATTTCTTGTAGTTATCCTTGATAAGGAACTTAATAAAGTTCGAAAGTACTTGGAAACACCTTTTCATTTTTTCCTGCGGGATATTGCATTCATTTGCCACCCTCACGTGATACTTTGTGAGTTTTTCATTTCATATATATATATATATATATATATATATATATATATATATATATATATATATATATATATAATATCAACTAATCTTAGAACATAAACACAAAAATTAGGAACACTCACCCTAGATGATTTGATTTGTCAACTGTATGTAAAAGTGCTAGGGTAAAAGTGTAAATACGGTTTAGCAAATAAAGATTAATATGTGAATTTAGGTTATGACAAGAACATGTAGGGTAGAGTTGCTGGGCTTATATGTTTGCCTTAATTTGTTTTTTTTATCATAGAGTGAGTGACGGACGTAGAATGACTAGATATTTCTACAAGATCTTCAGAGTTCACATAGTATTGAAGAATCGACAAGTCTATAGTCAACAGCAACAATGGATCACGGCATTACATCCCTGTATATTACAGCCTATCTTCAGATTTTTTCACTCATACAGACCTACGTACATTAGTTGTATGAAAATAATAATGTGCGGTAAAGAGCATCCCGTAGGACGGACAGGTGTATGGGGTAAACATGACGAGCAGGAGAAGTAGGGGGCAACAGGTGGAGCACAGGTGCTTTTCTAACCAAATAACCTTGTGGATCCAGGAATTAACCAATCTTGTGGTATTTTAATAACATCCTCTATAGATACACGACAGCTATAAGATAAAGGACCAATTTTCTCCTTTACCTCAGAACGTATCCACATAGAACCACTAGGCTTTCCTCCTCATCACTGGAGACGATGTTGACAGTCATAAGTTTCTAGTAGACTTTGACTGGTTAGCTTTCTAGCATTCGTGCCTATGGCCACTCTGTCAAATAGGTCATACGTTGAAGACAGTAAATCTAATCGAGGCATCAAATGTCGAGCAAACGTGAATGTAGCTAAGAGAAACTCCAGTAGTAGAGTATTGTGCTAATCGATAGTTGATTAATATTCTTTAATCAATATATTTTAAAAAATATGATGAATAGGTAAATGAAATTTTCATGGTAGATAAAAATATTTAGTTGATATATTTTATCAAGATTTCATATGATACAATCGTAAATTTAAGAAATTATACTAATTAAACAAACAAAATCAAATAATGACACGTGCAAAATAAGAGAACAATCTTTCACAGAATTGCTTACCAAGCAAATATACTAAAAACAGACCAAGATTTGAGAAGATTTAAACACTTACTATGAGGTGTTTAAGTCTTTGTTTTTTATTATTTTGACACAATGATGACTACAGACCCTCACTAGTTTATTGCTAAATTCTGATGATATTTTATTATATTCTTGCTCAATTTTAATCCAGAAATCCGTCACAGTTGAAAGTGGCTTCTCTAGAACTTTGTATCCAATAATCTTTTAGAGGTTCTCAATTGGCTCAAGATCCGACATTTGAGCAGGTAGGTCACTTCATTACTTCACAATCTTTGTTTTTGAAATATAATTTTACTCCCTTTGCAGGATGAAATGGCGCCTTGTCCTGCCTAAATACTGCTGGCTGCTTCAGAGATACTCGGGGTGAAGTTATAACATATTGGTATACGAGGATTATGTACACATTAGCATTTACCGTTCTAATTAATCCAAATAATGGAAAAACATCTTCAGAAACGGGCCACTATGCCCTTATTTGTCTTAATCTTTCGAGAAATTCCTGCTGCAGTCTTGAAGGGGTCCTTCATAGAAAGCTTAAATGTCACTCATCTCGGACAATGGTCATGTGGGGTCGTCTGATTTTTCGAAGTCTTCAAACGAATAATTCTTTGACAGAGGACAGGACTCACTTTCACGTTTGGTGGCATCTCTGGCTGCAGAGAGAATAAGAAAAAAATGTCGGTTGTACATTTATTACTTACTAAGTAAAATGTTGTCAGATGATTTCATGAAACTTCTAGAATATTCCCAAAAAATCGTTCTCTTGTTTTGTCCGTGTCAATATTTTATTTTCTTAGCTTATTATGTATAATTTCTTGAATATACAAAGGAATCATATGTAATCTTCAAAAAATATATTACATGCATGTCTTCATATACCCTAAAAAATTTATTTACATAGTCATCATATTTTTAAATTATGTTAATAGATCAAAAATCGTTCTCTTATTTTCCTCGGTCGTATTGACGAGCTTTGAATGGTTATATACTGCCCTCCTAATGTTTTGCCTACCATAACTGGTGACAATTTTTTTAAACTCAGCAGAAAAAAAACAAGGACCATTGTCAGAATCAACTGAAATTGACAAACCAAAGGACTGGCTAAGAAACCTAATAGGTTCTCTAGCAAGTAGACATAATCTAGGGTAAATATCAACCCAATTAAAGTGAACATCCACAGTGATCAGATAATGCGTCCTATGTACTGGCCCAGCATAATCGCGATGCAACTTTTCCCATAGTGAATGTAGGCCACTTAAAATGCTAGAGCTAAGCATTGGGGCCACGCCCAACACAGTTCATAGATGTTACTCTCCAAATTAGGCGACCAAAAGTAACTTCAAATAAATTCTTTCCATAACAACAATATTTGCCTGACAAGTGAGCTCTTTTCAAGTTAGTCTATATAGTAGTTGGCGTAGGTCGGCCCCAAAGGTGGTACCATAGACACTCCATCGACTTGCGTATATAGATTACCTTCCGGTCTACAGAACGGAGCCTCTGATGTGCATGAACGTAACATATTCCTTAAGATGTTTAAGTCGGGATTTGGAGGAGAGATTGTAGGGTGGTGGTCCACATTTTGTATAAAGATGTCGATGGTCTGAGCGATGAGCACAATCGTAAACAGGCTTTTCACATCGAGGGATGCTATTACTCCTGCCGGTCTTGTAGAGAGCTTATTTAACAATAGTGAAAATAAGCTACACACATATTGCCGATACGTAGACAACATCTACATCAATGTCCAAAACCAAGAGCATCTAAAGAACGTCAAAGACCAATTTGAGGATAACTCCGTGTTAGAATTTACTTATGAATTGAGCACGGGCAATAAACTCCCTTTTTTGGACGTTGAGGTACAAAACATCAAATGAAGCTATATCACAAAAGTATATAGAAAAAATACGGACATGGGAAGATGCCTTAACACGGATAGTGAATGTCCTGAAAGATACAAAAAAAAGTATAATTGGCTCATACATCCGCCGAGCATACAAATGTTGCTCTACGTGAAAACTTTCCATTAAAAGATCTCCCGCGTAAAACAAACCAGATGGAAAAAAGCACAGTAAGAAGAATAGAAGGTTGCCTAAGGAAATCGATCAAGGAGAAATATACCATGGTCTTTAACAAAATTTGCATTCAGGAAAGACTGCTACCCATCTACACTAATGAATATATATATATATATATATATATATATATATATATATATATATATATATATATATATATATATATATATATATATATATATATATATATATATATATATATATATATATATATATATATATATATATATATATATATATATATATATATATATATTTTTAATGCTATCAAATATAGTTAGACCGTAAACAACAATATTTAACAATGTGATCTGTAGGTAATAAGTGTCACGATATAATTGTTTTTAAAGTTAATTGAAATAAAATATAATATATACTTTGAGGTTATGATTCGAAAAGGTAGGGTAGAGTTGTTGTACTTATAGTTTTGCCTTAATTTGGTCGTTGTTTATATTCATAGTGTGTGTGGTTTGTGAAGACTAGGCGGCACCTAGTACAATAGTATCGACAAGTCTAAATATAGTCAACCGCAATACATAAAAAAGCCAAAATTAAAGGAACCAAAATATAATGAAATGTCCTTTAATTAAATAAGGAAACAGTGTAACAATGTTATGATAAACCTGCTATTAAAGCAATCCAATAATAATATTACTTCATTGAACTGGATTTGAAAGATAATCTCATAACATCATTTTTAATTAACGTGTTTTCCAGCCAATAGGCAGCAGAATGCTATCATGGTAATGATCACTAGTCTTTTTCATTTTATGATTATAATTATAATTATCTAATTATAATTATATTATAATTAGATTATCAATGATTAATACTTTTAATAATAATAAAGATAATACCAGTATAACTAATAATAATAATATCAAATATTGTATTAGCTCCCAACTTAAAGACTGAATAACACGAGCAAATTTACTACCAGAAGGAAAATATCACGTGATTATGATTCATTAAAAATAATAGATATTATCTCATTAGTAATATTAGCTCTATTTTTTAAAAATAAGATGGAGACAGAATTAAATGACGGCGCGGTAAATTTTGTTTTAGAATAATTGTAAATACCTGATTATTGGTAGATGCAAAGGCGAATAAGGACTTAGTTTTCCTGAATGATTTTCTAAAGATTTTCTAAAGATGTTTTTTAATGGTTTATTCTAAATTTTAATTGTGGCCTAGTCATCAAAGAAGCTAGATCTGAATTAGTTTTCGAAATAATTTATTTCACCCCAACGTAAAGGCAAGTTTTGTTTTTTTTGTAATTGTTATAGGCAGTGCAGGAAGTATCCGACATTTGTACTTTCTAAAAATAGTGTTTTCTTAATATATTTCAGAAAATTTTGGAAATCTAAAGACTGTAATTATGTGAAGTAGGGAGATATCGTTTATACTATAAAAAGTATTAGAAAAAGATTCGACCGTTCTCTTTAATTCCCTTGGAGTGTAAGAGTTGAAGTTAGTAGTAACGTGCTTTAAGCAGTAAATAGAAGTTTCTTTGACTGTGTTGATCAAATCATTTATTAGTGAAAAGCTTCGGTTGCCAGAAAGAAGATTACGAAGTGGCCATGTATTTAATTATGTAGGTTGCAGCTATTCTAGTGAATGTAAGAATTTTTATATAGATATTATTTTTTAAGAAAGTAACAGTTAATGTTGAATAAGCACATAAGAAAATTGCCTGTACCTTAAAATTGCCTTAAAGACAGGAGTAGTCTGTGCCAATGATATTTAACACCAAGAGTATTAAGTGAAACCTAATTCCTTAGTTGGTAACCTTGCCAAAACGTCTGTACAAAACTCTGAAGGAGCAATTGAGTCCAAGATTATAAATGAATATAAGAATAACCTTTGAATTATGGGGACTCTCATAAAAAAATGTTACCTAGCATTGAACATAAGAGGTGGTAAAGATACTAAATAAAATATTACAGAAGCCTATGATATCTCTCACGATAAGGAGAGAGGGGATGAAGTGACAAGAAACTTACATAAAATTAGTCCTAGTAAATGCATCTTACACTAATAAATATAACCAACCCATAACACATTACTGAACCTCTAGTAAGAAATCAAGTAATTATTCTTCTATTACTTGCTCGCAATTCAACTAAAATTCACAGCAAAGTTTGAGGCTAACAAACGCCAAAAAAGAAGATTGTTCAAATTATTATAGAGAAAGGATTTTCGAAGGAAGTTCCACCAGGAATTATCTTTATAAAATAAAGCAAGAATAAATAAAAGGGCCTCGAATAAAGACCAAACAAACCCAAGCCTCTTCAATAAAGAAAGAACAAGCACAAACTTCGGTCCTCAAATAAAGCATGGTCACACAATAGTATCTTCAATTAAAACAATGACAAATAAAAGTGGACAATAGATGTAGTCGGCGGAAAACACTAAAGGAAAAGCCTAGGTGAACAATTAATGCTTTACACATCCCTTTTAAAAGTTTCTTAATACCCAATTTTACAACAAGCATAAACTATATACAACTATCTTGGTTCTTACACGATCAAAGAAGGTAGACGATCGAGATATACACATTCTAATCACTACCCCCCCCCCCCCAAGGAACACGTCCCGGATTACAGTTTCCACCTCTACACCATATTCTTAGATCCCTACCGGTGCACTCGCTAATTAAGAGTCCCATACACCTATGAGTTTCTACAATACGAACGAAACCTCGCAAAGTATCTCTGCACTCAAGGAAAAATAACATAGCTATAAAGAGCTTGATTTACATGCAAAAGAGAAATAAAGAATCAGAAATTATTCATGGATTTGCAGACAAATTGAAACCCATAATCCCAAAAGAAGGCAACATTACCACAAAGCTTTCTTGAAAAATGGATCAAGAATATATGTAAGTAAATAAGTGTCGATGAAGGAAATGTACTCGTATTACGATTTGCCATTCCCCGTCGGGCGAATTTAAGCGAATCATATCAAAGGTGGGCCATTTTTTCCACTAGACAGCTTCGCAATAAACTTCCTCAGATAAAACTTCAAAGAGCATGACACGGAAAAATCTTCAAGTTAAAAAAAAATCTTTGCGGATATAATAATCTCACATATGGGAGCAATCATGTTTTTCCTAAAGTTCTTCACAGGACAAACTAGTTAAAGTTTTCTGAAACCCTTCGGTAAAGAAACTAGAATTACTTTAATATTACACACTGGAATATTTAAAACTGCAAAACCAAAGGCTTGGGAGACACATGGTAAATATCAAAATCTACCATTTGTAGATGAAGGATTGCCAATGAAGGAATACCTTATTGTCTCTCATAACACCTCGTTATCAAGTTGGTCGAAGGAAGAAAGAAAAGGTTTTAGTGTGATGCTAAATAATAAATGAGGAGGGCAACCATAACCGTTTTCTTCGTAAATTCTCTATTTCTAATCTATTTGCTAATTGTAAATAAAAATCCTACATAAAAGAGCAATAATAATGATAATACTAATAACGATAATAATAATATAATAATGATAATAATAATATAATATAATAAAAAGCCTTTGCTTCGGTCGCTACCAGCCTTTCGGCCTCTTTTATCTTTCAAATCGATTGTGATCATCTCTAAACTCTCAGCTACATGTTCCTCTATTCTCTCATCTCCCTCTACCTCCATGCCTATCACATTACCTACTCCTCCCCCTACCCCATTCCCTTACTTATCCCTATTCCTTCCCTCCTTCCTCCTCCCTATCTTCACTAACCAATTTACCCCTCCCCTCTTACCCTCTCTCCTATCTCTCCCTTTGTTAAAAGGGGGGCAGGGCGAGGGGGAGCTCATTCACAAACAAATCTAAAATAAAATTAAAAATTATTAAAAAAATCAAGTTCTAAGAATATACACTTAGCCCACTCTCTCTCCTCCCTCCCTCATTTAACACTTTCTTCCCCTTCCACTCCTCCCTGCTCTCTCCAATCTTCTACCCATAAGAGCGAAAAGGGTGAGGGGTAGAGAAGATAGTTGGATAAGAGGGAAAGTGATATATAAGGTGAAGTTGGGAGAGAGTGGTAGAAGGGGAGAGAACGGGAGGGGGAGATAGGAGAGAGTGGGTAAACATGGGGCCGGGAGAAAGAGGTGAGAGGAAGGAGAGTGTGGGAGAGAGGAATAAAGGGGGATAAAAAGTGCATCGGAGAGAGAGGGGAGTGGAAGAAGGAGGATAAAGTGGATATAGAGGAGAGATATGGGGAGAGGAGAGAGAGTGGGAGAGAGGGAGGAGGAGGATGAGAGGTATAGAGTGAAGAGAGGGAAGGGTTATGGAGAGAGGGGGAGGGTAATGGGGGAGGGAGTTAAGTTGGTGGAGGAAAATTCGGAAGGGAGAGGGGAGAAGTGGAAGAAGTTTGGGAGGTGGAGGGGGAGGGGTGGAGTGAGAGGGGAAGTGAGAGTTCATATATAAACTAATTAAAAAAAATATTTAAAAATCACGTTCTAAAAATATTGAGTTATGGATGATAATGATGATAATAATAATAATTTAATAAAATATAATAACAATAGTAATAACAATAATATTAATAATGATACAAAAAATTGACTTAAAACTTCGAATATCGTAATGGAACCCAGATAACTTTGAAATTGGAATCGTAATCACACAATAAATCAAGGTGACGCCATTATTATCGTTGTTTATACCACTGTTATCTAATTTATACATTTTTGCCAATGAAACCTCCATACGGCTTAGTTTCCTTTAATAGAGGTGTCCTCTTGATGGAGTTCCTTGTCTCGCAGCGTTAATTTTCGGCAGAAGCTCCTCCAAGCATTTAGCTTCTGCTTTAATAGCACCACGAAAATTTAACAAATTCTACATGTCATCAGATGCTCCGTGATTTATATTACCACGAACTTTGGTTTTAACTTACGGAGCAAAATCTCCGAAATAATGAAACTCGCATACTCAAGCCTTACGTCCAATACTTATAAGGCATAAGTGTGAAATTTTTAGTGAGCTTTGAAGGATCGGACAACTTTAGCAGTGAGCCTAAATTTATATTACAATTGAATGAATAACTGCTTATCGTGACATATTAGATCCCATATGTATGTTGGATGAATTAGGCTACTTTTTATATAAACCCATCTAGTGAAGCCTTACTCTCACTCAGAAGTATCGAAGTAGATAATCATATTCTTACCCAAAGAAAATATATTCAAGATTGTCCACGAAATAACGGCATAAATCCAAATAGGCAGCCAGTATAGTGGGACCCCAAAAAGGTAGATTTAACAAGGTCTGCTGAACAAGTACGCCTGCTCTCACTTATTCTGATTTATGACCTTCCGAACTTCAAATTTTAGTAATTCCCGGAGGTAACCTTGGGAGGACCTTAGCAATTATATCGTTCGAAAGAGAATGTAAAACAACCAAAGGGTTTCAAATTTCTTTAGAATCGGCTTAATAGTTAAGATGTTATTGCCAAATAATTCCCGGGCTTACCTTGGGAAGACATTAGCAATTATTATATCATTCAAAAGAAAATGTAAAATAACATAAGGATTTCAAATTTTGTTCGAATCGTCGGAGTAGTTATAATGTTATTTCTCAAACTAAATGATTCCCTGGCGCACTTACCAGGACATGGGCAATATCATTCAAAAGAGAATGTAAAACAACATAAGTTTGCCTAATTTCGTTATAATTGGCCGAATGGTTACAATGTTATTACCAGAACAAAAATGCAAAACTGGGACCGCTCAACCAACCGACATAGTGAGATATATATTCGTACGCGACTAATAAAAATTATCCATATTTTAATTCTACTTATCTGCTTCTTCCCAAAAGGTGGAATTATTGTCAAAGAACCGCTGGAAGCAAAGCTCGCTATCTTTATCTTTAGAATTGGGCTTGTATTTTACGAAGGCTATTCCAAATATCTTTTAATAGATCTTCCCTCTCATTACATTCTTCCAAGTCAAACAAAAGGGCTTTATCATAACCTAAAAGAACTTGCTGAATTTCTTCATTTACCTCGTCTTATCAAATTTTTACTTCTTTAAAAAAGTAAATGAAAGCCAATGAAATTGACATTAGAATTTTATGTTCTAAAATGGGAACATTTGCTACTTCTAGTACTTAAATATGTCTTATTTGTCGGTCCACACAGATCCAACTTATACGTGTCGAAACCTTTTTAGTTTCGTGTTATTAACTCAGGCATCTTGGCATCAGTCACTCTTACGCCCAAAAGCAATGGAGTTTTAAATTTCACAGAAATTCGACAACTCATTCAGGTAGTGGCCAGGTTAGGGTTGAAAGCGAGTGCACGATCCGGTTCTAAGCCCCATGTAAAAGTGTTTTAGAAGCTAAGAGGGTTTGTGCCTCTTATCGTAATGGAGCAAGGAAGGTTACCATTTGTGGAGCTAGTCAAACAAAAAATAGGAACTACGCACATAGATTTCTTTGACAAACCCAAAACAGGGTTAGTGGTTTGTGAACTAAAGATATTTTATAATTCAATGCACAAGAAAGCTATACGCATTGGACTTATAATACTTCTTGAGGCCCTATAATCTAGAAAAGCTGATTTAATGACATACATGAAATTTAAGTGTTAATTTGAAAGAACCACAAATGAAAATGGATATAAAAGTGTAGTCCTTCTGTCAATGCAATTTAGCACAAATATTATGCAGTAGTAGATGAGATAATGAATTCACAAATGATCAAGCCTTCTCAAATAAAATAAGGACAAACATAAGGGAAGTCACAGCAAAGCTCTCCTTGAATGGATGAGAAATATGCTATTTAAAGGTAGGTGATATTTACACTATTAAAATACTCATTAAGTCGGTTTTTTTAACATATTCACTGATATGCTTTCATATGCAAGGTGAAGTAGGCTATTCCAAGTTTGTGTAATCTTAAAAGTAAAGTAATTTTAAGCTATTCTAGAGTTCAAGCACCTATTTACTAGTTCGGAACCGTTTTGGCGTCTGTTGGCCCTATGCAAAGTTCATCTAAAACTGTATTCTCTATTTAATATTAGTAAATACTTAAGATTTTGGAACTTCAGTAAACTGCACATATGATTTTCTACTTGCAAGGTTAAATGAGGTGAGTGTCTTATCTTAAGGTTTGTTTCCATTCCCTAGAACTAGTTTAGTAGCCCTACCTTCTATCTGTGCTATATCTTTGGTAATGTTTGGGGACTAAAAATGTAGCGCATATTCGAAGTATGGGCGCAAGAGAACTTAGTCTAGAGGTAGAACTACCCCCTCCATCTTGAAAGTGAATTTCCGGGAAATATATCGTAGCATTCTGTCTGTTTTTTAACGAGCTACTGCCCTTTGCTTCAACACACTCAGATCATCTGAGATTAAAATCCCAAACTCTCTTACTAAATTATCGGAGTCAAGGATTTGGCCATTAATATGATATTCTACTTTTAAGTTAAGAAGTTCTTAGTCTATGACTTTGCGTTTACGTGTGTTAAAGCTTATCTGCAATTTATCCCCAAACTTGACATTTTTATACAGCTCTTTCTGCATTTCTTCTACAACAGAGCTACAAGGGGTTCTGATTGTTAGATTTGTGGCATCTGCAAATGTAGAGATCCAATCAATCATTTCTTCACTTAGGGCACTATTAGAGAGAAATAAGAAGGATGTAATTTGAGTTGATTTAATGTTCTCCTTAATTCCACGGGCTGTAGGAGACGTATGCTCGCGGCAGCAACTAAGGCAATGGATCAAAGGGTATGTGTCAATGTGTCCGTTGTCTTTTCTTGTAGTGATCCCCAATGACCCAGCGCGATACTTGTGGAGTTAGTTAGTAGATACTCGATTGAACCAATGTCTTTAGGCGGGTTTCACTTTGAAACTTGAAGGTAGAGGTGAAGTTGAGTACTAGATCAGCTGGAGAGTGATATTTGAGTGTCTGTCCAGACTGCTATGGGGAAAATATTGGTGGGATATTTTGAGAGGTGCAGCTTGTGTGAATTAGTGAGGTAATTTTAAGGACAGTAGAGCACGAGAGGAATGTGACCCGGAGAGTCTTTTGCGTTAACCTTTTCTTTGCTTAGGAAGTGTAACTGTTCTTTCCGTTGCTGCCTCTAAAATGCTTTATTGGCTTCCATCTTTTTGAATAATGCACTCCTTTGAAGTTCTGTCATTTAATTTCCCTTTTAAATGGGTTGCTTTGAAAGTTCCGCATACTGCTGCCTTCTTGGTGAATTTCCAACGAAGCTAATATAAGTAAGCTCTATGCCTGTAAGCGAATTGGAATTTGCCCAACCACGTGGTAAATTATCTCCTAGACTGATTAAAGCCCGGCGCTCAAAAGGACACACGTATTCAAATGTTTGTTTTGAGGGGATGATCAATGTGGTTTTCCACACAATGAGATTAAGCGAAATTCTGCACATTATTAGCGAATATTGCGCTAGCCATTTTTAAGCTTACTATTACAAAAGCAACGGAATGATTAAAATGGGTATTATGCATTTAAATTTAACTTGAGTATTGATGATAATAAAATACAATGTAACACTGGACCGGGTAATGTTAAGTTAAGATATAAGCATTACTTCCACTCTATTTTGAATTTTTCAACGAAAAAATAATTACCATTGCGGTTAATAGTAAAATATGCAAATTATAGTAACAGGTTAGTTATGATCTGTATGGCTCTTATTCAACATTGTTTTGACTATGGTTTGACAAAATAACTTTCATTGTGATTATAGTGCAATGTAACTTAAATGTCGTTACCTAAATCACACACAGAAGAAACCATATGAAGGTAATTAGTAGGCCCTTTGTTGGCAAAATGATTTCAAACATGATCTGAAACTTCACTAGATATAATTGGCTATTATCGTATCGCTAAAAAGGACATTTGCCCAATTCCTATAGACCAAAATGAATTTAACGTTAATGTTGCTTTTTCTGATTTTTCTTTCGTTCTAGATGATTTTCTCATTTAGTATTTTTACTGAAAATATAATATATAATTACAAATAAGCTTGATAGAACAATGTAACATTTAAAACGTAATATTCTCTTTTTTCCTAATATTTTTAATAAACTGTTTTTAGTTGAGATACATGTAAGAATATACGAAGCAAAATCATGTAGATAAATAATTTATCTTAGGTGTCGCAGAATACCTTTTGTCGTGATATACTTCTTTTTTGAACTATACTTTTGTCCAACAGTGCTTGTTTTGTTGTTTTTAAGTATATTGAAAAAAGCACAGGAACTATCACAAAATAAACATATATTTTTAATTTAACAATTAACTATGACAAACAAACAGTAAACACATTTATATCCTCCTACTAAGCCAACCGAGGCTAAACCGTTTGGCACTTGGGCCTATTACAATATCTCTTTAAGACAAAAATAAACAAATAGGCTACACGTAAACACACCAATTGTTGATTAGTTATTTTATTGCGCCCCTTTTAGATTAGCGTTAAACATTAAATTAAATTATTCTCTTTTACTAGTAAATATGACAGGGGTTCACGCACAATCGTTTCTGCTTCCGTTAAATCGTGCAACTTAATAAACTCATACTATCGCAATATGAATATAAATGTTCTTTCTAACTTACATAACAGAAGGGATCAGGGGTTGCCGGATGTTGCGGAAGGGCTTTTCTTGCGTTTTGGAGATTTGGAGTGGCCGATGGTAGCATTTCGACGAGATGGGATGGAGGAAGAGAGGGTGGGCGATGTCAACTTCTTTTTCAAACTTTGACTCCGGTTACGTTAAGAAGACGGAAAGAGTTACTGTGCTCCTCGCTAAAAGAGTCCTCTTCTAGATAATCTTGAAGCCTCTTGGTGTCTTATTCTTTAACGCCGGGTGCCCAACTAGTTTTTTTTTGCATACGAGGGGATTTCTACGGCTGAAGGATCGATCTTCACGAACTGATCCTATGTCGTTGTCACCGAATAATAATCCTTTCTCTTTTCTTCAGAGGCTTATTTGTAGGCGGACGACCGCCCCATCTAAGGAAGAAGGGAGAGGCCGCAGAGTGGAGCACGAGTAGTGAGGTCGCATCTGGGAGAGCGAGGAGTGAAGAGGTTGGCAATGAGGGGCCCAAGTCGGTTTGTTAATTCGAGAGACCATCAACCGCCACCCTCCTTGGCGTGCCTTTTAACTGGCACCGCTTTTTGGTGATATAACCACGGGCCTCCAGATCTCGTAGGTAATTGGATCTTTCGAGCGTCGTTTAAGGAGGCTTTGGTGGTTTCCTTAACACAGATGGTCGCTCCAATTACCTATGCAGCGGGGAGATCAAACAGGGTAGGTAGTTAATTTTATTCGCCGGCTACCGTTCCCAAGAGTCTCCTCATGGGGCTCGCTTCTCCGGCTTTCTCCACAAGGGGGGAGGGGAGCTTTAAGGTATATGTCCGCTTGGCCCTCCATGAGAACATAAGAACATAAGAAAAGAAGGAGACATACTTTATATTCATTTTTGGAAATTCAATTTTATAGACAATTAAAACATCTTTTGCCAGTAAAATTATCTGCTGAAATGGTCATTAAAATGAATTTTCCTATGAAGGGAACAATTATATTGTAAGGAATATAGGTCTTTGCTACAAACTTTAAATAATTTGAAGTGTTATCATCGCTCTGTAAATAAATAGGAATAATTTTCATTCAACTAATGAAGAAAAGGTTTCAAACAAAACTTAGCGCCCTTATCGGTAGACATCTTTCTCGATTCAAAAGAATACTAGCTAAAACTCTTTATATTTCTAGGAAGAGCCATATTTCTCATGCTACTGGATGTCTTTCCGTCTGGCAGGAAACACGATATAAGGCTCTCATGGAAGATTTTACCATAAGGAATAAGAGCAAAACACCGTTCTTAATAATAAGCAAACTAAGGGTTTTGTTTTTGGTCGAGACATACAAAAATGGAAGTTTAATAATGAAAAGAGTAGAATGAATGAATTAATGAGTCATAAATAAGCCCAGGAAACGTATCCGATCACTCTCGAAATTTGTATTTTTAACATCAAAACGATTTTTAATAATGACTAACCTTTTATTAGTATTTTTTCATCTCTCCTTTTGATTTCATGACTTGTTGTAGACGCTTCGGCATGGATTTGATCAGGTTAAAACAAACTTGCACTGATATTTCGTTGCACTATACCTTTATGATGGCCTCTTTTAATTTTTCGACGGAGCCATTGTCTTGGCTTTCAACCTTATTTTTTATTATTAGCCCTAAATTTTCTAGGGGATTGAGATCTGGACTAATACCAGGCCAATCCAAAGTATTAAAAATATTTTCATTAAGCCATTTTGTCACAATTTCAGGTTTCTGACTAGGTACCCCATCATGCATTAATGTTTTTTTCTCACGGATTGTTATTAGCACTGGAAGTTTCGCCTGCAACATTGTTTAATACCGTGCGCCATTCATATTTGTTTTCTTAGGGAGGAAGGATATGCTTCCTCTCTCTTGTAAACTGAAACAACCCCAAATCATCACACTTTGAGGGTGTTTCTTTGTCTTTTGGGTGTATTTAGGGGTCCATTCTATTTGAGCCAAAGGGCTGACAAACCTTTAGAGGAGAGCTTCTGAATGTTAAAAATATTGACTTTTTGCCAAATAAAACTTTTTTCCGTTCCTCAACAGTCCAATGAATGTACTTTTTACAAAATGCGACATGTTTGTTACGCATTCTTTCATTAAAGAATCGTTTCTTTGCAGCATAGCGAGATTGTAACAATTCTTTTTTAAGGTACTGGCGTAGATAGGCTAACACTGTTTTTATCACGTGAAACATATAATTTAATACTAATTTGGAATATGTTTAATTCATAAGCTATCTGTCTCTGAGATATCCCACATTTATGAAGAGTAACAATAGCACCTCGACAATCTTGAGTTTTTCTTAGTAAACATTAGAAATAAATTTTATTTAAACCACTTTCTGTAAAATATCACAAAATAATAAAAAAAATGGCAAAAAACATAAAATCGAATAAATTGCATGCATGCCCACATGTAACTAATGCTACCACAGTACTAAGTTAAGATGGCATTGGAAAGCTGTCATATCAGAGCGTTATATGAAAGCTACCAGATTTCGCTAGAATGAATAGAAAGTGAATTATACGTCTGTAAATATCATTGAAAATAATACAAATTTTGAGGGATATGGGCTACTTTTCGTAGTAACCGTATGTATATATATAAATATATATAAGAATAAAGTAATATTGTTTTCATTGAAACGAAACCAAACTTTGTATGTGAGATGTCAGAAGCATCTAAACAGGGACTAATTCTGAAATCAAAATCTAAAGTCTAGTGGTGAGTCTTGTATATATTTTCAGAAAACAAGTGTAATCCTCCAGAGAATGACTTAGTTTTTTGAACGACAACTATATGGTCCACAAATTTCAAGGTGGAGTAAACTCAATGAGGAACCTCACAAATGAGTACTGGAAGAGAATAACCATTGACGTAATTGTTCCTCACGTTATTTGGAGACCACGGGAGATTGTATTTTTCCTTTCATCCCACCATGGTAAACGTCGGTTCTTGTTCGAGAATAGGCAAGAAGTTTGGACCCCTGGGTGTATTGGGGTAATATACCCCAATCCTGCAATTTGCCTAGAGCCTTCCCCCAGGCGAAAAGAAGAGAACTAGCCACTTTGTTTTTCGCGCCTCGCCAGGAAAAGTTGACTTTTGCGGCCGCATTAAAGATTAAGATGTCTGGAACTTTCTCGCACCCTTCTCAAATTTCCCCCTTTCCCCTTCAGGCTCTGTCATACAAATACCCGGTTTTGACTTGAGATCTCTGAGTCCCGTATGCACCGCAAGGTCGTCCTCATCGTCTCGTGTCGAAAGTCCCGTGAACGTTCAACCGAGAGCAAGACCCTTCTTCGCTGTGATTCTACCCCTTCTTTTAAGAAAATCTCCATCGATTACCTTTGAGGTTAAGAAGTTTCCTCTTCTAGTGGATTACGAGTAATTCCTAATTCTCCATCGAGCGTCATCATTGAAGATTGGCTATCGTCATCTTTATTCCTCTGAAGGTTGGACCGGATCATGCTACACTTGCTTCATCCCGAGCAGGACCTTTCTCGAAGTCCCCGACCCGTAAGATTGAAACTCCGCTCAATTATTAATATTGCCAAGTTCCCCCTTTTGATCTGAGCATAGTAATGCTATTTACTTAATGTCGTGTTATGACATTATATTATATCAATACTATATTATATCTATGGGAAAGGGAACAATAACTTAAAGGTCGTGTTATGTCGTGTTATGACATTATATTATATCAATACTATATTATATCTATGGGAAAGGGAACAATAACTTAAAGGTGAACCGAAAAGGGACGGAACACCACTAGTTTAGAGGTCAGGTAAATTATGGGCAATGGCAAAGCTCAAGGTTATTTAAAGAGGTTGGATGTCAAAAATATAATTTTATTTACATAAAAATGATGAGAAAATTGAAGGGAACAATTGCATCAGATGGACGAGGGGGGTGATTGTAGTTATGAATCAGACTATGAAGTTAAAATTAGTGCGTTACGGGAGGAGACTATTCAAATGGGGGGAAATAACAAAATTGGGTTACTGAAGGGGGAGAGGGGTTGGCTTACGGAAGATTCCGGGTGAGACGACGGGGTTAGGCTTCACGGATGTCTTCTGCACGTGAGACGAGGGTGCTCAAAACGTCGGAGCAGGAACTTGAAGTGATGACGGTTCTCAAAAAAAAGGAGGGAGGGGGGGGGGGGTAACGTCCAGTCCAGGAGGGAGTATTTTGGCCACCCAAAAAGGAGTGGCGAACGAGGAAGTCTTCGACAGGAGTTGATGAGAGAAGTCGCAAAAATCACTCGGTAGCGATCGTTAAATGGAATTACCTCACTGGCTGGGGCTAATTCCAATACACAAATAGTTCAGCTGTCACTTTGCTTTGTTGTTAGCACCTGCCTGGGAACTAGGGGGAATCTTCTTGGGTCCGGGCGAGAGTTCTCAACTCTGTGTTGGTTTCATTGGAAACGAGCAATATATATATCTGAGGCTCTTCCCGCAGGGGGTAGGGTAGTGGGAAACACCTCTACTCTCGAATGGCCTCGAATCTTCTTGCCGAGGCTATTCTAGCCCGTGTAAATGTGAATCATGGTGGACGTGGTTCGAGGCTACTGCTTCTGGAAGAGGCGGGAGGTAGGCTTACCAATTTAAGCCTAACAGAGCCTTCTACAGCGCCTGGAAGTTCCGTGCTGAACAAGAGATTCTACGTGGAATTCCCTCATAATTAATTTTATCCTAGAATTCATCATTATGGTAAGTAATAATCCTAAGTAACTATTTCATTTAAATAATTCCCTTTGATTATTTATTATTTTTATATTTGTAAATAAAATTATATTTTTGTTGTTGTCATCCTTACCTAACCTTGAACGATATTCTCAGCCTATTTAAGTAAATCTCGCCAACCATTTATGCACTCTCCCTGATTGTTAAGGATTTGAAGCCCAACGCCTGAAGTTTGACCTCCTAGTCGATCTTTAATCCCTGCGAACAGTCCTTAAACGGTTCACGTTGCAGTAGGTGATTAAGTCATCCACCACCTAATATAGGAGTGCTGTATGGTATAGAGTGTTATACCACAACAAGTACCTTATTGCCCCTATGAAATCTTGAATTTAGGCACACATACTGAACACAAATAATATGCCATGTTGTAACAATAAACTAACGTTGAACAAACAAAATACTTGTAAATAATGTTAAACCCCAATTGAATGTGTATTAAGAAAAAAAAAGAGAATATTTTAAGGATGCAAGTGAAATCGTTGGAATTCCCAAACGGTTGTACAAACATACACACATGAGAAAACAGATGTGACCTGAAAGGAATCAATCTTGCTTTAAATGTCTTCCTGTTAAAGCTAAAATCGGTTAAATGATAAAACACACGTGTCCACACTGAACACGCACACATCCATTCACTCCACACAACAGTCGTAACAAAGAACAAACGAACCTACTAAGATCCGATAGGTTCCACCACTCATTCAGATTTTGAGGAGAGAATTCAATCCCCCCCCCCCACCTTTAATGAGAGTAGTATAAGTAAACGAACAAAAATAGCCCTGTCTTGATTCTTGTTTCTCGTTTCTCTTTTCTGACTTGTACATTAGTAGCATTATTATTATTCGCATCACGAGTCCTTTTCTCATCCTTGATCCACCCATCTATAGTCCCAACAATTTAAAGTGGAAGGAGACTTACACGAAACACCGAAACTTAACACTGATAGCCAAATACTTGGCAATTTTGGCTTCCCCAAACTGAGGTAGTCCTAAGCCAAGATTAAAGCCTACCAAAACGTTAATTTTCTTGTGAGGTCTTCCTTCTACCAAGTGATAGCCAAATTACCTTTCAAACCCACCCTACCAGTGGATTATGCTTTATGAACATTTGGAGTCATGCCAAACTCGACGGTAAGACCTTAACCACCTTCGTCCGACAGCCTCACTCTGGTAACCCATCGTCCCATTAAAGCTGGTGACCATCTTCTGTAAACAAGTAACCAATCTGCGTATCACCATAAACCGGAAAGCTATAACTCCCCCAGATCAACAGATGACGAGCCACTAGAACTGCTCCTAGAATATTTTAGTCTTAAGAACTATTAGCTGAAAATGGAACATAAAGAGGGAAATTTAATAAGAAAGTTATATTTTTCGGGTTGTTCTCTAACTAATAAAACGTCTGGTTTAAAGAAATAGAATATTTGTGCACTGAGAAATTCTCAAATACTTAGCGATAATATGGTTTAATTAAAGGAATGTTGACAAAAATAACGACCATGGAACGTAGTACGCATAAAGTTGTAAACGATACAGGATCACAACCAATTTGTGAATCTTTGGGGTGAAAAATAGAAAATAAAGGGTGCCCTAGATTGTATCCAAATTTATTGAATTGGGGAAAGTAAACTATGAGGGTATCACTTGAGTTTTTATTTGATTTAGTGCGAATATGTTCGAAGTAAGATAGCTTAAAATAGAATTTTTGCTTTGAAACTTTTGGAAATAGGAACATTTATTAGAAAACATTTGAAGTAAAGACTTAAATAATGTTTCCTCAAATAACTATTCACAAGAGTAGTTAAAATTAAAGAAATTTCAATAAAAGTCGAAAGACACACCCGAGGTAGCAATTTAATACAAATATTTAAAGGTCTGAAATTCATTACTCCTCCCTTACTTGAATAGTTAGTCAAATAACTATTCACCAAAAGGTTACATCAAAGTCACCATAATAAAATCGAACTTCATAGCGAAACCCAAAGATACAAAAAATAACACTTTACATGAATGGCACAAAAACATCTAACAAACAGCAATAAGATACCCTGACTAGATTAAACTTTCCAACATGTCAGAGTGTTCCTAATATCTTTGAGAGGCGACGTAATAAAAACTCATTTATTGAGACAGAAATTTGATAAATCAGATTTTGCTCTCCCTGCTCTTCTTCGCACCTGGGAATGTAATGGATCTGAGATGAATTAGCTTGCTTTTGAATTCAAATAAAAAAGGGATTGAATGTTTTTGCATTTATGCAAATCGCAATTATAGGAAGAAACGTAGAATAGTAACAAAAAAAACAACAAGAGTATCAAGAATTCAAATTCCAAAAAACATCGAAATGAAGAAAGAACAGAAGAATACGTAGGACATGTCCAAGGGATATCTAGGGAGGTTTGGATGAGAGTTGAAGGGGCGTATACGTCCTTTTCATGATTCTTACTCGCATGTTACCTCTTTAAAATATCGTAATAGTTTTGAGGCAGTTTAGTGGGCGATTTTGTCAGACTTTATGAGTAAGGGAGATATAATTTTTTCTCGGTCCTTTTTAATGAGGGTGAGTTTTATTATTGCGTATATGATATAAAAATAAGCAAAGCCAACAAGGATATCCCCGCAATGAGGGAATTGGAAAGAGATTCGACATAAATAAACAGATAAAATACAGAAGTTGAAATAAGTGCGGAGTATCAAAGATAGGGCAATCAAAATGAATACTACTTTGGCCTCCAACTCACTAGGGTGAAAATTTCGTAACTAATAAGAGATACCTAAGAGGTCTAGATATTATATATGTATATATGTGAGATATTTCCATTTTTTATTAGCTTTAATGGAAAAGGACGATAAACACATGTTTTTTGTTGTTTCCAAGGTCAATTTGAAAAAAATATATATAAAAGAGTGAAATCGCTAAAGTTAATCGAGGGAGAAAAGAACTAATTATAATATACATCTTCACATTTTACAAGGAAATGAAAATTAGCTGGAATTTCGATGGAGAATTCATTCGCGAAGTAAAGTCCTGAAAATTCAAAGCATAGAGCTTATGTGATATAATAGAAGAGAAATATTGAGTGACCTTCTACAGAGCCGTTGTCATTTGATGGAGTAGAAACATTCTGTTGTAGGATTTGATCAAATCAATTCACCTAATCCTTAAGAGAATTTCTTATGAGACAAAAGAAAATAAATTTGGATATTGGCACTACATAAGCTACACACATATGGCCAATTCTCAGAAGTGACCTACATGGCACACATGAAATTACACAAGCATAAATTCCGATTCATAAGCCTGAGCACATTATGCATCCAAACACAGCGGAATCCAGCTGGTAAATATAAATGATATATTTACAAAACAAACAATTCAAAGGTACATTTTTACGCTAACCATAACATCTTTGTATAAATAAAACTAATCATCTGCCTTGTTGGTTCCCAATATTTGTTTTTGTTCTAATACTGAATATATGAAAATCTATGAATACAAACTGCAAGATAAATGAAAAAAGGAATAATTCTATGTATGCTCATGCATTTTAAACAGGAGTTTTGTAAAGAATCCATAAGTCCTAATTTATGAGGAATAGAAGAAATTCCTTAATATGCCCTCGGATTTGTCGCTGGGTGGCGCCATCTAGTGGCAGAAGCCTCATTTAGCCTCTTATTCTTTCAAAGACTCTTGTAACTGATTTGAACCATGGGATGCTCTTAGGGATTTTCCTCTTGTTTTTTAATATTAAATATTTGAGATTATCTGCAGGAGCTATTGCAACCACATGTATGTCACAAATGTGGACATATAACCCATATGTGGGTGACATTAAATTCTTATAAATAATTTATAACTAATGATAAACAAGGGCATGTTATTAGTATAAAATGTATTATTATCAGTGTTTGAAATAACTGACACTTGTCCCAGTCTTTTCTAAAAAAACGATTTTTTAGAGATGCCAATTTTAAACCTAATGAAGCTGATTAGACTTTTGCTGACAATTTAAAAGTCAGGTTTGTTTGTATGAGGATGGAGAAAGAAGATGGAGAATCTTCACCTAAGTAGTACGATTTTTGTTAGAGCATTAAGCAATTTCAAATTACCGTATAAGGAGGGTATATCGAAATATACCAACTGTTAAGGCTGACTAGTTGAAGTTAATCGATTATGGAGAAGTTATATAGCAAACAAGACAATGAGTAGAATCTGGTTCGAACTCTTCTTGATTTTTTTTCCATTTGCAAACAATACAGCAATTGAGAGAGGCAACCATTTGCGGGAAATCGATCCTCTGATAGATCATTTGGTAAGGAAATTTTCAGGCAGCTTTCTCATTTGTCACTAATGTTGTTGGTAAATGAAAGTCTGGACAGAAAGAAAGGGAGATTAACAATTCAGCATTATCCCCCCCTGAAGGTCATAATGTGGCCATAAAGTCATTCAAGCTCTGCAATTAATCTTTCTACATATTAAGTCAAGAAAATTACAGGATGGCACCAGGCAGGAGAGAATAGCCAAAAGGATATGTACAGGATTGATTTAAACCTTCAATATGAAGGTAGAACATCGTACGTAGACAATTTTTACCTTAAATCTGAACTATTGAAATATGTTTGGAGATGGAGGAACATCGTAGTGATATTTTATACTACCAATTAAAATATGCCTGAAGAACCTAGTATTTAAAGCTCTAGAGGAGGGAAGTTTGGCTTAGAAGATCAAAATGGAATTGTTGCGATAAAGTAGGAAGACAAGAGAAACTTCAAACCCCTTTCCATGAAATACATAGCATAATTCATGGAAATCATTGATGGAAATAGAGATAAACAAGAGCTTATTGACCAACCTGGGCCATCTACTATTTGCGGTAAACAAGTAAAAGTGTGGCATATTTTTTAGAGCATCTATGCGCTTATGGCACTATCTTCGGAATGAAGGTCAACTGCAGAGGAATATAAATGTTTGAGTGAAATTTATGCTAAGAATAGTAGTAACAAATGTTGTCTTACTCTATAACGCAGTAACTAGCATAAAATCAGAAAAAAAATGTCAGGGCTTCTATAACATCAGGGGTTTGGGAATGGGAACAAACCACAAAATACACTAAATCATCATGTAACACTCTCTATATACTTGAAAATGAACAAGATGTTAATAATACCAAATCAGAAGATCTTGTAAGCTATTCTATGAAATAACAAAAAGAGAAAGGGGTCAAGATGAAGCACGGAAGCAAGGTGTATACATTGAGTTGAGTGCGAATATAAACCTTTTCTTTTGGATATTTTTTCGGCAGTTCTGAAAATTATCGTTTTTTATATTTGTTTATTAATTTGTCACTAAATATCTCTTTATACAAGACTCGATTTATTTTGTATTTTATTTTTAATTAGCTTGTTTATACTTTTGTATACTAGGAAATGTTTAGCTGTAATTTTGTTATAAAAGGTAATTATGGATATTTTTACTTATAAAATTATATGTTTTTATTAAATATAACATTATTCTTAATAATTTTTATGCTTGATTCTACAAAAAAGCAGGCCATGTATGCAATAACAACTAACAGGGAGAAGGGCTTTATCAATTCATTAAAACATACTGCTTAGTAAACAGATATGTTCTGCGCTCGGAGCGCTATCAAATACAGCATGAGCGCAGGATTCTTAGAAAAAAACATTTTCTCGTAAGTACAAATATTAAATAATTAATCTTTTTTGCTTAACTTTTATTAAATCATATCATAAAAATTACTACGAATAATGTTTTATTTAATAAAACCATATAAAAACGCTAGAATTATAATGAAAAAGTAACCATTTATTAGTTTTTTATTTCAAATACAATAAAACCAAAATTCATTGTTTCATAGGTAAGTTAATTATTATCACTAGTCAACAATAATTTTACTACTTGGGTATTAGCTCAAGATTTATACTATATCGTGTATTTTGATTCTGAATCTGTAATCAGAATTGTTCTAGCACGTAAGGTTTCTGAGTTACACACATACTCTTTAGTTACACATATGGGCAGTGTTGCTACGGCTACAGTTGTGAGAGGATGTGTTGTGTGTGTTTATTTCCTGCATTATATTCCTGCTTTATCACGTTGTCAAATTTAGCCATTATAGTAGTGGTGTTGAAACGGTATTTACATACAGTGATTAATTACATTTTTCTTTCAGATTTATCTCTCAATTAATTTGTAAATGAAATAAGATTGTACAAAGGTACATAACAGGATATATACAAACTAATTTGAAAACATAAATCGGCGAGGATGTATAAAGAGCCCAAACAACTTTTCTTATATCTGTGGAAGATATACTCCAAGCAACCAGCGGAAAAAATTAGCTAAAAGGGTGAAAACTGCATACAATAATTATTTCGCTGGTAAAGATAGTGACCAAGACAAGCACTGAGCACCTCCCAAATCTTGTACTGTGCGTTTTACGGGGCTCACACAGTGGTTAAATGGCAAACGGAAGGGTACGCCTTTTGCTGTAGAAATGCTGTGAGGGGATCCAACAAATAATGTTTTTGATTACTACATTTGTATGACAAATATTACGAGAATCTCAGATAAGAACAAGTCAACAATTGTATATCCAAATTGTAAGTCAGCTATAAAACCAGTCCGCTATAATATGGAGATGCCAATCCCAGTTCCTCCATCAGCTAGTGCAGTTAAAGAAGATGATTCATCGCCTGAAGGGGAGGATAACAATGACGATGAAATATATGAAGATGAACCTAAGGAAAAAAAGATCCATTTGATAAATCAAGAAAGATTGAATGATTTGGTGAGCGATTTATCATTGTCAAGGGAGAACGCAGAACTATTGGGCTCCAAACTACAGCAATGGAATCTTCTAAAGAGGGGTGCCAAAATACCTATTTTCCGTAAAAGCCATGAGGCCCTTGCCGCCTTCTATAAAGAACAAGATAGTGCTTGTTCCTGTATTAATGTTAATGGCCTCAGGAATCAGTTATGAAACGAGCATTTACCTGATGAATAGAGACTCTTTATCGATACAAGCATTACTACCCAATGGTAACAAAAACCTTCAATTTTTGTCAAACTTATTGTTGGGATGATAGAGACCAACGACTCGATGAAATTAATTTGGGAGTCGTTTATTATTCGTATCATAAGTGGAAGATCTTTGGCGATCTAAAGATAATTTCTTTACTTCTTGGACTGCAGCTAGGATATACAAAGAATATGTGCTTCTTATGCCTATGGAACACCGTGACGACAGGAATCATTATTATATTGTCAAAAAGTGGCCTCGGGAGAGAAGAACACATAGTTGGCCGATACAATGTGAAGCACATGCCTTTGGTACATCCACAGAAGATCTACCTTCCACTAATTCATATCAAACTTGGCCTTATCACAAATTTTGTCAAAGCAATGGCCCATGATTCTAATGGATTCCAGTATCTCAAAGAGAAATTTGGTGCAAAGAAAACCCATGCTAAACTTAAAGCTGGTGTTTTTGTAGGGCCGGAGATCAGAGAATTGATACGTGAGAGGGAGTTCAGAAATAAAGTAACTTGCCTTGAGTTGGCAGCATGGGATTCATTTGTCCATGTATTGCAGAACTTGCTTGGTACTCATAGGGCTGAAAACTATGAAGAACTAGTGGACAACATGCTAAAGGCCTTTCAACCAATAGGGTGTCGGATGTCTCTTAAGATGCCTTTCTTGCATTTGCATTTAGATTTCTTTACATCTAATATGGGTGATATTAGTGACGAACGTGGTGAAAAGTTCCACCGAGATATCGCAATGATGAAAAGCAGGTATCAAGGCCGCTTCAACGAAAACATGATGGGTGACTACTGCTGGTGGTTCCTACAAAGGGAGGATCCTATATCCACGTACAAGCGAAAGAGCAAGGGTCTTAAACATTTTTGAAGAAATTTATAGTTAGGTGAGTACTACCTCTTTATATGTGATACATATCTTGTCTGTGTCTGCAAAAGGAAGTACATAATGCCAAATAGGGTGCCACGATTCCAAACCTTTGCCCAGAAATGTCTTATTCTTCTCAAACCCGTAATAAATATATCAATAATTGATCCAAGGTGACAAAGTTAGCCATATAGCCTAGTTGTATAACTCAGAAACCTAACGTGCTAGGACAAATCTGAGCACAGATCTGGAATCAGCGTACGAATATTAATTAGTTACAATAACATTTACTTAAGTATCAGAGACAAAATTAAAATTTGTTGGCTAGTGTTATGTAAGCCGATATTCGTAAATAGTGATGCAATATAAAAGCCAGGAATAAATAGAAGCTCACTTTAAAAAGATTAATACTGGATGGGTGTTATGCAGAAAATAATAATACAGGATGCAAAAGGTTAAAGAATTTACAAATACAAACGATACATAATGAAAAATATGCCCTATCCCAATTCCAGCTTGCTTCTGTTTTGAAACCTGGATTATTTATCGAAACGCGACGCTGAATAAAATTCGCGTTTAGCATCAGATGGTCATAATAATTGCATTATCTATCAGTCACAAGGGGTCAGAGAGATTTAAATCTAATAAATTGACAATCATAGCGGGTTACACGACATCACACGGTAAATCTATGTCAAAAAATAGGTTGACATTGCAGTCAAGGTGATCTAAAAATAACTGGTTGACCTTTTCACTCCCAACCCTACAGGATGTCTTCTGCAAAACAAATTTGCACAAAGGAATTTGGAAAATTTGAGATAAAACATTATTGAGCAATCCTTTTCCCCAAAGGCGTCATATTTGCATCATATTTTTCAATACTTAAAGTACTTATGGGCCTGTTTCATTTCTTTTTTGCTCTATACAGAGTCAATAAGCTGATAGATGCCCTTTTTCTTTCATCTGACCTCCCAGTGTTTATTGTAAGTGCAAAAGTCTTCTCCACCGTGAATTCAAATGGCGTTTGATCAAATTCCGTTGAAAGAATAATGCCATTTCGAATCCTTTCGGGTTCCTTAAATGGACTTTCTTTTATTCTTATTCCTATATTACATTCTAGTCAATATTTCTCAGGTGTAAGCGCACCTCTCTCAGCTGTACCCAGTATTTGGTCTTGTATTCCTTAGGGTTTAAAACCTACCTCCCTAAATGACTCAATTATGAGAAAAAAGCTCCTAATTCATTAAGACTCTTTGACCTAACCTTGACATTTCACTGGACGCTAAAAGTGTCGATGCGATCAAATATTTCTCTAAGCAGACGAGTTAAATTTAAATCCCTCTTTTAATTAATAGGCAATTTTAACTTATTCTCGATTAGTGTAAAAAATGTTTCCAGCATTTTAGTGGCCTGTATCGACCCCCTCAAAGGAAAATACATTGTAGCAACTCCACCCTATATTTTTTGAGAGTGCCTTCAATGCTTTTCTTGAGGTCATAGCCACGACGGCTTTGAGTTACATCACGCATTAGTAAGAATTCGTACGGATGTAAGTGCAGAAGTGATGTCAGCTTCTCTTTTGAAGCTACAGTGAAATAAATTAGTCCCATTATACTTATTCTCAGACGGGTTTAATTATGTAGGAAAAACCTTTTGTAGAGAGCTCTGCTCAACATTTCTCACTGTGAGAAAGATTTTCATTTAATACCTTGGTCAAACATAATACTATTTAGCAAGTCTAAGACTCCAGATCTCGCCTCTATTATTCTCAGCATGCGAACTCTATTAAACACTTTGTAAGGTACGTGATTTAGTCAAACTCTGCCGAAATTCTTCCAGAAGGGATCTAAAGAGCCAGGTAAATACATTTTTTTAACATTTTTCGGTACTTAGCTCATGTTAAATGGGCCTCTCATCAACATTCATTAAAATAGATAAGATTCAATACATAGCTATTCACCTAACAACTAGTGGCCTCAAATTTACCAGAGTAGATAGTCTAAAGGTTGAAGCATTCTTTCTCCTCCGGCCCTATCGGCGGCTCCAAATAAGATTCAACTATATGTATAAGCTTATACTATTAAAATATCCATTATAAACATAGTTTAACAATTAATTCATGTTCTTTATATGCAATATATCAGACTAACTCTTCTTGATCTCTAACCCCGAAGTCCTATTTTACTTTTGATTATTCTCTCCTAAAACTACCCCAACCCATTTTAATGCCCTCTATATACAATAGAAGATTTGTATCACTTAAACATTACTAAGAGCACTTAAGCTATCACTTTGCTTATACAGATGGTTCACAAACTGCAGAAACCACTAGCTTGGTTGTTAAAGTAGGAGAAAAACTCTTACATTACAATCTTCAAATTCATTGCTCTATTTTTACAGCTGAACAAAGTGTTAGCCACAAATTCTTAATTTAAAATTATTTCCTTTTTGAATTACAAGCAATAGAACCATTGTACAGTATCCGCTAAGATTCTTAAAAGCAACTAATCTTATTAAATTGCTATAACACACATTCAATTTGGTATAACTTATTTTATTTATTTATTGTTTTTTGTCTAGATTATAGCTTGGACTGGTGTAAATACGTTTGTCTTTGCGCAAATATAAATGTGCATGTATTGACGTATGTGTTATTTTTATTTATTCTTCATCATTCACTAGAGTTACTAATTAAGCGGCTTCATAATCATTTCCTGTGGCCCAAAAGGGTAGTAAAGATTTCTCTATTCCTTTAACTCTACTGCAGTATTTTTATAAGTTTTGCAGATGTAAACAACCCACCGATTTCAGATTTTGTAAGACCCAAATCACAACTTTTAACGAGTTAACATGGACAGTTATTACCATAGATGCAGATCTAAATAATCCTTAATCGTTGCATGAACCAAATTAAATAATAATAATAATAAATTTTCTCAAGATTTCTTATGTATGTCACGAAAGTTTAGCTTTTCCTTTTTATTTTAACACAAAAACTGAATTTCGAAAGAAAATAAACTAATATTGAAGTTGATATCGACTTTTAAAATTTGAAAAACTGTAATTTAAGAATTAAATAATGGTAACGCTGTTTTAATTTTAGTGAACGTAGAAAAATGCACTCAAATGCTTTAGTGTTGCAATCAAGCATCATCAATAATAATAGCCACTGGAGAGCCAGGCCAAGATACAATTATATTCCTATGCACGATATGATCACTATCTTAAGCATGGGGCTCCCAACAATATTCAATAAAAATTGGAATGTAAATTGGAAAGATAATGGCTACCAAGACAAATATCGAAGTGGTGAGAACTTAGAAACCTTAGTAATAAGAAACATTTAACAAAATCGTTCGAGAATTTTCTAAGTACATTACCGGGACAGCTGCTATAAAACTAGACGTAACGTTGAGCAGGGAATACAATCGATTCAACATCCTATTGCAACCATTCAAAGTAATAGGTAGTGATCACGTGTGAACGCTACTGGAAGTAAATCAGAACCATATACATTTATCGGCAAGGAATAGAAGCACTATAATAGAGAAAACTGGGAAGAATACAGAGGATCTTAGAAGATTGATCCGAGCAGATCTTAATGAAGTAAACTTGGAAGATATTGATGATGAAATTGAGCTTATAAAATCTACTTTTATTGAGGCAGATAATAAAAAGGTAATTAAAAAGAAACCGCACCCTACAACAACGAAAATGGACAGAGAAGATGAGGGATAAGATCCTGAAACACAGCAGTATCTACCACAAAATTTAAATTTCTGGTTGAAGCAGAGAAAGTTTAATTGCGCTTAGAAAAAAAAACAGATTTGACGCATTATATAGAAGAACAAGAAATTGTATGGGACAGCCTCATTATAATTATAGACAAATTGAAAATCTTGAGGAAATATGAGGGTAAAAAAATCAAATGAATGTATAACATTTGAGAAGAAAAATAGCTCTACTAGATGAACAAAGGGAAAAACTTATGACACGACAGAACCATCGAGCGGAATTTTGACGTCACAGAATTTCAGTTGCAGATTTAAATCCAACAACAGAAGAGATGGTTTACTAAAATTTCCGTAACAACCAAAAGATTCTTCCCAATACCAGTTGTAGAACAACAAACAATATGTGCGCTGCCCTTCGGGATTCACAAGATTGACACTCATCAAGGCACCGAGCGTCATAATTTAGGAGATGGAAAACATATTCAATGAGTACCTTAACACCGGCTAATTCCAAGGCAACTACAAATAGCCAAAAGGATTTTCATCCTAAAACCGAGCAAATCACCAGATATTGCCAGGTACAGACCTATATCACATCCTCAACAGAAGACTTCTAAATATATCTTTGAAAAAAATACAATGAATACCAAGTTGAATTCCGCAAAGGAAGAGAGAATACAAAGGCACTTAACATTATCAAAGAGAAGATCGCCAAGCCCAAAGAAGGGAGAAAATAATACATCTATGTGCTTCTCAGAAATGGAGAAAAGACCTTTGACATATTCTAGGTCAGAGGCATGCAACAAAAATTTGGAAGTAACTCTAGATAAAAAATAATCTACAGAGAATTCTTCGAGACTATTATATAGATAAAAGAGATAACGTGGTGATAAATGACTACAAAGGACCCGAGTTCGAATTGGAAAGAGGACTCACCCAGGTAGGGGGGGTGGGGCTGTTTCAGCGGAACACTGTACCCTATTGATACAGCAGACCTGTAATGCCAAAATGCCTCAATATTTAATTCGCAGAGGAAATCAATCAAATAGTCGTTTGCCAAATCAATAATATGATACCTTAGGCACAGACAACAGCTGTAGAGATTGAGAAAATCACCTAGTATGAGACAGACTGGAAGTAAAACGAATAGAAGAAAATTTACGGTCGTTCCTATCTCGAGAAGGAAAATATTGGATATCAAAGTAGAGGGATGGCTCTTAAGATATCATTCAGAAGGTAAAATATTATGGCTCCAGATATCCTCAAGAGGCTACATACATCATGAGGACAAAATTAAACCTAAGTAGTGCCTGTGCTGAAAGTCCTTAACTCATTAAGAGGTTTAAGCATAGGGAATAAAAGAAAAATATATCATATTCTTGGAAGGGAGGTGCTTATCAACCCTCTCATTCCTAATTAACACATGATCTTAGGCAAAGAAAGAGAGGTCAAATTTTAATACCAAATCCTTCTTTGTATGCACACGAACACCAAAAAAACAGAAACCGCTTAACATCGTTGTAAAAAACAAAGCCGAACATATCTGGATGAATAGCGACAACCTTGCTCCACTTTTTGCAGAAAATACCATAACCAGAGTAAAGAATTCGTTCAACTACATATTCACTTTTGGAAGACACCAACAGGAAATAATGGACATACCATTGTACACATAACTATAAAATTACGGAATCAAGAAACTAGCTCATGTGGGGCTCTCACGAGCGAGACAAACATCAAACCTATCACGAAATATAAATACCTATCAAGAATTGGCGGATAATTGACCCTAACAGTCACTAAACAAATTGATGCTCAAATTGATTATGATATAGAGACAAAATGAAAACCTATAGTGAAGTAAAAAATATAGGTGAACACAAAGAAAACCAGCAGAAAAAGAAAATTAAGTGCTCAAGTATAAAACTTGAAAACACTAAAAGAAAATACAAACCAAAGTAGGGAAACAATACGTGCACTTATTGTTACGAATTCTAAATAGCAAACTAGAATGCAGGAACGAATAAAAGAAAACTGAAATTGATCTTCAAATAAGTTGCAATTGCTTACCAGCAGAGCAACAAGTAAAGGGTGAAAGAGAAAAGATAAGACAGGTTGTGGTTCGTATTCTACGTTAATTAGTAGTTTCAAACATATGGAGCTATATCATTCTATCCTTCTCTCCCCATCTATTATTAGTCGGTCACCTGTGATAAACTTCTGCTAGCCTTCTAAACTTTCATTTTTGGGAGGAGGGCAGAGAGGAGAATGGAAGGTTCGATCGGAATCCTCTTCCCTTCTGCCCCAACCAACTGGACGGTGAAAAAGAGAGGCCTGCAGCCAATACAGCTATCATCTTACAGATCACACAATTTTCTCCGCACATTGTTCATCTCTCTTTTGTATGTAAGATTATTCTGAAATATGGATAATCTAATCTTGATCATTCCTAGTTGAGTAATGGTTATAAGATATTTTTAACATTTTTCAGAAATTGCTAGGAATTCAATGAAATTACAATTTAAAAATATGACCTAGAACAGATAGAAGGGGACTTAAAGATCAAGCACATAAAGGATACAAGTGCGATAAGAGACAACGATATCTGGGTTCGACAGAAAAAATATCTTCAGTGGAAAAAAGATAAAAAAAATTGGTTATGAACAATTTGGAAAAGTTAGTTGGTCAGATTAAAGTAATTATGACTTTTGTAAGAAGGACTATTGTATTGGTGTTTCTTAATGAAAATTACTTAATTGCATTTACATATATTTTGAAGGAAAATTATACATAATTTCTATCCTCATCAGTCCAAAATTTTGAACATTAAATATATGCGAGACAGAAAGTGACTGTCACTGAGGAATGGAGAATATGGGTCAAACGATTATACGAGAAAGATCTCCCTAGTGAGAAGATATCTCTATAGTCAATATATTTCAAGATAATTTTTTTATTGGTTAGTTCAATGTTTTGATATTTATCTTCATTTACACAATGAAAGGCAGTAGGACCATTGTTTTTTTTTTGATCAGTGCTATTACTGGTAATCAAAATTAGAATATATATATATATATATATATATAATCATTTACTGAGTAGAAGTTGGAATCATTTCTAGAGCAGTCCTTCCTCTTTATCTAGATGATCGACTTCTTTTGGGATGGTTTTCATCAAGCAGATTTTCGCGATTCTGAATCAATGAAAACTACAAATTTTGTTAAAACAAAACTCATTTATTTATGTTGAAAAATTCAAAAACAAAAAAATCGAAGAATCGTTTCTATTAATAGAAATTTCACATTTAAACCATCAGATTCCTTACAGCCCAATATAATTTACCCACTATCTTATTTGAAGATTTTGTATCTAAATTCAATTTTAACAGCCATTCAGCCGAAAAATAACTATGTAAGTATTGAGTTATTAAAGTGTGTTCCATAATTTTGCGGTTTTTTACCAATTTTAGATTTGTGTTGCCCCTTCACTTATTGTCCCCAACATAGGCATTAAAACAGTAAACCTGAAACTATCGTAAGTAAGGAAAGAGTCATGAGAGAGTGCGAATATGCCTGTGAGAAGAAGAAAAAATGGTTTCAGAAGATGATTATGAATAAAAAAATAGTTTCAGGGTTGACGTTATTTTATATTTACTATTTTTATTTATTATCGAAATTTTCTTCGTTTTATTTGTATCAGCCTCTTGTGGAGAAGTGCTAGCAGATGGCAGGTAGCGTTCATTTGATTCAACGCCACTTTTGTTCATACCGTTGATGGTAGCCCCTGTGTCCTGGTGCATGGTTCCTGTCACTTAGTTCTATATAACTTGAATTCATGAATTTGGAAAGTTATTTATTGGAAATTAACCTCTTCTCTTGGGAAGATCTCTAGAATTTTTTTCCTTCATACCACTTACAGTTTATGACAATTTATATTTTTACATAATTATTGATGCTGTATTGCTGAGTAAAGCAGACTTTATCTGCTAATGATTTAACTAGTTTATTCTTTTTCTTTAAGCTTAGCTTAAAAAATTATTAAAAATTTCCTTCTTTGGTATTTGTTGGTGCAATTCTTATAAAGTTCTGTTATCCCGCAAGCATAATTTGTCCGGCTTGAAACCAAGGATGCTCAACCTCGGTCAGAAATATATTTCGATAGATGTTTGTTAAATTACAGAATCGGTAAGCGAGAAGCTGGTGCAGCAATGATTTTTCTTAGTTATTATGATTTGTATACCAATTTCCTTATCTCGTGTGTCTATGGTTCTCAGGGGCATTTGTTTAACGTATGAATCTTGCTGACATGATCAGTCGAACAGCCAATTATTGTTTGATGTCATCTACGACGTCTGAATGTTCGAGTGACTTTGGTATACACCGTATACATATCTCGTGTTTATGGTGAAGAGTATCGGACTCAATCAGCAGGAATGACTTACTCCGGCTTGGAGAACAAAGGATTATTAACCAATGTATTCATCGAGTGAGATCCTCTCCTGTCTGTTAGAGAGGTGATTGCAAACAATCATACCTTATATCTACGGTCATCAATTAAGTTATGTTGATTGCGTTGATCACGGATAATGAAATGATTACTTGGACATGCAACCTAGTATGAAATTAGCTGTGACTTCGTCTAGGTTTATGATTCTAAATGATCTTATGCCTGAGGATATTCTTTGAAAGAGTATGATAATCATAAAAATTTAGCATCCAGCAATGGCTACTTTTAGTTGAAAGGGTATCATAATTATATAAGTTAGAAAGAGAAATATAAACACTAATTTCGTTCCTATTTAAATGCTCACTCTTTTGTGTATATATATATATATATATATATATATATATAAATTAAACGTCTTTCCCACTGTGGGCTAGTTTGTCTAAAAAAAAAAAAGGAAAAGACTCGAGGGCTTCTCTCTACTGAGCGTGGGCAACAAGTCCGACATTGCTAAGCTCTCACGTTAGGTGGATGACCGTCCACAAAGTCGTGAAAAGGCTTAAGAACGGAGAAGATCTAAATGACTGATCGCGTCCTGGCACAACTGAAGTTGTCCACTGTTTGGCTGAGAGAAAAGTGATCGAAAGTTTTCTGAATCTTAAAATGACTGCGCTTGCATAAAGAATAACTTGGTGGCCACCGTATCCATGGCCGTAAAGTCGGAGGGTATAGCAAGAGCTTGAGTTGGTTGGAAAGGCCTCTGTTCACCGACTCTATACAAGAACAACATCAGGAGCTTTGTCTTAGCCTCCTCGAAGATTGGAGAACTCATGGCAATCGAATTATTATGTTTCTGATAGAAAACCTTCACGGTTGGTCCGGTCATCAACATCAGGATGACTGTGGTCTAACCTTCGCTCAGGACGTCTTTGAGGTCCACTTATACGATGATGCTTGGTGGTGTAGCTTCAAATGGCAAAGAGAATTCGCTGGAGTGCTTCGCTACCGCTTACAGGGACAACGTGGCACAGGAAATTCTTGGATACGAAAGTCCTGCTCTGGGTGAGATTGATCATGAAGAAGTCTAGATACGTCGTTCAGTAGGACGGTGCCCTGGCTCAAATGAGCAAGAACGTACAATTGTGGATGGGGTCGATCATCAACTTCTGTTCGAATGACTTTTGGCCGCCACAGCAGCCTGACCTCAATTCCCTTGACTAGTGCGTGTGGGCGGATGTCAATGACAAGGCCTGCAAGGTTCGCTCCGGGAACGTCGACTAGCTAAAGTTCGCAGCAACCGAGTTAAGGCAAGTATGAGGAAGGAATTCGTCCGCAACAGGTCTCTCTTAGAGCGCGTGCTTGCTTACTATGGAAGTCCCAGTTATTCTTATTAAAATTTTAACATATAAGTCAAAACGATTAAAACGAGTCTAGTAGCATTAAAACTCTCAGTTTATCTTTTTTTAGACCGTCATCTTGAGTGTAACAGAACTTTTACAATGCACTATATATCTTACTAACTGCAGGTTATTTCGCTGAGCTAATGAATATGAACTGCATCTCTATTTGGCATCCATCGATTTAACCTTTGTGAAATTGCGAATATTATATATGTCAAAATATAGGTAGAATGAGTATTTGTGTGTATAAGGTCACGCATATATTTAAATAGACAAAACAATAGGAATATTAATGATCAATAAATGAGAATAGGGAAATTCAGCTTTGCTAAAAGTAATCTCATATATGTATTCAAAACAATTTTCTCTTAATATAAGTGATAATGAAAGAATAATAGCTAAACCGAAGAATTCTTTCCTTAGATTTAGCAAAAAGACGAAACAAAAATAAATGACGTAGAAAGTGCCTCTTTCTCTCTAAAGGAGATAACCTTTCATATACGATGAATGATTAGGCATATCTAGTAGCTCGCATCTTACTTGCTTGTCTCAGGTTATATTATTTGCATTTTTTCCTATTTATACATCCCGCGTTTTATCCTTGTATGCAAGCCTTTTGTTTTAGCCGCTTCATATATTTCTATCTCTACTTGTGTCTCTCTATGTAATGTCTATCCCGTTTATATCCTTATTTATATCTTAGATCTTTCATCTATGATCTCTTTTTTTTATCCACTCATATTTATAATTCTACTTGCAAATCAACACAATAAACCTTTTCTAATCAAGGCTATTGTAATGGGTGGCGCTTGATAAATGTGTCAATTCGGAGGAACCACTGGCACTGCTAATGGTTAATTGTGAAGATTCTAATAAATATTTTGTAAGCAATGGGTCTTATTTTTTATTACTATAATTTATAACCAAGGAAAATTTAGAGGATGCTGAATGTATAGAGTAAAGTTTGGAAGAATTTAAAGAAAGAGAATGGATTATGCGGTTTATTACCATAGACACCAAATAAATAATTAAAACATATGATGTAAATATGCGAATGAAAATCGTAAGACAATTTACTATTATTACACTGAATATATCGCTTCACTTTAGTAACTTTGCAAACAATATAATTACAGCGAATAATAAGTATGCTTTTAAGCGTAGGTAAAAGTTAGTGTAAATGCACGGAGTGAAGTAAATATTATTTTTCTTATTTTGACCAAGTTAAGCTGGAATTAGGCTGGGAATTTAAGTAATATTATTCTAGAAGTTTCTTTAATCAGCGAGGAAAGGAAAGCGGTGAGATGAAATACTGAACCTGGATTTCAGGAAGGCGGTTTTGGAAAATGAAACGAACAGATTCCTAATTCTCGTGACTCTCTACAAGTTGGCTTTATATGCCAAGATTGAGAGAGTCTGCCGTGTCAGTTGGTGGGAGAAAGAATGTGTTCTTATTGAATGTTGCTTTTATAAGAATGGGAAGAGATATCATAAAGTTCTTTTCTGAAGAAACATCAAAGGAGGTTAACTTATTTCTCTCTCACAAAGTGGGTCGGAATATAGGTCAAAAGTCTCCCTAGTCGCTCGAGTTTGATATGTGTGAGTATACAATATCCTGTGGAAAAGCCTGGGATCGGCGTCTCCCACATATTTACCTACATATGGAAATCCGAAATCTCAGACTATGCTTATAAGTTTATTGATATATACATGAATATGCCTTCTCTTCCTGTTCAAATCCACCCAGAAATCTATAAAGTAAAACATAATAATGACGATGCACATTTCGCAAGGACCGTAAGAAATTCATTCAAAATTTAAAATTTTATAATTAGAGAATGATGAATAGTTTATTTTTGCTTTCGAACTGCTGACTCGTAGAGAATTAAGGCTCACGAGTGCAACGAGTTCCACTCAATGTGAAAGGAGTGAGAGAAAGCTGTGGAAAAGAGCGATAGATATAGAGTTTGAGCGGGAATATGACCAATGGTAAGTGATATTATCCAGTGCGTAGCTTTTGAATAAGATTAAAATAGCTATTTTAAAATAATGCAGCACTAATAGAGTTCGTATCAGAAATGAACTACGAACTGAACGGTTCAAACAATCGCGAGTAGGTAATATTTAATAATTCATGTAATCACAGAATTTCAACGTTTGTACGCGTAATATGAACTTTCTGCTATCTCAGCGTTTTCAACTTTCAAGTAGTTTGTGTGAATTATCGATTGTGTGCACTTAAATATATTACGTGGACATTAAAAGAAAGTATATTTCACAATGATTTTATTAACACAATGTATTTTGCCAATCCAGAAGCTTTTATGATATTGCAAAGTGTTATCATCAACTTCATCCTCGTATATGTATATTCGTATGTTCAGAATTCATATTGGCAATTTTGTATTGGTTAATTTTATAAGATATTAGTAAGTTTTATTTGTTCAGAGAATATAAAAGTTTAGGATGAATTACGTCATTTCTTCTGTCATCTAAGCCTTGTAAGAGAAATGTTTCCAGTTTATACTTTGAGCTTGGGTGAGCAATATTGTCAGTTGATACTTTTAGCTTGGAGCACACTTTACTAATTTCAGCAGACATGTAATTATGGTTAATAAAAGTATATATATATATATATATATATATATATATATATATATATATATATATATATATATATATATATATATATATTTATATATATATATAGGGTTTGTTTACTATTATAAAATGCATGTGAAATTCGAGTGCTTCAATCAATAATGTATGAAATCATCAGCCTTATTCGCAATCAGAGTATTGGCTATTAAATATTTATTGTTATTTTATTTAAATATATCTCCTGGGATATAATACATCCAAGTTATAATCTACAATAGCATTAAGTATTCGCTATAAAATGAAAGAGATTTTTGTTTATTTTTTTTTATTTAAGGGGCTATCTGGCGACTGCCGACTTAGGCATAAGTCGCCGTAAACAAACAGCCTAGTTCTAGGCTACTGGAACAGGGAACAACAATAAGAACAATAAAAAAACAAAACAATAACAAAAACAATAAAAAAAACAACAATTAAACCTGGTTAAATGAAAGAGAGAAGGCCGGCCTCCCCCCAAAAGTCAACAAGTCCACCAGTCAAAGTGCACGCACTCGTCCCGAGTACAAGGGACAGGCGGTAGCGACACCACCCATCCCGGTACCGGGACAGGTATCGTGCGCGAAGATCACCCAGACTGGACATTCGACAAGAATGTGCCGAACAGTCCGAAGGACTACGCAGTCGTTGCAAAAGGGCGCAGGCGAGCGCTCCATCAAATAGCGATGGGTCGCACCAGTGTGTCCGATTCGGAGACGACAGAAAGCAACCTGAAGCCACCACGGCATTGGGGGAGAGGTCCATGGGAAAAGTCGCAGCGCAATGGCACGCAACTTTAAGTTCCCTTCGACCGTCTCCCATCTTCTTTGCCAAGCAATCCGAAGAGCTGCCCCTATTCCTGCTATGTAGTCGGTGTGAGGAAGAGCCAAACGCTGGTCCAGTCACAGAGTCCTCGCGGACTCTTTGGCGCCCTCATCGGCGTGCTCGTTGCATGCGCCTCAAGGTTCTGTCCTGGGGCCGCTACTATTCATCCTTTACGTCAACGACAGGGACGGTGACATGGCTGCCAAGATTTCCAAATTTGCCGACGATACCAAGCTTGGTATGAACGTTGCAAAGGATGGAAATACTGCCCGCCTGCAGGAAGATCTTGGGAAGAATGGGGAGTGGTCGGACACGTGGCAAATGCCTTTTAACGTAAACAAATGCAAAGTTATGCATATCGGCCACAGAAACCCCCAATCTCGGTATATCCTTAAGGGCACTGATCTTGAAAAGAGTGACACTGAGAAGGACTTGGGGGTAACTATCACTAGCGACCTCAAGTTCTCGAAACAGTGCATTGAGGCAGAGAAGAAAGCCCAAAGGATGTTATGCTACATAAAGCGCCAGTTTGGATACCCCCACAGAAAGATAGTACTTTGTCTGTACAACTCCCTGGTTCGGCAGCACCTGGAGTATGCCGTACAATTTTAGAGTCCTTCATTTCAAAAGGATATCGCAAGGTTGGAACGCGTACAAGATAGTGCAACCAAACTGATTCCCTCTATCCGACATAAAAGTTATGAGGATAGACTAAGGGAATTAAATCTGTTTTCGCTAAAAACCCGTAGACTGCGTGGTCAGCCTATCGAAGTTTTCAAAATACTTCGAGGGTTCGACAATGTTGACTACCGGGATATTTTCACACTGAGTGAGAACAGAACGCGCAATCACGGCTTCAAACTTGAACTGAAGCGTTACAACCGCAATCTGTGTGGAAACATTTTTACGTACAGTATCTGAGGTCAGTGGAACGCACTTCCAGTGAAAGTTGTCAACAGTGAATCTGTTGACCAGTTTAAGTCAAGACTAGAGAAAGTCTTGAAAAGCGGCCGTTCAGGGACGCAAAACAATTGAGATGCCATGTGCTTGTTCGATTGCTATTCCAAAGGTACCCTCTTTGAATGGACCGTAAGGTCTCTTAGGGTACTTACTTTCCTTGTTACTCCTTGTTATGCCTAGGAACCCAGCAGAAGATAATCTCGACATCCACCTGGCTGGCCAAAACCGTATGGTCATGGATATCGCGAACCAGGGGATGCGGAGATTCCAATGCCTCGAGAGCACTCATGGTGCTTTGTGAGTCGTGTAGATCACAATCAGGTCTCCAAACCGGGCACGTCGCCTAATCTCCCGTACCGAGTGGTGTATTGCCACCAGCTCGGTCGTGAAGACAGAAGCAGCGCCTGGTAGAGCCCCGTTGACTTCAAACAGAGGGGATACGGCGTGGAAGCCGACCCCTTCTCGGGACTTGAAGCCATCCGTATACACTGGCACGGTTCCAGCGTGACACGATGTGTGCTCCAAAAAGGTCGAGCGCAATACTCCCGGTGCCGTACCAGCTTTGGGAGCAGAGGCGTAGCGACAAATAGCCAAACGTCGTCCCCCTAGGGTGGCATCCTGGGCAGAACCAGGGGCGCCGCAGGCCTGAGAGCTATATCTACCTCTCGAAGGATTTCCCTGGTCCTAAACCCAAAGGGCTTAGGGTATGACTGGTGTCTCTTGGTGGCATAGGCACCATCGAGATCAGCTGCGGAAGCAGTGAGAGCTGTTGGTGACTGAGTGAGGCGCCGGGCTTGCGCGTACAGGCCGTGGATGCACTGCACCCGGCGCAGAGCGAGTGACATATCCCCAGCATCGACCAACAGGCTCTCAATGGGGGAAGTGCGGAAGGCACCGTTTGTAAGGCGAAGGCCGGTGTGGTGGATTGAATCCATCTTCCGCAATAAACGCTCGGCTGCAGATGCATAAAACTGAAGTTGACGTTACAGAGTTGGCATCTGGGCAGCGCTAAAAGAGATCGAAAGGTCGTCCACGTAGAGTGTAGCGAGAAAATCAACCGGCAACACAGAGGTGATGCCGTTGATGCTCAGGGCAAACAGTGTGACACTGAGGACACTTCCGTGTAGGGCACCCTCTTTTTGCTCCTTTGGGCCGGAGAGGGCTCACCCACACCTGTACGCGGAATCGACGATCTCGCAAAAATTCAGATATGAACATTGGGGGGCGTCCCCTCGCTCCCATCGTGTGGAGAGTCTCCATGATACCGTATCGCCATGGGGTATCATAGGCCTTTTCCAGATCGAAAAAGACCGTGGCGTAGTGCTGTCTACGATGGAAATCCACGCAGACGGCATTTTCCAGGTGGAGCAGAGCATCCGTCGTGGAGTGGAACCTCACGGAAGCCGCACTGTGCGAAAGTCAGATGGCCTCCGCTGTCCAGGAAAAAGGCTAGTCTAACATTTACCAATTTTTTCTTTAACTTGCACACGCAAGAGGTTAGAGAGATTAGGCGGAAACTGGTCGGAGTAGAGTGATCTCTCCCCGGTTTGCGGAAGGCGAGCACAGTAGCAATTCACGAGGAGTCTGGGAGAAGACCTTCCACCCAGATCTTGTTAAACAAATCTAACAGAAAGGCCCTGCCTCGCTCACCTAGGTGTCGAAGCATGGTGTATAGAACATCGCCTGGACCATGGGCGGTGTCCATGCACGAAGCAAGAGCGGAACGCAACTCACTCACAGTAAACTTGTCTTTGAAGGGTTCTCCGCCTCTGGAAGAAAAGTCCAGCCGGCGGCCTTCCGCTACATCAGGACGTGCATTGAATGCTGGCGAAGCAGCATTACGGCTAGAGAATGCGGAAAAAGCGGTCGCTAAGGATTCCGCTACGGACGCGGGGTCCGAGATTGCGGTCCCATTCTCCTGGAGAACGGGAGGGGGGTCCTGCGAGAACTTGCCCCGAATTCTTTTGACTCGCTTCCACACCTTAGCTAAAGGGGTTTTCCCGTTAAGTGAAGACACGTATGCCCTCCAAGAAGAGCGGCGGGCATGCTTTGAAATATACCGGAACCTAGCTCTAGCCCGACGAAATCCATCGACAGTGAAATCGTTCGGGCGGCGCTTATAGCGCACACAGGCATAACGCTTCTGTTTGAGAGCCCTCTCACACTCGGCCGACCACTATGGGAGTGGTTGGCGTGCAAAACGGCCAGACGTCCAAGAAATAGTAGTCAAGGCCCATGGCGATGAGGTTGCCGGAGAAGAACTCAACGGCCTCATCTTCCGACCTAAACTCCTCGACTGAGAAAGAGAATTCAGTCATTTCCTGAAATGCAAGCCACCGAGTCCAAGCCAAGCACCACCGATGTGTTATCTATACGGCAGTCACCCTGAAAATGATATTTGAATGGGAAAGTGATCACTACTATGTAGGTCATCGACCACCTCCCCATCAAAATTAGGCTGTGCATCTGAAGAGCACAAAGAATAGGTCGAGGAAAAAAAATGAAGCGGTTCTCGGACCGTGATGCGTAAACTCATCCACGTTTAGGACACACATCTTAATCTCTTCGATCAGATCGGCAAAGAACTTGTCCCCTTGGATTTATGGAGTAATCTCCCCAGAGAAGATGCCTGCCGTTCAGATCTCCAAGCAAGAGATAAGGCCTCGGAAACCGTGCCACGACGCGGCGGAAGTCCCCGTCCGTCAAAGTCAGCTGACGGTGGAATGTACGCAGAAATCAGAGTAGAACCTCCTATCCAGGTGCAGCTGCACAGCCACTGCCTGAAAATAGGGATCTAAAGAGAAAGGAAGAACTTAGACATCATGCTGGGTGTAAACCGCGCATCTACCAGCCCGGCCATCCCGCGGTGGTGGGGTCGCAAGACCCTTATACTCCGGAAGGGCGGGCAGGGGGCACGCGCCTAGCATGGTCTCCTGCAAAACCATAGCTAACGAGTCCAGAGTCCACGGCAATTCCATTAAAGAAATATGCCCTTCAGGCCTAGCTCGGAGGAGATGAGGGGGCCCTCCTCGAACTAAAGACCCTCACGGGAATGGCCGTACCCTTCCCGGGGGCAGAATCCCGGGCGCTGTTGGCCGGACATATCGCTGAAGGCGCTGTCGCCTTCGAAGACTTATTGGGGGAGGTTGGGCTCGCCATGCGAGTCTTTTCCTCCCTCCGCCTCGAAACCTTAGGCGGGCGTTGCGGTTTTGGAGGCGGGGGGCCCTCTTTTTGAGGAACCACCGCTTCCGAGATACTCGCTCCACCTCGGGGCGTGGGCGAAGGAGCCGAAGCTCCTCTGTTGCTGTCCTCCTTTCGGGGAACAAACAGCTTTAGGACCCCGGAAGATGGCCTAGCGACCCTTTTCAGGGGTGTTGCGGCCTGTGAGTCTAACAACTTGGTGGAGGCGCGTGGCCGTTTCGCCATACAGCAACCGTCACGCTAGGGGAAGAGGAGGTAGCCCTGGTTTTAGCCGGGCCTGGGTATGAACCCTTTTTGCCCCCAGCTTTACCAGGGGAGCGCCCTTGTTCGGGTAGAGCCCGCAGAAGGGCTCCGAATGGGCGCGGAAACAACTGTGCTTGTTGGACTGGATGGGCCAGGAACAGAGGGTGCCTTTCTAACTATTGAAGCATATGACGTCCCAGGAAGAGCCGGGCGCGCCAGGACCAAATCCTTAGCCTCGCTGAATGAGGGTCGATCCTGGGCCTGAACGGCCAGGATTTCTTTATCAAGGAGATATGCACCACATTGCTTCGAAGAAGCAGGGTGCGGCTCTCCGCAATTGACACACTTGGCCACACATGATTTGGACTTATAGTGTGCGACCTTGGAACAATTTACACAGACTTCGGGTGACCCCTACTTTGCACGTCACATGAGCAATTGTTATGGCCGAAGCGGTGAAAGTAATAGCACTGCGACGGCAGTGGCACGAATGCCTTTACGCGGTAGCGGTACCAACCGGCACGCAGCGAATCAGGGAGCTTGTCACAGTCGAACGTGACGAAGAGTGTAGGGGTGGGTCTCGAGGCCCCTCCCTGTTTTCTCATCACACGTTCGACCTTAACCGCTTCATGATCGGCCAGCTCTAGGGTGATGTCCTCAATGGAGTAGTCAACGAATTCCTTTGCATAAACTACTCCTTTCACAAAGTTCATGGTAGAGTGCGGCGTCACACTCACTAGGGTGCTATGAAGTATCCGACGAGCACTTATCTTGGCTGCCTTGGCGGGATTTGCCGCATTCGCCAGAAGGCTGCCGTCCGAGAAACGGGTCACCTTCGGCTCTATACCAATTGCACTAGCTAATCCTCTCCGCTGATGGATCATGTTGCCCTCGAATAATATGGTGCCATCAGTGGAGCGAATAACGAGAAAGTGTTTGAAGCCAGCGGGCTTGAAAACGCCAGGGTGGAAACACGATCTGTTAAAGGATATTTAATTAATTACCTTCAGAACGCATTGCAGTATTATATAATTCATAGAATAAAATAGAAGAAATTCTATTTCTTACAAAATTATTCAACTAATATTCAATGTCTCTGCTTTTTGTTTGCGTTGATACCAAGATTAAATCTAGGTGTGAGCTAGGCAAAAGTTGCGTGCATGATTTGAGCTATTATCTCCTTCCAGCATTTTTTACAGTTTTTACTTTATAACTCAAACACATGGTTAAAATTTGGTAACCACCTTCTCTTCAACTATCGTTAACTCTTCAAAATCTGTGGGGTTAAACTAAGGTGAACTTGGAGGCCAAAGTTTCCTTGACAAAAGCCCATAAAACTTTACTGTTACTAGGCTTGAAATGCTTTTATATATGTATGTGAGGTTGCTTGCTCTTGTTGATGAGTCCCATCAGTATTTTCTTTAGTGGCATCCACCCAAGTGATGACATTCTCTTACAATATCTTCAAATAAACATATGAATTGATCTTTATCTCTCTTCAATCAAGATCAGATTCGTTTATAACCCTGTTACATATGTATGTTTCATTCACGCACACCATCACCCAAGCTTGCTTCTGAATACTAAATGATGCTTACTTTTTAAACAGAGTTTATTTTTGATTTTGTTTTCAAACACGATAATTTTGTTTATTCAAGGCCGGCATTGGACAGTGAATAGTTTCCCATCTATCCGCAGAACTGGAAACCGCGGGGAATAGCATTGCTCTTCCGACTATTTTTTGTGGCATTCAAAAGCAGATGTCATTTAGCTATCTTAAAGGGACAAAGTATCAAACCATCTTTCACCAACTATTACATGGCTACATAGTTCAATTTAGGCTACAAGGCAAGATGTCTGGCACAACTTCTTGGATGTCACCATATATTTTTCATCATGTACTTGATGAGGAGTAGAGTCCACACTGATCAGATTGGAGGGGTCTTGACTCTCAAAAGACAAGTGTTTGTCTTTTTTGCCATTTGAAAGCTTTACGAAACCGAGATCACCACAGACTGTTGCTAAAGATTTTGAAAATATCGCATTTTGAATTTCCACTTCTAGATTTCCAGGTACTCGGTTACTTCATATCTTCAAGTCATATTTCTAAATTGGTTTTGCTTTTTATGAATATACAATTTTATTCACACAAATGAATAAAACCTGAATGCAATGCTAGAAAGTATTTAATTAATAATATGTAAACATATTTAAACCATTTTTAAAAGTCAGTTTTTACTTCGTGATTAGAACCTGGCTATCTTAAAAAAAATTATTTTCTTTCTCTCTGAAAATTTGCCAATTGGCATTTTAGATTTGATTTAAGCCCATTTTTAGTCGCGTGCGACTCTATATCTCACTATGTCGGTCGGTTGGACGGTTGGTCGGTCAGTCCATCCGTCTGTCCCAGTTTTGTTGTTTTCTTTTAGGAATAACATTTTAACTCTTCACCGATTCTAATAAAATTTAATACTCTTATGTTGTTTTACATTTTCTTTTTAATGATATAATTTCAAAGATCCTCCCAAGGTTACCCCAGGAATTTATTTTTTTTGCTATCATATAATAACTATTCTGCATATCCTAATGAAATCTGAAACTCTTATGGTGTTTTACATTCTCTTTCGAATAATAATATTATTGCCAAAGTCCTCCCCGGGTAATTATTTGGCAATAACATCATAACTATTCGGCCGATCCTAAAGAACTTTAAAATCTTCATGTTGTTTTACATTCTCTTTCGAATGCTATAATTGTCAAAGTCCTCCCAAGGTTAGTCTTAGAATTATTGAAACTTTTGAAAGTCGTATGGTCATAACTCAGAATAAGTTAGAGCACGGGACTTTGGTCAGCAGACCTTGTTATGATATATTCTTATTTACATGACTGGACGCTATTAATGTGCAAATGCGTAGCTAAAATACATTCTGGTTCATTTAATTTAGTAAATTAGTAAATTTTCAAATTTCATCATTAGAATTGACTCAATCTGTGACTAGCGCTTAAATGAATAGTCCTTATTTGATAAAAATTTTAATAGAAATGATAAAACATTTATAAATTAATTGAAATATTTTATCTGAAATTAATTTATATTCTGGACCAGTGGTTATAATAGAAGTAAGTTTCAATCTTTAACTAACTTCTACTCATTTTTCAGTCTAAAGGATTTACTAATTATTATCTTAGAAGTTTTCAATTTACTTAACATACTTGGTCACTAATTGCTTTTTGCCCAAATAGGTAGGAGCTATTAAAATAGAAGAAAGGAAAATATTTTCCATGTATAGGAGTAAATGAGAAAATAATTCCTGTTTAGGTAGGGAAATTGGAAAATTCCATATGCTCCGCTAATTCTTAACATTGGTCGCCTTATGGCAAGTCTTTGTAGATAAATAAATATTCTTTCAACTGCCTGGTCAGTGTGCCAAAGGTCCTCCTTTCTAGCTTTTGATTCAGTAGTTGCTGTGTTTGCGCACAAGTTATTCTTTATTTTAATGCCTTATATTTTCTTAAATGTTATTTTATCCAGCGATATGTATTACTAGCTTTGTAAAACTTTAAAGCCAAAAATAGTGAGGCATTCCAACGAAGCAATTTATAAAAAAGAAGGCAAAATGTTTGCTTTTATGTAGTTAATACAGGAATCGTTTTAATAGAAATTTGAAAATGTACTGAAGGGTGATAGGTAAATTAGGGCCATTAAAAATATACTCATTAATTCATTATCTCATATCGTAACAAAATACTAAAGTTTAACAAATTATACATATTATTTAATTTGAATAATTCACAAAGTAGCACGGCATGTTAGCAAAGGATACAAAAGAGGACATAAAAAAGAAAACAGTATTTCCAAGTATGTTCGAATTTATTCACTTCGTTCTCAAAGAAAGCTAAATGAAAATATTATAACAAGAGTATATTTAAATAATACATTAGTTATGGCACCCATTTTAAAACAAAAAAATCATCAATGGAGAAAGGTTAAGAGGGGTTAAGCTAGAGAACGACAAATCCATAGTTATCAGGTGCAGGAACGTAGTCGAATAAAAATGAAGCAGAATAAAAGAAGAGAAGCACGTACGAAGAGATTAAAGCTGAAGAGATAGAAGTAGAAAGTTGTGTTTGGATAGAAAAGAAAGGGGCAAAGTAAGACAAAAAAATATTAAATAAGAGTATAAATAAAAATAAAACGATAAAAAATAAATCACTAATAATCCAACTATTAAATTCCAAATAATGAAAACAAAATTCTAGATTTTAGTTTAAGAAATTACTTTAAGAATGAGTTGTTTATTCACAGGATCAATTTTACGAACCCTCCATAAAGTGCGAAGGGCACAAAGGGATAATTAAGATGGTAAACCGTACCAAAAAATTGATAAACGCAACTTTCAGTGATAGAAATTAAGTCCCAACGGACGTACCCAAATTTATTCCAAAAAACTTTCTACAAGGTAGTTTGTTTAGTACTGCAATTTTTTAAAAATTTAGTTTATATTATATATATTTATAGAGAAGTATGTAGCAATAATAGAGTCATGAAATGTTTAAGATCAACAAACACACTGCGTCAATATCTTTAGCGTTTAATCCGCGTAGGAATCTTGAAACATCACACAAACGTATATTAATAAATATCACTCCCTTTCTGTGTATATACGAGGGGCAGTCAATAAGTTTGCAATTCGGATATAAGGAAACGAGATTTGAGGAAAAGTATTTATTATTTTTCAATATAACTACCCTCTACTTCAATGCACTTGCGCCACTTGTCCCTGAGGCTTCGAATTCCCGACTGCTGTTCAATCCACTCCTAGACGGCAAGCTGGCCATCTTCATCGTCCCCAAACTGGCGTCCACGCAGTGCAGCCTTGAACTGGCGGAATAAAAAGTAGTCGCTAGGGGCCAGATCAGGACTCTAGGGGGATGGTTGAGCTCCTCGAATCCGCACTCGCGCAGGGCAGCTTGTGTAACTCTGGCCTTGTGGACTTTGACGACATTGAAGTTGATTATGGGGCGTGAGGTTTCTAGCGACCCAACGGCTAAATTGTCGTGGATAATGTTGATAACACTTCCATTTCTTTGACCTTGGCCTGTCGATTTTCGAGGATCATCCTCTCAACACGGGCCACATTGTTCGTTGGTCACGTCTGACGGGCTACTTGGACGGGAGTCATCTTCAAGGGACTCACGACCATGGCGGAACTTCCTATTCCAGCGAACAATGGTTGCATAGGAAGGGGTGGTGTCGGTGTACACTGCAATCATGCGTTCATGGATCTCCTTTGCATTCTTGCCTTCCTTGGTCAAAAATTTGATCACTGCGCGGTGTTCAACCTTCTCCATTGTTGAAAAATTTGTGAGTGACGATCTGCGATCAGCTACTGCTTCTTTAATAGATGAGGCAGGTGCGTGCGGTTGCAGGTCCTGACTTGTCATAACTTGACTTAACACCCCCACAAACAGCCATCCCCCTTCCTCTGTTTTGCCCTACCGATACGCAAAACCTATTGACCGCCCCTCGTATGTCAGAGTGGCTCCTTCTGTACAAATTCAATAAGTCACATCTTACTCTCAAATTGAACTGAATTTTTTGGGGGAATAAATATTGACCGTTAAAGGCTTCTCTAATATTGAAATGAGCGAAGTTTTATTACAGGATCTAATGTCAAAGTTTATGAAGATATTCTGGCGAACTTGGTAGAAGGAAAGGTAGGAAAGGTAGTAATTTCTTATTTAATCCGGCTTATGGCTCATCAACATCCTCACGAGCACCTGGGAGCAAGTTTGAAAATGTTGATTGACAAAAACCATTTTTTCAACACAAAATTTCATTGAGGTAAGTGAGGGAAACATAAGGGGTATAGAAAAGGTACACTATATTCGTAGAAATTAGCGATGAAGGGTTAGAATTGCAAATATCTAATTAACAGCCTAACGTTTGGAACTGTAGAAAATAAGTACCTAGGACCTGTGACACTATTGTCCTTAACTAAAACTAGCAAGAAGAGAATGCTTACGCAATCCCGTGAAACTATTCCAGTATTTTAGTGCTACTTGGATTACATATCGGTATAAATATATATTAAATGGTTATAGACATTAAAAAGGAATAGAAAAGACTGCAGTCAGAGAGATACATGCACGCAAAATCTCGCTAATAGATTTTAACATAGAAAAATGTCATAAGTGTAGCTTATACTATTTTTCAAATATTATGGACAGATAACAAACTGGTAAAAGTAATGATATTTAGGCACCTGAAATGGTTGTGTATGAAACAAACCCCAGTACTTACTATTGAGAAATTTCGTAAATTAAAAAAAAAGGTATACATAATTTATTCCTTCATTATTGCTGGCAGGATATAGACTTATGAACCAGATACTTGATATCGTTACGCATTGGATGTCAAACAAATTGTTTCACATAAGTGAAAGTATCGTTGGAATCGTTGATTAAGCCAATTTCATGCATGTGATTGAAATCCTATTCTTTAAACCTCTTGGGAACACGAAAAGAAACTCGACCTAAAAAGAAATCGACAAAAATCGTTCCATTAGGTTTAGGGAGAGAGAACGGATAAAGTTTTAATCTGTGTTTTTTGAACTAAAACTTTGGTGTGCGGATTTTATATTTTGTCGCAGTTGTCAATTAGACAATGTCTTAAAATTCTTAGAAGAGTAGTTACTGAAGTAATCATAGTTTCTTGAACGAGTGATCTCTATTCAGGATCATCTTGATCTGAGAAATGGGGGAATTTGGTAGTCAAGGCGCAGAAATAACATGTCTCTACCTTTCAATTGGTTATATTTGTACGACTCTACAGAAAGCGTAGCCTGTGTAAATCACTGACGATTTTAAACTCGTAACTTCGTTTACTGGAAGGTTTGCCAAACTGAAACAATAAAATGCAAGCTCATGTGCACTTTACTCAGTAAAGAGGGTTAATAATGATCCATTTATAAGGGTAAAGAACCATCTTACACCTAAAATTGCTGCAAAGAAACGAACAAAATAGGTCATTTATCTGCCCAAAGGTGGACTGCAATGGGAAACTTATTTATTTTTCTTAGCTGGACAGGGCAGATCTTATTTTTCCGTGATTTACAGAGTATATTTTTTATGGGAGTGTCTTCTAATCTGGGGTATATAACTTGACTGATTTAGTGGTAGCAGTTTTGACCTGAACATATCAGTAGTTGTTACTCTGAGATTAATTCTGAAGATAGCTGTTACGTTGGAAGATCATTAGAGAGGTCTTGTTTGCATCAAGTTTGGCACGTTTGCAGTTGCATAAAAGGCCTTAATTTATCTGTTTAATTTATAGCTCGTCGAAGTGTGTGAAATTATAATGATTTTAACTGTTTACGAAAGCGGTGAGATTTCGATGAATTTGATACTCTTTGACCACACTTGAAATTTATATGGAGTTAATTATAAGCCAAAAGCAAATAATCGCTCAGAATTGATCTAGGCTTCTTTCTGGTTAAAGTCTAAAAAGCAGACCATCATGAAAGAGCAGTCAAAAGCAAGTTAACATAACTTTGTTTAAAAAACTAGAAAGAAAGTTTACGATGGACTAACTACTCCAAATGGCATTAAAAATATTCTTGGGTGCCAATTCCCCTCCGCACCACGCGCATGATCAAGCTGTGAAAATTATTTTGAAATGTGCAATAAACCCTGTGATTTCATAAATGATGTCAACAATGTTAATGTTAATTTTTTTTCAAACCAGAGATAATAGTGATTCCCATCGTGATAAAGAATACTTAAAATGCTGTCTCCTTTTTCTCAAATTCATTCAGATGCCCTTCACATTAGCAGGCGGCAATCCTTGTGGTTGGGACTGGATACGCATACTAGTTGAAAGTATAAAGTGTTGTTTGTTTTTAAATTGTTTCCCGCACAATCATGGAGAAGATTATTCAGGGAAAGATTCTAAAAACTTTTATATTTGACAGGAAATTTGGAGTAAATAGCTGAATCTATTTCTGTGGATTGAAGGAAAATGGGCTTAAACAAGCGCTATCAAAGTACCCAGTAGAGCAGAAAATGGTGCACTCTCGTGAATAAATCTTTTGGACTTCGGTTCTATGAAAGCACGTCCCTTCATCTGAATGGTGATTGAAATAAGTTGCAGAAAATTAGCTCATATTAAAGGGTGACGTACCTCTGTTACTTTAATTAGCCAGGGAAGTGTTCAGTCTGGACATCGAGAAAATAAAAAAATGTTATGTATATGAGTTGCTAACATAATTAGTTATATATGGATGAAACATTAAGCACTTTTCTTTAAGAATCTAAACAGCCGTGAAAAATGGGACTATTGAATTATTGCTTTCACCAAGGAAACAATCAAAGAGCTTGGTTAGTACGGAAAATTAAGGGTTTGAATCATGCACTGCCACTAGAACGGAGGCATATGTAGGTTGCTTGTGATCACAAGGTAAAAACTTACAGAGAAAAATATATTTTGTATTAAGATGATGAATAATGGCATAGAATCAACATATCCTACCTAGAGAATACTTCCCGAGGTAGAGCTATTGGCGCAGCTGCATGGGTTCGATGGCTATGAATGTCTGTGGTAGATACAATTTCGCTGATGTAGTTGTTCCTTACTCCTTATTTTCCCAATCTATTCCTCAATAGCTTCGAAGTAATAATGAATTAGAAGTTGATGCGAGATCACTTCTCATCATTCAAATTGCAGCACTGCTGATGAAGTAGTTAGGAAAGCTGTTAGTTGGGTCGGAGCTTGTTTTTGTGAGGAGTTCAGCCGAATGATAAAAATATAGCTTGATTTTAGTTTAGACACCTGCACTTCTAAAGAGGTCGCAATGGGCTACGATCTCGAATTTCTCTGGACAGCGGGAGACACACTGAGGCTGAAAGAGAGAGAGTCATTAATTTTCTTCCAAAGAGAACCCACAGCTTGATACATATCAGCTGGTGTTTTGTTTGATACTTTGAGGGTACCAACACAATGCAATAATGATAAAAGGATTTAAATTTATACTGGGATAACGGCTTAAAAGAAGGAGTTGTGAAAATTAGGAGAAGGCCAAAAATGTGTCCGGAATGAGATATTATGTACAACAACTCCCTTCTAAGACCCCAAACTGCCTCAATATTTTCGTAAAGTGTGGCATCCAGTTTGGTGATAGCCACTAGAAGCTTTACCTTTATATCCTCACGATTCCCAAGACATTGATAGTACATATATCATATATCATATTTTCAAGTCAATGAGAATTCTCTGTGTAATTTTATATGGATTACCTCTTTCTTTCTTTGTCGCTCTTATGAGGCTATAGTACATTGCTGGCTATTTCTTAATATCCATTTTAGTGAGAAAACTGGGTATTCTAAAGTTCCTGCTAAAATTACTACGAGGGTTCTAACAAAGGAAACATTAGAGTTGTGATGCAAGTAGACACGTTTTTATTGTTTTAACTTATAAATATGTGTTTAAGTTGTAATATTAATGATTTAAGCCAACCTCGGAGGTGAAAACTCCCTAACTTTGAGGACGAAGTCCTTTCTTATGTTGGCACACGCGCAATTGACAGATAACTTCAGCTCAGCGACGTTGCTATGGCGGACCGTGCAGGCAATTCCCTCGACAGGCGCCAACCACTGACAATCTGACAAGAAAGCCCACTTCATGACCAAACAGGAACTGATTGATCTAGTTCGTGATCTAACACTTACTAAGCAACAGTGTGAACTCCTGGCCTCGCGTCTGAAACAATGGAGCCTGTTGGATGAACATGCTCGAATTACAGTATTTAGGAAGTGTTCTGCAGATCTCCACAATTCTTCATTTTTCAAAACAACAGGACTTATTCTAATGATATCAGACGCCAATTTAATGCCCTTGATCTAATCTATGAACCAAATAAGTGAAGGTTATTCATAGATGCATCGTTTCACAATTTACGGCATGAAAGTGGTTCTGTTGCCCATTGAGAACACCATAATTTCAAATCTCCGTTGCTCACTCAATCATTTTAAGAGAGTTAAATTAGAACCTTGCTTTTATTCTAGACCGCATAAGTAACAAGGAGCATGAGTGGCTAATTTTTGCAGACTTGGAAGTAGTAGCCCTACTTAATAAATGGGCTACAAGCTGAATACAACAGGTTTATGTGCTTCCTTTGAAAGTGGAACATTAGAGCCGATTCAGAACATTATATACGCCCAGAATGGTTACCTCGGAAAACTATGACACGTGGATGCCATACTGTACTTCTTGAGCCACTAGTTAAGAAGGATACACATTTTACCAATACGGCATAAAAATCTAGATCTAATGAAGCAATTTACCAAAGTACTGCAACATAACAAAACATGTTTCCAGTACGTCAAAAGCGATCTTCTCTAAAATAAGTGATGCAAAAATAAAAAGGCATATTGGTAGGCTCTCAGCTCGTCAACTTAAAGCTGATGAGGGTTTCGAGACGACAATGAATGTAACTGAGCTAGCGGCCTGGCATGCATTCAAAGATGTATGCAGAGGACCTCTGGGAAAGCACCAAGGGGACCAGCGAAGGCGTATAGTGCAAAGCCAATTCAAGTGCTACGAAGATCTCGAATGCAATATGTCACTGAAGATACACTCTCTTCATTCTCATCTGTCCTTCTCCCTAGAGAATACAGAAGATGTGAGCGATGAACATGTAGACAGATTCCTTTCAAATATAGCGTCAATGGAAAACAGGTATAAGAGAAAATGTCGCACTGCTATGTTTGTTGACTTCTGCTGGAACTTGAAGCGTGACACACCTAAGACGTCTTACAAAAGAAGAAGTAAATACTAAAATGTAGGTTAATACATTATATAATGCTAAAAAACTTGCTGCTATATTATATATTCCTAAATTAATTACAATAGACTGATTTAATCTGACTTTGGGAGCGAAATTCATTTCGAGGAATTGTGGAAATTGGTATCATTTGCATAATTATTAAATTGGCAATTTACAAAAGAATGTTACGTGATGGGATATTTTTGTTATCAAATCCAGATTCAGCTTACTCAACCTCATTGAAATTTGTAGTATAGTGTAATATGCCTTAGTAAATAGTTCGTGCCAGCATTTTTTTAATTTTATCCACTAAATTCATGTCAAGCCAGTTTATTTATATTTAAAATATCAAGGTTCGAACAGACCAAAACGAAGAATTGAGCTAAGATCCATTACCATATCATGCAAGACGGAAGTTAGCCTAGAGCATTTAAAAATATTGTACTCTCATGGAAATGAATTATCCTTAACAATTCTAGCATGTACTCGCATAAATATTAAGCATACTATTCTTTATTACAACTCTACTGCTGTTCCAATTCAAATGCAACAACCCAGCCACTATCAAATCTGTTCAATTGAACCAGAATTCTATAGTCTTATACTCAAGTATCGCACCTCGAATATGTAAGCTTGTCTTTCATATATTGATTATATTAGTCCCTTTGCGTTTTTAATCTTTAATTTTATATCCACTTGATTCAATCTATTTGCTTTTATATATTTTATATGGCTCATTCTCACTGTTCTTGTTTTTTGTTATGTTGAAGTCATTTAAAATTTCTTTATATGTAATATTTTACAGACATGCACCAGAAGTTATGCAAACAGTCTCGAAACGTTTTAAAATCAAAGGTCAAGTGAACAAAGTATCGGAAAATGACAGATAGGATTTAATTATAATATGCCTCTTTCATACTTGAGGAAGCCTCAAACAAATGTAAAAAAGATTACTCAAGCTAGTAATTAAAATATCAAAAAGATATTCGCTAAAAGTGTACCAAGCCTATGCACAAGATTTACCTTAGATTAAGAAGATGACAATTCTATGCACCACTCATGCATACTAATACAGAAGGGAAACAAGAGGTGTGGATTATTATTCGACTAGGTGAACCTTGGATTATTCATACGGAAGTATCACCCCTATTCAACCATCGACATCCATGAGCAATTGGGAGATAGGATGTTAAAATTCCGAAATTCATAGTAGGTAGTGATAGGAAAGTAGCTCACTGGTAGCCTTTAGATTATTTTGGATTCTGAATCTCACAGGAGTTAGAATCAAACCCCTACCTTGAAGCAATATCGATCTATACGGTGCACTTTTCCCCTAATATCTTATCCCACGTTGTTGTTAGGGATTCCGAGCACAATAGTAGTTTATTTCTTCGTATCTAATGGATTTTGCTTCTACTACCATCGGTTAATAGAATTACTTTTTTACCATCCCCAGCACTATGTGAACCAACGATAAGATTTTACATTTACACCGTAGAATTAGATCCACTTATCTGTTTAAGGGGATTCTAATTAAGAAACCACGATATGAAAAAGGTAACAAATCTCCCCGTTTCATGATGGAAGGTGTCCTCGGGGCTGAGTAGAAGTCCCAGCTCTTCTTGGGCGCTAAGATTTGTCTCACAATATTTTTATAACTGGTAGTAAGCCACCGTCACCTGTGGGCGGAATTCCTCTCTAAAAGACCGAATCGCCAGATGAGCTCCTGAAATTAAAAATAAAATCTAAAGGACCAAGCTGTCCACAGTTAAGGAAACATGATTTCCTTATCTGAAACAAATAAGATAAAGACAGCAGAATCCTGCGAACATGTACCCTTACTCTAGTCCCCACCCCACGAGGTGAGGTGGAATATGCTGTAGCTCAAAAGGAGTGAAGAACAAATGTAAAAACATGATAAATAGAAAAAGGTATCCCCATCTGAAATGGCTAGTAGATCGAATATAGCGTCATTTCGGATTTCTTGTCAATAAACTGACCGTAGGGTTTCTTTGGCCATAATCTACAAATGCCCCTCATTCTTTTTACGCAGCTCCTAAATGCCATCGTTGCCTAAATTTGAATAAGCAAACCTCATTTTAAATAGATAAATAATATCATTAAACTCTACACAATAAAGAAACTACGATACTAATATTACTGAAATATATTTAAATACACTGTTAAATGTACTTCTTTCACTAAAATTACTCTAAAAACATCTTTTCTTAATTTATTTCGAAGCCTCCCACCCTGCTCTGACCAGAAAAGAAATATTAACATAATCACTTTCATGTTACATTAATTGGGTAGAAATAATTTACAGACTTATGTAAAGGAAAATACCATACAGTCCGCCTCGAAGCCGAGCACTAAAGGAAAACAAAAGAGTGACGATCATAGTATACGTTCGAAAGATATTTGGATTCATAATTTTGACATGATGAATTAAAATATATTACTCTCTTCTTCAATTAGGTCTAATATTTTTTCTATATCAATTTGAAAAATACAAGGATATGAAAACATAAGAAATTAGCTTTTTGTTTTTCATTATAGGACACTTACATCAAAAAAACCCTGAGAATAAAATGTGTAAATGAGAACCGAAACACTATCGATGAGGAAGAAATCAATTTTACACAGGTTTTCTTTCGTGTTTCTCATATTGAATACCTCTATTAATACAACAGTAGTCTGCAAACATAGGTCAACTCCAAAGGCTTCTCGGACTTCTTTTATATTTCTCCAACATCTTTTCGAAAACGTTCTCTTGTGTACTCGCTATAATCAGCGCAGCAGCCTGTTTAGTTATGTGATGAGAGAATTGATACCTTCTATGAAATAAAGGCCCTGAGAGACGGAAAGTTTGGCAGAAAATCCTCTAGACACGATCCTCGTGCCAATTTTGGTGATTGTCAATGAGTTCTTGCCAATCTGGGTGGTTTGGCCCCCGTAGCCTAAATGACCGCGTGTATGTATCAATCAAGCATTTTTACTCAGAGCATCTACACTGCTTTCTTCCCAAATCTCAGTTTACACACATTCTGCATGCGATGACCTCCTTAATTTTCCCTTTAATGCTCGTATGTGCGTTGAGTTAGGGTGGTCTAGTTGATATTTGATTAGGTATTAACGCTTCAATACCCGAGTCCGACCCTCAGTAATGCGGATAAACACGATACTCTCCGATGTTAGGGAACACTTCTCAATAATGTTAGAGCAGGGAGTTTGACCTAAGCTCACTGACACTTTCACACGAATTGCAAATTACAAATACACTGTGTCGCCAATCCCTCATTTTTTCGCACAAACAACACATCACTCTTCCCCGTATGTAAAACATGCAATGTTTGTTTTCCGTATTATCCAGACGTGTAAAAGGTAGCTCCCCGATGAATCACGAAGTACTCTCTCGCCGTTTAGTGGCAAAACACCGTTGTACCGTTGTCACTACTACCATAACAAAAACCGATTTCTAGTGACCATGGCTTTCCCAGTCATTGTCATATTTATCGTTATATTTGTTTCTTTATCTCATCATTGACACTACCCCAAATTGACAGGATTTATTAGAATAATCAAACTAATATTAGAAAGAAAATAATAATGAGTAGATGCTGATAATATACTTCGATTATTCCAATAAGTTCAAGTAAATTATTTTGAGTTGGTATTATTTTAATGATCATCTCATATGAATTTTATTATCTTTAAATATTATTTACTTCAACACTTATTTACTTTATTGTCCTAAAAAAATAAAAATAACTACTTTTAGTTTTGTGCTATCCATGCTATCAGATTTTTTTTCATTTATCCTTATAAATGAGTCCCCCTCCATTACCCTAATTAGAATTAATAATCCTTTCCTTCATATCAAATCTTGTTTCATTTCTCTTATTTGAACTATAATATACAAATAATATCGAGCGCGCGCTAAACCTGTCATCAACCAGCACACTTAGACGTAAAATTGATTAATATAAACTATACAGAGCCTTCTCTTCCATCTTTTAGTGTTTCGGAACACAAATGGCTGTTTGTGTTGAGGATTTTGCTAATGTTAACGTCAGAAGTGGAGAACATTCCTCTGCATTCTTGAAATAATTTGGTCAGACGAACGGTGAGGGATAAAATTATATAATTGAAAGAAAAATACTAAAGAAAATATAATCGCAAGGTCAATTCTTGACGAGCAAATCAAGTAATTCAAAATTGTGTAGTAATAAAAATACAGAAGTAGAAATATAATGATAATTTTCAAAATTTGATCTCTATAATACCTTTTATCGAGAGATTTACTATTATTATAATCGGAACTCCTTTCTTTTTGTTTAGATTGCATAATATGTGTAAAATAAAGTTCGAGTATTTTATTTAGCCTAATTTTCTAAATGAAAGCAGAGTTCAACGATATAATTGATTTTACAAAATGTTTCAAAGATCTTCTTCAAACAAAATTTGTTGTAGTCTGCCTTCGAGTGTGTATAATCAAAGAATATTTCATGGATAACATTCATTTTAGGCCATTAATGATTTTAAAATTTTTAAAGACATAGAGTTCTTAATTCTTAAAATGATTTTCACCAATGCCATTTTTAATTTATGGAATTTAATAATAACATAGTTATTTCATTTGCCAAAATATGATATTATTTCGCTAAATTTTAATCTTTCCGCGTTATTTGCAGTATTTCCTTCAACTTTTGTCTTACTTTTAGCTTGACTAGTTAGCCAATAGCATGCTATGTTATATCTGCAGCTGATCTGCACTTACGTATTCAGAATAACAGTTTACGCAGAGTTGTCTTCATTTTAATTGCTACAATGGCGTGCAGTGGTTGTTCTATTCACAATACCAAATAATATGTGAAGTCTCTAGGACGATATTCAGGCCTTAGAAATATATAGGACTCATAGTATAATCCCGCGACTTATTAAATGAGTTAGATGCTGCTGGATTTGTGTAAATTTAGGGAAGCTTGAAATTTCTTTTACTGTAATGTATCTGCGAAGGATTCGAAAGGCAGTAAAACCACATCCAAACTTCAGGTTAGTGAGTTTAAGGGCACGTGGGTTTCTAATGCCCGCATTCAATCAAGTGATAGCCTCTTGTTTTTAAGCTGTTTTATGTGCAAAACTTTGTTTGGGCGAGAAGCTGAGGGAAAAAGTGTTAGAGTTAGGGTTACGTTAGGTTAGGTTCGGGTAGGTTTGGTTATGTTAGGTTATGTTAGGTTATGTTAGTTAAGATAAGGTAAGGTAAGATAAGGTTAATTAAGGTAAGGTAAGTTAAGGTATGGTAAGGTAATGTTAATTTAGTTTAGTTCTAGGTTAGGTTGGGTTAGGACTGATTAGGTTAGATTATGTTCGGTTAAGTTAGGTTAGGTTAAGTTAAGTTGGGTTAGGTTAGGTTAGGTTAAGTTATGTTAATTGTGGTTATAAATCTTTTAAATTAATTTGAAAATCTGTTTTTTTCATGCAGTTTTATGTGTACTTTTCAGTTTTGAAACTCCTCTTCGCTGGAAATACAACCATTTTCCATAATGGACCTTAATTCGATTATGGGTAAAGTATGCATTTCCAGAAAAAAACGAGTGCAATCCGTGAAAAGGACACATATGACTGCATTATAGAAATACACTTTTAAATTCCTTAGAAAAGATGTTTTAAAACGAATATTCACCGAGTTAAATAACAATCTTAATGACTGGAAGAAAAATGGTGTTATTCCGAAAGATACATGTCCATAGGGTATGACGGGTGAGAGGGTAGCTCTAAAGTAGAATATTGAGGTCATTTCCCTTCTCCGTATGATGTGTTGTTCAGCCTTCCCTTGCAGAAACGCGGTTAACTAGCGCTGGATGCTTTAGACTGAGTCTACTATAGCTTAAATTCTATGCAGTGTTGTAGCATATACTCACTTTTGTTTTTTTGAATTTAGATAATAATAATAGCAAAGATGGAGTCTTTGATAAGAGTTGACTCAAGGAGAAACAAGCAGTATTTTGCTTCTAAGCCAAAGATATTTTTAAACAAGCAATGCAAAGCTTTTGTTTTATTGGAAAAACATCTTGGTAACGGCTTCTAACTACCTTGTTCGAATCAAAATTATCGTTTAAGGACAAACATTCTTGGGCAACTGATATTAATCTAGAACATGCCAAAACTGAAATTCTCAGGAGTGATCTAATTTTCCAAATAAACTAATTATTAATCATTCTGACCGTTGACACTTCAAGTAAGAAATATCCGAGAATCGTGACCTATTTCATAACATTGCAAAAAGAATAATAGTTTAGTCTACAGTAGACAAATGAGGTGACTTATGCCTTCACGAGATCAATCTTTGACTTTGGACTTATGCCTTTATAATGGCAGAATATCACTTCTGAAAGACGATCGCTTAAAGCTCCAAATGTGTCAGAAGACATGGAATAAATGTTTACCTGTGTTTAGGCATATATGTGCGTCTCACCGATTATAACGGGATAATTGTGAGAGATTCTTATGGGACTTACTCCACATTTTTTCAACTTTCAATAATTTTGAGTCACTCTTAAGAGATGATTTCTATTGGCCATATTACGTACCAGTCATGCTAACAAAGTTGAAAACAGCAGAATTTGCGAGCCTAACTATTATAAAATCATTTTCGGTTAATTTTATGAAATAAGTTAAATTACGTGTATTACGTTTGTTGTAGTTGTTTATTTAGTATTTTTGTAATTTTATGTTTATATTGTTATTTTTAAACTAATTCGAATTAACCACAGGGCTTATTGATTTGCCAAGTGCCTACATATTTTTCACAATATTATTGTGTAAAGGAAAACATGGAATTTTATTGAATATATTGAATAAAATCTAAAACATTTTATTGCATATAAAGCTTTTTATCCAGATAGAGGTAAATATTAAATAATGGCAAACATGTGACTTAAATTCGTATATACAGTTTATTAATAAAAAAAATTATTTCTAAAAAAAATTTTACTAAATTGGAAATCGAATTTTAGAATATATTAAAACCTTTTACAAGTACCAGTAAAGCTTTTAAATATGATCAACTCAGGGAAAGGTTTAACATAGAACATCTAATAAATAACAACTTTGAAATAGGGATCTGAAATTGAAAACCATCTTTTAAATCCCTCTTTTATTAAGAAAAGAGCGAGTGTGGTAATGAAAATTTTGGAAAGAATTTCTGGGCAGGATGAGACATCAGCATGCAGGATCGACCATGCCTTACTCATCTATTCTCAACCCAAGCCATACCAGTCTCAGGGACCTTCTTTCATTGTATCCCCTCGTCCGTGAAAATAAAATCAAGCTTTTTACAACTTTATATTATTGGCACTATACTCAGTCACACATTCATAATAGTGAAAACCAATACTCGAATATAGGGGCTGTAACTGGTCAGGTTCAGTGCCTAGTTTTTAACATTGAACGATTTAATTTGATTCAGAATTGGCTCATATTAATTCCCGCGATGACATCCCTCTCTTAAATTTGGGGGAATGACGATAGTTTTCATCATTTTTATTATATTTTTCTTGAGAGATTTTTATGGGCCACAATACAAGGATTTTTATATAGATACATGTTTGGAAAAATTAGAGGGAGTGGATGCATGAATAAGATAGATGGCATTTAGTGGAAAAACATATAAAGGAATTTATTAACCCATTCGTCCTGCGTATAGTTAAAAAGGAAAAGTGTATCACACTCGAAGATGCGTAATGGTCCAGAGGAACGTGTCCGTGCAATGCGGATTGATGCAAACAAAGAAGCAAAAATAAAATGAAAGGGGTGATTAATCAGTTTCAGAAGTCATCAAATAAAGAATTAGCAATTACAATCAATGTCAACCTTTGTGGAAAAATAATTTATTCATGGGAGATTGAAAAATATGAAATCATAAAAGAAATATAGCTATAGGATAATTAGGAACAATCTTTATCTATGTCGGGGTAGAAATATAATTTCATAGGATCCTACTGATGTTATTTATTATTTATAATACAATGGCCTATTAAATTTTGTTTATTTCGTAAAGTTGGAAAGTTTTCTTACAAGATTGAAAGTAAGAAGAGTTGATAAAAAATTTTAAGAAACTAACTCTAATTTATAGTCATGGACAAAGAGCATAGTCGAGTCAGGTTTCGCAAAGAAACACCTAGGAAAATAGAGAGAGTAGTCAAATGTTCACATCTCTCTTTAAGATCATTTCCTACACACACTTAATAAGCATTTTGCCGGCAAACCACGCGTTTTTTCCTGTATGATAAAGAGAAATGTGTCATCTGACACAAGAAAGTAAATAAATAATGCTCTTCCAATAAACACATGTGTACATAGCCTTGATTGCCTTAAATCTTAATTCGATGAGGAATTTGGGAGTGATCCTCTACCATATTTGTTTAGAAGTGGAAACCTACAAATTATGAGTCCAGATCATTTTTAAGCGAAGAATGGAGAAAGATGGTTCAGTATGATGAAGTCATGCTCGTATCTATTTGCTGAGTGGTAATAATATCAAGAAACTTATAGATTTTCCTTAGAGATGTCTTATTTGATGGAATCGTTTCCTTAGGCCTGAACAATCTAACACACAAAACATGTAGGTGTAGAGCCTGCAAGAGAAAGACCTGCCGATCTAGTAGCCTGTCTTCTCCAACCTCGGGCAAAGGAGACATTTGGCGATGCGGTGACGTTTTATTATGCCTCAAGATCTAGGCAATAATTTCAGTAGAAATCACTTCCACCGGGAAAGCCGGGTACAAAAACGAGTCCCCAAACTAGGGGAGGAATAAAACTCGTTACACAGACACGAAAAAAAACCTTCACGTGAAAGAGATCAACTTCACATTCGTATTTTTTGGCGAAGACGGAGTTTCCCTGGTAGTGTTTCAATCAAAAGATAAAACGCATTCCTCTATCGATCCTCCTCTATTTGAACGAGGCGATCCAATCTCCAGATTCCCTTCCAGGAAACGAGAGAAATAGGCCTGAACTTAGAACTTTTCTACGTGATAAGTTACGTTTTCAGCTAAGTTTCTCTGTGTTATTCTACAGTATTGGCGGCGCAGCACAATAATTGAACTGTAGTCCAAATAAAGTTATTTAAGCCAAATAATGGGTTTTTTTAACTTTTAGAAGTGAATACTAAATTTTCTAGAGCATTCTAATATTTTGTGCGTATAATTTTTCGGTACATTGTTGCTGTACAGATTTATCACAAATGGATAACTTAGCTCTCCTAAATTTTAAGTTTCATTAACTTATTTGAACTGTAGCGCAAATAAAGTTATTTAAGCCAAATAATGTTTTTTTTAATTTCTAGAGAAGAATACTCTAGTTTCTAGAGCATTCTAATATTTCGTGCGTATAATATTACGTACATTGTTGCTGCACAGATTTATTACCAATTGATAACTTAGCTATCCTAAATCTTAAGTTTCCTTAGCTTATTCATGATTTTTAAATCACATGTAATTAATCGATAATATTTCCAATCAAGGAATAATAAAAAACCGCTAGTCAAACGATTTTATTTCACCCTCAAGAGACTACAGTATACAGATTCCACCTCGCTCTTGATTAATTAAAGGCCTCTCAGGATTTGGAGTCAAGCAATCTCATTAAGTGGTGCCGAAAATCCAAACTTGGTGAAATATGCAGGGGCTTGAGGAATGGCGTTAGAATAATTATTTACTCCATTGATTGGGAGTTTTTTATATCATTTTCTCTGTTTTATACTTAGTGGTTTTAGGGTAAACGTTAAGTTTCCTTGTTAGCAATAATTCATTACTATTTTCGAGAGACGATCCAAATCTCGTACGATGAAGTCAACTGCCTATTCCTTTACTTTTTCTACCGAGGTATCCAGCATCCTCTCTCCCCTATATCATGAGAATAAAGCCATTTATGGTAGCAAGTTTCCAATGTCTATTTTGTGATCTATCTAGTCATGAATTATAAGATAAAATTCAGGCAAAGGATTTCTTATTTATTTCCGTTAGCCTCAGATCTCCGGTAGGATATATCCAAATATCATGCGCAAAGAGCTCCTATGCTGAATGCCTGTACTAATTAGTTAGGGAAGACCGACTGATATAAACTCAGTGAGTTTAGGTCACTATACCCCCTTGAACAAATTTGTACAAGGAACGAATTGCCTGGTTCCGATTCAGTTCGAGTTGAAACTTTCCCTACCTCAATCGGCAAGAATTGAATTGACGCAAGAATGGGAAAGTGATAGCTTTTATCAGAGAATTTGAGTTATTGTTTACAAAAGCATCCGATGCTGGAGAGAGTTTGTAACAGTCAAATTCACTAGTACACCATGTTATACTCCACACGAATCTTTGTGATCGCTTGAGTACGTATTGGAGATTTTCGATAACACCAGATATCTAGATAAAACACTTTTAAAGTTGTTTCATTTTGTTCTTTTCTGCGAAAACTTGGTAAAGTTTCCTCTCTTGCCTTCAGGCCTCTGATTTGTCGACTGAAGGCAGATTTTTATTGGCTGATTCATTCAGCAATGTCCATTTTCTTCTCGACTAGTAAGTCAGTTTTTATGAAAATAATAAACCATCCTATTCTCATCAATTGCAAGGAGCAAACGGTTCTCCAATCGTGACTCTCTAGCATATTTCGACCTTCAGTTAGACTTCAAGCTCTATAGTTCGCAATTCACTTTGTATGCGTACATTTTCTTTAAAAATTAAACCGTCCTATGTACAGTAATTCGTTCGTTTTATAACCTAGATCGCCCATTTGAAGGAACTATCCTATTGAGCATGCAGATTCTAAGCTAATATTCACCCGTGTTTATCTTGCCTATTTCGGCTCTCGAAGGGATAAGTCTACGCGTAGAAGGAGTTTGAAATTTTGATGTTGCAGGTATCATTTGGTATTCAAAGTGAAGTTATAACCCTTCTGTAAATAGTTTACAATAGATTCATAGAATAGAAGGAGATTTAAAGGATTTTATGGATATAGCCCCACATAATAAGCAACCGGTGTCATGGGCAGAATGTCGCGGTTTTTTAAACAATTTTGTCGAATAAAACAATTTTCTCGCAAATAGAATATGTAAAAATTATCAATAGGTAACCATTGGTATCGAATCAATCATAAAACTTCATTTTGGTTAACTCAAATTGCTTAACACTAGATGGACGAACAAGTGCACAGCCCTTAGAAAGACTGGGCGGTCATTTTGACCTCTGGTATTATTTTTCCTTATATTCTTCGTCTTTTCATACATTTTTGGGTGAATTCATATCACAAGAATTATGTTTGCTTATTAGTTCCAGTTTAACTTCCTTCCGTTGCAAATATTTTATTATATTACTGTATGAAATACATATCAATAAAAGATAAATAAAAATACATTATCAATATATTTCTATTTACTTACATATATGTATGAGACAGAAAAAAATAACAATAACAATCTCATTTATGTTAATCATATATAATAATTGATGCAACTATATAATATAAATACATTTATTAAAAAATATTTAGGTCTTTATATAATACTAGGTCGTTAGATGTATCAAATATTATCAATATCATGAACAATTTCTACAAATTATTCGCTTGCGTATTATTCCAGTACATTTACCACACACATATTTCTTGCTCTTGTAGCATATTTCATTCGTTTTATTCCTCTTTGCATTTGCTACGTTGACAGGTTTTACGCTTATTGGTTTTTGGTTCTTCTATTGGTTCTTCCACACTTCTGTTAAAAGCTCGTAGCTCTCCTAGGAGTTTTCGAATGTAATCTCGTCGACTTATTTTCGTTCCAACCACTTCACGCTATATTATAACTGAATTAATCACGGCAAGATCAAGTAAGTTATAGAAGACTTGTAATGGCCAACGCCGAGAAGCTACTTTAGTGGTGTACAATTTGGCCATCTGGCCAACATTTTCAACGCCAGATTTTCTGTTATTATAATACGTGACAGACCCTGGCTATTTCTTTATACCACTGTCAATATGCACTGTCTTATGCACAGTACTTAGAATCAGTACACTCTTAGAAGGTTTTCCTTGGTACACAGGGATTGTCATGTCACAATTCTTCAAAATAATGGATGAGTGTAGTGGTTGTTTCTTATTTTTGATGCTTGTTGGTATTTCGCGCCGAATTCCATTCTTCGTTCCAACGATACTCGTTTTCCTGGTATGCAATGTCTTAGCAAACTTCACTGAAGTACAAAAAGTTATCACATGTGATATTTCGAGCTTTACTTAGAAAAAGACTTGCCAATTTCATCATTACATATTCCGCTAAGCTCTGATTTTGGGAAAGATGAAGATTTTTTCGCAGATTAGGAAATCCATTCAGCAAGTAATGGGACTTTGAGTCTACAGCAAGCCAGAATTTGATTCCAAATTTTTCCCTTTTGTTTGCTAAATATTGGGTGAAGGGGTTTCCGGACTTAGTGGGGAAAAGCTATTCATGAACAGTTATATCTACTCCAGGTCTGTAACATGATTGGCATTTTTAAATAAATCTATTACATATGGTAGCAAAAAGAGCAAATTTATCTGATTGAATTCGTTGACTTCTGGAGGATCTTAAATCAAAACCCCAAAATCGAAAAAGTTTCTTGAATCTATGTCTTGACATAGTCATGGAGAAGAAATGAGGCCCTAAAACCTTTGACAATAGAAAAGCAAGTGGTTGTCCTTTAGCAATAAGTCCCTAGCGTAGACAATTTTCAGCATATGATATATTTCTTCCTTAGTTACGGTCCATTATTAATCATTCAATTTGCTGCAAACTTCTGCTTCTGTACATATTATTATCTCTCGAATTATGAAATCAACAATGAATAAGGAAAATGCGCTCATCATGCTCCACAACACAACATGTCTCTTGTCATATACAGAAGGACCAGGAACTTCAGTAAGAATATTATGTGCACTGTATCTTCTACTACTATCGGAGCTTTCAGTAGGGATTTCAATCCACTGGGTCCCATCTAGAGCCTTTAGATTTTTGTCATGTGCAGATGTAGATGCTTCATCTGATTTATTTACTTCCATTACTTCTTCATCGGCAGTGGTATTACTCTCAAGAATTCTATCATCATCTGTAGGTAAAGACGTAAGGATTCATTAGTGGTTTATAGTAATACAAATGTAACAAAAGTACATAAAAATACTCCCCACATATTTATGTTCAGATTTATTTTATCAAAATAAAATATATTCATCGCAACATACGATAATAATAATATAAATATAATTTAATAATGATAGTAATAATAAAAATAAGAACAACAATAATAATAATAATAATATATTAGGTTGAGGAATAAGTTCTTGCGGTTTTTTTAATGTTGTGTTGATTTAAGTTTTGTTGACGTGATTTGTGCACATATTAAGAAACAATAATAAATAATTAGAGCAAAATTTGCAAAGGTTAGGCTACGTCTCTTAACAGCCCAGACTATTAGGCTTTTACTTAGGCTACGTATTAAAGTTGAGTAATAAGTCATTGCGGTTTATTTAAAAGTGGTGTTAATTTAACTTTTGCTCTCTACCGTCAAACAGGAAGGTTAAGTTGAAAGAAAGGAGCATTTTCGACACTTGTTGTGATTCATTTTCAATCGAGACGGGAACAATGCAAACGCAGCCAAAGCTCGTCGCGATATTTGTGCTGTGTATGGAGAAAATGCCTTAACAGAAAGGACAGCTCAATGGTAGTTTTCACGTTCAAAAACGGTCATTTCAATCTTAATGACGAAGAACGTTTTGGTCACACCATTAAGTTGGATGAAGAGCGATTGAACGACCTTCTTGATGAAAATCCTGGTCAATCGACTAGAAAATTGGCTTTACAATTGGTGTGTGATCAGAAAACTGTAGCGAATCACCTTCATTCGATGGGGAAAGTTAAAAAACTCGTTGCATGGGTTCCGCACGCTTTGAGCAAAAGCAACAAACTTCAACTCTCCATGATTCCGCAGGTTTGTTTGCTCATCACAAGGCTACTCGTGGATATAGGACAGATTTCTTCACCGCATCATCACTGGCGACGAAAAGTGGTGTGTTTATGTCAACATGAACCATCGAAAACAATGGCTTAGCCCCAATAAAAAAACACTTCCGCGATTAAAGCAACGTCTTCACCAACGAAAGACGATGCTGTGTGTGTGGTTGAATTGTGAAGGCATCATTCTTTTTGAGCTCCTTGCGAACACCGAGATTGTCAATGCAGAACTATACGTTCAACAAATGTATCGACTCGCCGAAGCTATTCATGAAAAGCGACCTCATCGACGTTATGGAGTCCTTCTGCAACACGACAATGCTCGTCCTCACATTGCCAATATGCAGAAGATGCCATCCAAACGCTTAATTGGGAAATCCTGTTAAATTCTCCCTATTTGCCAGACTTGGCTCCATCGAATTTTTATCTGTTGCGATCGCTCTCCAACAATTTGCGCGGCGTTTCGTTCAATTCTGATGTGAAATTAAGAACCTGGTTAGACAAATTCTTCGAGTCAAAATCCAGAGATTTTTATTGCAGAGGCATCGAAAACTAGTTGAACGTTGGGAAGGAGTCGTAAATAACAACGGAGAATACATTATTGATTAAATTGCATATTGTTATCAATTAAATATGAAGTTTTTCTAAAATATTTAATGGTAATGAATAAATTTCCTAAAACCGCAAGAACTTATTCCTCAACCCAATAATTAATAATTTAAATAGCTGCATATTATTTTGAACCATATATCGAATGACATTCCAGCAGTATCATACAATAATCACATCACACTTACGTTGCTCTGTAGTTGATGCAATGTTTTCATTTTCTTCGTATGAACTTGATGAAAAATTGTATTCAGGAATAAATTCTTCTTCATCACTATCAACAAGAATTTTTCGAAGTCGTTCCTCTGTAGGACGAGTCTTCCTTCTATCGGAAGACATGTTCACCTAACGAGAGTCTATTGTGTACTGCACAATCTTGTAGTTGCAGCGAGTTTATATAGAAAACACACAAACCTCGTCAGAACATATTGGAACAAGCGTGCATAAAGTTATGAACTGTAGCACACTCCGTGTAATGAAATGAACACGTTAAAACAGGATTATATCATGCAGTGTTCAATCTGACCGCTCAGTCTTTCTAGGTAGTATACTCTACGCTAATTACCTGACTCTTGTAATAAATTTATACTTTTACAATGCCATTTTGAATAGAAAAAATTTAAAGTCGACATATTTTAGCGGATTGCGATAAAAAATGCGGCTGATATTTAATAAATAAACTTGAAAAACGGTTAAAATGCCTGCTCCATCATTCTAGTGTTAAAGTGACAACGGGGTTACAAAAAAAGGCAGGGAAAATTATTTTATGTTTCCTCGATTCGTTTATATATTTTGGACGATAAATAGGTGGAAGGTACGAGCCAAGGGGATCACATCTCTCAACTACGAACACTCTTTGATTTAGAATAGTATTTCAAACTACGGATTAATCTGCCCAAATTTTTTGGAGGGACATCAGAATTAATACACGGTCACCCCCCAAAAAACAGGCCCCAACTTTCGATAGGCCTCATTTCTTAGTTTTCTGCAAGGATTGAAGGAAACTTTAGTGATAAGTAGTTTATTGTCTGGAAAAACATCAAATTAAAACATAAGAGTCTTTGCACTTTTCTTATTTATTCTAGATCACGTGTTCGAGATGAACTCCATTTAGCTCTGTACATTTCTTGATGGCTTCCTTGAGTTCCGTGATTGTCCTGGGTTTCCCTGCGTACAGTGTGTTTTTAAGGTAGCCCCAGAGAAAGATATCTTTGGGGCTAAGGTCTGGGCTGTTTGGTGCCCACTCAAAATCAGTCTTGAGACTGATCACACGGCCACCAAAGTTCTCTTACAGCCAATCTCGGGACAGGTTTGATGTGTGAGAGCTTGCTCCATCTTGCTGGACCCAAAGAATCCCCATAAGCGACGGGAATAGCGTATGCAGCTCCTTCTTGAAGATTACAATCCATATCGAGCAGGAAGGGGAGCCTAGGAGCTTGGTGGCTACCTTATTTGTTCTGGAGGTCTCCCAGACAACTTTTGTATTCGAGTTTACTTTTCTTTAAAGATGGAAGTGAGCTTCATCTGAGGTTTAAAGGAGGTTAAGGAAAGTTAAGATCTCCTAAATCTTCTCCAGTATCTTAACTACCATAGCCTTTCTCTGCTCTTTGTCTGAGGCTGTAAGGTTCTCCTTCCTCTGTATTCTGTATGGGTAAGCCTTTACACCAATTAGTAGCACTCTCTTGCAAGTCTCACGTAATATACCGAGAGACTGACTTCACTTGCGCATAGAGCATTTTTGACTTTGCTGAACTGACTCTCTCATGCTCTGGACTAGCTCAGCTCTACGCTTTCTGAGGCGTGCTGAATCGCTTAGACGGTTGTCACTGGTTGCATTGAGGTTCTCCACTGTTCCATAGTTCTTAAAATGGTTCACCTAGTCCTAAATTCTGTTCTTGGATGGGCTATTTCACATTCGATCTGATGCACGAAAGTATCCTGCACTTTCCTTAAAAAGCTTCTCTTGTAGCAATGTTGGACACAGTATATTCTATGCTGGAGCTCCCATTGAGATCTATTTGTGTTCACAGGCGTTGCTTCTGTCTTGTCCTGCAAAGTAAGAATGATTAGTGAATGAATGAAGGATATACCACAAAAAGTGTGTGCAGGTCTATTTTTGGGGGGCAACCCTGTATTATTGGGCTCTCTTATTAATAACAAGTATATACATAAAACCGAAGATAATATTTAAGTTTGTACCATATTATACAGCAGAGTAACTCACGCCATTACTTCACTAACAGGGAGGGTAGCAATAATATCCTTTTATCCAATGCTACTGATAAATTTTACACCTTTGTAAAGCACTCCGCAGTGCGGACACACTTAAGAAAAACTCCCTTATACGTTGCATTGACCTTGGAGTTAAGGACTATACCAAGGGCAAGAACACCTCGCTTTCCAGACTTATTTAGACATGTGGATTAGAAATTTATTTCAAAATGTTGTGGTAGGCTTGCAATATACTGATGATCAAAATTGATTGTTGTTTCGGGTAATTTGTAAACCTAAAAATTATTATCTTCTACTGCTACTGGACTAGCTTTCAATCTTAAATTTTAAATTTAGATGTTGACTGATTAAATAATTTGAAAATGGTGTTACATGGTATTCTTCTTTTCATAAAAGGAAACAATCATCATCATATCCTCTATAAAAACGGGTTTAAATGAATTTAAACATTTTTCCATCCTTCATTTCTTGTGCTAACACTAAAATCGTTGACCAAGAAGAAGCCTAGGCATAAACTCACGGCCATTCCTTGAATTTGCTTATAAAATGTATTGTTCAAAAAGAGATTAGTGTCTCCAACTTCTAATTGCAAAAAATCCTCAAATTTTCTATTATTTAAGCCTTCTTTGGAGTCTTTCATGTTAAATAAACTATTAGTGCTAAACTCTCAGTATGTCATAAAGAAGATATTACTTAATCATTAGGTCACACATTTTTCAACGCTTTTTTGTGTTATAAAAGCGAGATTGGTGGAAACACGCGCCCTGTTTTAACTGGGCTTAGAAAATTCATTGATATGTCTGATTCACGATTGATTAAAGAATAAATATACAATGAGATATTTCAAAACAAGTAAAATGAATAGTAAATAGTGGGGAAAATATGAAGTTGAGTGGAGAAGAGAAAGTTATAACTAGAACTATGCAAATACAGATTCCAAGAGAATGTGGAAATCAAATGTTTTACATCTTAAAATATTAATTAAGAATATATATACATTTCATATTATCACATATAAGAGTAAATCATTACTCTTTATTATTAATGGGATTTTTCTCAAATCGTCCTTAAGTTAATAATCAAATATTATAGTTGTTAATTATAATTAATATACAAATCACACTATTATGTCAATTACAAACTATCTTTTTAATCCTCATTATTTTGATACTTATGATAATTTTGCTCGTTCTTACCACTTGTACTTTAGTCTTTGTGACTTAGTTATTTATTATCATTATTTTAAACAATTTTACGAATTTACTTTATATATAGTTACACTAGTCTTACTAGGTAAGATTTATTTATATTATATCAAGTCACTTTGATTAATCTATTAAACATTAGTTCATCTAATCACCCTTTGTGAATCTAGTCACTGATCAATTTCACTGGTTTTCTGGCCACTTTTGATTTTGTTAAAGGTTTTCTTGTTGACGGTATGGACGTAGGACCCTGGAATGTATAGAGCTTTCCTCATCAGCACTCCTTACACTTATTTTGGTGAATACAGTCCTACGTAGGTCCACTTGTAATTCCCCTTAAAAAGTCTTTGGTACAACTGTTCCGCCTTTTCTCTTTGGGGCTTGAACATGAGCAAACCAAAGACCTTAAGGACCACGTCTTCCCTCCGAATAGATATCCTTTAACCAGAATATTCTTCTTCAGAATGACCGACACTCCTTCTTTTTGTATTGCTCCCCCTCTTCCTCTGTATGCTGGGGATCCTTGTCCAGTTTATGTATTTTGTCTTATTTTTCCCTCGCTGTCGCTTTTTCTTGGGACTTAGATTAGAGCTCTTGCTCTTCTTCTTCCGTACTTTCTTCCTTTTCTGTTTCTTTTTCTTGTTTGTCCTCGGCAAATTGGATGTTAAGTAACTCTTCTGATGTGGGATTAGGGACGAACAATAGCTTCTTCTTTAGTCTGTTCATCCGCAAACGGCGACTGATGTCTTCTGTGAACGTGCCGGGTTTAGCCAAGTTTGCCAAATGTGCAAATATAACCATCGCCATGATCTGCCTGTTTTTATTTGGCAGGAACCACTTCGGAGTGTTGCTCCGTCCCACTATGTTGGTTCTTGGTGCCACTGCCTCGAGATATGACCTTACCTTTGTCTCGATTTTTGTTTCCTTTCCTCCTCTTTCTTTCGAATCGTCTTTTTGCGGATGCGACACCTCATGCCATGGGCCATGTGATCCTCGCCGCATTTAATGCATTTCGGTTTCTCGGACTTACACTCCTTCCACCCGTGTCGGGACTTGGAGCAGATGAAGCAGTTTACGTTCGTCGCTTGAGATTCTCTTGTCAAATGGCTTTCAACAGTAAAGCATTTGAAGCAGCATTCAAGAGGAATGAACACTTCTGCTTCACCAGGACTCGTAGATAGAAATCCAGAAAGCCTTCATTATTTGCCTTCTAGGCCATTTGAATGCTCAAGAAGAGTATCCTGACGATGATTTGGGCTTTTCCGAATTTCTCAACCTTGGTGATTTTCGCCCACTTTTGTTCTCTTGCCAGCTCGGCTTTTATTTCTTCTCAGGAGTTGTCCGTGAAGAAAGGGGCGAGCAACCTGAAAATTATTTTCCCTGTACCAAAGATTACTTGAGTGACGAAAGCCTCTAGCCCGTTCTTAAGAAGTAATTTTTACCTTCTTCATAGACGAGACGTTTGAAGAACTCCATTGTATTTAAAATTGTGGAGTGTCCAATGGGCATGTCAATCAGTCAAATTAGGACGATGTTCAGGACTTCGTAAATAGTTTACATCAAGGTATTCCTGCTGTGTTTTGACCCCTGAGGTTGCGGAGGGCGACCGGCTTGTTGGCTTGGAGGGCCGAACCCATCGGCCCTTTCGGGCAGCGGTCCTTCTCATATTGTCTTTTGTGCGAAAAAAAACTATTCCCGATCGCACGTGAGCCATTGATAAATTGTCTGGCGAGTTTTGCTTCAAAACTTTCATTCAACTTTCCCAACTCTTCCACGACTAGATATCATAGCTCAGATTCAAAACACAAAAATTACATGCGTGTCGAGCTGATCTCATTCATGGTGACTATCTGCACATGCTAACCGATTTCGATTTCGTCTAGAACACCTTGTGCCGCTCCATCACATTTGAAACGGCAGCACCTTGCGGTGTAATACGGTGAAGATCAGGCTGATTCTAAAATCACACAAAAATGCATATGTTGTTTAATTTTAGACGAAATCAATGAGCAGTTGTAAAACGAACAGTTATTGCTTCCCAAATCATTAGCCATATCTGAATACTTTACCTTAATTTAAGTAATTAAAAAGAGAACGCTGTCCCCATTTTTATCTTGAAATCTGCTTACCTTTAAGCCGCAGTTCCTAAAAGAAGAAAACGGCGTAACAAGAACAGGGCTATTATTATCTTGTTTCCTTACGCAAATTCTCTCTTTTCTTCTGGAATTTTAGTAATGAGAGTGTGCACATTTGGAGCGTCGTAACTATAGCTGCGCTTTCGAACACGCATGCATATGCGTAGGTAGCAACTAGGAACATCTTCCTTTTCCGTTTACTGTCTATCCCCTACGCCAAGTAATGAAGCATTTCACCGGATGCTCACCTTTTATGTCTTTAATAAAAGCTCCGTACGGAATTAGGAGATTACTCTTTTTCTTTCTCTTTCCCTGACTTAAGATTTATGTACGAACTAGTTGCCCTAGGCTTTGGTAGTGGTTAGATTCCTCAAATTGGATGAGGAACAAAACTCGCACGAAATGCGGAGAGCAAATTAGGGACAGAACAAATCTTGACGTAAAAGATACGAAATATTTTGTCCATCCAGAAATACGTATCGATTTGTTTTCTATCTATCTACCTCAATCTCATCCACTGGCTCTACTATTCCGATTTAGTTCGCCTTAAAAAAATCCCTTGAGGGTTCAACTTACCTACAAGACCATCATAAGGTTAATATCTCCGTTAGCTCTCGCAAATGATTACCTTTTGATACTTTACTCTATCCTGAATACCAAATTTCATTGAATTATTTATGTTTAATAACTATCGCTCTATTAATTACTACTACACTGAAGTTTCATTATTAATGTGATAGGTACATAGTATAGTGTAGGAGTCTATTTTGCACAGCAAATTGCAGCAACTCGTCCTGGCATCGATTAAATAAGTAACGGAAGAACTCTGTCGAGTAATTACGAGTCAATGATGACTCTCGACTGACCATCAAACTATTCCATGTCAAATGGATACAATTCAACCAATAGAACACTCACTATTCTAGTCTAGGCTATACTATGATAAGCTATACTATGTTATACTATGGTATGCTTTATTATCGTATATATGCTTGTCTGTACTAGGCTATGTTAGGCTAGGCTTTACTATGGTTTCTAGGCTAAGATAGGTCATACTATACATTCACTGCTAGGCTAAGATAGGGCATACAATACATTCACTACCAGGATAGGCTAGAATAGTCTAAGCTAAGTCTTACTATGCAGGGCTAAGCTATACTATGTAAAGCTAGGCTATACTCTGCTAGTTACGCTAGAGTATGGTATGGTAAGTTCTACTATTATAGGGAATCATAAGCTAGAGTTGGTTATACTAAACTAGGCAAGACTAGACTAGGCTATCCGATGGTAGGATAGGCTATACTATGGTAGGCTAGGCTAGGCAGGATTTACTAGGTTAGGCAATCTAGGCTAGTCTATACTATGTTAGTTTTTATTATGCTAGGTGAGGTAATACTATGTGTCGTAGGGTGACAGTGAAGAGGTCACGTCAGAGAATCAGATCTCAGTGCAAGGGTTAAATAAACAATGCCAAGTGCGGTTGACCTACATAAATAATCAATTCTTAGATGTTTTGTGATTGGATAAAAATATATAACTTTACTATATACAAACAAAATATTAATAGCACAAGTAAATAAATGACAATAAATAAAATAAGATCCGGGATACAAAACGAAGGGGGGGTGGGATACAAATGACTCGAAGTATTTATAGTGCCTTGGCGTGCGCAGTTCACCGGGGGGGACGGGGATCTCCTAAATATTTGGAGCGCCAGGGAGTCGGGAGGATAGTCTCGGCGGCCTCACAGCTTGGAGCAAAAGTCCTTGGCGCTGTAGGTGTGGCGCTATGGTAGGCTATCGTATGATAAGCTCGATTTTGCCAGGCTACTATTTGAGACTATACAAGGCTATCATATAAAACTTTATACTATTCTAGACAATACTAGGCTATACTAGGATATGCTATGCAAAGCTACACTATGCTAGGATATACTATACTACATATATATTTACTACCTATATTAGTCTTTACTATACTATGTTTTGGTATGCTATGCTATACTATGTTATGTTATACTATGTTATAATATTATAAGCGCCACTATGCAATAATATGCTATGTTATACTAGGCTATAATGTGCTATGTTATACTGTTCTAACCTATGCAATTAGGGTGTGACCATTTTTTCGCCCTTCCATTCAATAAATCAGGTGTGACAAAAAGCTAAGGCCAGCCAATTTAATTAAAAAATATATATTTTAATATAATTTAGTTCTGCTTTTTAATTAGCCTTTAGAAAGTTGTAACTTTAAGTCACGAGCGAATGTACATCTCACTATGTTGATCAGTCAACTTTTTGTTTTTTAATCACGTGCAAGTCAGTTCGCAGGCGACTCTACATGTCACAATATCGATCGGCGGTCTCCTTTGCCTTTTTTTAAATAATATTGTCATTATTTCGCTGATTCTAACGATTATCGAAACACCTATGTTGTTTTACATTCACTTTCGAATACTATAATTACCAAAGTCCTCCCAAAGTTAGCCTAATACTTATTTTCCTCTGGCAATGACATCATAACTATTCGGCCGATTCTAACGAAATTCAAAACTATTATATTGTTTTGCGTTCTCTTTCGAATAAAATAATTGCCAAAGTACTCACAAGGTTAGCCGGAAATTATTTTGTTTTGGCAATAACATCATAACTTTTCGGGCGATAATCAGCTAGACTAGACTAGGCTATTATATGCTATACTCTTCTAGGCAAACCTAGAATAGGCTATACTATCCCAGGATATTATAGGTTAGGCTATACTATGCTAAACTATGATATGATATAATACATAATATATGCTAGTCTAGGCTATAATATGCTATGTAGGATCGCATATAGTATGTTAGGCTAAACAATAATAGGCAATACTTGACTAGGTTATACTACTATTGTATAGGCTATACATGTCTAGGATAGCTAATGCTAGGTTAGAAATGCTACGCTCGGCTAGGCTAAGCTTATCTAGGCTAGGCCGGGCATTAAATGCTATACTAGACTAGGGTCGCTATAGTATGCTAGCTTAGGCCATTATATACTAAGCTAAGCTACACTAGGCTAGTCTTCGCTATACCAGGCTAGGTTAAGCGAGCCTTTGCTAGACGCAAACCTAGGCTAAGACCTAATGTCCTAATCTAGGCTAGGCAATAATATGATATACTATACTAACTAGGATAGAGTAGGGCATGGTAGGGTTAGGTACACTATCATATACTAAATTAAGCTATGCTAGTCTAGGCTAGAATATGCTAACTAGGTTACGATAGGAAATAATATATTAGGCTCGCCTCCAGTGAACTAGGCTAAGATAGTCTATACTAGACTAAAGCAAGCTAAGCTAGGCTAGACTAAGTTTTAATATACTATGATATACTCTAGTAAGCTTTACTATCCTATATAAACTAGGGTTTACTATTGTTTCTAGGCTAAGATAGGCTATACTATACATTCTCTGCTTGGAAGGGCTAGATTAGTCTAAGCTAAGTCATACTACGCTATGCTAAGCTATAATATGTAAGGCTAGACTATACTATGCTAGCTACGCTATTATTATAGGGAATCATAGGCTACACATGGTTATACTAAACTAGGCTAGGCTAGACAAGGCTATCCGATGGTAAGTTAGGCTATTCTATGGTAGACTATGTTATGACATAATCTACTCTGTTAAACTATGCTAGGCAGGATTTTCTATGTTAGGCAATCTAGGCTAGTCTATACTATGCTAGGCTTTATTATGCTACGTGTCGTCGGCTGACCGTGGAGAGGTCACGTCAGAGAATCGGGATACAGATCCTAGTGCGAGGGTTGAATAAACAAAGTCAAGTGTGGCTGGCCTAAATAATCAATTCTTAGAGGTTCTGGGATTAGAAAAAATAATGGTAGAAACTTATATAATAGCGACAATAAATAAATTGAGACTCAGGTTATCAAACGGAAGGGGGAGGGGAAACAACAAATGACTCGACGGGTATGAAACACAGAGAGAGGATGTACGGAGATTGCTTCCAGAGAAAATGGGAGAGTGCAATTATCGGGAAGACTCACGTAAAGCTTAGTTAACTATGGCTTGAATAGGGCGAGTAAGTGGGGCACTGCAAAGTTCCTCTTGCAAAATTCCTTCTCCTTTATCCTCGCTGAGAAATGAGAGAGAGAGAGAGAATACTCCATTTGTTGAACGAACTCGATAACCAAGTGATAGATGCCTGTCCGTGCTTATCGTCTATCGGCGCTAACTCTGGGCTTAGATACGAGCAAGGCCGTGGAGAGGTGACGCGTCGCGTTCATAGCTAGAAGCCGCTGGGAGGCGAAGCAGGGTGTACGAGACTGTACGTGGCTGCTAGCCAAGAAGGAGCTGTATTGTACTGGTTTCTCAAAGCTTTTATCGAAGTATTTATAGTGCTCTGCGAAAGCGGGTCGGCGGGGGCCCCAAAAGGGGGGACGGGAATCTCATTAGATTTGTTGCGTCAGGGACTTAGGAGCATAGTGTCGTGGTACAACCAATCCATACCATACCCTACTCCTATATTATGTGGGGGGTGAATTAATCACCTACTGCAACGCGAACCGTAGATGGATTGTTCACAGGGATATCGACCGACTAGGAGGTCACACTTGAGGCGTTGCGTTTCAAATCCTTAATAATAAAACAAAGTGCATAAATGGTTTGCGAGATTAACTTGATTAGGTCGAGAGCATCGTTAAAGTTTAGTTAAAGATAACACAACAAAAAATATAATTTTATTTACACAGTTCAAAATGAGAATAATAATAGACAAAAGGGAATTATTGAAATTGAAAAAGTCTCTTGTTAATTATTATGAGGCATGATTCTCAGATAGAATTAATTAATCAATGTAACTAATCTCAGATCAAAAAGGGGAAACACGACAATACTAATAATGGAGGGGGTTTCAGGCTTACAGATCGATGACTTCGAGGAAGGTCCTTCTTGAGATGAGGCGAGTGGGGAACGTTCCGATATGGCAAGTGAGGCACGATCCGAATGAAGAAGGGGGAGCATGATCCGAACCCACCTTCCGATCAAGATAGCCAAACTTTTAAGATGATGTTCGACGGGGAATGTGGGAATTCTCGTAATCCCACTGAAAAAGGAATCTTCTTTTTCCTCAAAGGTAATCGATTTAGCTTTGCTTCGATTCGATTAAACGAAGGGAGACTGGTGCGCAAATTCAAAGGCTTGCCGTTCACAGAAGCTACCAATTCACTTGGGTAGAATCACACCTGAAGAAGTCTGCTGTCTGATGAACGCTCACGGGACGAGACGATAAGCACGGCCTTGAGATGCGGGCTAGAATCTTCGAACTACAGAATAGCCCGAGTATTTGTATGCTTGAATCTGAAGTGGAAGGGAAGTTTGGAGGAAGGAGTCACCAGCTCTAGACATCTTAATCAAGAGCCGGAGTCAATTTATCATTTACCAGCAAGGGGCGAGACATAGCGGCTCTTTCGCGCCTCGTCACCTGGCGGGGAGGGGGAGGGGGCGTGTGACAAGTCGCAGGATTCGGAGAATTATTTTCCTAACCTACTCATGAGTCGAAAATTCGAGAATGTTCGAACAAGAAACAGGTTGTCCATGGCGAGATACCAATAGCAGGTGGTCTACTATAAATGGGGAGGAGGAGAGGTTGTTCTTTTACAAATAGTCTCGGCAGCCTCACAGCTTGTCGCAAAGGTCCTTGGCGCTGTAGGCCTGGCACCGATGCCGATATGTAACACAAACGGATTACGCGGTCCCGCGAAATTCTCGCAGCTCCCTTGATGCTGTCTGGCCGTGATGGTGTATCTGCTCAGGCACTACAGATAGACGGTAGGTTATAAGGTGGGGGGAGGCAACTTTCTTTCTCTGACACTATGGTAGGCTATCGTACGGTAAGCTAGGTTTTGCCGGGCTACTATTCGAGACTATACTGGGCGATGCTATAAAATGTTATACTATTCTAAACAATACTAGGCTCTACTAGGATATGCTAGGCTAGGCTAAACTATGCGAGGAGATTTTATACTTCATATACTATACTATATAATACTTTACTATACTATGTTTTGCTATGCTATGCTATACTATGTTAGGCCATAATATAGTATGCCATGTTATACTAAGCTATAATATGATAAGCACCACTATGCAATGATATGCTATGTTATACTATGCTATAATATGCTATGCTATAGAATTCTAGACTATGCAATTAACGTGTAACCATTTTTTCGCCTTTCCAATTCCATAAATCAGGTGTGACAAAAAGTTAAGGCTCGCCATTTTAATTAAAAAAAATAAATATTTTAATTTAATTTAGCTCTGATTTTTAATAAGTTTTTAGAAAGTTGTGAATTTATTCACGGGTGACTCTACATGTCACTATGCCTTTCGGTCGGTCAGTCTCCGTTTTGCTTATTTTTTTAATAACATTGTAATTATTCGGCCGATTCTAAAGATTTTCGAAACATATATGTTGTTTTTTCATTATCTTTCGAATACTATAATGGCCTATGGCCTCCAAAGTTAGCCTAATAATTATATTCTTTTTGCAACAACATCATAACTATTCGGCTGATTCTTACGAAATTCAAAACCTTTATGTTGTTTTGCATTCTCTTTCGAATGATATAACTGCCAAAGTCCTCCAAAGGTTAGCCGAGGTAATATTCTGTTTTGGCAATAACATCATAACGTTTCGGCGAATCTCTGCAAGACTAGACTAGGCTATCATATGCTATACTCTACTAGGCAAACCTAGGATAGGCTATGCTATGCTAGGCTATTATAAGCTAGGCTATACTATGCAAAGCTATGCTAAGATATACTGGACAAGGGTAAGATATACTATGCTAATTTAGGCTATAATATGCTATGTTAGGATAGCATATAGTATGTTAGGCTAGACAATAATAAGCCATACTTGACTAGGTTATACTAGTATAATCTATGCATGCTAGGTTAGCATGCTATGCTAGTCTAGTCTAAGCTATACTAGACTAGGCTGGTCATGAAATGCTATACTAGGCAAGGCTACCTTATGGTATGCAAGCTTAGGCAATGATATACTAAGCTATGCTACACTAGGCTAGTCTTCGCTATAACAGGCTAGGATAAGCGAGGCTTTGCTAGATGTAAGCCTAGGCTAATAGTCTAGTTTAGGCTAGGCAATACTATGATATACTATAATATACTAGCTAGGCCTGGTTAGGGTAGGTAGGGCTAAGTAGGCTATGATATACTATACTAGGCTTTGATAGTCTAGGCTAGGATGTACTAACTAGCCTAGGATAGGATAGAATATATTAGTCTCGGCCCTACTGAACTAGGCTAAGCTAGGCTATACTAAGATAGGCTATACTAGTCTAGAGTAAGCTAAGCTAGGCTAGACTAAGTTTTAATATACAATTGTAGGTTGCGCTAAGTTAGGCTAGGTTATACTCTGCTAGGCAGGCTAGGCTATACTTTGATAAGCTAGACCAGTCTAGGATATACTGTGAGGGACTCAGGTATACTATACTAAACTAGGTTATTCTAATATATACTATGCTAGACTATATATGTAAGTCTACACTTAGCTAGCGCGAAGATATACTATGCTATTCTAGGATATTCTTTAATAAACTAGGCCTTATCTATACAAGGGTATGCTATGCTATGCAAGTCTATGCTGGACTATACTACGCAAGACTAGTCTAGATTATAGTGTACCATGCTAAGCTGGAAAAGGCTAGGGTAGTGTACGTTAGACTATGGTTGGGTGTGTTATGACAAAATATACCATACTAGAATAGGATAGGATATACTATGCTAAGCTCGGCTATATTATGCTAGGCTAGTTTATACTATGCTAGGCTATGTTATACTATGCTTATACTATGCTAAGCTAGATTAGCGTAAGGTAGGCTATGGTAGATAGGATATATTATTCTAGGCTAGCCTAGGCTATACGAGGATAGGCTAGGCAATACTATGTTAAACTATTCTAAACTATACTAAGTTAGACTATATACTCTGCTATTCTATTCTAGCTATACTATGATTAGCTATACTATCCTATACTATGGTAAGCTTTACTATCCTATATATGCTAGGCTGTACTATGTTATGTTTGGCTAGGTTTTACTATGGTTTCTAAGCTAAGATAGGCCATACTATACATTCTCTGCTTGGCTGGGCTAGATTAGTCTAGGCTAACTCATACTATGCCAGGCTAAGCTATACTATGCTAGCTACGCTAGACTAGGCTATCTGATGCTAGGCTAGACTATACTATGGTAGGCTATGCTATGACATAATATATTCTGTTATACTATGCTATACTATACTATGCTATGATATACTATGCTAGGGTAAGCTAGGCAGGTTTTACTATTTTAGGCAATCTAGGCTAGTTAATACTATGCTAGGCTTTATTATACTAGGTGAGGTAATACTATGGTATGCTATCCTACGATAAGCTAGGCTTTGCCAGGTTACTATTCGAGTCTATACTAGGATATGGTATAAAATGTTATACTATTCTAGACAATACAAGGCTATTTTATGCTAAGAAATACTATACTACATATACTTTACTATATTATTTTTTATTAACTAGGTTTTGCTATACTACACTATGTTATGCTATAATATACTATGCCATGTTATATTATGCTATAATATGATAAGCACCACTATGCAATTATTTGTTATGCTATATTATGCTATAATGTGCTATGCTATACTATTCTAGACTATGCAATTAAGGTGTGACCATTTTTTTCGCCTTTCCAATTCCATATATGTATGAGGCCTGACAAAAACTTAAGGCCCACCATTTTAATTTAAAAAATATATATTTTAGTATGTTTTTGCTCTCCTTTTTAATAAACTTTCCGAAAGTTGTGACTTTTTAGTCACGGGCGACTCTACATCTCACTTTTTTGTGTTGGTTGGTCAGTCGGTCGGTCGGTCGATCTACGTTTCATTTTTTTTAAACATTGCATCAATTCAGCCAATTCTAAAGAAATTTCAAACCCTTATGTTGTTTTACATTTTCTTTCGAGTGATACAATTGGCAAAGTCCTCCCATCTTGGCCAAGGAATTATATTAATTTGGCAATAACATCATAATTATTCAGCCAATTCTAACTAAATTTGAAAGCTTTATGTTCTTTTACATCAGATTTCGAATGATATAATTGCCAAAGTCGTTCCAAGGTTACCCAGGAAATTATTTTGTTTTGGCAATAGGTTCATAACTATTCAGCCGATTCTAATCAAATTTAAACCCATTATGTTGTTTTACATTCTCCTTTGAATATATAATAGTTAAGGTCCTCATAATGTTAGCCCGGTAATTAGTTTTTTTTGGCAATAATATCTTAACTATTCGGCTGATTCTAACAAAATTTGAAAACCCTTATATTGTTTTACATTCTCTTTCAAATAATATAATTTCCAAAATCACTTACGTTTAGCAAGGGAATTACGATTTTCTGGCAATAACATCATAACTATTCGGCCGATTCTAACGAAATTTGAAACCTTTATGTTGTCTTATAATCTCTTTCGAGTGATATAATTGTCAAACTGCTTCCAAGGTTAGCCCGTGATTATTTTTCTTTGCCAATAACATCATAATTATTCGGCCGATTCTAACCAAATTTGAAACCCTTATGTTGTTTTACATTCTCTTTCAAATGTTATAATGCCAACGTCCTCCAAAGGTAACTACGCAAATTATTCAAAGTTTACAAAGTGGCAAGACATGAATGAGAATAGGTGAGCGCAGGCGCCTTTCTGTTCAGACCTTGTTAATATAATAGTGTCAACGAATGTTTATATAGGTATTTTACTTTTTCTGTTTTTCATTTACAATTTTATATATATACATATAGTAATCTACATATATACACAAAAGTTGCCCGCACTCATGTGCACGTTGTTTGCCAGACTATGTATCCGACTGGAGCGACCATTGATTTCAATTTAGTCGCGTTATCTTTCTTTGGAGCACAACAAACTCCGTTCTTCCAGAAGAGACATTTAACCATTTTCTTCCATTTGTTCATTTGGCCATTCTGTTACACTTATGTTCTGTTTCCCAATCTTAGTTATCGTTTCCTTACAATAAATTTCTTTCTCACCACCTATCTATAAAATTCATTTGATAGACAACATATGCTTTCTCTCGAACAAACATTGACTTCAAAGAAAACTCCTCCCCAGAAACCTCATTAGTCACGCCTATCCGTTCTAACCATAGAAAACAATCATACATTAAACACACATTACCAACAGTCTCCTCGGTCTTATTCTTCACATCATCGGCAAGAAAACCAACCAAACGGACGAGGCATTCTTATCATGGAGGAAAAGTTGAGGATCTTGTCGATTCAATGGAAGATTTTACAAGCGGAGATACCCAAGACTCAGCTTATATAATACTTATCGTTACTAATAATTTGGAATCTACAAGGTCCGAGGAAATTCTAGCAGGGTAACGCAAACTAATTAGGAAGCTAAAAGTAAGGAGTGTAAATGTGGCGTTTAAATGTATCCTTCACTGAATAGAAGCGATGAATATTTTATATGGAAGAGCATCCTATATTAGCAACTCTCGTAAAGTTCTTTGCCACGAAGCGTGAGTGTTCTTCATCGATTTGTGGGATGAATTTTACGAAAAATAGAGCTCTTCTGGCGAGACCGCATTCATCTAAATGGGGTAGCCGGGAAAGGCTAGGAAGAATAAACAATAATTCTTTTGTAAATTTTCAGAATGAAGAGCATAGGAAAGCAGAGGGCACATAAGGGAGAGTGCCTCACTACGCCGTAATCCTAATTTGCCCTTTTGAAAAACAAATTTACATGTCTACTACTCTAACGCGCGTAGTATTCGAAATAAGCTTGACGAATTGAAATGTTTAGTGCAATTCCGCAGCTTCGATATTATAGTAATATCGGATCATGGGCGCATGCATCTGGGAGAGACTATATTTACATCTGGGCGGTAAGGCTAGGAACAGTGTCGAATAGTTTGGATACGACTCACTTAGGGTATTGCAATGGGGGCGCAGAAGCAAGAGGAGTCCGTATGATAGAGGTTACTACCAGATTCATCACATGGAGGAAATGCGAATTTAACACCCCTGCCTTTATTGATGATGATCTTGTTGAAAAAAAGGGGCAGAAATGCCCGAGCGTGTTTTAGCTCCATGACACCATGCAAGGCACAGGCCACATTGTATACTGTCACCAACCACCACAGACGCACCTCAAGTGGCAAAGGATATGAGGCAACAGGAGCATTATCAAGGCTACACTTCCCATGAGCAGGATAAGACCCGTCGGTGCCCTTGGCTCAACGACCAACCATAATTTATCTAAAAATTAACATAAACGTAATGAAAACAAAGCTAATCCTCAATATAAGAATTAAGACATTTTAATTAACTCAAACATCAAAAGAGTCAGTCAGGTCCTAATAAAAAAACGGCGGCACCTAAATATGTAAACAAACATGGCGGCGACAAAACTACAAGAAAAAACAAAAAAAAATCTAATACCTAATGATTAAGACAATAACACCATAATTAACCCAAACAATATAACATTAGAACACAACGATAAAAATTATGAACTAAACAACTAGCAGTTAAACAAATAGAAATCAGAGAGAATACGAGAGCACAACTGAACACGTTCAACATGCTTTGCCTGGTTGGACTTTCCTATTTACTGATGCGCCAACCGTCAAGGTTAGGAATTACATGGATAGGCAAATAATTTACAATGGTTCGAGGGTGCATCATTGCCAATAGTTGTATGGGTAGTAAAGTAGCGTTAAAACTACCAGCACTTAAAAAATTAAAATAGTAGGTCACCAAGATGTTAGAGAAGGGCTGTCTTGAATGGGTTTAAACCAGCAATATACACAAGAACTCCTAATAAAGAGTTCCATGCTGTAATAAACTTTACAGTAAAAAATCTTTTAAGTATTTCTAGTTACATCGGGAATTATCCAACTTAAACTGATGAACTCTAGTACCTGGCTGTCGAGGGTGAGAGAAGAGTTCGATGGTGTTAGGGAGAATTTATCATGAAAGATTTGCCAATATTTAATACGGTCGTGTGTCAGTATATGGATTCTGATGCAGCTGTTGATGTGTTTTACTTTCAAAAGGCATTCGATGTAGTCAAATCATAGAATTTTGATGAATAAGTTGTCTCTACTTACTATTGGCAATCCTTTTATCTGGATTGGTTATTTCTTGATTTGAAGAAATTTCAAGGTTCTTCTAGTCATTTTATTGACGCTGTCAGTTGCATCCCACAAGTTTCACTGTTGGGCCATGTTCTATTTCTTCTTTATATTAATTTTATTATTGAGGGTCTTAGAAGTAGATTTATCCTATTTGCTAGTGATCTTAAGCTTTATCTTGCTTGCCTTTTAGATAAGGGCAACAAAAATAATACCTTCCCTGAAGCACTATGAATATGAAGATAGATTGAAGGTACTAAATATGTTCTCATTTAAAAGAAGATGTGTTAGAGGATATATTACTAAGCTTTGTAAAATCTGTTCTGGGATGGATAAGTTGGATTTTACATGTTATTTTATTTAGGAGGTAGTAATAGGACTAAGGGTCACCACTTAAAAAATGGAAAAACAGAGGGGAAGTTTGGATGTTAGAAACTGCTTTTTCAGCAATAGAGTGGTGGAGTCCTGGAATAGTTTGCAATCTGAGACAGTAGACAGTCCAAACTTGAATGTTTTTAAAAGGGGATAAGAAGATTATATGGGGAGGGGGGGCTGGACTAATTCATGTGGATTTTGACGAGTCTTGATTATGATGCTTTTTGATAAGGACACATTCATGTTATTTGTTGTTTAAAAGGAAGAGCTTCCAGAAATCACAAATATATATACTTCTATATTAATATAAATCGTAACCTGAAAAACTATTATATTAAAGTGACAAATTTCAAATGTGCGGACTTTAATGGCCTTAACCGCAAGTTTAGAGAGATCAAGTGGGATCCAACGTTAGGAAATGTTAATCAGTGCTGGTCCTTTTTCACCGAGCATTTTGGAAAATTAAACCAGCAATTTATTCAGCAAAAAACAAACGAACGTCTCAAGTAAACCCAAATGGTGGAATCGTGATATCAAAGTTTAATTTAAGGATAGGAACTGTGCATACAAGCGTCACAAGCGTAACCCATCCGATGAAAAGAATAAAATTTACATAGCCGACGAAGGGAATGTCAAAAGGAAATACAAAGCGCTAAAAAAAAATATAAAATTCAACTTGCCAAAGAAAGAAAACATAACTCTAAGAAGTTTATCGATTATTGTATCCAATAGAAACCTTATAAAGTAAACAATAGGACCTTTAAATTGATAATAACGAATTAGTGTCGGATACCTAAAAGATGGCCAATATATTAAATAAATTTTTGCATCGGTATTTATAAACGAAGACGAACATAATATACCACGAACTAACGACATGGTAAACTTTAACGAGCATAACCTTTTAACCAATATCGAATTCTTTGAAGCAGAAACAGTTTTTTATAGCAGTAAGTAAAAATACATTAATTCTTCCGGTCCTGATTTATTCCATCCGGCTCATTTAAAAGAAATTCGAGACGTGTTAGTAGGACCACGAACGGAGTATTTTAACAATTGCTTTGAACAAGGTGTTGTGCCATTAAATTTTAAGCTAGCGAATATAATTCGTAATTTTAAGAAGGGAAAAAGAGACCCTCAACCAATTATTGACCCATTAGTTTAACATTCATCATAAGTGAATTGATGGAATTCGTCATTTGCGAGAGGGTGATCGATCATTTGCATGCATATAATCTCATATATGATAGTCAACACGCCTTTAGATAGAAACGTTGATTTTGAACTAATCTTTTAGAATTTTATGAAAGCATGATTAAAAACTTTGATGAAATTAGATCTTTATCCATAATGTACTTAAACTTTGCTAATTTATTCGACACCGTGCCTCATAGGCACGGTTAATTGCGAGAAGTTTTCCCTACAAACACCAAGATATAATCATACATCTATATAAAAGTTTAGTAAGGCCACATCTAGAATACGCGAGACACTTGTGGCCCCTTTATACACATGTCAACATCACTAAAATGCCAAGAATTCAACGGCGGGCAACTAAGTTAATTCCCTCGAATGGTAAAAGGTTGTATATCGAACGATTAAATATATTAAAATTACCGACTCTCGAAACTAGGCGATTGCGAGGTGAGTTTATTGAAGTATTTAAAATTTTAAATAAATTTGAAAACGTAAATTATGAAAACAAATTAAGTACGACCATACTATCACACATAACAACGCTGTTAAACTCAAAGGACTGAAATTTCAAAAGATCAAAGGTAAAAAAAACCCCCTTTAAAAACATCGATAAACGGAATGCGCTCCCGGTGGAGGTAGTGAATGTTGGTAGTGTGAATAGTTTTAATAACAAAATTGTAGTTTTTTTAATGAATAATGATATTGGTTAAATAAAGACCCTTGTTGTGGATCGAATGTCACGTGAGTGAGCCTCGCGTTGACAATGTCCAAGGAAGGACTACGAGCGAGCATATTAGTATAGAATCGGACTGGCTTTTGAGTGAACTAATTACTCCTAGCTGGATAATATTTACTAGCTCCAGCTATTTATCTTATAAAATTTCAAGTTCAAAAGAATTTTTTTTTCATCAAGTTCTTTGCAAAATCTAAATACGAACATGTATGCTGACACACTATAAAACAAACTCGAATTATGTACATAGCAGGGAAGGAATTTTGTTTCAACTTGGAACTGGTCATCCCAGCCCAAATCAATCAACCCCTTTTTTCACTTAGGGCATCAACTACTTCTCTCGCAAAAAGTAGTGAGACCCGGAGTGTATGTCATCATTTTGAGCATCGTTAAAATTTTCGGGAGTAATCATCGAATTCTATCTAAGCTATTACAACTATGGATCACATTGCATTCATCCAGATAGAGACCACATTCATCTGACAGATGCACCAACTCGACTCAACGGGACAGTCAATATTCGCGCCGCACAGTTGTCTCCCAAGCTTACTCACATCACTCTTACGTAAATGACAGCTCAACAAAATTTTAACTTAAAGCCGCATATATAGTTACTAAACACCTCTCTAGCCGACTTGCTAGATCGTTAGATTATATTCGCGTTTCATTTTGCATTAATTTATTATGGTTAATCATTCGAACTCGCATAGTGCTATGTCAACGCGCTATCAATTCATTAATTTGCACTCACATATAGCAAGGCACCATTACTTAATTCATTCGCACTCCCATAGAGCTAACTCTGGCAAAGCGCTATTTATTTATTCATTAGCATTCACATAATGCTACCCAGACATGCATCTAAACTAAGCAACTGAGTAGGAAATCCAACTTTCAAATGCAGGGCCATGCAATGCATATCGTTTTTAATTAATTCATTCAAGGTTTGCAAGTTTGCTTGACTATTTCCTGCTTAAATTTTTTTATCAAGGTTAACTAATTATTTTTTAAAAATTACTGTATTCATGCTTGCTCTCTCGTTGTATAATTAAGAGAAAATGTGCACTCAATTGACTCATTTTTATTCCTCAACTCCACACTGCATTGACACACACGAATTCACTTAAGCTACAGCTGTACAAAAATGAGCTTCTAACCACTTTGTTTCAAAATGCATTGTTTAAGATTTCAAAATGTATCATTTATATTTAAATTTTATCTGGTAAATACCGTTTTATTTATTACGCACTTAGTAAAAATTTGACAACAATTCTGTATAACTAGTTTTAATCATTATTTTAATTTAATGGTTGTAGAGAGATGGCTACATTAAGCATCCTGGAGTAGTATAGGTACATTAAAGGCCCCCCCCCCCGATCATGAGGAGAAGCGTGGGAAAGGTAGCCGGCGAAACTGCTTACAATGTGTGATCTCCCCGCCGCTGTGGGCAGTTGGAGCTAACATCTGTTTTAAGGCGACCACCTAAGGTCCTTAAACGACGCTCTAACGATCCAATTACCTACGAGACCCATAAACCCGTGGTTATGAAAAAAAGCGGTGCGAGTCAGAAGGCACGCCAAGTAGCGGTGCGGTTGCAAGCCTCTAATTTGCGAGCTGACTTGGGCACCCCAGTGCCACCTCAGGAATTCTCGCTCTCCCCAGATGCTAACTCACCATTCGCCTCCCCCCCCCCTTTGCCTCTGTGGCCTGGTTCACTTCCTCCTTTAGATGGGGCGGCAATCCGCCTATAAATAAGCCCAACAAAGAAAGAGAGGAGGATTATCAGAAGTTGATACGCCAGAGTAGGATTAGTTCGTGAAGATCGATCCATCAGCCAGACAAGAAGATTATTAGAAGTCGATTCGCCAGAAGAAAGATTAGTTCGTAAAGATCGATCTTTCAGCCAGACAAGAAGATTAAAAGTCGATACGTCAGAAGAAGGGTTAGTTCGTGAAGATCGATCCTTTAGCCATACAAGACTATTTCCGTGAGAAACGATAGGATCAGATTGAGAAAATCGATCCCCCCTTTCAGGGCCTTTTTTACCTTAATAGTCAAGCTTTATATCGGTGCCATACCGAAGAAGCCTTTAAAGTCTGCAAAGAAGTCCGACTGAAGAAAATCAAAGCCACTCACACTCGAGCGACTCTCACATCTCAAGCTCCGGAAGAGTAAGAGGAGAAGAACCCAGCCCCAACAAGCTCCCGTTCTTTAATTACGTTGAAGAATCAGCCCCCGTCACAGGCGACAAGCAATCCCTCCTCGGTGAAAATTCAACCAGCGGCCACAACACTTCAAAGCGAGAGATAAGTCCTCCAGCGACATCCAGCAATCCCTAATACCTACCTGTAAGTTAAAAATAACATTTATATCTCTATTGCGATAGTAGAAGTTTAGTATGTCCCACGTTTTAAAGGAGAGTAGAAACCATTTTTCTTGAACCTAGGTCATATGTGTTTGCAGACGAGAGTACGTTAGTTTAATGTTTAACGCTAATCAAATAGAGTCGCGATAAAAAAAATACTAATCGGCAATTGGTATGTTTACGGGAAGCCTATTTGTTTATTTTTTGTCATTGAAAGATCTTTGATGCAAAAGATAGAAATGTGTTAACTGTTGGTTTGTAATAGTTAAGTGTTTAATTTAAAATACATGTTTATTTTGGTAGATTCTGGTGTTTCCTCTTATCCTTATGTGTTTAAAAATAGCTCTTCCTTAAGAACAAAACTACTGAATTAGCACTCTTAGAACAAAGCCTACTTCATCATAGAAGTAACTCATGCCCCTCAAAGCATACCACTACTAAAAGGGTGTCAAAGAGTATAGTGATCAAAACCAAGGGTCATTCTACGAAAATGATATTTGATGCATCGAATTAGCATTTAGTTTCCAAGAACTAATGCTATTTATACTTATGTATTATTTTAAGCAACGAATTTGTGTTACCATGTAAATAGTATCTTAATGATTATTCCCCTTGGGCTCGTTATTATCTTCGTTTGGGTGACAACAAACTCAGTTCCCACAAAACTGTCATTTCACCATTTCCCTCCATTTTTTTATTAACGCTAGTCTGCTACAAAAATTCCTTTTCCAAACGTTGTTATCGTTTTCTTACTAAAAATTCCTTTTTTTGCCAACTTTCTATAAAATTACTTTGATAAACAATCTTTGCTCTATCTGACTCTCACTCAAAAAATATTGATTTCAAACAAAGCTCCTCCTCAGAAACCCCATTGGTCACACCCTGCTTCTCTACACATAGAAGAATCGGCCATTACACACACATGCACATTATTCACATCATTCACACAGTCGATCAAATCACTTCGTCTTCGTCGTTGTAATCCATCCAAGTCGGTGGATTGGATTCACAAGCTCGAGCCATTCATCTTAAAACCTCAAGTTCAAAACTAAATATAATTTTCATGAACTTTTAAAATAAACTTTCATTAACATTGTAAAATTAAAATACGAACTTATTTCGTGGAAACCCTCAAGAACGAACTCAAATCATGAAGCAAAGAAGAAATATTGTTCCACCTTGGAACTAGTGAACCCTGCACAATAAATCAACACCTTTATTTACTATAATTATCAACTCTTCACTTGTATATTTTGATTGGAATGAACACATAAGTTACTATACACCTAAAACCCTTTCAAAAGAAAAAAAACAGAAAAAAGAGTAAGTAATCAGGGAGTGTGGTTCTAAGATTATTAACGAAAAAGTTCACGATCATGTTCCAGGAATAGGAACTACCTTTAAATTGTACATCTGAAGATTAAAATTAGTATCAATTTTACAATTTTTTTCTACTAAAATCTTTACAATTATATAGAATTTGGGGCTTTGGATAATCTACATATTTGGTGGTTGTAATTGTTAATATGGTTAAAAATAGTAAAAGTATTACTACCTAGTCATCACTTTTGTGTTCATATATTTGTTTTTTTTTAATGTTCTCCCAGTCTCTCCTATGAAGAATGAGGGACAGTTAGTGGATTTACATGGGATTACAGATACACCTGGCTCATTTGGCTCATCCATGGGCTCAATCCAAAAAGGCTATTTAAATGATCCTCGACCTAGAGAAATAACTCTGTTTACTCCCTTGAGGAGGGGAGAGAACGGCAGGGATAGACAATTCGTGTTATCTATTTTGTTTTATCTTTGGCACGGTAGTATGTAGATTTAGCTTTAGATAAACTCTCATTAATTAAGTGGAGGGGATAATTTAATTTAATGAATCTGCAGGTTATATATGTAATCTCGTCTTCTAGAAAGCAAGAATCACATATTCTAAGTGCTCTCAAAAACATACTTGATGCAACGGCCTTTTAATATTAACATGATGATGTGAACAAAATGGATATAAGAGTTAGAATGGGTCGGTTTATGGAACACAGGGAATTGTAACAACGAGAAAGGCTATATACAATTATCTTTTTCCCATTCTACTTTAAAATTGATGGTGTGATGGAGGTCGTTAAGATATTTAAGGAAATTATCGAATCAAATTTCAACTTTTCTATGGGCCAAATCGTTATGACATTATCTGCATACCTAAACACTAGAAAATTTTGACGTGGAATAACAGAAGAGAGTTAATTAATTTCAAAATGTTCCATAAAAAGGTTTCATAATATGGGCGATAAAGAAGTCTCCATGTTAAGACCGTATTTCTGACTGAAGGATTCCATTTCACTTTGTGTTACTGACAATGTATTTATTAGTGAAATGCGTTTCTTATGTTAGAAATACGGGCTTAGCATGAGTAAAACGAATTGTCGATCCCTCCCATTCTTCCCACTGCTAAAATGAGTAAACAGTGTTATTTCTCCATGTCGAGTCTCGTTTAAATACCCCTTTTCTATTCTTATATCTTTCCTTTCGAATAAGCCCATGGATAATCCAAATGGGCCAGTCGTATATGTAATCGCATGTGAATCCACTAACTGACCCCATTCTACATAGGAAAGAATAGGAGAACATAAAATAAACGAATATATAAACATAAAGGTGATGTCAGGCGAGGCACTACTACATCCAGTATTTTCAACCACATTAGCAATTAAAAACACCAAATACATTATTTAAAGGCACAAATTATATATAATTGTAAAGATTTTCTTAAAAAAATTTTTGTAGAATTGATACTAATAGGAGTTATTCCAAGTTTCAATCTTTCGGATGGTCAATTTAAATGTAACGCCTATTCACGCAACCTGATCGTAAACAATTTAATTAATGAACTTAGAACCAGACCAATGATTAATGACCCCTTTTCTTTTTTTGCGTTGGGATTTAGAGGTGTTGACTAAATTGTGTGGTTATTCCATTCTCAGTATACGACTGAAGAAGTATGGTAAACTTGATAATGAAACTAGCCTCGTAAATAAATTCTATACTCCTATATAGTGGTTTCATATTCATATACCATAACTCACTATGTGTTCTTTCACTTATATATATATTTTAATATAAAGTCGTATCCTCTAACGGAAGATGAAAGTCAAATTATATCAACTTCTTTCCTCTTACAATCTTTTTTCTTTCACCTCCTTTAACTAATACCTACTTCCAAAGTGATCGGTTTTTCCTGACCTCTCTTCCGCCCAGCTCACCTGAGTAGGATAGTTAAGATAAGGAATAACCCAAAAGGTGAAGTCGAGGATTGCCATACTAGCAATCGTTGCAAGGCTGGAATGAGTAGGCAGCCTGAAGTCAATACCTCTATGTCGTCTACTATAAAAAACAATTTAAATTCAGCTTTTATTCCCGTAACCTGATCGTTAATAGTATAGTTAATGATCTTAGAACTAAACCCCCTGATTTATAACCATTTTTCTCCAAGGGAAAGATCTTTTTGTTAGAATTCTAAGTGTGTACAAGTTTTTTGTGTCCATCCATTTCCAGTATACGAGGGAAGAGTTTATGTTAAACTTCATACCGAAACTAATCTCGTAAATAAATTATATGTTCCTACCCAGTGTTTTCACTATCATACATATATATATATATATATATATATATATATATATATATATATATATATATATATATATACTACAAAATAAAGACTAGCAGAGAGCATGAGATCAGCCCAAAGGCATTCTGAGAAAAATGCTACAGCAAAAACAACTAACTCAGAAAAATAACCATATTAACTATCTTTAAAATTAACTTGTGCTTAAATGATGACGGTAATTCCATAGTTAGTATAAGAAAGCTGATGTATGTTTATTTACATGTGTATCAATTAATTAATGCTCTTTTTTTACCAGTTTTAGAACTACGGTAGACACTTATCTTCACGTGTACCTATGATTCGAAGATTGTTCTGATAAACTTGAAGACAATTAACCAATCTTATAAAAAGAAAGTATACGAAAGACTTTCTTGTCCCGCACGTCTTGTTTGTTATTGTTGACAATAATATATTAGCAGAAAAGTGAGAAATGAATAAGGAAATCCCGTTTACAGAAATAGTGGACAGATGAATGACCGGTGTATTTATTTTATTTCTTTATTATTCCTTTTCGCAAACTTTCTTCGTATTTCATCGGACGTTTTCACTTAGTATGTGCACCTAAGTACTATTAACATTTGAAAAATACTCAAGAATTTGATTGTTAAAGATATTTAATAAATTGCTTTCTATTACTCTGTTGGGTAAGGTATTAAAAATTTGTGTGATTTTATAACATAACTAAAGTAATTTTGAGCTACAGCTTTGTTAAAGGGCTTCTTTATTAAGACGAATATATTTTGACATTATATGCTCTTTTTTAGTTTTTAATGAGTAATATTAAATTTCTATTGATTAATTATTTTTTTTTACTTCAACCGCTTCATTCAGTTATCCAAGTAATTGCCTAACTTATGTACAAATTTCTGACCGTACTCTCCTTTTAGAGGTAGGGAAATCAATGTTTCATGGTTACTCGAGATGAGGACAGTCCAGTGATTTGTTTCGAGGTAAAATTATACATTTCGACTTAAAAATTAAGTTTTGTTTCGTAATGTATCTCTAGAATTCACTTTGTACTCATAGTTGTATTAATCCATTGTTTGGATACTTTCAAGCCTTCCGAAACCAAAACTCCTAGGTCTGTTTCTAGGGCATCACACTCTAGAATTAGATGGTTTCTTTGGTTATACTGATTTAAATTTCAAAACTCTAACTGCATGACGTTGCATTTACGTATGTTCAAATTAAACTGCTATTTATAGGCCTACTAGATTAATTATACAGACCTCGCTTTTCTTTGCACAAACTCGTTAGTAAATAAAAATGGCTACGCTATTTCGTAGCTTCGTATCATTTGCGATTGTGAGGATTCTACTAATTAACCCATTATCTAGGTTAATAATTTTCACAATGAATATCAAGAAAATCTGCTAGTGACGGGTTGCCCATTTTGAGCTTGACTCATTCATGACAACACATTGTAATTGATTTAATAGACAATTATTTAGCCATTTTAGAAGTTTTCCTCTTATTCCAGGCGCTTTAAGTTTATTAATAGAACAGTACTGAATTAATGACTCTTTTGCATTCTAAGTAAATTATTGCCACTAATTTGTTGTCATCGGAGCAAGAAATCCCTTCTTAAATAATACTATTTTTTTAAAAAAACACTATTTGTTGAAATCTGTGTACTGTAGGTGATATTATATAATTCGAGATCTCATAATATCCTATTTCAAGCTAGATTTGATTTCTTTCCTTCCATTAGAATTGGTGAAACATTAGCTCTGAGATTATCGTATCCTTAATGGGCAAGTTTAAGATCGTGTACAGCGATTTTACTAATTCGTTTGTTAACTTCTCTAGTTGAGATGGGTGCATGCATTCATGTTTGGGTAACTTCGAAAGTTTCACACTGTTTATATATACAATAATTTCTCCTTTGTTTACTCCCTTGTTAAAAAGTAATTGATGTTCCCAAAATTGATTCCTCCCGATTATTTTCGATAACTGCTAAAAGTCTCCATCAATAAAAACACTTAAAAATTGCTCATTTAGTATTGGAAATTTTGGGGAGGATTTTTTTGAGAAATCCCACTTTACGCCTTATAAGATATGTAACCTCCCAAATATACTATTTAGTGTTCAATTAACAAGAGAAACATTTAGGCTCATATTTATGGATTAATGTAAGGGCTTTTGCTCATTGTTTTGCTTTCCTCACACTCAGTTTAAATAGTCTACGATATAATAAACATCGTATATCTTTTCTAATTTTGTCCATGTCATTGTTTTTTTACGTTTGATAATCTCTAATACAATCTCATATTGGATTTATGAATTGCTGCTGATTGTTGGTATTTCTATAATTTAACCTGTTTACTGACTATGTATTTAAAATACTCGAGAATACACTGAGTGCAACTTATGTAGTGTAACTCAGTATACATATTATGAACGTCCCTATTATGGAAACATATATTTCATTCATTATACTTAAACACCTCATGACAAACATCTCCCCAAACACGGTATTAATTATTTGCTTTCATTTGCAGTTATGTTTGATTTTATTTGCAATCTAACTACATTATGTCTACTGATTTCCTGTCTCTATAGAGTCATGAATAATCATCAGCAGTCTCTCTTTATCATTAACCGAAGATGACGTTCGGGAAGTTCAAGACTACGAAACTTTTCGTTGTTTATCTTTTAACAATCGAGAAAAGAAATTCAAAGAGGTGGTTGATTTTGTTTAAATTTGTGAGCGTGACATAAAACCAAAATAACAGGACTAATTTTATATGTGAAACCAGGTTTCGACGGGAACATCCATCATCGTTATATATAAATTAGTGGGACTAAGGTGGATGAAGCGGGACTGTAGCGGCATTTTTGAGAAGCGGAATGAGAAAGGGAACTCAACAATACATTGCCGTTTCTGGATGTAAAAATATCTAAAATAAACGACAAAGAATATCGTTCCATCTACCGGAAACCAACTAATTCTAATGCCTATATTCATTATTTCTCGTGTCAAGATGTATCAGTTAAAAGGTCTGTAGTTTATTTCATATTCTTGAGAGCAGATCGCATTTGTGCTCCTTATTTCTTGCAAGACGAAATTAATACAATCATTTAAACATTCATTGAGGTTCAATATCCTCTTTGGTTAATATAAAAGTGTCACTATAAAGCCAGAACCATCTATTACTCCCCAGCTAATTATAAGGAAAACAGATGTGACAAATATTATGTTATGTTCCCATACTCCCCCCAGTTAATCAATTTCAAAATGTTGGCACGGACGAACAAAAACAATGTTGCCTTTCAGTATGAGAATACGATCAGAAATAGCTCATCCACAAATAGGTCGATCGATATAGAACAAGGAGTTTATTTTGTTCCCTACAAATCATGTAGTTAAGTATATATCGGTGAAAGCAGCAGATTTTCCGAGAGAATGAATGAACATAAAAGAGAAATGCGACGTCGTTCCCTTTCGTCGAATTATTTCTCCATATGTCCATTGAAAATAATCAAATTCATATTGATAATATTAAAATATTTTATAACTCTCGCAATTATATACATCGATGCTTAAATAAATCGGCACTTATAAAAGAAATTCCCGACTTTAATACTTCCGACGGCCTATTTAATACTAATACCTTAATAAGCTGGATATATATATTTTTCCATATATATAAAGGGTTTTCCAATAACTTGGACCGATTTTAAATGTGAGTTAAGTTTAAGTGTCTAATGATATTTTTCTTTTTCTTTCGGATTTAACAACTTGTCTTTGTCAATTTCAACCATGGAAAGATTAACAATCGAACACCGTGTTAAAGTTATCGAAGCCTATTACGAAAATGGACGTTCAAACAAAAACGCATTTCGGGCACTTAGCGATATTTTTGGTCAACATAATCGACCAACTGAGAGTGCAATTGAAAAAATTGTTCGTAAATTCAAACAAACGGGGTCGGTGCCAGATATGAAAACGCCATTGCGTGCTGGTTTACGCCGTTCAGAAAGAAAACATTGCTGCAATGCGCGAGAATGTGGCCGAAGATCCAGACACCTTTATTCTTCATCGCGTGCAGGAATTGAACCTTTCCACAACAATGTCACATAGAATTTTGACAAAAGATTTGTCTCTACACACTTGAAAAATTCAATTAAACAAGAATTGAAGACTGCTGACCATTTGAAGCGCCGTACATTCGTCAATTGGGTGCACGAGCAAAGACAAGCCGATGATGATTTTTCGCAAAAAAATCATCGTTAGTGATGAAGCCCATTTTCATCTTGATAGATTCGTTAATAAGCAGAATTGTCGCATTTGGTCTGATGAAAATCCCAGGAAGATTGTTGAAAAGCCACTGCATCCACAAAAGGTCACTGTTAGGTGTGCATTTTATCGCTAGCGGAATCATTGGGCCGTATTTCTTCGAAAATGATGCGGGGAATTCTGTTACGGTGACAGGTGAGCGATACCGTGCCATGATAACCAACCTTTTATGGCCTGAATTGAATTCTATGGATGTCGAAGATATGTGCTTTCAACAGGACGGCGCCGCATGCCACACAGCCAATGCAACAATGGCTATATTTAATGAGAAGTTCCCAGGTCACATCATCTCTTCAAAACAGCGAGGTCAATTTGCCACCACGATCATGTGACTTTACACTTTTTAGATTTCTTCGTTTGGGGTCGTCTCAAAAGTAAGGTCTATGCCAACAAGCCAACAACAATTCAACAGCTGAAGGATAAGTTAATAAGGCATATTGGTGAGATCGAGGAGCAACTATGAAGAGACGTCATCAAACTTTTGACCATCGAGTGGAGGTGTGCCGCCTAAGCCTCGGCTGCCATTTAGGCGGTATGATTTTTCACACATAATTGCTATAACTCAAATAACATGATCCAATAGTGAAATCAATAAATTTTCACTAATAATACTGTTTTATTTACTGCTAACTGCGATCCGTATTAATGGAACAAACTTTATATATATATATATATATATATATATATATATATATATATATATGGCGACAGAGGAAGTTGCCGTTAGCGAGAGTTGAGATTGCTGGATTATGGCGGAGATCACCATTTCCTAGTTGGAACAAATATTTTTTTACTGATATATGAATCAGAAAATCGATTCGTTTGGGATTTATATAGATGTTTGGTAAAAATGACGTTATTTTGCCCTTGACGATTCATAAGAATGACTAAATTCAGTCAGTTTAAATCCATTTTTGGGTGGAAGGATTAAATGCGATTGTGGATGGAAAGTTTTGTGAATCCTATCCACTGAGGACTGGTTGAGGAATTAAGATAAACTTCCTTTCTCGGTGGATGGAGCACAACCGGAAATCTTAATGTTACGGTTAATAATCTCTTTGATAAAAAGGAGTAGCTGCTGATTAGTCTGTTCTTCAATTTCTTGGCGAATATTAAAAGGCTATGGTACATTTGATTTATTTATTATTAAGGAACAACGTTTCGAGCGTATCACCCATCTTCAATATATTTGAATTGTAATTTTCAGAAAACTTATTACGAAGTCAGAAATTCTGCTAAAACTAAAAGTTGAAATATATTCACAGGGAAACGGCGTTAAAAAAATATATTTTAAAGGCTAAAGTAATGGAATTTCATTAAACTAGAAAAATTAAGACGAGAAAAAATATAAAACTCTAAAATTATGAACAAAACTAACATTATAAAGAGACACTTAAGATCTTATTAATTATATAATATGCTAAAGTAAAAGACCCATATGGTAAAAAATGACAATATATAATACAAAAGGTAAAGAAAGCTAAAAACGACTTGAACAAATTTAAAATGCAATATTAAAAATAATCAAGTTAAATCCATGCAGATAAATCAAAAATTAAAAAATTAAAAAATAACTCAGGGATTTAAAAGGCAAGAGTATCAATATAATGTAGCCACTAATGAAACGAAAAAAGGAAAACAACAAAAGTAAATGATTAAAGTATAATATTGCTTACCGATGAAGTTCAGGTGAAATCACAAAGTGAATAAATTATAATAGGAGTGGCTTAAAGGAGGATAGGATTTTGATCGTATGGTTGTTGAATATGAGATAGTTGGTGGTTGCTGAGTGAGTTAATTATAATTAAGAAATAAGAAGAGGAACAGCGGTATAATCTATGTTGAGTGTAAGAGATTTTGTCCGTATTAGTAGGGACTCCAAAATTCTTAGACTATATTCATTGTTATTGCGACTAATTATTTTAAAATTATCGATGGAAAGTTCTGTGTTGCATTGTATAAAATGATTTCTTATTACAGAATCTTCCTTCTTAGACAATATTTTTCCAGTGCGATGGCTTATTCCCATGTGAGAACAAAACCTCTCTTTCAATGAGCAAACCGTACTACCAATATATGTTCCTTGCAAACAACAAGGACAAGTAAAAGCATAAATAACATGGCTGCTCATTTCTAGAGGAAGTTTGTCTTTTGACGAGAAGAAACTTTCTATTGAAAGTGAGCTGACAAAAGTGACTTTGAAGTTGGTATGAAAGAAATACTTTTTAAGTAATTTGTTGCATTTTCTAGTGAACAATTTATTGTAAGGTCCCATTTTAGGTACTACCAAAATGTTTTCATTTTTGGGAACATCATATGAGAGAAAGGATGGAGAGTAAATTTTGGTTAGAAAATTATTGATTAATCTGTCAACCAAAGATAGGGGTAACAATTATTTTTAAAATAAGACTTTAGAGTCTGGAATTCATTGTGGCTTAGAGAATAATTATAGGAGAGATGGTAACGTCTATATATTAGAGATTTTATTGCACTGAGTTTATGTGACAAGTCACAATAGCTGTAAAAATTGGTTCATAGGCCACTGAAGGTAGGCTTTCTGTATATCAAGGGAGTTAGTTTGTCTGTTTTTTCTATACTGACTAATGATGTCTACCACAGGATGTTGATAATTAATCTCTAATTCAATGGTATAATTAATTTTGGGATGATAAGAGTTTATAAAATAAAAAATATGGTGGGCACTCTTCTATAATATTGAAAATAACAAAGGAATCGTCCACATACCTACGATAAAATATGGGTTTGAAATCTAAAGGGCAATGTTTCATAAAGTTGTTTTCAAGATTAATCATGAAAATATTAGCTGCTATTGGAGCTATTGGTAACCTCATTCTTACTCCATCTATTTGTTGGTAAAATTTGTTATTAAATAAAAAATTATTCTCATTAAAAATAATTTCTAAAATAGTCTTGAAATTTTGACGAGAGAAAATGTAAAGACTGTCTGTTTTTGTTAAAAATTAGGTTTAAAATAATATCGATTGATTTAGTAACAGGAACATTTGTATAAAATTAGGATACATCGTAACTGACTAAGACTTTTAAGGCGGCAAAGTTTTTGGACAATAATTCCTTAACAAAAGTAGAGCTATTTTTTATGGTTTATTGACCTATGGCTAACCTAGAGAGCAAATTAGCAACAAATTTAGAAAGGTTAAAATGGCAAGAGAATAAAAAGCCAAAATTGGACGGAGAAGAAAATAAGCTTTGTGTAGCTTAGGGAGACCATATAATAAGCCTAGTCCAGAACTATTAGAATGGAGAGCATCATAAGTTTGCTGGTCTATAACTTTAGTGGATTTTAGTTTTAACAGAACTCTGTTAACTTTATCTTCTAGTTTGAGAGATATTTTTGTAGTTGTTTCAAAGAACAGTTTAAGTTTTGTAGTGTCTATCTTTGATTGTTTTTAGGTGAATTTACGATGCTGCTGTCGTTGCCATCTGCTTCTAGATCGGTTCAGGGCTAGTGGCTGGAATTCTTATCACAAACTGCGGATAGTTTCACCAACTATATTCAGTATACGGGCGCCTGCGGTGTATTTTAATGTAGTAGGTTGAGGAATAAGTTCTTGCGTTTTTTTTAATGTTGTGCTGATTTAAGTTTTGTTGAAGTGACTTGTGCACATAATGAGAAACAATAATAAAAGAATGAGAGCAAAATTTGCAAAGGTTAGGTTACGTCTCTTAACAGCGTAGACTATTAGGCTTTTGCTTAGGCTACGTGTTGAAGTTAAGTAATAGGTCATTGCGGCTTATTTAAAAGTTGTGTTAATTTAATTTTTGTTCTGTACCTTTAAAATGGAATGTCAAGTTGAAAGAAAGGTGCATTTTCGACAGTTGTTGTTATTTATTTTCAATCAAGACGGGAACATTGCAAAAGCAGCCAAAGCTCGTCGCAATATTTGTGCTGTGTAAGGAGAAAATGCTTTATCAGGATTGACGGCTCAATGGTGGTTTTCACGTTTCAAAAAAGGGGTCATTTAAATCTTAATGACGAAGAACGTTCTGGTCGCCCCATTAAGTTGAATCAAGGACGATTGAACGACCTTCTTCATGAAAATTCTCGTCAATTGACTAGAAAATTTGGCTGTACAATTGGCGTGTGATCAGAAAACTGTAGTGAATCACCTTCATTCGATGGAGAACGTTAAAAAATTCGGTGCATGGGTTACGCATGCTTTGAGCGAAAGCAACAAACTTCAACGCTCCACGATTGCCGCAGGTTTGCTTGCTCGTCACGAGGCTACTCGTGGATATAAGGACAGATTTCTTCACGGCATTATCATAAGCGACAAAAAGTGGTGTATTTATGTCACCATAAACCATCGAAAACAATGGCTTAGCCCCATTAACCCTTAACCACAAAGATGGAAATCTTGTCACATCAACACACAAGTGGGGTGTAGCATACCCCATTTTTGGATCAAGAAAAAAACCACTTGCGTTCAAAAAATTATATTTCTGAAAAGATCAACAAAAATTTCAATCCTTCTTCATTCTTTTAATGATTAAACATTCATAAATAACTGAATTTTTATGGTACTAAACATTAATAAAACATAAATATTGAAAATTCATTTTTTTCCTGACAAATCGAAAATAAAAATTTCCCATAAATGAAATTTCCCTAATAACAAACAGGCTTCCTGTCAGGCGGAGTGGGTCCTCTCGCCTCCCCCTCATTAGCCCTTAGCTCTTTGGTACCACATCTCACTGAAATAAAGATTGACAAAAAAGGGTCAAGATTTAACACAGAAAAATCACACTACTTTAACTTTATGTTATGTTATCAGTCATTACTCCTCTAAATACGTCCTAATTGATGCTTATATATATATATATATATATATATATATATATATATATATATATATATATATATATATATATAATATCGGATAATATAATATCATATAATATGTGTGTGTATTTATCACCTCCTCAAGACACTTGGTACATGCAGGGTAGAAGTGGGACTGGCACACAGGTCGTTGGCATTTCACGCATCTGACGCGTGTCTTCCGGTCTGTGGAGCGGTGGCACTCAGCACACCGTACTTGCGGGTACTTGCAGTTAGCAAGTACTTGGCCAGGTGGGTACTGTGTGTTAGCAACTGATGAGAGATCACAGCTGAGCTCATAGCTGAATAAATTTTCTTGCAAGGTTTTGCATGAAGCGAGGCGTTTTGGAGGTCTGGTACCTCATGTTTTGTATAGATTTGACTTGTATACTACCATGGCATTGATAGTAGCGGAATTTAACATCCTGAAAAACATACAAAGGTGCCATCTTCTAGCTCTCCGGTGGCAGGAGTACAATGCACACATTTCGTCGAAAGCGTCAACCTCACCTTTGATGCTGTTATGATATTCTATTATCTCTGGGTTTTCTTTCTCATTTAGGATTGGCTGGAAATGCATATATGAGAGTAAGAGAACCAACTTCTTTTTATCTGTGGCTTTCCCTTCAGGTACATATGAAACCAGGGTTATGTCTTTTGTGAAGAGACATGCACTTGAAGCACAGTCTCTATCGTCTTTACTCTTCATCTGAAGTGGAAGTTCTCGCTTGTTTGCCTTTAGTGTTCCAACCAAGGTCTTGCTACAATTCTGCAGAACATCAGTGACTAGAGCTACAGAAGTGAACCAATTACCAGTGGTCACATTTATGTTTGTGTGGTGGTATGGCTTTGAAAGTTCTTTCATGAAATAATGTCACAGTCCTACTCCAGCTGTTAGCCGTGTCGAATCCTTTCCTAGGTATGGCATACATCCTAATAGATATTTGGTCTTGCAATCATTTATGAGGACCATCTTTATGCCATATTTGGCTGGCTTGCGGGGTATATACATTTTGAATGGGCATCTTCTACGAAATGCAACCAGCTGCTCATCAATACAAAGATCTTCATGGGGTATGTAGTGGGTTTGACACTTTTCAATAAATTTATCAAACAGTTTCCTGCAAGGTGCAAATTTGTCAGTCCCTTTTCTTGTCTCTCTTGTCTGTGGGCCGTCAAAGCATAAACAGTTTATTATAAATTCAAAACGGGCCTGCGACATAGCAGTACGGTATAATGGAACACCTATGTCAGTAGACCACATGTCGCAGGTTGAGATATGGCCATCCTTCTGGCATCCAGAAAAAAATAGCACCCCAATGAGTGCCCGAAGTTCCTCCGGTTCCAGACTTTTATTTGTTATTGTTTTCGTGGCGTATTTATTGGCTCTACTCTCAATCCTCTTATTTGGCCACTGATATACTATATCCAAAAATGAATCCTTCATGAACAAGTTGAAGCACTTTTCCGGGGAATCACAAGCTTGTACTTCGGCACTTAGACCAGGGTTACCAATAAAAATGTTCCTGGCTAGACGATGTTTGCTATTGGACTGTGGGCGGGTTGACCATCTGAACTCACTCTTACTTTCCAGATTAGTACTCTCAAATCGTTCTAAAGATGGACCATCAACTTGAGCTCGTGTCCGTTTTCTCCCACGTATCCTACCACCACTGGTTGCAGAGGAAGAAGGAGTTGCATCAGAAGAGCTGGCTGTAGCGGTCGTGTCCACATTGGAAGCAGCATCATTAGGTGCAGCTATAGGTGAAGGAGGAGAAGTTACATCAGCTGAGGCGGAAGGAATACTATCTATAAAGTTCCGAGGGTGTGGCCCAGCAACAGTGCATTTTTTTTCTTTCGGGATGATGTGCGAATTGTTTTGTTGCTGGTTTGCTTCGGTTTTTTCTTCCTCGTCTCAATTTCAACATTCTCTGGCTCTTCATCTTGTTTACTACACGATGGGACATAATCCTTATCCTCATCACTATCATACAGCACATCTACCTTCATTTGATCCTCCTCCTCCCCATCACTTCCCTATACTTCCGCAACATTTTCGTTGAAGTCTTCATTTTCATCCTCAGAATCCTCACCTAAGTTTGACAAGACAGCAGTCACGTTCACCATATGTGATAGCTCCCCATCAGTTAAGAATTTCTTTGACATTTTCACTGTTTTTATTGCCCGAATTTTTTACCTGAAAAAATTTTAATATCCCTGTAAAACAATAAAGAAAATAAGAACTCATTCTTTGACACTTTCACTGTTTCTAAATATAATTTGCTTTTATTGTCTTTTTGTTTTATTTATAAATATAATTTATGTAAATATAACCTAGAACACTTTTTATTTGACACTTTTGCTGCTTTTATAGTACTTTCTTTTCTAATATATGTAATTTCTGTAAATAGAACCTGGAACACTTTTATTCATGCCGGCAAAGAAATAAAAATAATTAGAAACGACATAAAAATATAGTACAACAATACATAACTTACCAAAAGCACACCTAAAAACAAATATTTGAGGTGGTATGCACTACCAACATATCATAAATTGGGCTACCATGCACTCCATTATCTCTCTAAAACACATATTTGGGGTGGTATCCACCCCAAATCGATTTATACTAAAACACTTAAGGGGTGTGTGCTCCACCAAAAACAACAAATAACAACAACAACAATAGGAGCACAGGACACTCACATACCTACCCTCCTAGGGCAACCTCTAGACTAAACCGACAGCAACCGGTAAAGTGCTGGCAGCTACTCTGGCAAAGTTGCCAATGTTTTTTTTTTTTGTGAGGTGGACAGAACCTCATGTTTGTGTTTAAGGGTTAAAAAAACACTTCCGCGATTAAAGCAAGGACTTCATCCACGAAAAACGATGTTGTGTGTGTGGTAGAATTGTGAAGGCATCATTCATTATGAGCTCCTTACTAACAACAAGATTATCAATGCAGAACTCTACGTCCAACAAATGTATCAACTCGCCGAAGCTATTCGTGAAAAGCGACCTCGTCCACGTTAAGGAGTCCTTCTGCAACACGACAATGCTCGTCCTCACATTAATAATATGACAAAAGACGCCTCCGAAACGCTTAATTGGGAAATCCTGCCGCATCTTCCATATTCGCCAGACTTGGCTCAATCGGATTTCCATCCGTTCCGTTCGCTCTTCAACAATTTGCGCGGCGTTTCGTCACTACTGATGAGGAATTGAGAACCTGGTTAGACGAATTTTTTTAGTCAAAATCCAGAGATATTTATTGCAGAGGGATCTAAAAACTAGTTGAACTTTAGGAAGAAGTCGTAAATAACAACGGAGAATACATTATTGATTAAATTGCATATTGTTATCAATTAAAAATAAAGTTTTCTAAAATTTTAATGGTAATGAATAATTTGATAAAACCGCAAGAACTTATTCCTCAACCCAATATATCGTATACCTCATCTAAGAGGAATTTGGATCCATTGAGCCACCTCTAAATGTGATTATAACTCAATCAAATTTTGCATATTCGGTTTTTCAACTGAAAGGAACACTTTGGCGGGGTCAAACCTATGAAAATGGAAACCCTTTTAAATAAGGACCACCCAAATATACTTATATAAACCTAGGCGGTCAATAGGTTTTGCAATTCGGATATGAGGAAACAAGATATGAGGAAAAGTGTTTATTATTTTTTACTATAACTACCTTCGACATCAATGCACTTGCGCCATTTATCCCTGAAACTTCTAATTCCCGACAACCAGAAACCTCCCGACTGCTGTTCAATCCACTCCTGGACGGCGAGCTGGATATCTTCATCGCCCCCAAACCGGCGTCTACGCAGTGCAGCCTTGAGCTGGGAGAATAGAAAGTAGTCGCTAGAAGCCAGATCTATACTGTAGGGGAGATGGTTGAGCTTCTCTAATCCGCACTCGCGCAGGGCAGCTTGTGCAATTCTGGCCTTGTGGACAGGGGCATTTTGGTAGAGGAGCAGGACACCACGTGTCAACTTGCCGCGCCGCTTCTGGCGCATGCACTTCTTCAACCCAGCCAGTTCCTCTGCGTAATATTGGCCTGTGATGGTCCTTCCACGAGGCGCATAGTGCACCATCAACACTCCCAGAGAATCCCAGAAGATGGTGACCATGATCCTCCTGGCTGAGGGTTGGGTCCGGAACTTGATGGGGGCAGAGAGCCCCTGTGCACGCAGGCCATGCTTTCGAGCTTGGTCTCGGGATCCCAGTTAAGGACCCACGTTTCATAACCTGTCACTATGCGTGACTCGAATCCCGCAGGGTTTTGGTTGTACAGGAGCAGCAGCTCCTCCAACCTTTGACGACGTTGAAGTCGATCATGGGGCGTGAGGTTTCTATGAACCCAACGGGCAGAGACTTTGGTCATGGCCAAATTGTTATGGATGAAGTTGATAACACTTCCATGTGATATTCTAAGTTCTCCCTTGATTTCTTTGACCTTCACCCGTCTATTTTCGAGGTTCATCCTCTTCACACGGGCCACATCTTCCTCATTGATCACGTCTGACGGGCGTCCAAAACGGGGGTCATCTTCAAGGGACTCACCACAATGGCGGAACTGCCTATTTAAGCGAGCAATGGTTGCATAGGAAAAGGCGGGGTCGGTGTACATTGCAACCATTCGTTCATGGATCTCTTTTGCATTTTTGTCTTTCTTGGTCAAATATTTCCTCACTGTGCGGTACTCAACCTTATATATTATTGAAAAATTTGTGACTGACGATCTGCGATCACCTACTGCTTCTGAAATAGACGAGGCAGGAGCGTGCGGGTGCAGGTTTTGAATTGTCATAACTTGTCCTTACACCCCACAAACAGCTATCCCCCTTTCTCTGTGTTGCCCTACCGATTGGCAAAACTTATTGACCGCCCTTCGTAGGTACAACTTATTTAGATTTTTTTCGAGTTTGTTAATAATGTCGTTTAATTGTAAACCAACCAAAGTATGGGAGACTAATGACAATGGATAATAGCTCTATGTTAATTTATCATAGATATTTAGAGAATATGGGATTAAGAAAATACTAATCTGTTTCTCAAGATAAATGAATTCGTAATTCAGTACTTTAGATAAAACACATAGATATATTTTCCGCTGAAAGTTTAATGGTAATTAACGAAGATAATTTAAGGTTCTGTGCATAAAAATAAAGAATATTATGCCTACACTTTTAGTTTTAGGTTTGCTATAGAATTACCTCTCAATGCTTGTTTCAGACAGCTTTATATTTATATCCAAAGATAGGAATATTATCTGAAATTGATTTTGGGGTGTATAAAATTCAAGCATTGTAAGGAATATTCTGCCTGTTCTTGTTATTTCTTTAAGAAAAATGTATCATCCGCATAGCATTTCTAAGAGATGTGTTTATTTTAAAGATGAGAGCGATTGAGCTACAATTCCTCCTAATGGAATAAGATGTATTCGAAGCTTGATTACAGTGGGAAATGGAAAAGATCCATCTGGATATTTATCACTGGAACAAGCTTTTGGATAATATTCTTTATTTGGTTTGAAGTTATGAATATTTATAGCTTATGGATATTAGTAGTTTCTGTAGATATTTATAGTAAAAATTTAAATATATATTTAAATATATATTGTGTCATAGATTAATAGAATTTATTTATCTTGCATTAAATAACTTATTATAAATTGAACTGTAGTCTCTTTAAATTTCATAATAAGTTAGAATTAAACCGCAATCCATCTTTTATCTATTTCCATTGAAGCTAGGACTCTAGCCGTCCAAAATTAGGAGGATTAGAGATTTTAACGATGGAGTGCTTTCTCTTACCTTTATATTTAAACTTAGGTTTGGAAGGACCTTGTGACGTGTTCTGTGATCATCTATGTATATATAATATATATATATATAAATATATATATATATATATATTAGTAAAAATAGGTAGCATTTTTTATTGAATGCATATTTTGTTGAGGTCCATTTTATATTTAGCCTTAATTAATTTTCGTTGGAAACTTTCTATTTCTTTATTATTTTATTTGCTCCATCCTCTAAATGCTAAAATTACACGTGTAACACGACTTTTATCTTTGGGTAGCAACTGTTACTTTCTATTTGCTTGTGTCTAGAATACATAAAAAATACTATTATTTATTTCAAGCTTTGATTTGTGACCATAAAAGATTATTATTCCCTCTGGAAGGAAGCGACGAATTTGAATTTTCATTTGCATAGTGTAGAAACAAAACGACATGATACAAAAATAGCATAACTTATTCTAGAATTACATAAGGGAGACAAGTAAAATATTAGAAATGAGTAGTTTTCCGTGTTTTAAGCTTATACTTTCACGACTCAGCCTCTAAATATAGTCTCCCATCAGATTTACATTATACGATCCTTGATAGCTGCGTTCCAAGTTCAGTAGATCCTAGTTAAAGCGCTAACCATGCTTCTCGGAGTACGCTCCTCTGTTCTCCTAAAATTTATCGAGATGAGCGTCAAGAATATGGACTCTCAGGGACATCCTGCAACCAATCTTGCTGTAGTTTCTCACCAAGTTCTCAACAAGCTCTAGATATATAGTTTCCGGCTTTGTGATTAGCTAGTTAACCCAGAAAAACCACGATAAAGCTGTCTTATACTGCTTTTACCGTCCTATTGAGCTTGTCGGGAACTTCTTACACTCAATGATCTTTTTTATTTGTGAAGCGATAAAGACTCCGGCTTCCACCTTTGTCGCAGATAGCTTAGGAAAGAAATTTTGAAAAAAATTTAAAACTGCAGACTTCTTATCCTAGAGCTCTGACGAATTGTTTCATAATGCCCAAGTTCTAGTGCAGAGGAGTAAACAGTACTTTTCGGGGATCTAATGAAAGCCCCCATTTGACGTTGTTTCTTACTATCCTAAACTCGGTCTATGTGTTCAATCCCTCTGATGTTAGTATGTCAAGGTGTCCCTGTTCTGCTGTCCCAAAGGCCAAGATAAGACAAGGAAATTTCGTAAAGCCGCCTTGGAGACCCATCAAGAAGGCAACTATTTTGAAGTCTCGATAACTTCCTAACCGTAATTTTCACATTTCAACGCATCTAGCAAGATATTGATAATGCTTAATTCCTCTTTGAGCTTGACCGAGCGAGCAAAGGGGAGAGATGGATACATGTTCCCGTTATTAAGCAACATTGATTTTAGTCTCCTGAAAGAGGAGTTAATGAAGACCCGCCACTCTTTGTGGTTAAGGGCGATTTAGATTTCCTCAACCAGACCGGTAACATTGGGACAAAAGCAAAGCTCATTTTGACGTGTATAAAAGCTTCGGAAACACTGGTGAACCTTTCTTTGACCTTATATTTGTACACTGCTATCTAAGAAATCGCACTGCTTAAGTTTTGAAGTTAAAAACTCGGCATTGGAGTTTGTGAGAATAAAATCTCTTAAAAGGTAGTTGAGATCTTTTTGATTAGAGTAGTATGGGTTTCTTTTACCAGATGCACTTCTGTAATCTAGATAAAGGACTTCATCTTCTATTTAGAGGAGAGGGTACGGTGAGCTCAGAACTGTATGGCATTAGCGCAGTAGATGACTGAAGGTGTGGATACATGATGAAGGGCAAATATTTTCCTGCTAGATGTATAAAAGAAACAATTGCTTGAGTCGTCAGTTGGTTCCCTCTAAATTAGTGGGATTGAAAATTCATAACTCACTTTTATTCTCTGTACAATTCTTTACAAAAACAAAGTGAAAACATGAGCATAAATATACAAATACTTTTCACTTAGTGATATTAGAAATGTTAAAATAAGTCCAGTAACCAAATAAACAAAGCACAATATATTTATATATATATATATATATATATATATATATATATATATATATATATATATATATATATATGTATATATATATATATATATATATATATATGTATATATATATATATATATATATATATATATATATATATATATATATATATATATATATATATATATATAATAAATAACACTCACAAGGAAAATGGAAAAACGATTCCGAGTGCTTTCGTCTTTATTTTAAAAGTCCTCTTCATGGAATAACATAGGTCAGGACAGACAATATCCTAAATAGTAAGACAATCTATATGTGCAGTTTTTGAATCCATAATACTTCCCCAGACCAACATAACCCCTATTTTATGGATGCGTTATTTTGATGACATTCTTTGTTTGTGGCCTAATGATCGTAATATAAATACTTTTCTTAAAAAATCAACACGTTAGTTCCCTCAATTAAATATACTTTAGAAAATGCAAAAGATAACACCATCCCTTTCTTAGATATTTTGATCCACCGAGCAGACCAAGGTTTCAAATATGAAATTTATAGAAAACCTACAGCCATTAACTCATTCATCCATTTCTATTCAGATCACCATATGAGTATCCAAAAAAGTTTTTCGTCTTCCATGTTTCTCCGTGCCCTGAGAATTTTTTCCCTCAAAAAATTAGAAAAAGAGGTTGATAGGATATATAATATAGGTTTAAATTTGTGTTACCCTTTCTACGTACTTAAAAATTGTTATAATTCTTCTAAGCGTTCATTTTATCAACCTACTCGTAACATCCCTAAATTTCATACCAAAAATGTATTAGTTTTACCGCTTAACCAAATTTTCATTAATTACCTCGTTTACTAAAACCTTTGAACATAAAAGTTATTTTTAAATATGAAAACACTATCCATCGCCTTCTCGTAAAAAAATCCTCCCCTAAACCAAGCATTTTATATTCTATTGGTTACAATAATTGTGAAAAATGCTATTATGGACAGACAGGTAAAGAATTGAATGTTAGAGTTAAACAGCACCAAACTAATGTTCATAATCTTTGTCAACAATCTGCATTATTTTTACATATCTATGTATAGTAGAGATCATACTATTAATTGGAATAGTGCTTAACCTGTTATTAAATGTACAAACTACATTTCAAGAAATATTTTGCAATGTATCTCTATAATACTTTTCGAAATTTTATTATTAGCCATGGATCGTTTTTCCTAGATTCTGTCGTATCTAATTATATTAAAACACCAATTAAAGTTTTTAAGAATTTTTCTCCCTAGTTAGGGTTTTAATGCAGGTATTTAATGCCGTATTAACCCCCCACTCCTTACTATTATGACATTGTCTGTCCTGACCTATGTTTTTCCATGAAGAAGTCTGTTAAAATAAAGACGAAAGCACTCGGAATAGTTTTTCCATTTTCCTTGTGGGTTTTATTTATCATAATTTTGACTCACGTGCAAGTTGTGAGTTTCTTTTCATATATATATATATATATATATATACCTTCCATAGTTCTTTTACTGAGCTCGAAAGGGAAATGAGTTGCCCAGGGTTTGTCTTGATCTCTGACTGTCATGCCGAAATATGCCTTGTAGACCTTAAACATTTAAGCAGATCTCTCTACATAGTACATTTTCGCTCCTGTCTAAATAAATTCAGCGTAGACATAGCAAAATGCGTTTGTCGGATGCTCAAACAGCCACCACATTCTGTGATGGCATGTGTGACGAATGCATCTATCAATGACGAGTGATGATGTCTGCTATGTGACGGCTAGAGTTAAACTGATTTGTTGAGTAGACATTCATTGTCTTTATAAAGTGATCTACTTGCTGGAATGTTCTAGAAATTCTTCAGACATAAAAAAATTCTCTAAATTTCTATAAAGATCTACAGTTTATTTTTCACCTAATTAGTGCTGAATCTATATTGAATGTAAGAGAGCTGCCATTGCTCTCCAAGTCGTCCCCCAAAATATAAGTGAAATAATAGTTACTACTACTGTATTACCCGTTCTATAACTTTTTAAATACAGTATATCATGTTTATACCATAACTGAAAAAACTTAACCTTTAAAATTTTTAGATATTTTTACTATTTCCATCAAAGTAATGTTATTTACCATAAATGGGCTAATTTAGAAAGTCAATATCCTAGTCAAAAATCAAAGTTTGGGGATTAAAATTACCTTTTTTAATTAATAGAGCCACAAAGAATTGGGAAATGACACTTTTATCAAAGGACAAGACAAAAGTGAAATTTTGTTACATAGTGTTGTTATTTCTCCTAAGAGTATCTCTCTTTTTTCAAGTTATTGTATTTGGTTAAAACCAAACTTTAATTGCTGAGCTTTGGATCTTGCGCGATTATCTAAAAAGTAGATTTAGCTATTCCTTTCCTCCTTTACCGATGAAAGAATCATGCAAATAGAACGAGATGAAATGAAAGGAAAGGTGGGAGGAGGTGAGAAACAGGAAAGATAAGCCAAGCACCCCTCCCCTTCAGTCAACTTGAGATGACCAGAGGTGGACAAGAGGCCGGAGACCCGGCCTCCCCACGCCCCTCTCTGCCTACTCCAGAGCCTTGGAACCGCGCTGGAGGGAGCGAAGTGGAGACTAGGAGAAAGAACTTGAGAGGAAGTGTATGAGTAGAGAGATGAAAAGGTGAAATATCAAGGTAGACTTGATAGTTAACCTAGTTGGTCAGAGGACTACCCATTTACGTGGGTTCCGAACCACGGTATGTACTATATCCGTTTTCTATTCATTATTTTATTGTGCCCCTGTCATAGGTTTCATTTGTTTAGCCGAATGGTGTGAAGGATACAAGAAAAGTGGATGCTAGGTTGCATGGGGGTCATGCTGATCTCTTTAGTTTTATTAGTGTATTAAACCTTGAAATTAGTAACTTTAAGAGAGTTGTTTCCTGTGTCTCGGGCTATCTTCTTTGTTGTTAATGTTAATATTGTCAGTTTGATCTGTGATTTGGTATTGCTTTAGTAAAAATGTTCGAAGTTGGTTTTCTATCACGCTGTTTGGAAACCCTTTGTTGACGAGGGAGATCTCCTGAAGTAATAGTACCCACGAGGGCGAGCATTTGTATGCATGGCTTATGTATAAGCCAATTACACTCCTTTTATATCTTTCAGGACATTCACTATCTGCGTTGAGGTATCTTCCCATGTGAGTACCTTTTTATACACTTTTGTGATGTATTTTTCACTAACATTCTGTACTTCGACATCCAAAAAACAATTTGATGCTTGCCATTGTGTTCCTAAAACTTCTAAATCAAGGTTTTATCCTCATCGCGACCAGCAACAGGCAATTGGTCAGAAAAAAATACTACACTGGTGGTGCCTTCTAGATAAACAAAGAAACTTTAACCACAAATATCCATTTATCCTTTTAAAAGCCGGACTGCCCACTTGAGGAACATGTCGCTAAACAGGCCATTTGCAAACCTCTGTACGGCGGAGGGTGTCTTTTTTGTTGACCCGTACGCCTTATTCTATGGTAGAAAAGACTTCTACCCAAGGGACGGGGTGCATGTATCCTTTGAGGGCTAGTCGTTCCTAGCTAACCTCATCTAGGATGTCGTGGAGGGCCCCCAAAGGAGTGCCCGGCCCATTGGGAAGGCGGACGTACGCCAGTACGCCCGAGTCACTCCCCAAACAACCTTCTCGGAGGTTGTCAAAAATGGTGCCACCACAACAACCAAGAAGCCAGCAAACGGAAGAGTATAGGGAGTCCTACATTAAAGTACTTCCTGAAAGTTCTTCTGTTCAATGCGAGGTCAATCAGGAAAAAGTTTCCTGAGCTCCGTGTCCTCGTAGCGACGGAAGAACCCGAAATAGTAGCCATAACAGAATCGTGGATAAAAACCTCAAACCTAGACTTTGAAGATACCAACTCTTCAACAAAGGTAGGCCATACAGAGAGGGTGGCCGTGTAATGTTGTATGTCAAGGATACAATCAAATCTACAAACTCCAACGTTATATCCCACCACGAGCTCCTAGGCGTTGACCTAGAGATCGGTCCTGTCAGATACAGGACCCTGCTGATTTACAGACCCCCTTCCCAACCCGTTGAGAAGGACAGGGAACTGCACCAGCTGCTGGGTGAGCTTGTTCAAGGCAGAGTGTGCATCGTTATGGGCGACTTCAACAGCCAAGTTGACTGCGAAACCAGAGCAGCCTGTGGCGAGAGCGCACTACTACTGGAGTTCGCCAACAACGAGTTCCTCACTCAATGGGTCAGAGAACCGACGAGAAGAGAAAATATCCTCGACTTGGTCTTCATCCCTAAGGATGATATCGTTGAGGATCTCTCTGTAGGCCAAGAGTTTGGTGGCAGTGATCACCAGCTAGTTAGATTAAGCGTCAAGATCCCGAAAGTAAGGTCTGTTGCCAGTCAATCAAGGAAACTTGACTTGAGAAGAGCAGACTTTGCAAGCCTTCGTGCTGGACTGACTGACGCGAGGCTAGAAATGTGCGATGCTGTTGAAGACTCGTGGAATAGTTTCAAAACCACATTCATGAGTCTTCAATCGCATTTTATCCCTCTGAAATGCTTCCGTCGGTCTTCTGTTCAACCAAAGTGGTTTAATCAAGAAATCGGCCAACTGCTTAGAAAGAAGAGAACTGTGTACCGGAAATCAAAGATCTCGATGACTTTGACGAATACCGGAGGCTAGCCAGGAGAGTGAAGTCCAGCATAAGGGCGGCTAAGCGGTCTGAGGAACTCTGAGTGGCGAGACTCTGTGAAGAGAATCCAAAGGAGTTCTTTAGATAGGTAAACAGCAGGAAACCAATCCGTCGAACGATTTGGCCCTTTCAGGAATGGGGAGGGGACATTAAAGCATTCAGAGGCAGAAAATGCTAACCTCCTCAACGACTACTTCTCTTCAGTGTTTACTGAAGAGTGTGATCCCATTCCCGAGCCGACGGATTCCTACTCGGGGAAAAAGCTGGAGGATATGGACTTCACCGAAGGAGAAATCAAAAAGAAGATCACTGACCTTAATGACGAATAAGTCACCTGGCTTGGAAGGGTTTCTACCTAAAGTGTTGAAAGAAGTGCGCGATCAAGTGTCACGACACCTGAGCGCAATCTCCAAGATGTCAATCCGAACAAATGCGTTCCTAGAGACTGGCGTGAGGCGGAGGTGACTCCTATCTTCAAGAAAGGAGACCGTAGCCAACCGTCGAACTACAGACTTATCAGTCTGACTTCGATAGTCGGTAAACTCATGGAAAGCATGATGGTCGACAAAATTAGTTCGCATTTAGAGTCAAACCTGCTACTGAGGAGTTCCCATCACGGCTTCTGAAGGCAACGGTCATACCTGACGAACCTTGTGGGATTCTTACACTTCGTGTTCAGTGAGGACGATCGGGACAAGGCGGTGGATGTGGTGTACTTATACTTTCAGAAAGACTTTGATAGGGTACCACACTGCCGCGTTCTACGGAAAGTGCGAGCGCTGGGCATAGACGGAAAGGTTGCCGGCTGGATCGAGAACTGTTTAAGTTTCAGACGGCAACGGGTGGTGGTGAATGTACAGGTTTCTGAGTGGGTGCCCGTTACTAGCGGGGTGCCTCAAGGTTCTTTCCTGGGACCACTACTATTCATCATCTACGTCAACGACATGGATGGTGACATGGTTGCCAAGATTTCCAAATTTGCCGACGATACCAAGCTTGGTATGAACGTGGCAAAGGATGGAAATACTGCAAGTCTGAAGGAAGATCTTCGGAAGATTGGGGAGTGGTCTGATACGTGGCAAATGCCTTTCAACGTAAACAAATGCAAAGCGATGCATATCGGCCACAGAAACCCCCAATCTCAGTATATCTTTAAAGGCACTGCTCTTCAATCCACCGACACTGAGAAGGACTTGGGTGTAACTATCATGAGTGACCTCAATTTCTCAAAACAGTGTATTGAGGTGGAGAAGAAAGCCCAAAGGATGTTAGGCTACATAAAGCGCTAGTTTGGATACCCTAACAGGGAGATAGTTCTTTGTCTGTACAAATCCCTCGTTCGGCGGCACCTGGAGTACAATTTTGGAGTCCTTCATTCCGAAAAGACATTGCGAGATTGGAACGCGTAAATGCCAGGGCAACCAAACTGATTCCCTCTATCAGACATAAAAGTTATGAAGATAGATTAAGGGAATTAGATATGATCTCGCTGGAAAACCGGAGACTACGTGGTCAGCTTATCGAAGTATTCAAAATACTTCGAGGCTTCGAAACACTGGACTAAGGGAATATTTTCCAGCTCATCGAGAAGAGAACAAAAAATCACGGCTTTAAACTTGAACTGAACCGATACCACCGTGATCTGTGTGTGAAGTTCTTCACTTACAGTATCCGCGGTAGTTGGAACGCACTTCCGACGAAAGTTGTCAGCAGTGAATCTGTTGACCAGTTCAAGTTAAGACTAGATAAAGTCTTGCGAATTCGCCGTTAAGATCCTCGCGAGTGATATTCGAGGTTGCCAACGGACACCTTCGAAGATTGCGCCAAAAGTACCCTCCTTGTATGGACCGTAAGGTCTTCTAGGGTACTTATTTTCCTTGTAGCTCTTTGTAACTCTTCAAGCTCACCTCGATATACTTCACGTATGAAGGTACTAATTCAATTTTCATGTGAAAATGTAGGCATTTATTTAATTATAACGGCCAAAAAATATATTCACACTTTCGGCGATTGGTAGAAAAGATGATGTAGAGAGAGTTACCAGACTGACCTACATTTTCTCAATATTCACTTGATAGATCAAGGTAGGAAAAGATTTGTGTTTTTACCCAAATTAGGATTGTTTTCTTCTGATATATTTTATGATGAACCTATATTAAATAGTTATTCACTTTTGTCCGTTATAATCAATAAAATGTTTTTTATATTCATCGTATTTGAATCCTTGCAACATCGGCTCCAAACAAGGACTCGCTGATTGCTAAATAATATTTACCTAAGTGACTCGTAATTAATTCATAGAAAGAATATGTGACTCGATGTGGTGTTATAAAAAAATGTTTTTTCATTAAATTTTAAAATACTTTCAATTGTAACACTACAAAATGCATTACATTTTATCTCAACAACTTTATAATTGCCCAGTAAGATATATAAGTGGACCTCTCCTAAGTAGCTAAAAAATATTAATGTTCTATGACTCAAAAATTGTTCCATCCCAATATTTCACCTGAACTGCAAACCATTTCAATAAATAATACGAAACACAAATAAAAGCACTAATGATCAGACGTATCAGATCAGGCAAAATGATTATTTCCCTGAAAATAAAGACATTAGTTTGTATATGTCGTAGAATGGACTCTCGACGGTATACTATAGATAAGTGTTCGTTGAGGGAACTACTTAATTATATTTAGAGTGCGTGGTTATCTGGTTGACCGATTTATTTATCTTCAATATGCTTAAGAATTGAAACTAAGCTTAAGGATAATAATATGGCTATCATTAATAAAATAGAGTTTTATTAATTAAACTATCAGCAACACACAAAACGGAAAATGTTTACATAAACAGAGAATGGAAAGGGTCGTGGGAATATCTGGCTAATCCGAGGATTAAGATTTGGGAGAGATTTGAAGAGGTAAACAAATGAAAATTAAAGGGATAGGATGGTTCGCTAAACCATTTAAAGCACAGGATAGGGTTGACAAAAAGGTTAAATACTCAAAGGTAATGTTCAGCTTACGTAATTAAAAGTTGTTGTGCAGAGGAAAGCGACGCGAAGGAATCTCTGGTCTGCTGGCGAGTTCCAGCCGAAGGGAGGGGGATTAAATGATCCTGAGGTGACGTCTTAAGAATGAAAACCGTTTCTTGTCTACGGGCTCAAAGAACAATGGCTGTTCTACGTTGTTCTCTTTCTGAACAACAGGGGGGATGAGAACCCTCTCTTATCTACGGGCTGTAAGAACAATGGCGCTTCTTACGTTGTTCTCTTTCTGAACAACAGGAAGGGAGGGTGAGAACCGTCTCTTGTCAACGGGCTCAAAGAACAATAGCTGTTCTAACGTTGTTCTCTTTCTGAACAACAGGGGGGCCTTGTGGACTTGGCGTCTTGAAGGCTCGAACTTTGGCACTCAAAGGATATTTTCCTCTTTTGGACAAAGATGGAGGATCTCGAGGTAGAGGGCCCTGGTGCACAAGGTGAGATCGGATCGGCGGGATGTCTCGCTAAGATAATCTGGATCTAAATCTGCTCTTATTGGTAAAGTTTCTATATAAATAGTTGAGCCATCCCCTTGGCGTAGGGGACAATGGAGTGGGGGCTTCGAGGGAATGCCCAGCCGCACCTGAGAACAATACCTTATCTGCCCATAAGCCTAACTCAATCTGGCGAGGTCGGCGCATGGGGCAAAACGTGGGGGAGGGGATGAACCTCCTTGGTTAAATATTGACTCAGGTGGGGGCAATAACGCGCCCGGCTTCAAGGCGAAGATGCACGTGGGTAGCAACGTGTTTCTTAACAACATGTGATAGCGGTTGAAATTAAGCGGCCTCAAACCGTTCTATCACACCCCTCCTTTTCGGGGGAAGTTGTCACTTCGAAAAAAAAAGAGAGAAGGTACAGCGATTGAGCTCCGTCGTGGGGAACTCATTTTTTTTGTACCGACCCTACATTCATGCACCTAACTAGTATTACCTCAATACATATGATTATTTTCATCTTTTGGTTATAGGGCAAACTAACCTTTAATACAAACTTAATCATAAAAGGGGCATGGAGCAATGAAATGATATAAAATTAGTACATATGGGACAAAATAATTTATACGTAATTTAATGCGTACAAATATATATACATACGGAAAAAAATAGACATTGAGCCACAAAATTCAGACATATACATTAACTAATTATATTACAGGAGAATCTAAATTTAAGTCGTACAAGATGGTATATACTTACATGGAGATCCTAATCCTACGAATACGATTAATCTACACTATTTGGTAACGCATTCCAACTTAGTGCGTCAGCGACCTGGTTATCGGAACCTTTTATATAATTTATCCTAAATTGGTACTCTTGCAAGAGTAAACTCCAGCCCATAATTCGGCCGTTGGAGTGTTCTACATTCCGAATATAGGGCAACGGGCGGTGGTCAGTTCCTATCTGAAATTCTTTTCCTATCATGTACATTTTGAACCTGTCTATAACCCAGAAAATTGTTAGAGCTTCCTTCTCTATAGTGGCATATCTCTTTCGCGTGGTAATAATTGGCGACTAGCATATGCAACTGAATGACTCGTTCCGTCATCCTCATATTGAAGGAGTACACCTTCAATGCCCTAGTTGCTCGCGTCAGTCTTATTCCCAAAGGATTTTTCCGGGTTGGGCAACTTTAAAATGGGGGCAGAAATGAGCTTACTCTTGAGTTGATTAAAATGGGCAACAGCGACATCATTCCAACGTAGACGATCGGGGTAATTCTTTTTTTAAAAGGGAGCTGAGGGGCGCCGAAATTGCAGGGAAATTCGGGGAAATCGCCGATAGTAAGAAGCTGATCCTAGGAATGATCTTAATTGTTTCTTAGTATTCGGGAGAGGCATGTCGGCGATTGCCTTAATCTTGTCCTCTTGGGGACCTAACTGGCTTTGTCCTATTTTGAAACCCAAGTATTTCTATGGTTTCGTGGGCAAAATGGCATTTGATGGGGCCATTGGTGAGGCCATTTTCGCGCAGTCACTCGAAATTAGCTAATAGGGTGGTTAAATGATGACTCCATTCACGAGTAGCGACGTAGACATTATCGACTTAAAAGGATACATTCGGAAGTCCATCTAACAACCTTCTCATGAGACGGTTATAGTTGCTACAAGCAGTCACGAGGCCAAAAGGAAGGCGCTTAAACTGCATTAAGCCTTTCTCGGTTGCAAAGGCGGTATATGCTTTCACATCGGGCCGGAGGAAAATTTGATATTAAGCCAAGCACAAATCGAGTTCTGAGATGAACTTGGCGTTTTCAAAAAGGTAGAGGTTTTGGTCTACCAACGGGATGGCCTCGGCGTCGAACACAGTTACCGAATTTAACTTCCGGAAGTCAATGCACATCCGATAAGAGCCATCAGGTTTCTTGACCATGACGATTGGGGAACAATAACTAGAGGTGAAAGGTTCTATTGTGTTTAAACTAATTAAATTATCAACTTCGGCGTAAAAGCTTAGCGGAAATGAATTGGCATGGGATAGGGTTTTGAACAGGCGGGTTCTAAGTTTGTCAATTTAATATCATGCTCAAAACTAGTAGCGCATCCAGGCTTCTCTGAAATAACGTCGTCGAACTGACATAATAGTTCTTGTAGATGACTCTTATGATGTGGTGTCAGCTGCGCGTCGATATCCAGGTCAGAGGGTTCATAAGACTCGCCTGGTGGGGAAGGAAGAGGGTAATCGGCATCAGGTTGGATGCACACTGTCTGTATTACATTAAGGGACTCCACAGGGCAATCCTCTTCAAGCGCCGATGTTTCGTCCAGTGCTACGAACGTATCTCCATGGGCGCGTTGGGGGTAATTTTTTTCTTTGGGTTCACGGACAGTCTCTATGTCCTTGTTTTGGGCCTTATCCCATAAGGGTGTCAGTGCTTCACACTCCTTTTGTGCCGTGCTAAAGTCCTGGTTAAGGATGTCCGAGAATTCGGACCGTATCGGGGTACTGAGGGGGACGGACTCCTCGGCTTCCTTCTTATCTCGCCCTTGAGTAAGGGCGGCTTGGGACACAGGGTCGGAGTTTACTTGAGGGCTCTGTCCTATAAGTACGGAACAGAATTTTATGGGTGCTGAAATGACTTGAGCCCAGCTATCATAATATTGACACTGCAGGTAACATCTAACAACGGGGAATTGGTTCGCCCGCCTAAGGTAGTCATGTACCACAGCGAATTTTTTGTGGTTAGGGCTTATTAATGAAGAGGAGCTCGACGGACACGATGAAACACGTACATTCTGTGTCCCGGACGAGAGTCGATACACGGCAGCCGTTCACGCTGCCCTCCTTAAATTTTAAAGTTCCCGGTGAACTTTTGTCAAAAATAAAATTTACCTGGTGGCCTGACGGAGGGGGAGAAGTTGCTGCTTGGGTCTGCACCACCGTGGGAACCGGGGTGGCATTATTAATCTGGTGAACTTCGTGGGCTGGTCCGCTTTTAAGCCTAGATTTTTGGGGGCAATTCCAGCTCATGTGGTTTTCTACACCACAGGTGAAGCATATGATTGGTTGCTTCGGAAAGAGTGATAGAGGAGATATCTTAACGGGAGGTTTGATGTCCCGTTGTTTGTTTTGGGGTTTTATGGGGCCCGGAAACTTCGTCAGCTTTCATGGGAAGGGGCTCGAATCCTTCCTTCTTTCCTGGTTGGGGGGTTAGTGAGAAGTTCGATTCCCCTTTGGGTATAAATTATGGCTTGCGGCATAGACATCCGCTTCTTCGGTACACTCTTTAAAGGTCTGGCACCGACGATCCTTGACGAACGCGTGGATCTCCGTCGGGAGAGACGCCAAAAATTGATCCCGCAACACGAAGTCTGTTAAGAACTCGTAGTTAGGACCACTTTTGAGGATTCTAGCAAGAATTTAAAGTTCCTCTGAAGAATGTATCCGAATTAACAGGACGTCTGTCCGGGTTTAATACTAGTTCCTCGAAATTCTTGGTGGTAGAAATCGGGAGTCATATTATGAGCGGCCCATTACTCAGCTTTTAAGGTGCTGTAGTTAATTATACATTCAGATGTTAAAGATATGAAGATGTCGCGCAATTTACAAATTTAACAGTGGAAGTGATCTGACTACACCTTCAGCCTCCAGATCCATGTTATTGATTTCAAGGATCTTTTCGAAGTGGGCTAAAAATGCTCCGAAATCGTCTCCATCCCTGAAATTGGGCAGCTTAAGTAGGAGATTGGGTGGGGCTTCTGAACGTGAACTGGCGGATTGTATTTCGGCTTCTACACGAGCTATTTCAATCTGATGGTGAAGCTCAGCTTGTCTTTTCCGTTCCTCTCTTTCTCTTTCTTTTTCTTCTCGTTGGATTTCTCTTTCTCTTTCTTCTTGTTGGATTTCTCTTTCTCTTTCTTTTTCTTCTCGTTCTTTTCTTTGCTCCTTTTGAACGTACTCAATTAATTCTTTTCCGGAAAGTCCCAAGGACTCTCCTTGCTCTTTGAAGATTTCAAACTGAGTCATATTTGCCGTTGGGGGCGCAATAGTCAACCAACTAAATTCCTTACAATAAGAATTATGCCTTCTAGAGAATTAGCCTACCTAAATATGGGCACTGACCTATTCGTAATTGGTTTCTCGATCTAGATAACAAATGACAAAAATCACACAAAAAAAACACAAGCAAATTATTATAACAGTTCCTTGAGCTACTCCAGCTTCTTAAGTTTCAAAAAAGGAGATAGCAATCGTTAAAACAAAAGGGAACTATTATACTCTATTCTAATAACGAATAACACTATGCTTTACTCGACTGAGACCAGTGTTTGCAAAGATATAGCGTTAAACCTTACACACTTGATATCAAATTTGAATAGTATATATAAATATATGTCTTAGAATGTACTCTTGACGGTATACCATGTATAACTATTCGTTAAGGGAACAATTCAATTATATTTAGAGTGCGTGGTTATCTGGTTGACCGATGTTATTTATCTTCAATATCATAAGAAGTGGAACTGAGCTCAAGGATAATAATATGGCTATCATTTAATAAAATAGAGTTTTATTAATTAAACTATCAACAACATACAAAATGCAAAATGTTTACATAAACAGAGAATAAAATGGGTCGTGGGAATATCTGGCTAATCCGAGGATTAAGATTTGGGTGGGATTTAAAAAGGTAAACAAATGAAAATTAAAGGGATCGGATGGTTCGCTAAACCATTTAAAGCCCAGAATAGGGTTGACAAAAGGGTTAAATACCCAAAGTTAATGTTCAGCTTACGTAATTAAAAGTTGTTGTGCAGAGGAAGGCGACGCGAAGGAATCTCTGGTCCGCTGGCGAGTTCCAGCCGGAGGGAGGGATATTAAATGATCCTGAGGTGACGTCTTGGGAATGAAAACCATTTCTGGTCTACGGGCTCAAAGAACAATGGCTGTTCTAACGTTGTTCTCTTTCTGAACAAGAGGGAGGGTGAGAACCGTCTCTTGTCTACGGGCTCAAAGAACAATAGCTATTCTAACGTTGTTCTATTTCTGAACAACAGGGGGAAGGGTGAGAACCGTCTCTTGTCAACATGCTCAAAGAACAATGGCTGTTCTAACTTTGTTTTCTTTCTGAACAACAGGGAGGGTCTGAACCGTCTCTTGTCTACGGGCTCAAAGAACAATGGCTGTTCTAACGTTGTTGTCTTTCTGAACAACAGGAGGGGCCTTATGGACTTGGCGTCTTGAAGGCTCGAACCTTGGCACTCAACGGATATTGTCCTCTTCTGGACAAAGATGGAGGATCTCGAGGTAGAGGGCCCTGGTGCACAAGGTGAGACCGGATCGGCATGATGTCTCGCGAAGATAATCTGGATCTGAATCTGCTGTTTTTGTAAAGTTTCCAAATAAATAGTCGAGCCATCCCCTTGGCGTAGGGGACAATGGATTGGGGGCTTCGAGGGAATGCCCGCCTGCACCTGAGAAAAATACCTTATCTGCCCATAAGCCTAACTCAATCTGGCAAGGTCAGCGCATAGGGCAAAACTGGGGGAGGGGGGAGGAACCTCCTTGGTTAAATATTGACTCGGGTGGGGGCGATAACTCGCCCGGCTTCAAGGCGAAGATGCAAGTGGGTAGCAACGTGTCTCTAAACAACATGTGTTCGCGGTTGAAATTAAGCGGCCTCAGACCATTCTATCACAGTACAGTTTTGATTTATTCTTCATTTCCACATATCTTATTGTGTCTGATCGGCTTAACTTTGTTTTATTTATTGTTGTTCACCGTCATTCAATGGACATTTAATAACAATAATTTGGGCTTGGCAATGTAAAGCCATTTTCTTATTAGTATTGGTCACATTTATCCGGAGTTCTTTGAATCTATTATTTTACAAATATTCATATAGCCTTAATTTAGTTCAGTTATTTCGATGACATTCCCCACCTTTGTTCTATTGATCTTAATATTAAATCATAGTTGATCAAATAAATGGTATAATTTATTCAAATAAATTTAACAGGGAAATGGAAAATTATTAAACCCTTCGCTTTGGTGACATAATCAAACATATACGTCTTCAAATTTCCAATTCTTCAGATTATCTGAATTTATTTTATTCGACTTCTTTTATAGATTATTACTTGAATCAGCTGGAAAGTATAGAGAAAATTTATTTACCTATACGGTCCTTCAAATTCTATGAATGTTTCCTCGGAATAGATTGACCGAGGAGTTGATTATATTTGATTATCTAGGAAAATGAAAATGGGAAATTAAGAATAGTAATATATTCTTACTATTTTATTACACACACACACACATATATATATATATATATATATATATATATATATATATATATATATATACCCTGTCAATCGTCACCGGCGTCCACTTTTGAAATGACTTCCCGCTCAATCGTAATTCATATTTTTTGTTCGAGTTAACGTTAACTTTGATCCTGCCGCTTAACTCTGTCATATTATGAATTGTCACAATCCACTTAACTATCTTTATTGAGTAATTTGTTCCCCCTTTATATATATATATATATATATATATATATATATATATATATATATATATATAGGGTGGTCTTAAAATATATGGAAAAATTTGAAATTAGTTGGAAATGTTCTCCACATGGCTAAAATTATGCTATAAGATGTTAAGAGAGCTGATGCAAAGTTTTGACTAAATTGGTGAATATTTAGTGGTCGCTATGTGTCTCCATATTTTTAAATTTCAGTCAAATTATTGGAACTTTTTAATAGTGGGCATGTATTGGTTGTTTTTATATACTATCATATATTTGTCAAGATATTGCATTATCTGAAAAGTGGACTGACATTCACATACTCGGCGTATGATGCAATAATAATTGTTGTTTCAGCTTGTTGATTTCTGAGCCCATTTGTAAAGTGATGACGCAATAACGCCCCCTCGTTTCAAATGGTGATGCGATCGCGCCATTTACTATATAAGTCAGCGAGGATTGATTAATTGTTCATTTGTAGTTTGAAGTTTTACGGTTGACATAATACAAGTGACTACAAGTGCTGGTTTATGCAAGTATATATATAATTATTTAGGTAAGTAATATACTTTGTTTATTCAGTGCATAGATAATTTGAAGTTTTTGATAAATATCAGACTTACTTAAAGAATATTAGAATTATATGTTAACACACTTTATGTTCATATTTTAATTCACAATATATATATATATATATATATATATATATATATATATATATATATATTAATTAAGCATGAATGCCGTAATTTTTTACAAACACAGGAGCCTATTTATTTATGTCAAATGGAAGCTTATTCTTTCATGAATATTGAATATTTAGATATTTTAGAGTATAAAAAAATTATTTTGCAAGTATAACTAAATGGAGGGGAACCGTGAGCTCACTCAGTTACAATAAATTTTTATTTCTCTTGTTTCAGATTATGGCTAGAAGTACTCGTTCACTTGCGGCAGTCTGGCTTTTAGGATATCATACTAGAGAGCTTTCATATGCAAGACTACCAGCAAGTGGTGATGTGCTTCGTGTTGTTCAGTACCGCCATCGAGTGGAGTTATTGACTTTGACACAAAGATACAACCTCGCTTGCAAAAAGTCATAAAAGTATAAGAAAGAGCCCGAATTCCCACACAGCGAATAGACTCTTGCGTTAGGAAACTCTCAAGGTTGTATGAAGAATACTTTCCTTTGAAGAAGAACCGCAAAACCGAACTACAATCATGTAGAATGAATGAGCGCAGTTTCGAATCTAATGTTTCAAAGCTTTTTGACATAGCCTCAAAAAATGCTTTAAATGTGGTAAAAAGTGAAGAAGACCGCCAATTTCTGTTGATGCAGAGAGAGAACATTTTCTCTTGTAGTATGTTGTGACGTGATAAGATTACTTCGGCCAAGGAATCCCGCTAAAGATATCAACATGAGAAGGCTTTACAATACAAAGAAAAATTATACACTTCTAAAAATCAAGCAGTGGATGCTGCTCATGCAGATTTCGAGTCATCATCATCTGAAGGAAAAAGTTAAATTGCGGCAGATAAAGAGTTTTGTCAACCTTCTACAACTAGAAGAAAAGAATGCACAATGTAGCCCTTCAACTTCAAAAAATATTTTTACAACTTCAGGTGTGGCTGTTGTTCTTGATCGTGCAAATTTACGGATAAAAAAGCAACAATGGTTGCTGGATCAATAGCACAAGCCTTTGGTCAGGATATTGGAGCTATAACACTTTTTAGGAGTTCTATATGACGTTCCATAAGCAAGTAAGAGAGGCAACATACAATGAAGACAAAGCTTCGTTCTCTGTTGAAGGACCGATCCTTCTTCAGTGGGATGGAAAACAGGGTGAATAGGGTATTAGATAAATATTCTACTTTATTCTGTTTGACAGTGACGGCCAGCAGATTAATCGTAAGAAACTTGTGACTTGCATAGAGGTTACGGGCCTATCTTAAAGTATAAGAAACCAATGCCCACAAAAAAGAAATAAACTTGACGCATTGAGGTAAATATTTGCAACAGAGAATTTGAATATAGGATCAATGTACAAAAGAGATCTTGATGAATTTTATGTTACTTGATATTAACTTTTTCTAAAGAACGTGTTGATAGAATTAAATTTAGTGGCCCTATCTATGCTTTACTGCAAATTTACCAAGGTACTATTGAATTTAACCTTGCAAACAATGGAACTGCAGATATAGTACGTCATAAAAATATTTCACGCAGCAAAACGTTTATTTATATTGTATGAAATAGGCCCACATCTCAAAATGATGCATTAATTAATAAAGCTAAGTTTGAATGTACCTGAAATGACACTACAACAAAAACTGTATTTTATTCGTCGAATTTATGTATCTTAGAAATAAATTTAATGGCCTAAATGTAGGGGGTCAAGTATATATTGTTTACTTGCCTCTGAAAATAGTGCTTCATCTTTCATGATAAATGGATGAAAGGTTTGTTTGCATTGGGATACTTCGAACTGTCATTGAAAACACATAATTTTTGAGGGCCAAATCCCATGTTGATTCGTAAATTTTGTTCTATCTGATTTTGCTAATTTAAAATTACAGTAGGATTATGAAAAAAATACTTTCTACCAAGATGACGATCTGCAAGAGGATAAAAAGAAAAGTATATATTTAATATGGTCCATCTTTGCCTCAAGTTTAATCCAAGAGAATTTGAATGATATTCCAAATGTTGCGCCACAACCATTAAAGGTTGGAAATTATTAATTATTAAAGTAATTCAACTAAAAAAATAGTAGAAATATAGATATTTTTTTAATTAGTATCGTGTTGATAAGTAACAGTGAAGACGCATCAAGAACCAATTATTTTGAACTAAAGAATGAAGAAAATCACTACTGAAATCGGTCTCCAAAGTAAAATGCTATATCATTTTTCCTAAAAAATTTACGTAAAACTTTCCATTAGGAATTTTGAATCCTAAGACTATTTCTAAAATAAAACTACCTTCGTTATTACACACAAAAAAAAGGATGCCTTAATGGCTTGAATTTTAAAAAAAGAGCAATCATTTGAAGCAAACCAAGCCGTAATTTTGAAATATTTTCAAAAAGCAATGGAATAAGTTCCACCTAAATGAATACTTAAAATGCGCGAACCTTCACTTATCCATTAAAACCTGCTTACATGTGAAAAAAACTTTGGAGAGAGAATAAAAACAGTAATTAACAAGAGTGAATCTTATAGTGGAGTTCAATAAAGAACTGAACACGGAGTATTTCAATTCATCAAGTAATTAAATAATATATGCACCAAATATTTGTAGACATTTTCGAAACTCGATGATTGTAGAAAACCGAGATGAAACTATTTAAGTTTTTTCTCAATAACAAATTCGAAAAGCAATAAAATAATGAAAAACTCATTTAAATGGCAGATCTTTCCATTTCTTTTCTATTTTTGTTAAAATTTTAAAACAAAACTAACAAAGGCGTATGCCGTAGAGATTAAGTAAAGAGAGATATTTAAAACTAGTGTTAAAGATAAAGTGAAAAAATTTAGAAGATATTATTTAGCCACATCTCATCTTTGAGGCATTTGAGAGAACGCTCTCTTCCAGTTGCCAAATACAGCATGCTGGGACAACTCACATAGTAGAAAAAAATATGGGGAAATGGTTAGGATGGTAGCAGACATGTTAAATACCTCCCCTTCCGTAGAAAGCTTAAAGAGGGGAGGTTTAGCGTCACTCTTCCAAACCTGACGGAGAAGGAGTGCAGAACATGGTTGGCGAGTAGCTTGCGCAAACGAAGGCCAGCGAAGAAATATCATTGCGATGGTGCTTCCTAATTTATTGGTGTCATAATTATAAAAGTAATGTTCTAAAAGAAATAAGCCAAGGTAATTTAAAACTTGTTTTCGAATAATGAGATAAGTCACACCGGACGGAAATTAGGCAACTACAGTTGAAGATGGAACAGTGTAATATTACACCCTTTTTACGGGGAAATACCCTATCATGTACTAGACATTGAAAAAGGAAATGATAACCAATCATTGAATTAACATTTCGAACCAAGGGCTGTATCATTAGAAGATCCCGATAAAGAATATTAAATAGATAGTAGCAAACGAAGTATTTAAAAAACAAGAGAGGTAATCTATCATCTACAAGATGGACAAAAGAAGATAGGGAGTATCCAAAGAAAATCAATTAATGCAAAATATATAATGGTCTTTAACAAAGTATTAATGAAAGAAAAACTGCAACCTATTTATACTAATATATATATATATATATATATATATATATATATATATATATATATATATATATATATATATATATATATATATATGGAGCTCAGCCGTGGAGCCTGCATTTAATATTGAGGATAAATCCCAGGGACACGAGAAAGGATGCAGCATCTTTTAATTTTTCACAACGTATCGAAAACTACAAGTTTTCATCTTCAGGCTAGAATAAGTTTATAAAGTTAATATATATGAAGAAAACTTGAAAAGGCCAACAAGACATTATTTTAAAGGGTGACAATTATAAAATATCAGTAAAATGTACTATAAGTTAAAATTTTAAATATGACCTGGCAACAGTTAGATTTACTTTAAAACTGACTCAAAAATTGTTATATATATATATATATATATATATATATATATATATATATATATATATATATATATAAATATACATAAATATATATATATATATAAATATATATATATATATATATATATATATATATATATATATATATATATATATATATATATAAAGGGTCTTTCAGGCTGAATTTTCTCGATAGTATTCGTTATGTTGACTTTGAGGACATCATCTGTTTGCAGATTATTCACATACACCTGCGATTTAAGGGAGCCCCAAACAAAGTAGTCTAATAGCGTTAAATCGAATGATCTCGGTGGCCAGTTGACGTTGCTGCAGCGCGAGATGACCCTGCCCTGAAATCGCTGGTGCAAAATGTGGCGTGCGCAGTGTGGCACTTAGCGCCATCATGTTAAAACCACATATTGTCAGTATCCATATCAGGCATATAATTCAGTTGAGGCTACAAGAAGTTGCTTATCATCGATCTGTAGGACTCGCCGTTGACAGTTCTGGCAATCCCATCTTCGTTCTTAAAAAAATACGGACCGATGATTCCGTTAGATGAAAATTCCCACCATACAGTGACTTTGTTGGGATGCAATTGGTGCTGGTGTATCTCATGTGGATTGTTTTCGTCCCAAATCCGACAATTTTGCTCGTTCACAAATCCATTCAGCCAAAAATGGGCCTTGTCGCTGAAATTAATTTTTTGGCGGAAAATTTGGGGCAACTTCCATATGCTCTAGAGCCAAATCAGCGAACACACGGCGTTGTCTATGGTCATTTACTTTAATTTCCTGGGTGAGTTGGATTTTATACGGTTGCAGACCCAAGTCTCTACGCATAATTCGCCAAACTGAAGTCGCAGAAAGGCCAAGTTCTTGTGAACGACGAGAAATTGACTGCCTCGGATGTTCTCGTACACTCTCATTTACGGCAGCGAGCTTTTCAGCACCCCTTTGGTTTCGGCGACGTAAGAGTGTTGGCTGATTGTTGCTCGACATTTTTGCCTCGAATTTGGCCACCAAGTGTCGAACAGTAGATTCGGCAGGACGATTGTGGCGAGGATCGAAATCACGTAATGCGCGGAACGTTTGCCGAACAGAGCACTGATTTTGATAATAACATTTGTTGATTTGCACACGCTGTTCAACGCTATAATCTTCGATCGTGACGTGCCAAGTACTACTGAATCGTTCACACTGAGGTTGCAGATGTCGCTTTAACAACATGGCCACTATCGTTTGCCAAAGTTCGAACGTCATTGTTGAATGACCCTATATAGATATATATATTCAAAATTATGATATTCTTTTTAAGTGGACGAGTACACTGGTATGAATTTATAGTGCGTCCTTTTCCACCCTTCCTCTCTTCCTTCCCTCTCTCCTACGTTACCTCTCCCACCTCCATCTCCCTCCTTCTCCCTCTCGCCCGTTGTCACTCTCCCCCCTCTCAGTCTCTCCCCTCTAGCTATCGCCCCTCTTCTTATCGCTTCCAGCTACCTCTCTCTCTACGCTTCTCCTCCTCTCTCCTATATCTCCCCCTTCCCTTGCCCTCTCTCTCTTCCCCACTCCCGTCCTCTTCCCTCTCACTTTCTCCTCTCTCCCCTTCATCGATTTAAGTTTAACCACTCGTTTTTACATAAATACCATTTTGAAAAACAACTACAAATATCTGATACGGAAATATAATGAAACGTTCTTCAACAGACCCCATAGAAAGAAATTTCAATTACTTCCCAACCTTGCAGCTCACAGGGGAATCCTCATATACAGTTAGATCAAAATTCAGAGATGGAACGATATCCTCTTTGATATCAGGCAAGTACGTTCACTCTGATTACCTTCCAAAAGCTGCTTCAATCTGTACCCAAGAATGATATGCCCTGAAACACGCAGTGTAGTCGGCATACGATCATTACTGGAGCAGCCTCCGAGAAGTGGAAATGTTGACGCATATCCATCCAAACCTGCTCGAAATAGGAGGTTACTTACATATATAGAGCAGGTTGTGATGGAAGGAAAATATCCCATTTGTCTCCGACACATGTAAAAGTAACACAAGATGAGCAAGAATCTGCAGCTGCAAAGACTGCAGCCTTTTTGACAATCAGGCCTGTTGACATACTAATACCATACGAAGACTACATAATAGCATTACAAGGCGTTACCTGTGGGGTTTAGACGGTTAGATGGGCCAATCTTTAAGGACCAAATAAGAGTCGACACAACTTCCTAGCGTTATCGAATGGAATCTATAAGGCCTTATCCACCGAGAGGGAAGATCTTTGTCCAAATTCACATCGGGCGCATATTTATGATACACAGATTCCTAATGGAAAAAGACAACAGATCTTACTGTGGAGACTGAATTGTACCCATCATAATTAAAAATCTTATCCAAGAATCTCCGAGGTGACGAAGGCTTCCACTTGAAGGCTGTTTGATTTCCAAACTTAATAATTCCAGGCACCTCTCTCCAAAAGAAGACCGGCCGCTGGCGCCTTCAGGCCTCCCAGCAATTTTCATACTGACCTTAAATAAAAAAAAATCAGTATCCAGTCAGGGATCTTTCCAGTATAATGTAATGCTTGGCGCTAACTAACTAACTAACTAAAGGACAAGCATAGGGATCTTGCTTTTGAACAAAATGAAGCAGCTCCTCAAGCCTGGCATGCTTTATTCTCTCTGAGACGAAAATAATTGCTATCGAAACTCGGTGGACAACTCGCAAAAATCCACAGGCTTTCTGTTTATCCCATTGCTGTAGCGAGAGTCAGTAACACAAAGTTCTCAGTTAACATCATTCTGTTTGGGTTGTTGAGTAACGAGAGTCTGTATATGCTCCGGGTAATCTTTTTGCAGGGAAACAGCTAATGCCTAAAGGAGATGATGTTTTCCTGGAAATTGAGGTGGACCTATTCTTGGCATACGTGTGACAACATTGCTCCGTGCCATGGCACAAAATGAGGAAAATCCAGTCTTGGCTGATATAATATTTCTATAACCAAAACCTTTTGATCATCTGGTCTCCGAACTCATTATATTTGAAGCTTGTTTGAGAGAGAAACTATGGAGTCCCTTGCCCCACTAAAATGAAGTTTAGACGAGAATTACTACCTTTTCTCCTTGTTACCTAGAGTTACCGTGAATAAGGCCTATAATAGTTTGCGTCTCCGCCTGGAAGACTTTGTTAAAGCGATTGCGTTTTCATTGCAAAAATTAAATAGTTCAATTCTCCCAGTCTTGTAAATGTAAATTTGGTAAATATATCATCATCATCACTAACTCTATAATTTAAGAACGGAATTTTTTGAGTATTTGAATAATAATTTCATCTTAGTTTGGTTATGACTTATGATTTTTATCAAAGTTATTTCTAATAATTCTTTTATAATATCAAAAGACAAAATGATGAAGTTCAGAAATAAATCTAAAATCTAGAAATTTTTTGAAATTATAAAACCAAAAGAATTTCAAATGGTTATGTGCAGAAAGTTTATTTTTATATATCTTCTTCTATAACTATATTTTAGCAACATGATATGTTAAAAGGAGAAAAATTTAGTTTAGAGTTCCTTTTTAAAATTATTATTATAATTGGCAAAGTTCAGAAAATTTATAAAATTTAAGCATGGCTGTTTTTTTTTAGATTTGAAACTTCAATCTTAGTAGCGAAGCGCAAGCTTCCCTAGGGGATAGTTCCGCAGCAATTACCTTGGCTCTAAATATGAACTACACATATGTGTTATTTTATTCTATATTGAAGTTAGACGGCAAATAACTCACCACACCTTATATTTTAGATGCTATAAAAATTGAAGCATTTAATTAAGAATGTCAAGTTACCATCAAGAATATTTAATCAATAATTAAGGCGTTAGTTTCTGGAAGTTTTTGTTAAATCAAGGTCAGTTCTAGATGAAATTTAAAACTTCCCTAAAATAAATAATTAATGATAAAGTTATCGCATAAAATTAAGTTTGGAATAAAATTATAATTAAAGATTTAAAACTTAAATTAAATCCTTTTACATTTCCATCCCATGCTTTTATTAGATAAATGTAAATAAAATTGGGATAATAACTATCCAAATTTATCCTTTAAGTATTCAAAAATTTTCTAATGCCATTTATTTTAGTCTTAAGCTTTATTGATTATAAAAATTAATAAATATCGCATCATTATTGCTACAGAGCTTTTCATTTACCTGAGTTATGTAAAATTCCAACGGGTAAAGATGGCACAATGAATGGGAGGATATTTTTCCATTGTCATGATTAATTTTTTCCATTATATTTTGCTTATACCTACCTATGAATACCGGAAACCTCTTACTCAAACCAAGAAAGGTCTGCGTGTGGGAAAATTTAATAAGGAGAATAACACCCACTTTTAATTTATCGAACCAGAGGCTTTGGTAATTGTTTTTACGGTGGTGTCCGATGACTACCAAATAAGATTTATACCAAAGCCTTTTGAAGTTTTCTAATAGCTATACATGATTTGTTAGAGTATCTGAAAGGATTTTCTGTCATGATTGGTCGAAATGTATGCATGTAGCTTTATGGTCTCTCAGAATAAGAGTAGATTTACTATGCAAACTTACAATGATCTAGGGTGGTAACATCAAGTTCTTCACTCGATATGTTGTTTTGAATTAGCTACAAATTGTATGTATGTAATTTAGCAGGGTCAAAAGTTCAAAGTACCTCACTGTCGATCTTCTTATAAGTTTAGGAAAACTTTGATAGCACTTTCCCAATCTAACTGACCATGTAAAGTAGATGTTGAATGTTTAATCATGTGGGTTATTAATAGCTGATGGATAGAGAGTGAACTTATTGGAGAACCAGACGCGCAGTATTTTGCTCCTCTGATTAATGTGATTAGAAGCTATGTCCAAGATTCGGAATGTTCGGAATTCAAGCAGAAAGTTATTTGCAGACATGTTAGGAACAAGTTCCAAATGAATAGTAAGAATGTTTGAGCGGGTGAAAATTAGAATATACATTTTAAAACACATGTAATTTTTAAGTATTTTTAACCTATAAATGGCATTATAGTCAATTCATAAAAAATTGAAGGGTTTTACCTTTTCCATATCATGTTGGGAAATATTGATAAATTTAGGATAGAGGTAAGCTATGATGTTGTTTTTTCGAAACATGCATTCTATTCCAGCTTATTTAATTTTCCGCATAGCTTTAGGGATCTAGTAGTCATAAATTTTGAGAGGATTTGAGGGAACTATGAGCTCCAAGATACAGCAAGTTGTTACGAACCTCTAAATAATGTGTTCAAATGATGTAAAGATGAATAATCTAAAGATGTTTGTTAAAAGTTAAATGGTTATTGCCGAATAGGCGGCAGTGTAATTTTGACTTTGTTTCTACTTTAAGACGAAAAAAAGCAGAAGTTCAACCGGAAAACATTCTTGCTGCTTTAATTCGATCCTATATTACCAGGCACACTCGTTAATTTGTAATCTTTTTATTTTAACCATATATAAGTTTGGACCCATTTCGCATAAATTTTAGCAAAGTTGAGAGCTTTTCTACACAGGGTAGCCCCCCAAAACGAAACTGCAAACACTTTTTGTGATATATCATTCATTTATTCACTAATCACCGTTACTTTGCAGGAAATGAGAGAAACAACGCCTGTGAACACAACTCGATCTCATTTTGAGCTCCAGCAAAGAATATACTGCCTCAAACATTATTACAAGACAGGCTCGTTTAAGAAAGTCCAGGTTACTTTCATGCATCAGTTAAAATGTTAAAAAGCTTCCTCCAAGAGCAGAATTCAGGAATGGGCTTAAGTGGGCATGATAATAAAAAAATGTATCACAATAACTGATAAATCGATAAGGATAACCTTATCAGCGAAAACCGATAATCAATAACTGGCGTTAAATTTACCGTCTGGTAAGGTGATAACCTATAAATCAATAAATCCAAAATTATAATACAATATTGATTATTGACTATATATAGCGTTATTTTATAATACAATACTAAGAATATTTGAATACTGTTTCTTAGTTTCGTACCTGCTGAAGCTCTCCTTCATCTCCTCATAAATTTTCAGGATCCTTCTCCCAGCTTGGACCTACCTATTTCTTCCTCCAAGGCAAACGCGGCTCGCCTCTTTGCTAAACTGGAACAAAAAACTGAAAGGATCGATTATCGCTAGTTTGGAACCAAAAGTATCGCCGATACCGATGAATCGATAACGCAGAGAAATATCGGATAACCGATAACCCGATATCGTTATCGCGATAAATTATCGCGATAACGCCTACCTATGGGAATGAAGGAACCAGTTAGAGTACTATGGGACAATTAAGAACATCAATGCAGTCAGTGACAACCGTGCAAGCCATTCAAGGTGCCCCGGGAAGCGTACAGCTGAGCTTGTCGAGAGAGAGAGAGAGAAGGTCAGTTCAGTAGAGTCCAAAAAGCTCTGTGTGCAAGCAAAGTCAGTCCCTCGGTTTAAACGTGAGACTTGCAGAAAAGTGCTAGTAATGGATGTAAATGCCTACGCATACAAAATACAGACGAAACAGATCCTTAGAGCCTTAGACAAGGGGCAGAGACAGGTTATGGCATTCAAGATACTGTAGAAGGTTCAGGAGACCCCAAATTTCCTTAACCTCCTTTGGACCTCAGATAGAGCTCACTTCCATCTTGAAAGAAAGGTAAACTCGTTAACAAATGTCTTATGGGAAACCACTAGAGCAAATGCCGTAGCCAGCATTCACCTACACTTCGCTATGTGCTCGGGATCAACTGCAATCTTAGCCACAAGTATCATCCGACAATTCTTCTTCGAGCAATCTTGCGCCACAGTGACAGTCACCAAGGAGCAGTATGTTGATGTCCTCAAAACCTTCAAGAGTGAGCTGCAGACCCTGTTCTCGTTGGAAAATTCTGGTTCCGGCAATATGGAGCAAGCTTTTACACCTCAAACCTCTCCAGAGATTGTCTGAAAGAGAATTTGAGGCCATGTGAGCAGTCTCAAGACTGATTTTGATTGGGTACCTCACAGCCCAGACTTTAGCCTGCCCAGATTCCTTTCTATGTGGCTAGCTTAAAAAAGAGTGTACGCAAGGAGATCCAGCACCATCATGGAGCTAAAGGACGCCATCATTAAGGAGATCAGAGCCATTAGTCGTTCGGTTTGTAAGGACATCATGGACAACTTTTTGCTGCGCCTTAAGAAATTCACAGAGCTAAATCGATGCAATCTCGAACACGTCCTCTAGAATAAAGCAGAAAAGTCTAAAGACTCTCATGTTTTCATATAATGTTTTTAAGCAGAATATACTAGTTATCACCAAAGTTGAATTTAATCCTTGCAGAAAATTATAAAATGAGGCCTATCGCAATTTGGGTGCCGTTTTGGGGGGAGTCACCCTGTATTAAGCAAAAGCTAGCTTAGCTTTGTTTGTAAAATAATAGTCACATAAGCAAAACTAATTCTAACAGAAAGAGTAACTTTATTAGATTTACATCACCTAAAATGAAAACTTCGTTAGAAAATAATTTCTGTGGTCGTTGACTAAATGGAATTTTATTATACAGGGTCTTCCTAAAGTCTCGAACACAGGCAAAAAACATATTTTTAATGAAAAAATTTGATCTACAATTTATTTAAATAAAATATTAATAAATAAAATGTTCAATGTGATTTTTACAATTTGTGATGAAAAGTTCGATGTGCTCCAAGTTTCCTCAATATGAATACATTGTTTCATGATGGCGGCTCTCAGGTGTCTCGTTTCTTTAATTTTCATTGAGTTCACCATCTTCTTAATCATACTCCGGTACATATGTCAAGGGAGGAGGGGAAAGGTAAGGTCTTATGAAAGATGATACCATTACACATTACCATGTCTTCCAATCTTGTCATAGATATTTGAAATTGTCATTTAGCCAATCCTTTACCACTGATTTAAAATGGGCATGTAGCCATCATACTGAAATAACTTAAGTTTGGGCATTAACTGGTGTCTCATCATGGTGAGTCTAACCAGTTGCATGAACATCGACGAAAAATGGACCTAACACGTGGAATTTCCACAAACCACATCACATTCTAATATTTTGTGTTCCTACTTCTAGGAATAGTCTACTCAATCCGGATTGTTTTGCGACCAGCATCGACCATTTTGTCGGTTAACTTAACCATTTACATAAAACAAAGCTTTGTCGCTAAATAACGCAGGGGCTTTCTTGTAATCGTTACTCTCATCCAATTTATTTAAAAAAGACTTACATATCTCGAATTGTCTATCAGGGTCATCCTCTGTTAAGTGTTGAATGATTTGTAATTTTGGGGGGATCAAACATTTGCTTTTTGTAAGATACAACTGATGGTTGTTTCAGGTGCACTCAGCCCCATGGCTGTCCAGAGAAATTAATTTTGGAACTCTTGTAAATTTAGTCTGAAAGTTTCATTAAATTTTCCTTATTTATTGTTCGTCAAGAACGAGGTTTGTCCAAGAGAGTGTCTGTTTATTTAAACTTACTAACTACCATTCCACAGAGTGGAAGAGCTAATTAGAGTCATCGGATGGGGTACACTAAATAATCTACTATCTTTAGATATGAATTTCCTCCACGTCGTCTCATAAGTACCAGTTTAATCCTTTCTTCTTTCGACAGTCTGTGGAACTAAAATAAATAGTTAAAAATAGTGATATGAAGCTTAAACCAATGATTTTAACAAAATAAAGAACAATTTTTAGCAAATTCAGAAGGTAACTTTATTATTAAAAAGTTTGTTTGATATTTGCCAGCATAATACAAAGGTTGGTGCTATGTAAACTTGACCAATAATTTTAATACGGAAAGGAGCAAATCAATTCCTGCGCATGCAACCTCGTTTAGAGATAGACTGGTATTTTTTGGAAAAAGAGCAATTAAAACTTGTTCATCTTTATTTGAAACCATCGGATCACTTCTAATGCTGGCCAATGAAGGATCCATAAAAGATTATCAGCTTAAGAATTTGATATTTTAACTCTTTTCAAGGATCACATCATGAAGGTGATATTTAAATATTCCATTTTAATTTTTTGCTAAGCCTGTTGCGTCCAATTGTTTTTTTTTAGAATGAATTATAGCAAATTTATTCACAAGCCACGAACGATTTATATAATATTGATTTTCTTTAAATTGCACCTTATCATTAAACAAACAAACAAGCAAAAAATTTATTCACACCTACATGGATCCATAAAGGCTCATAAATGGTAGGCAGTATTTAGAATAAAGCTAATTTTGGAGGAACCCCCGTTAATATTTGTAAGCTATCTTAACTCTATTTTCTTTAAAATATTTAGCGAGTAAATCTTTATAATTTCTGTGTTTTGAGTAAAGACAACTTCTGGTACTTGTTCCAGACTTGAACGATGCGGTATCTGAAGGAAAGTTTTCACTTTGTGATTTTGAATTTCCACCTCTTCATTATTTTGGCCTGGTCTCAAAATGTAGTAAATTCTGTCAAATTAAAAAGATTTTTTGCAGTATCGCACTTATTCAGCAATATTTTCTGTTTCTATTTGTTCTCTCATTTTTATTCAATAAGCTTAGGAAAATGTGTCGACTCTTCTTTGGTCCTTAAAAGTCTGCCCATCTAACCGTCTAAACCCCACTGGTTTCTCCTTCTAATGCGATTATGTAGTCTTCGTATGGTATTGGTATGTCACCGGGCCTGATTTTTAAAAAGGCTGCAGTCTTTGCAGCTGCAGCATCTCTTGCATCCTGTGTTACTCCTATATGTTTCAGATACAAATAGGATATTTTCCTTCCATCATAACCTGCTCTATATATGTAAGTAACTTCCTATTTCGAACAGGTTTGGATGGATATGCGTCAACATTTCCACTTCTCGGAGGCTGCTCCAATAATGATCGTATGCCGACTGCACTGCGTGTTTCAGGGTATATCATTCTTGGGTACAGATTGAAGCAGCTTTTGGAAGGTTATTAGAGTGGACGTACTTGCATGATATCACAGTGGATACCGTTCCATCTCTGAATTTCGATCTATCTGTATATGTGGATTCCCCTGTGAGCTGCAAGGTTGGAAAGTAATTGAAATTTCTTTCTATGTGGTCGGTTGAGAGAAGAAAGTGAGAGGGAAGAGGGAGAGGACGAAAGTAGGGGGGAGAGAGAGGACAGGGGAAGTGGGGAGAAATAGGAGAGAGGAGGACAAGCGGAGAGAGAGAGGTAGCTGGAAGGGAGAAGAAGAGGGGCGATAGGTAGAGGGGAGAAACTGAGAGGGAAAGAGTGAGAACGGGCAAGAGGGAGAAAGAGGGAGATCGAAGTGGGAGAGGGAGGTTGGAAAATGTCGCACTAGAAATTCATACAAGTTTACTCGCCCACTTAAAAAAAAAATTACAAATTTAAATATATATATATATATATATATATATATATATATATATATATATATATATATATATATGGTCTTTCAACAAGGATGCTCAAGCTTTGTCAAGCGATAGCGTCCATGTTGTTGAAGCGACATCTGGCAACCTCTTGTAAACTGTTCAGTACTATTTGGTGCGTCACGATGGAAGGTTATAGCGTTTAACAGCGTGTGCAAATCATCAAATGTTATTATCAAAATCAGTGCTCCGTTCGCAAACGTTCCGCGCATTACGTGATTTCTATCCTCGCAACAATCGTTCGGCCAAGTCCACTGTTCGACGCTTGGTGGCTAAATTTGAGGTAGAAGGGTCGAGCAACAATCAGCCAACACCCGTACGAAGCCGAAACTCAAGATGTGCTAAAATAATTGCTGGTGTAAATGAGAGTGTACAGGAAAATCCAAGGTAGTCAATTTCTCGTCGTTCACAAGAACTTGAATTTCTGCGACTTCAGCTTGGCGAATTATGTGTAGGGACTTGTGTCTGCAACCGTACAAAATCCAACTTACCCAGCAACTCAAGGTAAACGACCATAGACAACGCCGTGTGTTCACTGATTGGGCTCTAGATCATTTGGAAGTTGCCCCAGGTTTCCCCCAAAAAATCATCTTCAGCGACGAGGCCCATTTTTGGCTGAATAGATTTGTGAACAAGGAAAATTGTCGGATTTTGGACGAAAACAATCCACATGAGATACACCAGCACCAATTGCATCCCAACAAAGTCACTGTATGGTACGGATTTTTGTCTAACGGAATCATCGGTCCATATTTGTTTAAGAACGAAGATGGGATTGCCAGAACTGTCAACGGCGAGTCACACAGATCGATGATAAGCAACTTCTTGTGGCCTCAACTGGATTATATGCCTGATATGGATACTGACGATATGTGGTTTTAACATGATGGCGCTAAGTGCCACACTGCGCACGCCACGATAGACATTTTGCACCAGTGATTTCAGGGTAGGGTCATCTCGCGCGGCGACGACGTCAACTTGCCCCTGAGATCATGCGATTTAACGCTATTAGATTACTTTCTTTGGGGATACCTTAAATCGCAGTTCTATGGGAATAATCTGCAAACAGTTGATGTCCTTAAATTTAAAATAACGAACACCATCCAGATTTATGCGACAAAGTCATCGAGAATTGGGCCTCCTGAATACGTTCCACCAAACGAAGCCACCGCGGACTTTTGAACAACGTCATATTCTACACTTAATGCTATAAAATGTACTTACAAATTTATTATAAATTGAGTGCATATATCACACATAACCTGTTTTATTTACATTTAAAATCGTTTGACTTTATTGAAGCCCCTTTACAAATATATCTCTATAATCTCTTTGGCTAAAAATTTAAATTCTTGCTAATAGTTAAAAAAAGATTTCATTAGTTCCGAGCATGGTTGACCTAAGTGGTTCGTACGTTTTTTTTCAGTATCTAACTTATTGTAATCAGTAAGTTTTATTAGTTAAATTTCTTAGACAAAATAAGCTACAATTGCTAAGAGAATTCCCTTATCTTGAAGTTTGAATGAAGCAAATTTTAATATATGTATCTCCGCTAAATAGGATCTGTAACTCATAATATGTAGAAATAATCATCTTATTGAAGATATATCCGCCATTAAACTATATTCGTTTTAGATTATTTATAGTTTATCCATATCACTATATCTAAAGTGATTTTAAGTTTCTGATAAAGAGTGGCATGTATATATCACTATGAACAAGTTCTCTTCAAGTCAGTTGGAAATTGACAGAAAATATGTGGGTTAATTAAAAAGCAATCAGGGGAATTCTCTAATAAAAAGTCTTAGTCATAATTTCCAAACTCGTCTAGCATGAATCTAAAATCATTATTCGAGCCTCTTGTTAATGAAATATTAGAAGCAATTGCTGATTAAAAGTTTAATATTTTTTAGATAATTTCGTCAACACAAAAAGGTAAAATCAAAAAAATTACCTCAGTAAATCTCGAGCAAATTCCTAAGTTTTCTCAGTTATCGAATGATGTTTCACTATTTTAGAAGCATAAGCATAATGAATAATAACTATTTTAATAAGTTACGTGGCTGAATTTGTTAAATTCTGCCTATGCTTAATTACAAAAGGAAACTCGCTAACAAATATTTGAAATTATAACGTTTTTTCCCTTCAAGAGAGCCCTGAAGAGGAAGCGAGTCTCCATTACTCGAATTAAGTCCAGCTAATATTTTAATTACTTCATCATATAAATAAGTAGAATCTATTTTGGGAAATTATTTGCAGAAGGGTGCATTATTGAAAAGTGTTGGTCTATTTGTATCCGCTTTCCTTTCATCACAGTCAAATTCAATAAAGATTCTATTACCTTTTCATTGAGAGCTTAAATTTGTATCCGCTACATCTCAATTTTTTTTCATGCTAGACAAATATCACTCTCTTTGGATGATCAAGTCTTTTAAAAATCAAAGTTATTTTGTGTTATATTTCTTCTAACAATATTTTGCCTCTTCTGTAAATTTAGGTCCGTCAGTCTTATTGAACTAAACAAGAATGTACACTTAAAATTAGCATGCAACTATGAATTTGCCGATTAGCCAAAATTAAAAGAACATCTTAAACCGAAACCAGTAGGAAGCATCAAAAAACAACAAAGATCAAAATAAATTAATCACACTTTGTCCAAAGTTGGATTTATTATCAATATAATGGAGGCAAATTTGTATTATGTCCAAATCAGACAAATCTTCAGGGACAAAGTAAGACCAAACAAAGGAGAGAATATGTCTTATTTTTAAATGCTTGATTGATTTTCAACAACTTTGGTGAAGAGAATAGGTTATTATTAACCATTTTTATGAATATTGGTTAAGTTTCTTAATAGATATTAAGCTAATATTTAACACTAAGCCTTCATAAAAGATCAATTCCAAGCAGAATATATTAGCTTAAAAATAGCTAATAAGGGTTTATGAGAATGTGATGAATATCTATATTTATTAAATAAGCTCTCTAACACAAAAAATACTACAATAAGTCCATTCAAAAATCTATGAAAAAAGCTATGACAATGGAGGCAATTAATTCATGTATGTAAGTATACTTAAGCCACGAGAGTATGAGTAAACAATTTTAAGCAATTAAGGCATTTTTTTGCTAGTTGTTTTTTTCAATTCAAGTTGAATTCTAGATAAAATTTTAACATTTAGGAAATTTATAATTAATGCTGAATCCGATAATTTTAAATTAAAATTTTAGAATACAGTTATAATTAAACAATACAACATAATTATTTCTTTTACAGATATCATCATCAGCAGCAGCAGCATCAACACTAACTATAATTTAAGAAGGGGAATTTTTTGAATATTTGAATAATAATTTGATCTTAGTTTGGATGTAACTTATGTTTTTTTTATCAACGTTCAGAAATAAATATAAGTATCGAAATTTTATGAATTTTTTAAAACCCACAGAATTACAAATGGTGAAATTCAGAAAATCTATTTTTATATATATTCTTTTATAACTATATTTTTATATGTTAAAATGCGCAGAATCTCCGTTATATGAAAAGTATCCGTTATCGGGGCCATCTCTTTTCTTTGAGATCTTTTAAAACATTAGTGATCACTGTATCGTAATTGAATTAAATTCTGGCGAAATGAGCGGTCATAAAAATCTTTTCAGTATTTTTAAATAAAAATTAGAAGAAAATTAAAGGAAAAACCTCCAATTAATCTCAAAGAGCAACTAATCTTCTCAATTTTCACTGATAAAAACTTTTAATTAGTACTAAATGATTAATTAATGTTACGATTAAATTTCATTGACTTTGGGGGTAGGTTCAAAAATTTTATCGCTTTTATCTGCTTCCAGCTCAGGGCCTTTAAAATATTCATGCTCTTAGGATATGGCATGACAGAGAAATTCTTTATTAAAACGTAATCTCTATATTATACGTAATCAATTTAAACAAATGTGCTCACGAGGGGGAGTTGTGTGCAAAAGATTTTGTTAAAATTTAAATCGAAATAAAAACACAGGCAAATTTATCATTAAATTTGTAAAGAGGAATCAAAAAGGAACGTGTTGAAGGTAGAGAATTCAAAAGGGGTTTAGAAGATACCAGTACAGTCCGGTAAGATCCCGCAAGGAATCTCAGCAGCATAGGGCTGGTAGAAGAGGTGGCAGGGAAGGTTTAACATATGAGATGAAAACTATGGGAGGGCAACGAGATCATCCCAAAGATTCCTCCTCCCGTTTAACCGAGACAGGCTCCCTGATTTTTTATACACTGCCTAATATCTTAATGAAGTCAAAGCATTGGTTCCGTCGCCAGGTATGTTACACCCCTAGAAGCTCTTCAACCAAGCTTCTGATCATAGAAGACGTATTTAGTTGACGACCTCCAATATTTTTGCTAACTACTCTAAGGCCAAACATGATAGGGCTATTTCGTTTAGGCTCAAGTGTGAAGTGTGTGAGTTATAGCGAATCTCATATTCTTTCCATTAAGCATTACAATTCATATCACTTTGAAAGAGAGCTCATCAACGCACAAGCTGCCACCGAATTTTGAACAGAGAGTATAAAAACTGTTTATAACGCGGTATACTCAGACAAGTACATCATAAGCTTTCCATGTCTACGAATGCGATAACACCCGCAAACATTGGGAAAATTTCTGATAATCATCTGATATATGACTGTAGCGTTAGGAAATGTGTAAGCAAGAGATTTAAAAGCTTGGCTCGAATGAGATTTTTTAGACCCTCACGATGGTGCAGTGGATTTGCAGCTGCTAAAAGTGATCGGGCAACGTGGAAAGCTGTTCATAACTCACCTACGCTACTTTCATTATATATTTTTTCTTCTTCACTTTCTTTATTGCCTTTATTTGCAATGATTAGACTTACAACCTTGTATACTGTGAGCCACACCCGAACCTATATTTTGGAATGACTGAAACGAAAGTGTCAAAAAGGATTATAGAGTACTCTCAAGTACAGCAGCACTTAATTCCTTCTCTTTAACATATTCAGATTATTGTGAGGCAGCGGACTTATCCAATTTCATTATCAGAGTTTGTTATGACCGAGACATTTACTCTTTCAGGGGTTAAAATCTTTATGGGTTCCACGTTTTTTAATACGTTTATAATCATTTACGATGTTATACACACCATTCTTTTCACATGCATGTTATTATATTTGTAACCATTTATCATCATAATATATAAACAAATTTTATAGCTACGTCTTTTCTTCCCCTATCACATGAGCTCTTAAATTGAAAAATTGTATTTGATTTCTTTGATAATAACATAGAATATCTTTGAGGATGAAATTGTTTCCCGTTACATTTGTTAATTAATTGACTTCCAAATTAATTATTAAATGCCACATATTTAGACGGATATTCATTCATTGTTGTCCTTTTTTTATTTCATGTTATTATTCAGCATTCTTTGAGAGCAATTGGAGGTTTAGCCTTTAATTTCATTATAATTTATGAAGATGAAATTTAATTTAATTGTATTAAAAAATAATGAAAGATTAAGAATGCTCATTTCGCAAGAATTTAAATTAATTACGATAGAGAGGTCAATAAAGTTTTAAAAGTTCTCAAAGGAAATAGATGGTCCTGATAACGGACAGTTTCATAGGAGAGCTGCACATTTTAATATAATAAACTATATCTGTAAAAGAATTAATTTAGGTTGTATTGTTTAATTATAATTATATTTTAAACTTTTAATTTAATATTATCGGATTTATCATTAATTCTCAAAAATTTTAAAAGTTAAAATTTCATCTAGAACTCAACTTGAATTAACATAAGCAACTACCCAAATAATGCCTAACTCCCCAGCCCCTATTATATTTGAGGCTTGTTTGGCAGAGAGACTATCAAGTCTCTTGCCCCACTAAGATGAAGTTTAGACGAGAATTACTACCTTTCCTCTTTGTTAACCAGAGTTACCGTGAATAAGGCCTATAATAGTTTGCGTCTCCACCTGGAAGACTTTGTTAAAGCAATTGCGTTTTCATTGCAAAAATTAAATAGTTCAATTCTCCAAGTCTTGTAAATGTAAATTTGGTAAATATATCATCATCACCACTAACTCTATAATTTAAGAAGAGGATTTTTTTGAGTATTCGAATAATAATTGCATCTTAGATTGCTTATGACTTATGTTTTTTATCAAAGTTATTTCTAATAATTCTTTTATAATATCCAAAAACAAAATGGTGAAGTTCAGAAATAAATATAAGTATCGAAATTTTGTGAAATTTTTTAAAACCCAAATATTTACAAATGGTGAAGTTCAGAAAATTTATTTTTATATATCTTGTTCTATAACTATATTTTAGCAACCTGATATTTTGAAATGAGGGAAATTTAGTTTAGAGTTCCTTTTTAAAATTATTATAATTGGAGAAGTTCAGAAAAGTTATAAAACTTTAACCATGGCTGCTTTTTTTAGATTTTAAATTGTAATCTTAGTAGCGAAGCCATTGCCTGAGTGATATTATGCAAATGTTGTCTCTAAACTATTGTCATTCATTAACTAAAATTGATTATTACTCATACTCTCGTTGCTCTAAAATCCTTACAAACATTAAATGCTTCAATTTTAATGGCTTTGAAATAGATTTTTCCATGTCTTATTGTAGTATCTTGTATGTTCTAGAACCTATTTACTAAATATAAATGATATTCATCGCATTCTCGCAAATTCTTCCGCCAATCAGTAGAGCCGGATTCGAGCCCCGGCCACTATCCTTGAAAATCTTTGCTCTGGCACTATTTCTGTCTTCTCAGTATGGATTGCCTTCATTTTGCCCTCCTTTGCTCTAATCGATCGTTATTTTCTTCCAATGTCCCTTTCTATCACTTTCCTATCCACCTTCACAATAAAGCATTCTGACTCTTTTCTATATTTCACATCCCTGTCGCTGGACTACATACCTTGGACGTACAACCCATTTTCCCTCCCTTAGGGTCAAGAAAGCTTTCAGGAAAGTTGTTTCGTGTAAAAAACACGATAAGATCCTGATTTAACCCCCAAAATGAGCCTACTGCCTCTAGCCTCACTAGAGATTGTCTCTCTGATCTTTATATGAAATTCCTTATCCGGTATTGTGCTATCCACTTACTTACGCTTAATAAGCCAATATTGACAGACACGTGTGTCTTAACCTTGCCATACATTAGCTTCATCATGTAAACTTACGAATGCTAAATTCTTAAGTATTTACACCGAGCTTAGCGTACGTACATGGCTACATTTGGTGATGAGCGCGCGTACCACTATTAAGGCTGTTTTAGATAAGGTTTCATCGTCTTTAAAATTAGTCTTGTCATTATTATCTTGGCGGGGGGGTGAGATTTTACCTGCTATTGTTAGTCACCACTGGATTTCTTGAAGAGGGTGGGGGAATTTTGCTCACTAATGTTGGGGAGTAATTTTCTTTGTGTGCAATTAATAGAACTACAATTAGCAGCTTCTAGGGCAATGTGTAGGTTGTTTTTGTTTTTTTACTAATAGAGACACCATGGATTTGAAGGGTGGGTAGAGTAGGTAGGTATGAAGGTTGGTACGACAAGGAGTCGAGTACAGCTGCCACACGGCTTCATTCATATCGATTATCTCAAAGGTGATTAGTGGGAAGCGATTCACCAATGTGCCCATTAAAATTGCAAGTATGGATTCAGGAAAAAGATTCAAAGGCTGAACTTACTGAAATATATCACAGAGAAAAAAATTGCTCTTTATTTTCTCTTGATAGCTATGGTTTTAAGCTTGGTCTCTCCATCTATATCTCCTTCCGTTTCCCATCTCTGATTGTGTGATTGCCAATCCTCGCCTCTGCAGAAGAATGGAGTCCAAAATGCGGAATCTTTTATGCTAGTTCATTTTGTCCGCAAAGACATTGAGAAACGACGCCTGCGGGGATTTGTTTTCCATTTTTGTCTTCTTGAAATATAAGAAACATTAGAGCAAAATGCTTTTCAAAATATCCTATTAAGGAATCTCGTCCCTATTCCTGGTAGAAGTGTTTCAGTGTGGTTCGCATGGTTTCATAACTCAGTCTCTCTTTTCATTTGGGTATCCCAAATATCTCATTGTTAGTCTATTTTCTATTTAAATTGGATTTTATTCTGAATCTTGCGAGAAAGAAAGATGCGTGTTTCCACTTTCTTATGAGCTTTCTTGTCCATTAATATTGAGAGTACGATTGCCTCCATTTATATAACAGAATAAATCTGAAGCGGGAGACGGAAATCGGAGAAATGGTAGCAGATACTCGTAAAGGAGTACTGAGCTAAGATTTTTCCTAATTAGGAAGAGAAAGAAATCTGGTCTAAGAAACTAGCTTATTGTCATTAGCTCTCTCTCTCTCTCTCTCCCTCTTTTCTTCTCTCCAAAACCTTATATCTAAAACTTTTATAAAAAATTCTTTAGAAAAAGAGATTAAAAGAATGTAAATTGGTATGGGAGACTGCGATCTCTAAACCTATTTTAATAGATTTCAGAGTGGCAAAAATTAAGAAATACGTTTATTAACAGTAGGAGATGTTAAATATTTTTGCGATTTACATCATTTTCTTTCTAAACTAAGCTGTTGAAGTTGTTTAAGTGGTTCAACCTAGAACAAGGAGAGATTTAGTCACTTATCTTTCCTCTATATACATGGATGCGTCTAATTGTTATGAATGTGTAACCACAACATGAGTCAATTCTTCACTATATACTCAGTTTCCCAAGGGCTCTTTCATACCTCGGTGGTAAGGTAAGTCTCTCTCCGTTTCTCATTTATTGCTTTCTCTAATGCATATATAGCCATCTTAATCATATTTTTGTTACATTCACATAAATTATTAAGTTTCTAAAACCTTATTATGTAATGTTATGGTAAATAATAAATTATCAAAATTCTAAGAAGCATAAAACCTCCGCTCAATGTGATCGAGTTAAATAATTTTCTCTCCCCTTCTGTCATTATTTTAAATACAGCCACGAATAATTAGGATGAAGTAATTCTTCTAGATAGAGTCTTATGTTTTTTGAGTTTTTTATGCTCACAACATATCGTTTAGGTTTTCTATCACATCAAAGACTCGTTCTTATATAATCCCATGTATTTTTTCCCGAATTATACATTGAAACAATTAGTACTTTCTAACCTACTAACTGTCCTTGAGACTATGTTTTAGATCTTTATCATCGTTGGTCGCATTAGTATCAATATTATTCAAGTTTCTAGTTAATAATTAATAAAATTGAGGTCTGCTGACCTAAAAGTCGCGTTCTCTCACTTATGCTGATTTATGACCATACGACCTTCCAAACATTCAATAATTCCCGAACTAACTTTGGGAGGACCTTATCAATTCTATGTTTAGAAAGATAATCTAAAACAATATAAGGCACTTAAATCTTGTTTAAATTGGCCCCATAGTTACAATGTTATTACAAAAACAAAAGTAAAAGCAAATCGAACTCACATGTTTACATAGAAAGTTGGTACTATGACTCCCCAATGACTTCAGAGGTTAAAAATAAAATCTCCAAAAGATCATAAAATTACATAACATGGTCATTTATACTTGGTTGACAGGTTGAGCGCTGATGGCCTTTGCCAACCCGGCTCACCATTTATGTGAAATTCTCCTTAGCTTGAACTATAAAGTATGATGCCAATGTAGCCACATTATATGTGTAATGCAAAAAGGTGAGCAGAGTTGAAGGCCCACCACAATGTAACTAATACCCATCCACTCAACTTATGACCTATAAGAGGATGAAAGTTCGTCGGGAAGACAAAACGTCTATGGATAGAAGGGCAAGTTTGATGGGGTTAGGCGGATATTGAATAAATAGGAGTGGAAAATGACCAGCCACTAACAGGTAGGGTGGGTGATCCCCTATTATTATCATACCCTGCTGCTAGGTGATCCCAGGATTGCATGCAGACCACCAAGTCACCATGGCTACCGGAACGAACTCTGTCCAGGTTGTAAAACTCATGCTGGTCCAAAGTGCCTTTATAAAAGATTGAGGGGGATCGCTGTATTAATATGAATTATAATATTACTATTAAATAATAATGAATGATAACTTATAATAATTACTACAAATAATAATAACCATCGATACTAATATAATAATAATACAAAATAATAACAATACATAATAAATGATCATAATAAATACTACTAATATATAATTATACAAAATAATAATAAGAATGACAAGAATAATGCTAGTAATTTTAACTAATATTAATACTAATAAAAAAATGTTAAAGTAGTGTTGAGAGAAGGAGAGGGTAGTGCACAAACAACTTTCCCAGGCCCAATCAAAGAGTTCAAATCAACATAGAGACAGGGATTCTTTAATTTGTACTCATCCCAGGAGTATATGCAGCTCCTTCGTGTGCCAATTGTTGAGTGTTTATGATTTATTTTTATATTTTGTAAGTGTTTTTTGCCTTCTTTTACCCAAATTTCCCATGAAAAAATGGTGCTCCTTTAGCACAACTTTGATTTTTGGGGGGTAGGATAGGAAATTGTTGCATCTGGTTTATTAGGATTATCTGCTAGAATTAATTCTAGTGTTGAGTTGTTTCAAACTTTTAGCTCTTTTTCTCGATGTTTAATGCAACTTATAGGCATATGAGGGGTGAAGATTTCAGTGTTACATGCAACGCATTCTGGTGGTGGGGAATGTGAGAACCGGGTTCTGTATGACTCGCTGGTTTGTCCTAGCGGTAGTCGTTCTAAGAGAACTTCATCCTTCCGCGTTTACTTGGATGAGAATGTCCAATTTTCTACGTTTTTCTTGAGTTCGCAAAAGTGTAGATGTCCATGTGTGCATCGTTCGTTAGCAATTAGTTTCTGACTTGTTTCTGAAGAGTCTGCAATCGTCTCTGAAAATTCTTGGTTAGGGAATAAAGGGTTTCTTGTGGCTGCTTTTTGCTGGTGCATCGTCAATCGAATTAGTTTCATGCCTATTTCTCAGAAGCACCAGCATAAGTATTCTTTAATGGAGAGAGATGCTAATTTATCTCGGATTTTGATCACGGAAGGATGTGTCTAATTAAAGGATTTTAGCATCGTGAGCGCAATAGTGGAGGTGAAGAATACTGTAATCTTATTGCATGCTGTTGCAGAATATAGAGCTAATAAAAACGCTTTCAGTTCCGCACATTCGAGTTGTTGGGCCATTATTTATTTAGTGAGGCAGAGTTACTGCGTATGTCTCAATGTTAGAGGATGACCTTGAAGGTCAACCTTGACCCTTCTCCATCAGGTAGAGGCCACAGGGCCTTAAGCAGGATTTCAAAAAGCGAGGCATCAAAGAAATTATCTGCCTGAGAACAGCCATCGGCTTTCCACAGCTGTGTTTGCGAGCGCCGAACGATGCCACGCTGAGAAGCTTTCACCGAGTACTCCATGCCTAGCGAATATACTAATCCCCCGCAGATACGAAGCTCCAGCTAACCACCATGCCTTGAGGCGAGGATCGCCGCCTGAACGAAAGTCTCCCCAAGGCCTTATCTCGTCTGGTAGACTAGGAATGGTGCCACAAGATTCCCCCATGCCCTGAAAGCCTTCTAGCGAGTAAGGCAACAAAGCATTTATTCTGAGGTGTCATGTTACTCGAGAGAGAGTATTGCCCACTGTCGTAGAATGGACTCTCGACGATATACCATATATAACTATTCATTGAGGAAACTATTCAATTATATTTAGAGTGCGTGGTTATCTAGGTGACCGATATTATTTATCTTCAATATGCTTATGAAGCGGAACTGAGCTCAAGATAATAATATGGCTATCATTAATAAAATAGAGTTTTATTAATTAAACTATCAAAAACACACAAAACAAAAAATGTTTACATAAACAGAGAATGGAAAGGGGCGTGAGAATATCTGGCTAATCCGAGGATTAAGATTTGGGAGAGATTTAAAAAGGTAAACAAATGAAAATTAAAGGGATGGGATGGTTCGCTAAACCATTTAAAGCACAGGATAGGGTTGACAAAAGCGTTAAATACTCAAAGGTAATGTTCAGCTCACGTAATTAAAAGTTGTTGTGCAGGGGAAGGCGACGTGAAGGAATTTTTGGTCCGCTGGCGAGTTCCAGCCAAAGGGAAGGAGATTAAATGATCCTTACGTGACGTCTTAGGAATGAGAACCGTTTCTTGACGAACAAGCTTAAAGAACAATGGCTTTTCTACGTTGTTCTCTTCTGAACAACAGGGGGGGGGGGATGAGAACCGTCTCTTGTCTACGGGCTCAAAGAACAATGGCTGTTCTAACGTTGTTCTCTTTCTCAACAACAAGGGGGGAGGGTGAGAACCGTTTCTTGTCACCGGGTTCAAAGAACAATGGCTGTTCTAATGTTGTTCTCTTTCTGAACAACAGGGAAGGCCTTGTTGACTTGGCGTCTTGAAGGCTCGAACCTTGGCACTCAAGGGATATTGTTCTCTTCTGAATAATGAGGGTGGATCTCGGAGTAGAGGGCCCTGGTGCACAAGGTGAGATCGGATCGGCGTAATGTTTCGCAAAGAAAATCTAGATCTGAATCTGCTCTTATTGGTAAAGTTTCCATATAAATAGTTGAGCCAATCCCCTTGGCGTAGGGGACAATGGAGTGGGGGCTTTGAGGGAATGCCCAGCCGCGCCTGAGAACAAAACCTTATCTGCCCATAAGCCTAACTCAATCTGGCGAGGTCGGCGCATGGGGCGAAACGGGATGGGATGAACCTCCTTGGTTAAATATTGATTCAGGTGAGGCGAAAACGCGCCCGGCTTCAAGGCGAAGATGCACATGGGTAGCAATGTGTTTTTAAATAACATGTGATAGCTGTTGAAATTAAGCGGCCTCAAACCGTTCTATCACACCCACTGTCCATGCAGATACATCCCCTCGTCTCGAGTCGAACCTCAGAGTTAGAAGGTTTCGTCGGCTAGACTAATTGCGGTGAATTCTGGCCACAGTAATCAGGAAAATTCGTGAAGCGGCATTTCCTCGGAGAATAGCGCCACCCACTAATCTCATCTCGTTTGAGATTACTTTTTCTTGCATCCAAGAGCCTCTCGCTCCGAGTTCAAGAATATCTCGACTCACTTTGTAAGAGTAATTCGCCCAGTATTTAAGATTACGCCACTCGTGCCTGAGGTAATCCTATCCCGCCTTTGAGATTACTATGCAAGTGTCACAAGTTTATCTCACCCCAAAGAAACCGAGCATGGGGCTCACCCCTCCCTTACACCCAGAGTAAAATCTACAAGGTAAAAGCATTTCCACCTTTTATACTCCGTTCCGAGGATTATCCCCTGTCATTATTTTCCTTTCTGACCGAGACAAGAATTTATCCCCTAGTTGTCGCTCTAGTCATTGAGTCATTATTCCCTTTTGAGCCCGAAATTAATTCTTAATTTATCCCTATGTACATGTTTCCATATTTATTTTGTTTTTATTTGTGAGGGAATGCCCTCAAGACCACGTTAGCCAGCGTGAGAATTTTGCAAAGTAGAGGAAAAATCAGCCACTTACTTAATCATTCGTCCCCAGCTGTGATTGTTTACAGACGCTGATTGCCCCTCTTCCTCCCCTAGGATGACACCGTGCGCGGCCATATTATCCCTCTCTCCGATATGGCGAGGCAAGCATCGTCTGGAACGACGCGTTATCATGAATTATCATGAATTAGACTGGCGCTAATAAATTCTTGGGGACCGCAAGGCCCTGAAGCTTCTAGCAGAGGAGCAACCTGGATATTTCACCCGAAGCTCACCATCTCTCGAGGAGATTGAATGCTTGCCATCTAGTCCGTCCGAATTGTTGTCTATTTTCTGTGCCTCATCGTAACTCGTCGTCGTACGTCGTCGAAGATCTCGTCAGCAGATCTATCTTTGTTATGCTTTGGCCCCTGTTCAGAGAAAAGCTATCGAGCCTCCTTCTTCCAGGAGAGTTGTGCGGTCCTCTCATCTTCAACATTCCTTCAAACTCCTATCTTTTGAGACTGAAGTTGTCTGCCGATCATCAGAATCGTCTCTAATTTTGAGCAGAGGAAATCTCCTTCGTCATCACGAAGTAATCCAACCTCTGCTTCAAGTCTTCCTAGTCAGGACTCCCTGAAATATCTTCTTGAATACCTGCGCCGTTGTCTTGAAGGTAATGCGATCGTCTATGGTCAGCCCCAGATTCCCTCATTAATCTTCATATAATTTATTTAACCACCATAAGTAATTTGTTCCCCCCTTTTGTGTCTATATATATATATATATATATATATATATATATATATATATATATATATGTATAAATATTGCCCTTTTATTACTTTGGTGGTATTGTTTTTATATATCCTTTGAACTGCAACTTAGCAAGCCATTAATCTAAACCTGTTTAACCCTAATTCGCACTGTCTATTATTCTCCAAACATAACTCAAGCAGCCTGTGGCCAGCTGTCTGCACATTCCTGTACAAGCCTCTGAGCGCCGAGCTAGTCTACACAGGTATACCTCGAGATTGTTATTGAACCTTTATTTTGGGTTTTACTATTTTAATAACTTTGATTGGGACTTGGCATTTCAAGAACTCACCTTGGCCAACGAATACGCAGTTGCATAGATTTAATCGCTTTAAACTTCCCGAAACCAAGGAGCACTCACTGTCCCACTTCATTAGCTTGGTATAGCCGTTCATCTCTCGGTCACCTGCAACGTAAGTGCAATTGCCTTCACAGCTGCTAACGTATACACTTACGATTCTACAACACTCACCTTTGATTGATTTGATCTTTAAAAATTCTCTTGCTGAGCTCATGGCAAGTGTATATTGGAGACTGGCGAATGGATTGTTAGCCATCTGGGAGTAATTTATGTTTTTTATTTGATGATTCTATTCTCAAGCAAGTTCAAGTTATGTAGAAGGTTTATAGTATTTGAGTGTATGCTATATATCTGTGGGTTGTAGGTGTTTCTGTTGGTGTTGTCTTTTTTTAGGTTTCGATGCTAAACCAGTCTCTGCGCAGATGAATGATGTTGGGTCCATTTGAATGCTCAGGTGGCTAGACAGAGGGCTTCATTATTTATGACATCCGGGTTAAGGAGGGCATAAATGGATGCTGCTACATACTCAATGAATGGGCGACAGATTTTTAAGAAGGACGGGAAGCATTTCCGGAGAAGAATGTGTATTCTCCATGTGATATTTTTGACAAATATCAAGGCTAGTAACCAGGTATCTATGCTATGAACTAAGTTTGGTTGTGGATGCTTCTTCTACTGCTGAAGTTGAGGGGCGTTTTTATCTATCGAAATTGCGAAGCATTTTTTATCTGTCTATTAGTATATTATATTTATATATTTCTGTACATATTTTATTGCTTCTGGATGGTGCATTCCTGGGAGAACATGCAAAATCATCCACCTATAGAGAGCGCTTGACATAAGATGTGAATTTTAGGGGTATTAGTGGTAGGTTTTTAATGGCGATTAAGAACAAGGTTTTCTCAGAACGCATCCTTGCGGAACCCCCTACAGTTAGGTTTGTGTGAGAGAACAAGTTCCATGCAGGGCTTCATTAAAGTATCTGTTCGTCAGAAATTTGTAATAAGGTGGGCAAGAGAGGAACTATCGTTAATGTCATGAATTTGATTGAGGCTGTGTCTTTTCCATAATGTATCAAAGGTTTTATTGAGTTAAAAATACTGCCGTTAGGATTCTTCATTCTGCAAATGAGCGACTTTGGTCGTAGTTAAAGGTTCAAGTGTAGATGAATTTTTCCTCTAGCTAATTGTTTGCGGGAAAGAAGATTGTTGGCTTCCAAGTAGCACTTTATTCTTGTCTTTACCATTATTCCCAGGAGTGTATGGTCCTTACCATGTTTCGAGAAGTGTAGTATTTTGATTGCATGGCGCCATTGCTCTAGAAAGAAGCCGTTTTGCCAACTCTTATTTTAGGCATCTAAGAGATACCCAATGGCAGTGGGATGTAGCTTACGATAATTGCGATATTTGTTCATGACCTGGATATTTGTTCTTTTCTTGTGACAATATTCGACCAATTTGAGAGCAACGCTTCAAGTTCTGATAGAAAAAAATGGATGTTATACATACTTAGAAGTTTGTTGTGTTGAGAAGTTCAGGCGTATTACCTCTATTTTTATTCTCCTCTTAGGAAAAGATATTCTTTTGATCCTGTTGATATATCTCTTCGTGATTTTGCCCTAAAAATTGACTTCCCATGGTCGGGGGACGAGGTTGATATTCATCTTGAGAATTGGTAAGTGTACTGTGGTTGCACTACCCTTCATCTTATATAGGTGGTGCCTCATCATAATTATGAGTGTTATTTCGGTGAAGGATCATACCTAACCTTGTCATTATTAAGGGTGGGCCTCAATCCATGTTTGCCGACTAAATCGCACCAACATTTTATTCTATCTATAATGTTGAAGACCTGGTAGACCTAAAGTGTCTGCTCGTCTATTTTTTGTTGCCCTATATTTCAGGATGTTTTTTCAACTATAAAATGGATCTTCGGATTTGTTTAAAAGTGATCTGAGGCCAATGAGTCTTAGCGATTTATATGATCCACTAGGTGAAACGATAGTTATCTTCAACACTGATTTGTGATCGTAAGTTGGATGGAACTTCTACCGTGGTTCTGGGGAATTCAGGTCACTTTGCACGCGTATAGTTCCAGGTCTGCCTTGATGCAAATGATATCTCTGAGCGAACCTCTGCAATTATTGGGTAGTGGTAGCTTCCGCATAGGTAAGTGTGGGTGTGCCAATAGCTTTCAGATGGAAAATGGGAGACCAAATCAATAAGTCGATATGGGAGAAGGTATCATTTTGGGGTTAGTAGGTTAAAATGTGGCCGTTTAATATTTTTAACGGGCGAGTTCCCATTATATTTTTATCACGCTTCCTCTATTCCTTTCCTCTCGATCATACTGGTGGATGTTTTTGTCGTTCAAATCTGCCAAGGCCAGAAATATTTCTGCTAGTAGGTCACGAATTAGTTCCATCTGATCCTGAGATGACAGTATATTCCGCAACAGAAAGATATGGCAGATGGTCCAAAGTTTACCGTATTTGGCACCTATTACTAGAGCATTTATGTATGAAAATGGCATTGCCTTTTTATTGCATCTTGTTAAGAATGGAAATTATATAGGTTATAGGAAGAATTTTCTGGTGTATATTTTGTTTCAAGTGGACCAATAATTATGAGTAATGTGTTGTCAAGTCTAAAATAGATTCGTAGTTAGCCCGTAAATAACAAATATGTGTTGTATTGCAGAGTTAATATATGGGGCATTACTCCATGATGTTTAGTTATTGGGAATGATTGTGGCTTCAACTGAGCTTTGCATGGAAAGGCAAAACCCGGGTCTGGTTAAGATGCTGTTGTCTTCCTTTGTCGTGGTACAATCACTTTATACCATACATTACTTCGATATTATGTGGAGATGAGTTAATCACCTACTGCAACGCAAACCGTGGAAGGACTGTTCGCCGGGATTAATGACCGACTAGGAGGTCACAATTAAGGTGTTGGGTTTCAAATCCTTAATAATCAGACACAGTGCATAAATGTGTGGCGAGATTTAGTCGAATAGGCTGAGAGTATCGTTCAAATTTAGTTAAAGATGAAACAACAAAATATAATTTTACTTACAAAGATCAAAATAAAAATAATAATAGGCAAAAGCGAATTATTGCAATTTAAATAGTCTCTTAATAATTATTATGAGAAGGGATTCTCAAATGGAATTAATTGATTAGCGTTACTAGGCTCAAATAAAAGGGGGAACTTGACAATGCTACTAATGGACGGGATTTCAGTCTTACTGGTCGATCAATGACTTTTAGGAAGTTCCTTCTTGCGATGAGGTGAGTGGGGCACACTCTGAACGAGGCAGATGGGGAACGATCTGAGCCAACCTTTCGATGAAGATAGCCAAATTCAAAGTGACGTTCGAGGGGCAATGTGGGATTTCTCGTAATTCCACTGGAAGAAGATTCTTCTTTTTGTCAGGGACAATCGATGGAGATTTTTTTCGGTTCGATTAAACGAGAGAACCCTGTTGCACGAATTAAAAGGCTTGCAGTTCACAGAAGCTACCAATTGATTAGGATAAAATGATAGTTGAGAAAGTTTGATGAACGCTGAAGGGAGGAGACGATAAGGACGCCCTTGAGGTGCGGGCTGGACTCTTCGAACTACAGAATAACACGGGTATTTGTATGCCCGATTCTGACGGGGAAAGGGATAAATTTGGAGAAAGTAGTCACAAGCTCTAGACATCCTAATCCCGAGGCGATATCGATTCATCATCTATCATCGAGGTGCAAGACTAAGCCGCTCTTTCTCGCCTCGTCACCGGAGGATGGGAGGGAAGGCTTAGGACGAGTTCGCAGGAAAAATCTAAATTTTAGATATTTACTTATAGAATTTTAGATTCTAAAAGCACCTCGTAGACTTGTAGAATTTTGAGAGTTATTCTCGAATATTTAAATACAAGCATGTGTAGGATTCCCCTTTTAGTAATATTATTTTCCCACCTCTTAAGACAGTATTTGGGGAATTAAAGGGAGCCGTTACTCCCCTCCCTCTCCTTCTCACCTCTCCCTTTTTTGTCCCACCGCAAGGTTCCCGTGAAATTCACACCGAATTTTCCCTCCGGTTGCCGTGAACTGCGTTTATTGCCTCCGCCGCTGTCTCTCGTCTGGCTGCTGATCCCAGCCGTTGACACTTCCTCGTAAGGAGGCTTTCAGTTCACCACGCCTGATAACGAAGGTCTCATCCTCCCTCTCTGTTTGAAAAGCTCCAGGTATATTTGCACCCGCTCCAGGCTGACGGACATATTCGGTTAGACGCGACTTCCCGAAAGAAGTGCAATTCAACGAGCTCTTTCTCAATAAATGTGAGTGACGGTCGCAAGTCACCTAAGAGCTGGACATCGCACCCGTGTCTTCGGGTCAGAGAGAAGAGTCTCGTGAGGCAACGTCAGCGTTTCTCATCCGCATTCTGATCAAGGATTGGAGAAGCCGTCCTTCAAATTTTTTCTGCTGACCTCTTACACTCGCTCAAGCCCAGTGTGGAGAAGTCATTCCCCTCCCCTTCGAAGTTCGTTCCGTGAGTAATCAAGGTCACCATGACCTCCCCTCTAGTCGCCCTACCTTACCCCCAATCTCCCATTATAACCATTCCCTACCCACAGTTATCTAATTACTATTCGGAGCTTCAGTCCATCTCATTTATGTACCATATATATATATATATATATATATATATATATATATATATATATATATATATATATATATATATATATATTTATTGCTGTCTCCTTTTATTTCGTGGGTATTCAAATATATTTTCGTCTTTCTGTTTGTTATATTCCTTTGTCACGCAGCTGCGGCTATCTATATAAATCGCACTCTCCAAAACAATATCAGTTGTCGCCTTGCTTGGCCTACCTTAGAGTCTGTGTGCGCATATTCACGTATACTTGGCCATACCTCAACAAAGCAGTTATCAAATAAGTTACGCGAGAGCATTCGGGAATATTCAAGAATAGTTCTGAGTGTGTATAAATTCCGCCCAGAGTGTTAAGTTTAATGTATTCAATTTCAGAAACCATTAATGCTAGATGTGTCATGACATAATAACCGAATTCTTATATTCCACGAATCCACCAATTTAACTTTAAAGTGAATTAACCGAAAGTAAGTAAATCTTAACCGTTATGTTACTAAATTCTGAAATAATTTTTTTTTTCAAGTAAATGGTTTTGAATTATTTAATTAAATTATCAAACATAAGTTGATCCTTTAGTAGAATTAATTTCCAATTAGCTTCCCAGGTATTTTTTCCAAAACCATTAAGAAAAATAAAAATTTATAGATAACTATGATATGTATTCATTTTAGCATTCGAATAACGTTTATCCCATAAAAACTAGGCGATTTGGTTCTGAAGTACTGTATATTGATTTTTGTGGGATAGTGATAAAGAATGATTGCACATTGAATGAAGGCCCCTACATAACCTCTCTATAACAAAAATTAATCCATTAATTTTCTGAAATTTGCCATATCAATTACAAAGTTGTTATTGATTAGTTTTGATAGTTTTATGACATTGGAACTAACTGGCAATTTATTTTTTAGGAACCCGCAAAATCGGATTGTTGAGTTTTACAAGACACATGAACAGAAAAGCACTTTTTTATTCAACGCTTCGGTAAAACCGTTTGCCTTATTTGAAATGAAAGTGTTGCCATAAATAAGTTCAACATTAAGAGGTACTCTGAGACTAACACCCCAATTTATTGAACTTTAGAAAAACAAAGTTCGATATTTAAAAAAACGAAACATGGAATAAGAAAAAAAGTATACGTGCAAGCAGAAAACATTTTCTGGAATTATTAATAACAGAAAAAAATTAAACTTTTAACTGACGGTGAATTCGTGAAAAAATGCTCGCTTGCTATAATAGACATTTTAGGTCCCGAGACAAAACTTGATTTTCGAATATCTGCATCTTTGTAAGAACAGTTACATGACGAATAGATAAAATATCAGCGGATCTTAAAATTAATTGTAAAAAATCATTACAACAATGTAAATTTTTCTCAATAGGACTTGATGAAAGCATCGATCCTACAGAAATGGCCCAATTTGCATTATTTGTACGTGGAGTAAGCCAAATCTTTGATATTTCTGAAGAATTTGTTCAATTGCTACCTATTAAAGGCATTACTACAGGACCACATATTCTTGAAGCACTGGTCCAGTCTACTACAAACATGAATCTGGCCCTATTAAAGCTACTATCCGTAATAATCGATGGATCTCCGGCTATAGTTGGATAAACTAAGGATGCGGGGCTCTGCTTCAGAAACGTGTGAAAGCTCTCTGAAGTAAACACAATGATATGAACGTGCAATGCATAATCCCCTAAGAAGCAGTTTGCTTTAGGACATCAAATTTGAAGGAGGTGATGGTCGTAGTTGTGAGAGCAGTAAACGTGAATTTTACCAGGGAATTACTTCGGGTTTAATTCTGCAACGTTTGCTGGCTTAGTTGAGATACTATGCTGGAAAGAGTATATTCACTTCATGAAGATACAGATGGATGCCTTGAGAGCAAAATCAGAATGCTACAGAATTTCGCAATCCCAAATGGCTTTCAAGAGTGGCATTTCTAGTAGATTTAACATCCCATTTAAACCGCTTGAATTCGCGGCTTCAGGTAAAATATAAATTAATACATATATCGTGACACATAACTGCATTTGAAACAATACGATTGTGGAAATATCAGCTGGATAAATTAAATTATTCTCATTTCCCTACACTCCAGGACATTAAGCCTACAAATGCAACATATCTGTGACTGTGATACGTGATTTAAGAACGTAATTTTTCTTTCGGTTCGCTGTCATGCGAACACACACAGTCGATTTAAAACTATCTGCTCTTCCGTTTGATGTGGAAGTGGACAACCTGCCAAAAGAATTTTAAATTGAACTCAAGGACATGCAATGCAATGAAATATTAAAATAAAATTTTCACGCAGAGGATATATCTCTAATGGAGTTTGATCAGAAATATATTTTTCAACCCAGGCTGTATACCAACTTGATTGATCATAAGATGAAAATGGCATAAGTTTTCAATAGCACATATGCGTGTGAGTAATTATTTCTTAAACTAAAATACTCCAAAAGAAAGATAAGGATACGAATAATGAATGACCATATATAAAACTACTGCTTCTAGCTTCAAGCTCGTTATTAACTGATGTTAAACAAACTTTCGACCCAAAAGACAACATCACACTAATTGTGTCCATTATACATAAATATTAATAGTTCAATGTAAAATTCATAATGTATATGAACTAAAATAAACATAATCTAATATAATATATAATTTTATGTTTACTATTATTACCTTCATGTATTTATTTTAATTTCATTTTTATGTACCGAATATAACATCTCTAATAATAATAGTTTAAGTTTTATAATGTAAATTTTAAATGTGGCCCTCAATCACTTCATAGATTTTGCTTCTGTCCCGTAAGCTGAAAAAGGTTACCACCCCCTAGTTTAAGCGGAAAAAAGTCTGTTCTTTCGTTTCGTCTTGAATGTCATTTTCATTTTGTTCTTAAGAGCCTGTTGTATATTCATGTTTACCAGTTTTTTTTCGGGAGTGACGTCGTCAGTTCTTTCTTTGGGGTTTGGTGTAGCGCTATCAGTTAAGGGATTTTGGTTGATTTCATCATAAAAATTGATTCTTTCGAGGCTGAAATTGCTTATTGCTTTCTTGAATTTAGGGATTGTTTTAGTTGATGGAGAATCTGAACATAATAGAGTTTAACGGTGTTATTGATTTTGTTTCGGATGATGCATTTTTATGCTGTAGAGTAGGGGGAGTTAATGTTGCCCTGTAAATTGGTTGATTTTCCAGTTCATAATTTTGTTTGAGGTTATCTGTTTGAAAAGTTGCTGTGGTTGATTCAGCTGGTTTGTGCCGAGCCTTTGTTGGAGACAGGGAGGCTGTTTTACTTTCGATGATATTTCCTTTAATGTAGGCGGCTTTTATAGTTGTTTGTTTTGTGCTGAGGCCTGAGATTCTGTATTCCAGATGCACCCTCTAGTTAGATTCTTTCCTCCACCATAGATTGTACCGCTTGGCGAGGTCCATTCTCAAATCGTAGCATCCGTATTCGTATATTTACTTTATAGAATTATAGATTTTTTTCAGTGTTGTGGCATATTTCTTGCCCGGTGTAGGCTTCATTTTTCTGATTGTCATAGTTACATCTATAGCATAGGTGTCATTCTTTGTGCATTACCTACTTAGATATTTGAAGCAAAGTATTTTAGGCATAGCATTGTTATATGAATCGCTTACCTTTTGCGAATTATGCTGCCTGCGAAACGAATGTTCTGTGGGAGCGTTTCCTGTTTGCCTACTAGTTTTAAGATTTTTAATGGCATTGTGTAGTATCAGAGAGAGAACGTTACCTCACTCAACTAGAACCCAAAGTTTACCTGTAGCGCCGGAGTAAAGATACAGCTGCACCACCAGATAGCTCTAAGAGAGCAGCGAGAATTTCGTGTGGTTGGTTGTCCCCGGCGCTCTTATCAAAAATTGTCGGGTCAGTCGAACCCAAAGAGCCGCTTTAACAATGTCGCACGGCCGTGTGATCCGTGTTGGGTTCCGTTCGTCCCAGGTCGCATCGCCCGCCGGGTGCCCGACATACTGCATCGAGAACTTTTTCGCGAGATTGTGATACTCGCCGAGAATATCCCCTACTCCGTTGCGCGCCAAGTATAATGAGATCCCCGGCCCCCTCTTTGGAACCTCTGGTGACCCACTTCCGCCGAGGCAGTATAAATAATTCGGAATAAGCTTTCAGAAACTAGTACCATACAGCCCCATCTTCTTAACAGCCACGTACAGTCGCATACGCTATGCCCCTCCTCCCAATGGTTTCGGGCTACGACCGCGCCGTGTCACCTCTCTACCCGGCCTTGCTCATACCTAAGGCCAGAGTTCCCGCCCGTCAGGCATCTATCACTTGAGTATCGACTTTGTTCTCGTCTGGAGTACTCGCTCGTTCATATCTTAGCGAGGTTAAAGAAGAAGGAATTTTGCAAGTCGAAACTTGCAGCACCCCGCTTCCTCGCCGTCTACAATGCCTCCAGGCAATTAAGCTTTACGTGAGGCTTCCCTTTTTTAGCACTCTCCCCCTTTATCTGGAATCAATCTCTGTAAATTCTCTCTCGGACTTTCGTCCCGGTCAAGTCCTTGGTACCCCGGGCCTCATCTCATTTATTGCTAATAATATTTTCTATGTATATAGTAAAGTTATTTTTCTACAATCAGTTTCCCTAAACCCAGAACCTCTAAGAATTGATTATTTAGGCCAACCGTACTCGATTTTGATTATTTAACCCTCTCACTGGGATCTATATCCCAATTTTTTGTGTACTCCTTTCCCGCGTCACCGCAGAGTCAATCCTTGGCTAGCATTAACGTTCGACTCTACGACAAACATTATATAATTCTGGTGTCAGTTTGTTCTTTCTCTTTCATATAGTGATTTAACGAAAAATGAAGGCGTCTGAACCTTTATGCCCTACCATGAAGCAGTTGAGAATTGTCGTTTCAACCCTTAAGTTGCAGTCTTTTTTGTCAGTTGTGTTTAAATTATGTTCATATTAGGTGGTCAACGTTAATTGTCTTTTAAATTTATTCAATTTGGGCTTTTATAATTACTTGTGTTTTGTTATGCTATTAGAAAACTCTGGTTGAAGTTCTCTATTGGCATGCTATAGTCGTTCTTGGAGATCTAGAGCACAAAATATTTCTTTTTCTGTTGTTTTGATTATGATAGAGGATTCACCACCTCTGCCTTTGAAGGCAAAGATTGACCCAAGCACGGAAACGTCACTACTGTGGGTCTTGTGATTGGTCTCGGCATCTATCACTAGGCAGTATGCGATTCGCCTTCTCCTCACATCTTGGATAAAACCCGGACCAAATTCTACAGATGGCTTAGTATCAGGTCAGGAATTCCTAGGGGAAATACTTTCGAAGCCAGCGTCACTTAACGGGCGAATTCATACTTCCCGTTACTCACCTGAAGACATTGCTAACTTTCTTAATCCCCATATTGTTATTATTATTACTATTATTATGCTTATTGAAGTGGTCCTTTATTACCATTTATGCCTTCTTTTAATGGACTTTTCTCATTATCGTCAGTTTACCTTAGACTGCCAGCCCTTTTTTATCTTATCTTTGTAATATTCTTCTTCCTTTTGGCATAGTTATTCTTGTTTTCTATATGTCCAATCAATAATTCATTATAACAAATTTAACATTTCATTGAAGTTTACACCTTTTACTAATCTTAAAATTATAAATAATTCTTTCGCTCATTCAACCTATTTTCTATTCTAGTGTGTGCCTTTAGATTTTCTTGGACAATAAGTAATTTAACCCAGATATAATTCCACAGTTTATAATGAAATTCACAACTGGCAAAATAATGAAGGACATAATTCAGAAATGACCGGAATCTAAGGCATTTGTTGAAAGGAACTGAGATGGTTATGAAGGGTAAAAAAGAGCATAACGGTTATCGTTATTTGATAAGATAAACTTCTATTAGAGACGTAAAAATGGACCGTAAATTTCAAATATTGCATAGCATAGGGATATCAACCTTGCATAAGTATTCATTCAAAAACGTTCAAAATAGTATCATCATAAGCAATTGCAGGCAAAAGAGCTCTTTAACCCAAATTTCCAATTTTAAGCTCTTACCTGTAGGAACATAAAATCTTTTCTTTTTCTACAACGAAGACCAGTATAAGATGAAAGATCAAAGTTCAGTAAAAATCAAACAAACTCTTCTGTTTTCACGTCTAAAATCAAGTTTTAGAAACATGTTTATCGATATAATTTGAACTACAAATGCTGGCAGAGAATTCCAACTTATGAAGAATTTACAATTAAAAATGTTTTCCAAATTATTCATCTGATAACACTTTTATTTATATTTATGTACAAATATATATACTAGTTTAGTTCCTTTCTTGGTGCAAGTAAAATGGTGCTAATCCAATTTCACTATGTTACTCTAAAATGTGAGCTAAATTAATCATTTCACTTCTTAAAAAGTTGAATGGTATTTTTATGCCCCCGAAAACTTTCCGCTAAAAAAATTCTTTTAAGTAATCGATCATTTTATTTTTAGCAGTATATCATGCCCATTTGGATTTCAAAGTTTTATTATTTTCACTATATTTACCAATTGCTATAGCTGGTTGCTGGAGGAGCAGCAGGTCTCCTGGTGCACGTGTGCATAGGGAAATCCCAGCATACTTAGTTGACTTAAAATCTTTGAGAGTGCCTAGGGAACATGGTAGACTTTATCTTGTTCCTTACTGCACCTCTTTTTTTCCAAGAATATCCGGTCTCAATTTTTGATAGCCGCAAAAGGGTAGATGATATAGCCTTACCTAAAGCATCTGGTAAAGTAGAAAGGTGTATAGAACCAGCACCTTATCTGAATTGCCCTAGCCATTTCTTCCCTAGTTATTGCTATATGTATACATTTCTTTGCTTCTAAAAATATTCCATTTAGGTCATAAAGCAGATATATACCAAATAAATTTATCGCACATTCAAGGAAATACATGAAAATAAAATGATTCTAAATTGCATCAATCGGAAATGTTGATGTAAACACGAAAAATACTTAAAAAATAAAAATATTACAAAAATAAAAAAGAAAACTTGGAATTTATTAACCATATAGAAAAATGGCTAAATTAAGCATCCTGGAGGAGTATAGGTACATTAAAGCCTCCCCCCCCCCCCATGAGGAGAAGCGTGGGAAAGGTAGCCGGTGAATAACCATAAACTGCTTACCCTGTTTGATCTCCCCGCCGCTTTGGGCAGTTGGAGCTAACATCTGTTTTAAGGCAACCACCTAAGGTCCTTAAACGACGCTCTAACGATCCACTCACCTACGAGGCCCATAAACCTGTGGTTATGAAGAAAATAGCGGTGCTAGTCAAAAGGCACGCCAAGTAGCGGTGCGGTTGCGAGCCTCTAATTAGCGAGCCGACTTGGGAACACCAGTACTACCCTCGGCCATCCTCGATCTCCCCAGATGCGAACTTACCCTTCGCGTCCCCCCCCCCTGCCTCTGTGGCCTGGTCACTTCCCCCTTTAGATGGGGCGGTATTCCGCCTATAAACAAGCCCCGCAAAGAAAGAGAGGAGATTAGCAGTCTATACGCCAGAAGAAGGATTAGTTCGTGAAGATCGATCCTTCAGCCAGACAAGAAGATTAGAAGTCGATACGCCAGAAAAAGGATTAGTTCGTGAAGATCGATCCTTCAGCCAGACAAGAAGATTAAAAGTCGATACGCCAGAAGAAAGATTAGTTCGAAAGATCGATCCTTCAGCCAGACAAGAAGATTAGAAGTCGATACGCTAGAAGAAGGATTAGTTTGTTAAGATCGATCATTCAGCCATACAAGACTATTTCCGTGAGAAACGATATTGAGAAAGTCGATTCTCCCCTTTCTAGGCCGTATTAACCTAAATAGTCAAGCTTTATATCGGTGCCATACCGAAGAATCCTTTACAGACTGTGAAGAAGTCTGACTGAATAAAAGCAAAGCCGCTCACACTCGAGTGACTCTCACATCTCAAGCTCCGTAAGAGTGAGAAGAGAAGAACCCAGCCCGAACGAGCTCCCGTTCTTTAATTACGTTGAAGAATCAGCCCCCGCCTCGAGCAAATTTCAATCATCGGCCACAACACTTCAAAGCGAGAGATAAGTCCTCCAGCAACATTCGGCAATCCCTAATACCTCCTCTCATGTAAGTTAAAAAGATCATTTATATTCATATTGCGATAGTAGAAGTTTAGTACGTCTCACGTTTTAAAGGGGAGTAGAAACCATTGTTCGTGAACTTAGGTCATATTTGCTTGTAGACGGGAATACATAATTTAATGTTTAACGCTACCAAATAGAGTCGCGATAAAAATACTAATCGGCAATTGGTATGTTTACGGGAAGCTTATTTGTTTAGTTTTGTCATCGTATTCGTGCGATAGGTCTAGATGCCAAGGATAGAAATCTGTTAACTGTTGGTTTGTTATAGTTAAGTGTTTCGTTTAAAATACATGTTTATTTTGGTATATATCTGGTGTTTCCTCTTATCCTTATGTGTTTAAATAGCTCTTCCTTAAGAACAAAACTACTGAATTAGCACTCTTAGAACAAAGCCTACTTCATCATAGAAGTAACTCACGCACCACAAAGCATACCGCTACAAAAAGGGTGTCAAAGAGTAAAGTGATCAAAAACAGAGAGCCATTCTACGACAAACCACATTTCCCTAAAAAGAAAAGTTAATTATTCTTTCATTAATTTTAATAAAATAATTTACAAACACATAATTTACGAGTAATTTTAAAGAAATGTAATAAAACAATTTCGCTCTTTCAACAGGCATAATGAAAGGTTGCACTTATTACAATTCATGCGTGCATAAACTTGGATGCAACATTTGCATCCTTGGTTTAGATTGAAAGTCACAGAAAGATGATCAAACACACACAAAAGAACATCATCCACCTGCCTTGTTGTTCTCATTCATTTTGCATTAAAAATGAATTTACTCTCATTTAAAGGCCTACTTTTTTTCCTTGTAATTTTATCATCCTGTCCAACTCATAATCTAAATACTATCAATATTTTGTACTGCCTATAATTCCTTTGCTGCCAATTTCGCCACTATAACAACCAAGATTTCACTATTGCTGCTCAAAAAGAGGGTACATTATTCTCAAATAATACCACTTGACCCCTATTCTTTTCCTATACAATGCAACAAGTATATCGTTTAAGCCTAGTCCGCTTATATGTAAGTTGTACTCTTTTAAAAGTGCAGGAATTGGAACATTAAGATAATTTTTAATGAAACTAACCACCTTTGTATACCTTCCATTGGATTCACACCAACTGACTCTGATATCACATGAACAGGTCTATTGACGAACAAAATGACTGCAATAATATTGGTGGCAGAATCAGTCCGATAATCACAGCTCCCTCTACCATCCCTTTTAAAGTCTAAATCATTTTTAAACTGCTCCCAGGGACTCTAATTTTTCCGTACTGTCACTATGATAAAAATTCCATTCTATTTCAGGGCAGAGAGTAATTTGAATGATGTGAACCAGTTATCTGTATTTACTTTTAAGTTTTGGAAAGTTTTCACCAAGTCTACTCACAATATTACCAGTGATAGCTATCTCAGTATTTGCAAAAGTGGTAGTTCCTTATCCCACATAAATTTTAAAATCGTATATCATACCATTTATTTCCCATTTGTGTAGTTTTTTCGACATATTGTTTCAATAAATTGTAACCTATCAACATTTTCCTGTTCTGTTTTTTTCAAATTTATTTTTATCTATTCTATGATTGGACAAAATTTGAATGGTTTATCATATTTTAGATCATCACTAGGCTTCATATTAATATTAATATTTATGTGCAAAACCTCGGTACTTCAAAACCATTAAGCGACCTAACATATGCAATAAGGCTATGCTAGTTGTATAACGCTAATACAGTCTATAACTAGGCATATGTACAATTCCACTTCAGGAATACCTAAAAACTGTTCTTATTATTTTATTATTTGCAACTATTGATGATGCTCTCTTTTGAACTCAATAAAGATTATTTTGGAAAACTATATTTTCTATAATTAAATAATCAAAAAATGGTTTGAAGTAAGAGAACGGTGAAAGAGGCTCAGGGGGATCGGAAAATCTAGAAGTACACTCACAAATTACAGGTTCGATGTCTTATACAGGCTAGCTCATATTATTATTGTTTCTTGAAGAAGATTATTATTTACAAGACGTAAGTGGTGTAGAAAGCGTTGAACTAAAGGTATATTATCTTGTATATTCTCTTATTCAACTTCCAGCTGAAGGTCAGCTGGGTAATCCTTTTGCCTACTTGCCAAACAAGTAATTCATCCACATCCAGTTCATCATCCGAAAATTTATTACCTTTTCAGAGAATACCCTTCCATGAGGAGAGTGAGAGCATCTATCCTTATGTGATTTTAGGAGACATCTAAGGACAAAATGAATGAAAGTTGCTATTTTATTTCTTAGGTTGTAATTTATTAGCATAGGTTATTGAGATTGGCCATGTACTGGCACTAAGGCACGGAAATCGCACGCCAGAACATTACCAACCACGGTATTGCCGCACTTCTAGCTAAATAGCTCTTATAGAAAATAAAACAATGTATAGGTAGTATAATTACTATAATACGAGGGGCGGTCAATAAGTTTTGCAATTCGGATATAAGAAAACGAGATATGAGGAAAATTGTTTTATTATTTTTCATTTTACTGCCCCGAATTCAATGCACTGGCGCCACTTGTCCCTGGGCCTTCTCCCTTTCATTTAACTAGGTTTAGTTGTTGTTTTTGTTATTTCTTTTTATTGTTGTTTCCTGTTCGAATTTTTTAAAGTAGCCTAGAACTAGGCTGTTTGTTTACGGCGACTTATGCCTAAGAGGGCAGTCGCCAGATAGCCCCTTAAAAAAAAGAAAAAAAAAGAAGCCACTTGTCCCTGAGGTTAAGAATTACGACAACCAGAAATCTCCCGACTGCTATTGAATCCACTACTGGACGGCAAACTGAACATCTTCATTGTCAACAAACCTGCGTTCACGCATTGCAGCCTTAAGCTGGCGGAATAAATAGTAGTCGCTAGGGGCTAGATCTGGACTGTAGGGGGGATGGTTGAGCTCTACGAATCCGCACTCGCGCAAAGCAGCTTGTGCAACTCTGGCCTTGTTGACTTTGACGATGTTGAAGTCGATCATGGAGCATGAGGTTTCTAGCGACCCAAAGGGCAGAGACCTTGGCCATGGCCAAATTGTTGTGGATGATGTTGATAAGACTTTCATGTGATATTTCAAGTTCTCGCTCGATTTCTTCGACCTTCACCCGTCGACTTTCGAGGATTATCCTCTCCAAAAGGGCCACATTGTCCTTGTTGGTCACGTCAGACGGACGTCCTGGATGGGGTTCATCCTTAAGGCACTCACGGCCATGGTGGAACTCCCTATTCCAACGAGCAATAGTTGCATAGGAAGGGGCGGTGTCGGTGTACACTGCAACCATGCGTTCATGGATCTGCTTTGCATTCTTGCCTTCCTTGGTCGAAAATTTGATCAGTGCGCGGTGCTCAACCTTCTCCATTGTTGAAAGATTTGTTACTGATGATCTGCGATCAGCTACTGCTTCTTAAATAGACGGGGCAGGAGCTTGCGCCTGCAGTTCCTGGCTTGTCATAACTAATCCTAACACCCCCACAAACAGCCATTCCCCTTCCTCTGTTTTGCCAAACCGATTCGAAAACCTTATAGACCCCCCCTCGTATATCCATACATACACTCCATACACTACATACACTCCAGCTAGGAAAACATTCTATGGTAATAAGCCTTCTCGCACTAATGACTTTAACAAATGTATAACATTGCCATTTAATAATAAATTAAATAGTTTAAAGGACATATTTGGAAAAGCGGGTATTAATCTAGCCTTTAAATATAATAATTCCTTAAACCAATTGATGATTGCCAAGAACCTCAAAGAACATCATAACATAGGAGTATATGCCATACCATGCAACGATTGCCATAAAGTTTATATAGGGGAAACGGGGAGAAATCTAGACAAGAGATTGTACGAACACAAAAGAGATATTAGAGTAGGCAGCCAAAGCAGTGGAATATTTGGCCATGTTAGAGACTTGAATCATTCGATTGATTTCAATGGAAGTAAAATGGTATTTAAATCGGCTAACCTATGTTAAGAGAAGAATCGTAGAATCGAGCTTGATATCGTTAGTTCCTAATTTAAATCTATCTAAGGGGCATTTTTCTATTAATCCTGTAATACGAAAGCAAATAAACAAAATTGTAAAATGTCAGCCCTTCAATATGTTTAGGCCTAACCCCATCCCTCCTGATTAGCTACAAGTAGGGGATTGGGGCAAAAAAGAAGAAATCTTTCACGACCTGACCCAGTGTTATGTTTGTAAGCACTTTTCTAATATTTTATATCCCCTGTCAGTTGAAAAAGGGTGTGAGATACACCGAAACTGTTCTGAATTAAATTGTCTTCGGAGAATGTGGTTTAATTCCTCATATATATATATATATATATATATATTTAATAGAGTATTAAAACTTATTTCCTCAATCGTTACCATGATTTCCCGAGAACTATATTCTATTGAAGATTTATTTCACAAAATTGACCCTTTACGTAATATATTGTTTATTAACGTTTCTTATCACTTTCTGCCCTAAACTTTTTTCTTAAATCTTTTTCAAGCTCTCACCAGGACAGAATAAATGTCATAAGTTTATGTACAATATGTTTATTATGCTTTGCAATGGGATCCTATTAAATTAAAAGTTCTCTATTTTATGAATATTTGTTCACTACACAGTTAAGTTTTGGATCTGAAGTAAGAAAATCGTTTAACAAAGTCATTAAAAACCCGAAGGCTATATTCAAATAGGCGGTTTTTTTCTCTCAATTTTGTTCTCATATAATTGTAATTTCTGGGGAGGGAAGATGCCCACAGGAGACTAAAGAAGATAATTACACCTAGAGAAGGATGGGAAGGAGAAGACCATAAGGATAAGTATAACCTGAATACGAATAGAAGTTAGAATTGTGCTCTCTCTGCATCAGTAAGTTCTTTAATTTTAGTCATATTATTTATCTAAAACAATATTGAATACACAATATTTATAAATTCAACCTGAAACATGAGAAACATTGGTTAAATTCTGATTTTAGTAAACGTGTCATTATATTAATTACACAACATTAAATAATAACCACCACAAGGCTTACACCATATTTAATTTCTGCTTTTCTAAAGTCCTTTGAGTAGTCTACTTCAAATTTCTTTTCTAGTTTAATATATATATATATATATATCAAAGTTTTTAGGGCAATGTCGCAAATGTAGTTATGAGGTTACAATGGTAATTTTATAGCTTACCACGGAAAACTCTTTTCATCCATGATTGATTGGAAAATTCATACATATCCAGCGGTAATAAAGACAAGCTAATGTTATTTGGTAATTAACTTTTTCAGATGGTATAATTTTTGCCGAGGAGAATGGAAAATGCATATAACCCACATTTCACAAAGAGGGTGGACTACATCAAACTTAAATTCTCTTCGAACATTTGTTCGTTAGAATCTTTTACCGTAATGAAGTAATGATAATGAATAAGTCATCGTAGAAAATTAATATTTTTCTGGAGGAATTAATCACTGTGGATAGTCTTACTCCGATCATAGGTAGATATATCACGGTGCTAGACATGGTGAGTGGAATTCCGGTCTAAGAATTTAGTTATTGTCTCATCAGACCAGACAACTTAAATTCAAATTTTATCTTGCCTTACTATGTTCCCTCGATCCAAATTCCGCCGTGTTAAAAGATGAACATCTTCAGAAAAGGAGTCTTGCAGTGACGGAAATCTGAGAACCTGTCTATTTGGCTCATTACCAACTGTTATTCTCCTATCTGAAGTCCAAGCGTTCTGCGAGATTGTTCTGCAGACCTTTCATTTAATCTATGATACGGATCTTAGCAGCTATTCATTTGCTTGTTGAGCGATTGACTTCGGAGCTACACTGCTTTTCATATCCTCTGAGCGTTGTTTAAATTACATGTTGTCGCAATGTTGCAGTAAGACAGTCATAGGCAAAATGATAGTTTGCAAAAATAAATCTTACCAAAGTAAACTAATGTTGGAAGCTATCGGATCAATTTAGATCTGTGTATAATATTCTAGATCAACAAAAGTAGATAAATAACCATATTTAAAGATTTTTTTCATGAACATCGCAATAGAAAATCTCACCGCTACTTTGTCAGTTCGCTTAGAAACTAAAATATACTCGTTACTATCGCAAGATTTCATTTTCTTTCATTTTAACATGAATTGTAAGAAAAATAGCATTATTTTTTTTTAATTTGTCAAAATATTTGTTTCACTTCAGTGTAGGTATATATATATATTTCCGATCTTACTTAATCCATCAGGAATCTAAAGGGAATTTAAAGGAGTTAAAAGAAAAAATAAACACATTTGAAATTGAACCATTATCCTTGAAACATTATGGCTCGAATTATTTTAAAACTAATAGTAAGAATTCATTATTTAGTGCATCTCAATTTTATAAAGCATAAGGTAAAAAGACCGAGAAAAACAGAAAGGAAAAGTACGCAGGTTTTGGTTATAACTGTTTTATTAAAAATATAAATAAAAACAGCTAAAATTACCCTTTAATTTATGATAACACAGAAACGAATAAGATGAAAACACTATACCACTAAATAGAGTTTTTATGATGGTTGTTATTAGTAGGTCGGTAAAATACAACTGACAAATAAATTTGAGAGGAACAGGATTGTAGGTAGGGTGTCTGTATTATTTCGTAACACTTTTGTAGTCAGTTAGTTATATTTATAATTTACAGAGCGTGACAAGTTCGTCTAGCATTTACTGTTGGTGTGTAATATTGAATAAAATGTCACTTTAATATCATAAGGTATCTCTGATTTAGCTGAAAACTTAGGATCTTAAAATTTTCAGTACTAGCATCAACTTGCATTTTATACTATCGTCTCTGATGGGTGAGACTTCCTTCCGAGAGACTTAGGTTTTCTAGATTTTAAAGATGATCACTGACTATCTAATTTAAGAAACATATGTCACTCTCTCTATATGGTTCCTGGAAACTTACAGGCATGAACAATTGTATAAAATCCTTCTCTGAGAAAAAACGGGGTTCACCCTGGGTGCGAAAGTAATTACGAATTTTCAAATTATTAAAATGGTGAAAATTTAATTTCCAGTAAACACTTTTCAAGAATCTTCCGATAAGTCTAGAGGCCTTCTGTTTCTGTGTCTGAATTTCTGAGAGAACAAATAAACGTGCATCCGTAGGAAGGGTTATGACTATATTCCATTTTGGAAAAGTTTCCTAATAATTTTACCTATACATCGCTTACCTAAAATAGTGGAAAAAAAATTAATGCACTAAGAGACATAAATGCCTCTCAGTTTATAATGTTTTTTTAAGTATATGGTACACTTAGATAATATCAATACTTTCTCCGTAATTTGATCACAGATTTAATAATTCTTGAGAATGAATATGGTTTGGAAGTTTAATTTTCTCTTGAAATCAATGATAATATCAATCGTTTAATGCAACTTGTGTACCTTAGGCTTTCCTTCACTACAAGAAATGATTATAGGGTGGCTTTAAAGCAATTAACGTAATTGCCTTTTAGCGTGTAGCCCATTTCGACTCCTTAATTATGAGGTAGAACAATGTTTGAATGCTTGGTAAGGACAAATGCATTTGCGATGAAGGAAGTAAGAGTAAAAGTGATAAAAATCAAACTATTACATTTTTTTCATCTTAAAATGTATGTAATTTCTGAAATGTTAATTATAAAATGAAATACTTAAGAAACAGCAAACGAGCACCATGTTTCTCATAATACTAATAAATGAGAGAGCTTATAATAGATCGTTGTAGCGAAAATATTATTTTAAGCAACACCCCATTTGGTATAAGAAGATAAGAACATAAGAAAAGAAGGAGACTGCAAAAGACCATTAATGGCCTACACTTGGAAGTTAAAAAACTGCAGAATTTAAAACAAAATTGTTTGCCAGATTTTAAAAACTAGTAAATTCTATTGTGTCTGTTCATTACATCTTTTATTCCACCTTTTTTTCATAATTTACCCTATTTAACCTGCCCGCATTGATTTAAAAAAGTTGGATTTTCATATATTTAAATCTTTCCCGTGTCTACATGATTCCAAATTATATACAATTCACTTAACTTCATATCGGTTAAGGTTGTTTGGTGAAGATGCCTCACAGTTAATTTGAATTTTGCTTTATAAATATCGGCCCGTTACTTTATTCAGTCTCTTTATGAAATCCATTGTAGGAATAACAAATGTTCTATGCACAAATATTACTATTTTATAGCAATAATTTTATAAGAAAAATAGCAAAATATGAAGAACTTGATGCATTGACCAGTAAAGGGTGGCTTGCTAAAAACGTCCTATAAAGTCACTACGATAAAAGCCCCCAATTGGAGACTACACACACCTTTTGTGATATATCCTTCATTCTTTCACTAATTATCCTTACTTTGCAGGACATAACAGAAACAACTCCTGTAAACACAATTACATCTCAATGTGAGCTCTAGCAAAGAATATACTGAGTCAAACATTAGTAAAAGCCAGGCTCATTCAAGAAAGTGAAGGACACTTTCGTGCATCAGTTTGAATGTGAAAAAAAACTCCAAAAGAAGAAATCATGAGTAGATGCATTACTTTGAGAACTATGAGACAGTGTAAAACCTCAATGCAGCCAGTGACAACCGTCCAAGTCGTCAAGATGCCCCAGGAAACATACAGCTGAGCTGGTCGAGAGCGTGAGAGAGTCAGTTTGGCAGAGTCCAAAACGCTCTGTACGCAATCTAAGTCACTCCTTCGGTATATCCCGTGAGACTTGTAGGATAGTACTAGTAGTGGATGTTAAGGCCTATCCATACAGAATACAGAGGAAGCAAACCCTTACAGCCTTAAATAAAAAACAGAGAAAGAGTATGAGATCAAGATACTGGAGAAGATTCAGGAGACCTCAACTTTCCTTAACCTCCCTTGGACCTCAGATGAAGCTTACTCCCACCTTCAAGAAAAGGGAACCTCGAAGACAAATGTCTTCTGAGCAACTTCCAGACCAAATAAGGTAGCCAACAAGCACCTACACTCTCCTAAGTGCACGATATAGACTGGAATCTCAGTCAAAAGCATCATCGGACAATTCTTCTTCGAGGAATCTGGCGCTACAGTGATAATTACCAAGAGCGGTATGTTGAGTTCCCCAATACCTTCAAAAGTAAGCTGCATACCCTGTTCCTGTTGCTTATGGGTAGGTTCTGGTTCCAGCAAGATGGAGTAAGCTCTCACATCTCTAACCTGTCCCGAGATTTGCAGAAAGAGAACTTTGATGGCCGTGTGATCAGTTGCAAGACTGATTTTGAGTGGGCACCATACAGCCCAGAACATAGCCCCCCACAACTCTTTCTATGGGGCTACCTTAAAAAGAGAGTGTACGCAGGGAGACCCAGGACCATCATGGAACTCAATGAAGCCATCAGGGAGGAGATCAGAGCCATTAGTCGGTTGGTTTGTATGGACGTCATGGGCAACTTTGTGCTGCGTCTCAAGAAATGCACAGAGCTAAATGGGGGTTATCTCGAATATGAGCTCTAGAATAAAGAAGAAAAATCCAGACACTTTTGTTTTAAAATGATGTTTTTAAACACAATAAACTAGTTATCACCAAAGTTTCATTCAATCCTTGCGTAAAATTAAGAAATTAGGCCTATCGAAATATGGGGCGCGTATTGGGGGTGTCACCTTGTATTCCGTGTATACATTTGTTCGTCCTAGTCAGGATTCCATAAAGAAATTAAATTTCTGAGTAGATATTTTAAAGGAAAAGGTTTTCCTGTGTCTCATGTCCAGAGAAGAAGAGCAGTTTTTTTTAAATAACATTTACTAACCAAAATGAAATTCCCAACTGTCTGTATGTGCGTTACGTATTTATTCAGGATAATGTTTAACAAACCAAATATGAAAAAAAGAATTTATAAATTTATTGAAGAAGTGGTTTTACCATAGTGAAATTAAGATAATATTTTTAGAAATAAACACCATTTAGGACAATATTTTATTTTTAATGACAGAATCCAGCAAGTTGTAAAGTGCTCCGTCATAAACGAATTTACTTGCCATGTATGTAATCTAGTGAGATATATTGGCAGTACGATTTTCTCGTTGTAGGCATGGTTATGTTACTATATGAGAACTAACCACAAGACTGGAAAAGTTGGTTCGAAGAAAGAGTTTTTTCATGTTCGGTTATATTATATTCAATATAAAAATGATGTTGCCTTAAAATATATTAAAAATTGGAAAAAATATCCCGAGTCTGTGTCTTTTTGATTTTAAGAATTGATGTAAATTGAATACCTTTCCCATTCACTAAATTCAGTTACCTCTGCCCATCCACTAGTTCTGATGTAAAATATTAACCAAACTTCAAATCACCTCTTCCTTATAGGCTCCTCGAGCTTTCCCAACATCACGTTAGCCATTGATGGGAAAAGGCTCGTGTTTTTTTGATGTGCATGTAGTGTTTCCTAAAAATCCTAAAGACAATTTTAATTTTGAATTTTCAAACATAAATTTTAACGCAATAACCTGTATCTTCTGCTTTACTTCCGATATTAACAGGCCAAATCCTCCATCAATTCCAAAATAGCTATTTATGAATTTGTATATTTATAGTACCAGAGTATGGGTAAAATGAACAGCCAAAGGTTGTAATATAGAAATGAATTTCTTCCTCCTACGGCCTCTGTTCTTCATCCTTCAAAATTAAACTGTTTCTTTATAAGAGCAGTCCAAACGTGTATATATAAATATATATATATTTATTCTTTCTCCCAAGTGATATCGTTAGTGAGCCTTTAAATTGTAAGCTTTTTCGAGATATGGTATTAAAAGCCCTGTAAATTGCTCTCAACCCAACCCAGGGGCATTTGATAGGGTGACAATTTGAGTGAGGTGGAATTGCTGATCATGGTAGCTTAATGGCAAAGCATCTGATCGGCAATCAGGATACCTGTGTTCGAATACTGGCCGAGATAATTAAAATTCTTTCGCGGTTTTTTCTCTCAGTACCTAGCCTTTATCGTATTGACTTTTCCTCTCATTTATTTTTTTCTCTTCCAATGTCCATTTCTCTTGCTTTGAAAATCTTTTCTTCGTTGTCTCATTTGGGTATTCACGCAAAATTTCTCTTTCTCTTCAACTAGATAGAGGTTGGGGCAGAAAGGTTGCCCCGATTTTAAAGGTTAACAAAAAACAAACCAATGATCATACAAGAATAAACTTTGTATTTATAAGTACATTAAAGGCCATTGTGATTCAAGTGGTTTTGAAAATTGTATCACTTAATTGACGACCGCCAATGTTGATGCAGTTTTGAAGTCGCTTTTGAAAGTTCACCATAGCCCTTTGAACTCTGTTCTGTGGAATTGCCTTGATTTCCTGAGTTATTACTGCCTTTATATTTTCTACAGTTGCTGGCCGGTGTTGATACACTCGTGATTTAAGGTTATCCCATAGAAAAAGTCACAAGAGGCTAAATCCGGAGAACATGGGGGCTACCCAATATCACCTCGCTGAGAAAAAGATGTCCAGGAAAGATGTCACAAAGGGACTCCGATTGAACGTTAAGACGTATGCGATGTGGCAACATCTTGTTTGAACCATGTATCATCCGGTTTATGAGCGGCGAGTAACTCGACGAATTAGGATGAAGTAACCTTTCGGGGAGTTTACAATAACGGTCCGATGTAACAGTTAAAATAACACCTTCTTCCTCGAAAAAATAAGAACCCCACACGCCTAAATCATCCATGGCATACCGGGAAGTAACATTCGCACTGTGGAGTGGTCGTTCGTGGAATTCACGAGGGTTATTGACTGACCAGTATCGGAAGTTCTGTTTATTAACCATTCTCGATAAATGGAAGTGCGCTTTATCACTGCAGATCAGAACAGCTATTGGGAGGATGGTCTGGAGAATGTGCCAACACAAAGTTGTGCGAGTTTCATAATCCCTCTCGCGTAGCTTCTGTACAACCATCTTCTTCTAGGAATGCATCTGGAGAGACATGTGTAAGATTCTGGGAACACTTCGAACGGACATGTTTAAGGTAGATGCGCGTTTTCGCGCGGAACGTCTCGGAGACCGCTGTATTGAAGAGATAACAGCTGCAACATTTTCTCGTCCTGTAGCGGTCATAGGACAGCCAGGACTTTTCTTGTTTAAAGCCGATGATGTTTTTCTTTAGTTGGAAACACACCGATGTTTTGTTTTCCATCCGGTGCGGGATCATGACGACGAAGCGCAAAGTGTCTTCGGAAGGAAAGTTGCGTCGTTGCGACGGACTTACTGCTCTTAAGAAACTCTTCCACAACAAATGCACGATGCTCTCCACTCCAGGCTATGGTGGGTACTACCTGAAACAGAAAATAAATGTCATTTAATATACTCCATAGAGATATGAAGTGTTTTCTTGTATCTTTATATGTTTGTTTTTTATTAACCTTTAAAATCGATGCAATCTTTCTTCCCCATTCTGTACATGTTAATAAGGTATATTAGCTTAGTCATTATATAGTTTAATATTCAAATTCGAAAATTATACTTGCTTCAACAGAACTTTTTAAAATGTTTAATTATTCTACCATTACTGAGCATTCGTCACGGACTTATAACATCTTCTACTAGAAAGATATTACAGTAGAATATAAGCAATGCTACCAATAGAGGTGATATTAGACAGGTAGAGTAAATATAAGCTAGTTATCTCACGGCATCCTTACCTCGGAATTGTTTATACTTCAGAGCCATGAGTTTGCATTTCTACATAACCTCATATAATTAAATCAATTGTTAAAATTTCGGGGCTGGAGGATAATTGGATTTTCCAGCAAAGGAATGATTCCAACCATACTGCTAAAGCAACACGTGAGGGCCTCCCGCAGAAAATCTTTAATATGCTACCATGACCTAGGAAACTTGTCAACCACGCACATTTGAAAGATATATTGAAAAGGAGTGGAGAGTATTAAAACTGTATTGCCAGGAAAATCTAGTCTTACAAGAAATAGCTGGGAGCAGTTATAGGAGACTATCATGCTGTAAAGAAACAGTCGCCTCTATCTGGTATCCAAATAACTATTTCCACTATTATAATATTTTTATTTGTTATATTTATTTGTTTTATTTAGAATTTGAAGAATGCCTTTATTGTCCATATTAAATGTAATAATTAACGTGTGATTACTAATATAAGTTTAAGATAGAAAAAATGATTATAGTTGGAAATAATTTAATTAAACTTTATTTGAGCATCCAAATCTTTTTTTTACTTCACTATAAATCTAATCTTGTCAAGCTTACATAAATGACAAGATAGTGTATTGACAATATTATGAAAAAGTAAAGCCAACGAGGGCATTCCTTTTATAAAGTTTGAGAGAATACTTTCGTATAAAATGTTAAGGAGTTAAAAGTTTGGCAAAATTGGAGTTGAAAAATTACCCCAATTCCGCTTTTCCTAAATGCTAAGACAACACTCTTCAGTCTTAAATCCTAATTTATGCAGAACTTGAAAAACATAAAGTTTTTATTAGCCGGAAAATGAAAGTAAGCAACAAATGTTGAGGACATAAAGAGAAGAAGGAGCGTTGCGCATTTCGACAGTCTTTACCCGGGTGTTTTTGCCCAAAACACTTCTTTTGTCTACATATTGAGGAAATTAAACATAATCACATTCCTTAAAACTCGTAAAAGTGAGTTGAAATCCTACGAGAATTCTCATCCTCCTAAATTGTTTTTTTCCTTTCATTTGAATTCCTTTTCAAATGGAAGATAAAAGTTTGGTGCTAAATTTTATCCGTTGACAATTCTCATCAAATTGAAGAGGGTACTGAGGAAAAGCTGTTTAAATCAATGAGAGAGTTGTAAAAGTGTTATGATACGCCTAGATAAAACACGAATGTTGTTTGGAATTAAAAAGAACCTGGAAAGTAGAAAGAGAAAAACTATATAAAAGAAGGGAAAGATTAGCGTAAAGCCATTCGTTTTACAAGTTCCACAGGCTGTAACATTTTGCTCGTGCAAAATTCGAAAATATGTATACCAGTAAGGATATTTACCTAGAACTAGTGAAACTGACAACAGGCGTGCTCATAAAGAGGTATTAAATATTTTTATATTTTCCCTAGTTCCTGGTAAAAGCCAAATCTTGTTGAAAATTCTATTAAATCCAGAACTTTCATATTATTTTCGATCGTAACAATTTTACCCCTAAACTAATAAAGAATGACCTTCTGCATGCAATTGTGATATTTTATAGTTTTGGAAGTTTTGAGGTGATTTTAAAGAATAAGAACGTTTGTAATAATTAATATATAATAAATGTCAACACTTTAGATTTAACTTTTGTTAGATTGTTTAGGAAGTAAAAGATTAACTATTAATTGTCGCCATTCTTTAAATATACCAAAGGTGTTTGAAGCCAAATTGAAATCAATTGGCCTAAAATATTGGACAAGTCAAGAAATTGACTATATTCGAAAGAAAATCAATAAAAAGGTTTCCTTTTTAATAAACAAATAATATATAGAATATAAAATTCATTTTTAAATAAACAAACCCCTTTTATTTATACTTTACTTATTTTTAGTTGATTTTTGCGAGAAAGCCATAGAAACATAGAGTTGGGATGTTTTAACATCTTCAAATTCAATATGAAAATCGGGTTTTCAAGATGTTATAATTTTTCTTTTAGGTTATTTTCAAAGCGCTCAATTTAATTTATCTATAGCTTTTCTCTTGATTTAGATATATCACATAAGTGAAATTGAAAGGTTTCTGTAGGATGAGTGGAAGCTTTACAAAATCAATGAGCAATAGATTTCTTTTATTTATGACCGAAAAGGATTCGTTGTGTTTTACCTTGATACTTATCATCATCATTAATTAATTTGGGCAGGTGAAAAAATTGCTCCTGATATATTTTCGACTGAATAAGAATTGATTTTAAAAAGTTCCTTTCTAAATACCTGGAATCATTTCTTCATATGTTATATTTAATTTTAAATTGCAACGTAATGTTCCTTGATATCAGATCACATGTTCTTCGACATCAGATCACATAAAATCACAATTATATGGAGTAATTTAATTCAAATTCCACAGTTATTATTTTTCCCGTGAAAAAGTACATTCATTTTTATCGTATACGAATTTCTTTCCTTGAAGTTTCTAACAGAAATGCCCTTGTTGGCTTTTTGATTTTTCTTAATAATATTAAATTAATCTTCTTCACATTTAAATAAGAGCTTACATACATCTTCATCTCCCTTATCCTTTATCTTTATTCCTCATCTCTCTCTTCTTCCCCTTTTATCTATACTGGTTTCATCAATTCCGTCATTGATAATGGCGAAAGAATGAGCTGATATTTGTTCCCAAATTACTAGTAAAACAATAAGGAAAAGAAAAGCTATGCGCACTGTGTAAGGAAGCATTAGTTAAAGGAAAAAAAGAGAAGAATTGAAAAAATAATTAGTGGAGAAGAATCTGTTAGTTGGTTAAGGTTATGTTGTGAACTTGAAAATAGGAGGCGACTTAAGTCAGGCGTATTTCTACATCTTATTTTGTGGGGAGGTAGATTCAAAGAAAACATCGAAGTCGTAGATATGTATGATAGTGGATGTGAGATTAAACCAGAATAATTAAAGTTGCATATGGGCTAAAAAAGCACATTTGGTAGAATCTAGCTGAGTAACCAAAATATTTGAGTATTTAAATGGAATGGCTTTGGAAGGAAAGTTAAGTGTAATTCTTAAACGAAAAACAAATCTACGTGCGGTATCAACTTAAGAATACCCGCACGGTTACCAGACTCCAGAGTATAATTACCTTATCCTATTCATCCATGTTTTTATTGTATCAAATTGCCCTCCATCATAGATGAGTGCTAGATCACAGAAGGGAGCAAGATGTCAATTAGGTAGATTGGGGTAGAGCTGTAATGGGAATAGTGTAATGGTGTGATTTTAAGTTAGTCTATAGTAAGTTCCGATCGGTGCAGTTTGCGCAATAATAGAGTAAGATAGAAGCCCCTATGAATTATATTGATGGCTTCAATTTAGTAAGTTAGCTTTATCTAAGATTGAAGAGTTTTTAAACTAGCAATATTTGTAGAAATAACAGGAGCATTTAGTCACTTAATGTAAATTAGTGATTTAACTTACGTTCATAATATTTACTCAACATGACTGGATTATGCAGTTCTTGAGAAGCAATTTTTCAGAATTTTTATCATTGTAATACTCTAGCATTTGCTCAGTAATGCTCAGATGTAAAAAAATCAGGGAAATTTCTGAAATCTTCCATTAACCAATTCAATTAGAGGATCAATCTTTTAATATTTTTCTGCTTTATTTTTTCATAATTGACATTTTTCATTAAATCGAAAAGTCCCTTTAATACAGTGAATTCGTTTTATGCATGATAATAATGATAGCCGATGCGTTTATAACAACAAAAATACAAACAGCATTCTGAGACAATCGAGGGAGAAAGTAAATTCTTGTCCTTTCTTTTGTCGAGCATAATTGACGTTTTGCTTCACAATGATTCTAAATTTCTTCGCAATCGGTGATACAAAAGTACCTTTGGGAGTTTTATCTTTGAAATACTTCTTTTGGGGGGGTCCTTTAAATTAGTGCATCATCACTTCCTCTATTTGCACAAATTCCTTAAAAAAGATTTCTGCCTGTCGGAATAAGGGCAATTTTCGACGTTTAGCAATTCTTTTGTACATAAACCATCAAGCTCATTTTCGTCAATATCTTCCTTTTTAGAAATTATATATAGTTTTGAAAATAAATTTAAGGTTTGATAAAATATATATCGGAAAAGCGATTCACATTATAGCCGAATTAAAACATTAGAATACCCTTTGCTTGGAAGATGCCACCCTAAATATTTCTTTGCGATAAAACACCAAAGGCATTAGTAAACTTTGTTGATCACTATTAAAAGTAATCATACAGTATTTTTAAAGAAATATTTAGGTAGCAGAAAATATTCTAAAAAATAAACGCTATTATGTAAAAAGCGTAATTAAAAAGTAGGAGTAATATATATATATATATATTTACAACTCTAAGATATTATTTATATATTTTGCAATTTTTATAGTTTTAAAGCAAATAATGCGATCTCCTCAGCAAAGCTACTTCAATTAAATAGACGACATTAATTCTGATTTGTATTTGTTCGAACACAATGTCCTAAAAATCTCCTGACAAACTGCTCTAAATAGATTTATGGAGATGGTATCACATTGTTTTAATCTTTTTTATTGATATTATAGTGGTGCAACATAAATAACAACAATACCTATATCTATAAGAGTATGTCACTGCTGGTATTAATCTGAGCTCCTTTCATTTGGGGGGATCTTAGCCACTTCGTATCAACCACATTTTCCTATAATATACTCAAGCAAAAGCCAGTGAAGGAGCCTTCAATTGTGTACGTGATTCATTTGTTAAAAGAATAAACATAAATTAATAGGAGCTTAAAACCATTATGGTAATTAAGCAGCTACAGAGTTTAATATTTTACATAGTAAATTATTGCCATTTAAAGAGAAACTATAATGATTAGTTCGCTGCAACTATTGTTGAGAGAATACCGATGATCTTGCTTTTAATGTGTTTTTAATCCTTATACGAGTATATTTTTATTCTAATTTTCAGTTGCATCAACGTAATTCATACTTACCTTTTTTGCCACTTAACACTTTAACACAAGTGCTCAACTTTGGCTTAGTCATCATAATCAACTATTATTCCTAGCCTTGCCTTGCACCCTAATATCTTTGAGAATATGAAAATCCTTACCTTAAGGCCTTGAACTTACAAGGTTCGCGAGTAGAAGAAGACAAATATTCTTTTGATGCAAACCGAATAGAGTATTTCCACTGCTTACAATTTTGATCATTTATCCGTGACAAAACTAAACTATGAATAGAGAGATAGAGAGGAAGAGAGAGGTCTAGGTGAACTTTATTTTATCCCCCTCTGATGATGTGATTACAATAAATTAGGAAAGGTCAAAACACCATGAATAAATATATATAAAACCGTAGTGTGTATTCTTATATAAAAAAGCCCTTACTAAAATGACGGTGAATTTAAAAAAAAAAAAATTCAATAAACTGAGGCAAAATCTATGAAATATGTATATTAAACTGAAAGCTGATAAGAAATTTCTATAAATATTATAATTTAATCGAACGCCCTGACAGCTCCAGTGACTGATTGCAGTCTATTGCGTAATTATGTTAGTCGTGACTTTTTAAAGTAATTTATTTTTCTAATAATAAACCAATAAGTCCTTTTATTTAATTATATCTACTTACTTTTATTTAAAAAGTATAATAGAAAAAATACGATGCCATAGGATTTTAGTAATTTAGTTCATACAGTTCTTAATGCAATTCTCTGATTCTCTCTTTGATCTTATCTCTTGGGTGAATTTGTTTTCCAGTTTTTCCTTTAAGTTTATCATTTGCGACCAGCCAGGTTTTAGATACTCTTTTATCTATTTCATTGATTAAAATTTTTCAGTTGTTTTAATGCTGGATTTATATTTAGACTGTAAATTCTGTTTTTAATAAGATTGTTGAGTGCTGTATATTAAATCCTCTATTTACATATATTTCTCTCCAATCACGTTAATCGCCTCTACTCTTACAGGAGTATGGAGCTTTTCCATTTAAATGATGTTTTTTTCTATTTGATTTGAATTGTACTTTATACCAATAATTAATATGTTAGAATTTCAATAGCAGATTTGAAGTACTTTCCAAAGTTCGAAGTTTTTTGAATTCTGCTTTTCATTTTTAATTTTTGATTTTCTTCAATTTGTGCTTTACTCACGCGCCATTTTGTGAGTTTTTCATATCCATATATATCCATTTATACGAAGGGCGGGCAATAAGTTTTGCGAATCGGTAGGGCAAAAAAAAAGAAAGGGGGGGGGGCTGTTTTGGGGGTGTTAGGACAAGTTATTACAAGTCAGGACCTGCAACCGGACGCTCAACCCTCGTCTATTTAAGAAGCAGTAGCTGATCGCAGATCGTCAGTCACAAATTTTTCAACAATGGAGAAGGTTGAGCACCGCGCACTGATAAAACTTTTGACCAAGGAAGGCAAGAATGCAAAAGCTATTCATGAACGCATGGTTGCAGTGTACACCGACACCGCCCCTTCCTTTATAACCATTGCTCGCCAGAATAGGGAGTTCCGCCATGGTCGTGAGTCCCTTGAAGATGACCCACGTCCAGGATGCCCGTCAGACGTGACCTATGAGGACAATGTGGCCCGTGTGGAGAGGATGATCCTCGAAAGTCGACAGTTAAAGGTCAAAGAAATCGCGCGAGAACTGGAGATATCACATGGAAGTGTTTTTAACATCACCCACGACAATTTGGCTACGACCAACGTCTCTGCCCACTGGGGCCGTAGAAACCTACCGAGACCTCACGCCCTATGATCGACTTCAACGTCGTCAAAGTTCGCAGGAATTGCTGCTCCTGTAAAACCAAGGTCCGTCGAGATTCGAGTCACGCATAGTGACAGGTGATAAAACGTGGGTTCATCACTAGGATCCCGACTTTAAGCTCGAAAGCATGGCCTTGAAGCCCAGGGGCTCTCCGACTCCCATCAAGTTCCGGACCCAACCCTCAGCTGGGAAGATCATGGCCACCCTCTTCTGGAATTCTCAGGGAGTGTTAATGGTAAAGTATGCGCTTCGTGAAAGGACCATCACAGGCTAATATTACGCCGAGGAACTGGCTGGGTTGAAGAAGTGCATCCGTCAGAAGCGGCACGGCCTTCACACGCGGTGTCCTGCTCCTCCACGACAATGCCCCTGTCCACAAGGCCAGAGTTGCACAAGCTGCCATGCGCGAGTGCGGAATATCCAAGGCTTGTCAACTTATTATTCTCTTTTTGATTTAGTAAACTACCTTTAAGAACTTTTAAATACTTTTCTTGGTTCATTGTGTTCTCAACAATGTACAAACACGACTGGTTCCATGCACCGCATTGGCTCCCCACACCATGATTTTCGTTGGAAATTTTACTGTTTTCGTCAGCCATTCAGCCAAAAACATACTAAAAGACGACCTCTTACACTCTGCACGTGGTCATCTACCACTGCAATGGTAAATTCGTCAGAGAAAACACAACATGAATAGCTGAACAGCCACAGAAGTATTGGATAAGCCATTGAAATAATGAGTCATCAAATAATCTTTATGGTTTGAAAAGATTAGAGCCATTACAAAAATATGGCAATGTTAAAGTTAGCATGTATTCATGATTTTTAATGAAGTCCAGTTTAGCTAAATGTGTCAGTCTTACCTTTTCCCCTTGTTCTGTAGTCACTCAAGGTGATTTTTGCTCAGGAATAGCGTTCCTTCATCTTTGTTTCCGTGAGTGGAAACTTTCTTCTCGGGCAATATGATTTCAATCTCGCTTCCAAACGTTGCGATTCAATGTTCTTCGGGGAAGCTAACATCCTATGCTCGCAGTTCAGTAGAACTCTTCCTGCAAGATGTTCTTCTTTCTTAAGAGCCTGTTGTATTAATTTAGCATCTATCCCAAGAGTTGTTTTCTCTTTTCCTCCGCATTTACCAACCCTTTTTTAATTTAAATCTTGACCGTTATCATTTTTCTTTTGATAATACTGACTGTTTAATTTGCGACTTATCTCTGTTTTAATTTTGTTTCTTCAGTAAAACTTTTTTCTGCAATTTTTCGTTTACTCAATTCACTCTGTTTACAGATCTTAGTTTAATTCATTTAGAGATAAATAACTACCTGAAACACAGAATTAAACTCTTAAAAAACTAATAAACAATCTGAAACACACAAAAACACTATTGTTAACAATAACAGGTTAATATACACATATTAATAAAAAAATTGCCAGTCAATAGGAAACAGAAAACATCCATTTTTCACTCTAAGGTCAAGATAACAACTGACTCACACAACTGGCTGTGACATCTTTGAAATGATCCAAAGCAGTGTTGTTCCTTTAGTGTTACCATTTATACTTGCAAAGTAAACTAAGGCTCTTGAAAATAAAAGTTAAATAGGTGCTCGTTGTTGATGCATAAAACCTATCCAGTATCAATACCTTGAGCAAGTCTAACTGAATGAAACATAGAAAGACCATTTAACTAAGTAAAACGGGAACAGACTAGAAAGCAAAGTCGTTAATAGCACTCAAACTAGGGATGGCATATATAGTAGAGACATATGTATCATTTTATTTTGTTATTTTATCTTTGTCACACCTAAATATTTCTTTATTCGGATTTTTTACATTTATTGACGCCTTTTCTTTATTTATTTCATACCTTCCTTCTTGGTTACCTAGAAAAACTGAGCTGTATATATGGCATTTTCTATTATTTGCTAAAATTAAGAGAAAAGAGTAAAATGAGTGTAAATAAAAGATTCTTAGGCTCAAATATCTTTTCCATTCCTAACTAGCTGGGTATGAATGAATCGAAAAGAAAATGATCATCTTTAATCCTTTTCTTATCTATCTGGACATTTCAGTTTTAATCCAAATAGAAACTCCAAATCTCTCTCTGAATTGAGCCCCATTGTAATAATAATCTCGAATCGAGTAAATACAATAAAGTAGAATAGGGGCTCATTTACTTAGGGCAAACTAAGTTGAGTCCTTCAAGCAAACGGCCCCATCTACTTTTCCCAGCATTCTGTCCAAATAGGAAAATTAATTTTCATTTGGCTCCAGAAATAGTGGCATAATTGCGTTTAATTAAAGTTATCCGGCAATTTACACTACGAAGCTAAACTCTAAGCAAAGAATGGTTGAGAAGGAAAAAAAGTTATGCTATTGTTTAATTACAAGATCTAAAATCATGAAAGCTCTTGGAGATGATTAAATTTTTAATTATCTTATCTTCAGCATGGCTACTGCTCCAAACTAATTAATACAAATTGATAGAGACAGAGTACAGGCAGTTATTAAAAATTATTTATATTATAAATAATGTTTTAGTTTAGTGTCAAGTGGATCTTAACCTAATCTATGTAGGATCAGTAAATAGTTATTCGTAAACATGAGTAATGATTAGCTCACTCCATAAGCATCCACTATTAATGTTGCCAAAAATATTAAATTGGGTGATCTGTTTGCTTCAGCAGTGCTGGTCAATCCCAAGGTTTATTCTACAATTACGCCCCCACTTGCTTATCGAGATTGCTCGTTGCGAAGTTAATTCAGGCACAGTCCTCAGTTTTATAGCTACACATATCAAATAAAAACATTTATCCACAAACTAGGAAAAGACTTACCTATGATAAAAGGATTATGCCCAAATGAAATATGCATTTAGAGAATTTTATTGGTTCTAAACTACCGAAAATGCGATCTTTGTTAATAATTAATGTTGGGCAAAATATTGTTCCCCAAAAACACAAGTTAAGGAATCAAATCCAAAGAAGAATCGAGCAAGAAAATTACGAAAAATCAGTGAAATAAAATTCTACAAATTATGGCAAAGCGAGCAAAAATAATGAAATATTTGGAGGCTATGAGAAACTGCAATAACATACTATCTAAACGTCAGTAGGAAAATTTTCAAAACATGTTTTCATCTTATGCTTAGGTTTAAATGACATGCCCTGGCCACATCCTTTAGCTATTACAAAACTTGTTTTTGTTTGAAGTTAGTTTATTTAAAAGGATTCTAGCATGTAAAGTTCGGAGAATTTGCTTACCTGAAAGAAACCACTCACATTCAAATCACACATTAACCATGATGTTAATTTTTTAGGTATGTTCACATTCTTACGAATTATTTAATTTGAATTAAAATTTAAGCTGCCTATCTCAGAATATTGTTCTCATATGCTAATATAGTAATTTTAAATTTTAACACAGATGGAACAAAATATTACGAAGCGTCTTCGGTTCTGTCCTGGTTATCCTAGTTATTTTTCACACCCACCCACACACCTACACACATATGTATATATATATATATATATATATATATATATATATATATATATATATATATATATATATATATGCAGATACACCGACAAAGGGAAATTGAAAAACGATTCCGAGCACCTTTCAAGGAATGAACAGGAGGCTGGACATACATTGCCTTAAATAGTGAAAGGGGGGATTAGACTTCCCACCTCTGAGTGTTAATTAGGGAGGAAAAATTCCTGAAACAACTTTATTTGAGATTTTATGTATATTGTGATAATGGAGTCTAGCATGAACAAACCAGGGCTAAGATTGAAATTTGGGAACGCGTTAATGGAGATACATTCTAATATATTTCTCGAAATATAATTGCTGCATTTTATGACTGGTTTGGCACTGTTCCATGATAACATTTTTGGCAGTTGTTGCAACAACTGCCAAACCTGGAAAGAACTAGATGTCCGGGTTAAGCAACATCAAGCCAATTTACGTAATCACAGTGAACAATCTGCGCTTTTTCTTGATATGGAATTTTTATATCACATGCTCTTACCTGCTCACAATTTAAAGGCTCACTGTCCCTGTCACATACAAAGAAACCAACTACAGGATCTTTGTATGTGACATGGACAGTGAGCCTTTAAATTGTGAGCGGGTAAGAGCATGTGGTATAAAGATTCCTTGGATGTTCCTAGCTTAGGGAGATACTGGGTTTGATGGGGTAACGCTTTGGGGGAAATATAGTTACTGTGCCTGGTAGCTTAGTGGTAAAGCATCTGACCGGCAATCAGCAGAACCAAGTTCGAGTCCCGGCCAGGAATTCCAAACTTTCTTCCCCTGGCGTTATTTCTGTCTTCTCGGTAAAGGATCGCTTTCACTGTGCCGCCCTCTGCTCCCTTTGATTCTGGATTTTTCTAATGTCCTTCTCTCTTGCCTTTAAAAAAACCTCCGGTTTCTTGTCTCATTTGCTCATTCGCGTCCAATTCTTATTTTCTCTCATATATATATATATATATATATATATATATATATATAGAGAGAGAGAGAGAGAGAGAGAGAGAGAGAGAGAGAGAGAGAGAGATAGGGTGGTTGGGATAAATTTGAAGATTATTTGTCCTATGCCTTTGGGAACAGCTTGATCTAGCGATGAACAATTAACGGTGTAGGATTGCCTACAGAGGAGAGATGTAAACGAGAAAACGTTTTCTGAGATGACCAGGCCTGGAAGCTTTCTAAATTTTGGAAAAGATTTACATGAATCCTGAGGATTCGCGCCAATTATCAAAATGCCTAAATCACGAATGGTGCTAATACTCTTTTAACATTGTATAGGCTGTAATACAGAGATGGGCAACTGCAACAGAGACTACGAATCCTTGGCCAACAGAAAGGAACACACCAAGCATACTGAGTGAGTCAGCATGCCGGAATTATTCCAACGACTGCGTACAAGGTGAGAGAAGACCGAAGCAAGGGTTCCGTGGACAATCACTAACAATCGCACAAGGTGCGCAAAGGACAAGGGCTGAGAGCCAAGACCAAGGAAAAGCACTTGACGAAGGCAAATAGGCTCATAAACAGGCTAAATGACCCTGTTAAGCCTTCGACAATATGGTTGTTCTCAGATAAAAACGTGATGGTCTCTGATTTATGCCTCAGTGTAGGTGTCACTATAACGACCCAAAAGGAAGATCCTAGGATCGAGTCAGATTACTTTGTCAAGCTGCTAAAGATTGTGTTCAAATCGATACTGGAAAGGGTTACTCCAGAAATTTTTTAGATGTGGAAGGCTTAGTAGTACTTCGACTTTTAAGAACCAGTTTCTCTCCTCTTCGATACCCCTATTATAATCTGATCGATTATTATGTGTTAGGCGCTATTGAAAATCGCACCATTTGATCTGCCTGAAACCCCAAGGCCGAGGTGGTGTCCTTGATTAGGTTGGTGTTCGAAGTTCTTCCCATGGACAAAGTGAGGAACCAAGGCCTCTGGTTCCATAGCCATATTGAGGACGTTGGGGAAGCAGATTGTAGTTAGGTTTGAGTAAACTATTTTCTTCCAATCTAAATCTAGTTAATATTTTTTGGCATTTTTAAAATACATTTATCTCTAGGTGAGATAATGCGTTTTTTTTATTAATGTAAACCTTGAAATTAGCCAGAAGACCCAATTTATATATATATTTATATATATATATATATATATATATATATATATATGAAAAGAAACTCACAACTTGCACGTGAGTCAAATTTAAGATAAATAATACCAGGGAAAATGGAAAAACGATTCCGAGCGCTCTCGTCTTTATTCCATCAAGAATATGGTGCAATTAATCTATCCCAAAATCAAACAACTAACTCTACTTTAGCTCCAGAAGGACAGCCTAGTCCTCGATCTTGAAGACAACATTCAAAGGGTCTTAATCAACCCAGAATGATACATTTCCAAAGAACCCCTTTATGTTAGTCTTGTTTACCGTCGTAGAAAACTGAATGTTTGTTGAACATTTCATCGTTTTCGTTAATAATATATTTTAAAGTTAGAAAAAATACAAGAGAAATTAGTGTGGTTAATTCCTCGCAATATCGCACAATTGACTCTAATTCATGTCGAATAATTAAGAAATTTTCAGTTTTCTACTACCATGACCAGAGTAGCATAAAGGGAGTCTTTTGAATTCTTTTTTGATGGGTGCATTAGAACGAGCCATTGATTGTTATCTTCTAGAATCAATGAGGAGTAAGTTCTCCCTCTGGAGCTGAAGTAGAGTCAGTTGTCTGATTTTGTGATACATTGTACGCATCAATTTTCTTGGAATGTTTTCCATCTTTAAAATGTATTTAGCAGAGATAAAGCTGAAATTAATAACAAATATTCAGCTTTCTACAACAAAACCCGAGACTAATATAAAGGAAGTCTTTGGAAATGTATCTGTTTGAGTGCATAAGAAACAACCTTTGAGTGTTGACTTCCAGATCGAGGACTATTGTTTTAATCTGGACCGGAAGTAGAGTCAGATGTCTGATTTTGCGATATATTAAACGCAACTTATATATATATATATATATATATATATATATATATATATATATATATATATATATATATATATATATATATGGTGCGGTTAAGGTAATGGCATAATTAGACAACTGCTCTGCTTCAGGTCCAGCAGGTGATCCTATCCTCCTTGAACTGGAAGACAACACTTAGGAGGATAGGATCACCTGCTGGACCTGAAGCAGAGCAGTTGTCTAATTATGCCATTACCTTAACCACACCAATTTGTCTTGGATATTTTTCCATATATATATATATATATATATATATATATATATATATATATATATATATATATATATATATATATATATATATATATATAATATATATATATATATATACGATGGGCCGTGAATAAGTTTTGCAATTCGGATAGAAGGAAACGAGATATGAGGAAAAGTGTTTTATTATTTTTCAATATAACTACCCTATACTTCAATGCACTTGCGCCACTTGTCACTGAGGCTTCGAATTCTTGACAACCAGAAATCTCATAAATGCTCTTTAATCCACTCCTGGACGGCGAGCTGAACATCTTCATGGTGCCCAAACCGGCGTCCACGCATTGAGGACTTGAGCTGGTCGAATAAATAGTAGTCGATAGGGGCCAGATCTGGACTGTAGGGCACATGGTTGAGCTCCTCGAATCAGCACTCGCGCAGGGCAGCTTGTGCAAATCTGGCTTTGTGGACTTTGACAACGTTAAAGTTGATCATGTGGCGTGAGGTTTCTAGGGACCCAACGGGCAGAGACATTGGTCATGTCCAAATTGTGTTGAATGATGATGATAACACTTCCATGTGATATTCCAAGTTCTCGCGCGATTTCTTTCGACCTTGACCCGTCGATTTTCGAGGATCATCCTCTCCACACGGGCCACATTGTCTTCGTTGAGCACGTCTGACGGGCCTCTTGCACGGCGGTCATCTTCAAGAAATTCACGACCATGGCGGAACTCCCTATTCCAGCGAGCAATGGTTGCATAGGAAGGGGCGGTTTCGGAATACACTGCAACCATATGTTCATAGATCTCTTTTGCATTCTTGCCTTCTTTGGTTAAAAATTTGATAACTGCGCGGTGCTCAACCTTCTCCATTATTGAAGAAATTGTCACTGACGATCTGCGAAGATTAACTGGATCTGATCTGATCTTATTGGGAAATGCTATTGTATAAGTACCCGGAGCCATCCCCTTGGCGTAGGGAAGCATCAGTGGGACGCTCGGGGGAATGGCCCGGTCGCGCCTGGGAAAATACCTTATCTGCCCATAAGCCTAACTCAATCTGGTGAGATCGGCGTATGGAGGCGAAACGGGGGAAAAACCTCCTTGGTTAAATATTGACTCAGGTGGCGATAATGCGCCCTGCTTCCTCCCGCAGATGCACGTGGGTAGCAATGTGTTTCCCCCCATGTGATAGCAGCTAAATTTAAGCGACCTCAGACCGTTCTATCACACCCCTCCATTCCAAGGAAAGTTTTCACTTCGAAAAAAAAAAAGAGAAGGGACAACCATAGAGCTCCGTTGTGAAGAACTTGCTATCTTGCACCGAACGTACCTTCATGCACTTAGCTAGTATTCCTTTAATACATATAATTATGTTGATCTTTTAATTATAGGGAACACTAACCTTTAATACAAACTTAACCATTAAAGAGACATGGAACAATGAAATAATATAAAATTAGTACATATGGGACAAAAGAATTTATACGTAATTTAATGGATACAAATATATACACATACAAGAAAAAATAGACATTGAGCCACAAAATTCAGACATATACATTAACTAATTATATTACAGGAGAATCTAATTTAGGTCGAACAAGACGGTATATACATACATGGAGATCCTAATCCTACGAATTTCAAATTAATCTACACTATTTGGTAACGCATTCCTACTGACTGCGTTAGAACACTGATTATCGGAACCTTTTATATAATCTATCTTAAATTGGTACTCCTGCAGCGCATAATTCGGCAGTTGGAGTGTCGTACATTCCGAATATAGGCCAACGGGCGGTGGTCAGTTCCTATCTGAAATTCTTTTCCTATCAAATACATTTTAAACTTGTCAATAACCCATATAATTGCTAGAGCTTCCTTCTCTATAGTGGCATATCTCTTTTCGCGTGGAAATAATTGGCGAGTAGCATATGCAACTGGATGACTCGTTCCGTCATCGAAATATTGAAGGAGTACACCTCCAATGCCCTCGTTGCTCGCGTGGGTCTTAATCCCAAAGGATTTTTCCGGAATTGGGCAACCTCAAAATGGGGGCAGAAATGAGCTTACTCTTGAGCTGATTAAAATGAGAAACATCGACATCATTACAACGTAGTCGATCGGGGGAATTCTTTTTTTAAAAGTGTGCTGAATGGCACCGAAATTGCAGCCAAATTCGGGACAAATCGCCGATAGTAAGAAGCTGATCCTAGGAAGGATCTTAATTGCTTCTTAGTATTCGGGAGGGGCATGTCGGCGATTGCCTTAATCTTGTCCTCCTGTGGAGCAAACTGGCTTTGTTCTATTTTAAAACCCAAGTATTTTATAGTTTCGTGGGCAAAATGGCATTTGCTGGGGCCAATGGTGAGGCCATTTTCGCGTAGTCGCTCGAAGAGAGCCAATAGGGTCGTTAAATGATGACTCCATTCACGAGTAGCGACGTAGACGTCATCGAAGTAAAAGGAGACATTTGGAAGTTCATCTAACACCCTTCTCATGAGACGGCTATAGTTACAACAAGCGGTCACGAGGCCAAAAGGAAGGCGCTTAAATTGCATTAAGCGTTTCTCAGTTGCAAAGGTGGTATATGTTTTCACATCGGGCCGGAGGAGAATTTGGTAATACGCCTTGCACAAATCGAGTTCTGAGATGAACTTGGCGTTTTCAAAAAGGTGGAGGTTTTGGTCTACCAACGGGATGGGCTCGGCGTCGAACACAGTTACCGAATTTAACTTCCGGAAGTCAATGCACATCCGATACGAGCCATCAGGTTTCTTGACCATGACGATTGGGGAACAATAACTAGAGGTGGAAGGTTTTATTATGTCTAAACTAATTAAATTATCAACTTCGGCATTAAAAGCTTGGCGTAAATGAATCGGCATGGGATAGGGTTTTGAACGGACGGGTTCTAAGGTCGTTAATTTAATATCATGCTCGAAACTAGTAGCGCATCCAGGCTTCTCTGAAATAACGTCGTCGAACTGACATAATAGTTCTTGTAGCTGACTCTTTTGATGTGGTGTCAGCTGCACGTCAATATCCAGGTCAGAGGGTTCAAAAGACTCGCCTGGCAGGGAAGGAAGAGGGTAATCAGCATCAGGTTGTATGCACACTGTCTGTATGACATTAAGGGACTCCGCGGGGTAATCCACTTCAAGTGCCGATGTTTTGTCCAGTGCTACGAACGTATCTCCATGGGCGCGTCGGTGGTACTTTTTCAATAAGTTGACGTGGTAGAGCTTATCTCCTGCTGGGGTACCAATGAGGTAATCTGCTTGTCCTCGTACCTCGCGGACCAAGTACGGACCTTTCCATTGGCTCAGTAATTTATTACTCGCTGTGGGAAGGAGCAGGAGTACTTCATCACTAGGCTTAAATTTCCGATCTTCGGACCTGACATCAAAATAGGTTTTGTATTTTTCCAAATTGACATCAGAATTTTCATAGGCGATGGTTGCGCATTTCTAGAGCCTCTAGCGTAGATCCAAGACATAGGCGTAGGATGACTAGAGTTCTTGATCCAGTTGGAGCTTGATTAGCAGTTCCTTTAAAATACTGAGTGGTCCGCGTACATTACGTCCATAAAGGAGCTCGAACGGGGCGAAGCCTAATGTACGGTGAGGAATTTTTCGATAGGCGAATAGGGCGACCGGGAGATATCGGTGCCATTCGCCGGGCTGCTCGGCACAAATCTTCTTAATAATGGATTTTAAATTTACATTTAATTTCCCGCACATCCCGTTGGTCTGTGGCCGGAAGGGGGTGGTAAAAAGGGGCCTTACTATGAGCAGCTTCCCTACGTACTCCATCAACTCGGAGGTGAATTGTTGTCCTCTGTCGGAGAGTATTTCGAATGGGGACGCCTACCCTTGAAAAGTTGGAAATGAGAACCTCAGCGCAAGAAATACTATCGATTCGGCGAAGGGGGACAGCCTCGGGAAAACGTGTAGCAAAGTCTACTAAGGTAAAAATATAGGTGTACCCTTCGCTCGAAGAGGGGGTGGATAGGGCCAATCAGCTCGATGGCAACTCTGGAGAAGGGTTCAGTCAGGAATAGTCCCCTTTGTAAGGGAGCAGGTTTGACCCGCCCCTTAGCAGACGTCTTCTGAAACACATCGCACGATCGACAAAGCTTTAAGATGTCAGCTGCAGCACCCGGCCAATAAAAATATTTCAAAATACGCTGACCCGTTTTAGTATGACTCAGGTGGCGATAACGCGCCCTGCTTCCTCCCGCAGATGCACGTAGGTAGCAATGTGTTTCTCCCCATGTGATAGCGGCTGAATGTAAGCGGCCTCAGACCGTTGTATCACATATATATATATTAATATATATATATATATATATATTTATATATATATATATATATATATATATATATATATATATATATATATATATGTATATATGCATACGAGCCAATGGTTTCGCTACTAAGATTAAAAATTAAAATCGAAAAAGGGCAGCCATGGTTAAATTTTTATAAATTTTCTGAACTTTGCCAATTATGATAATTTTAACAAGGAACTCTAAACTAAATTTCCCCCCTTTCAAAATATCACGTTCCTAAAATATAGTTATATAAGAAGATATATAAAAATTAATTTTGTGAACTTGACCAATTTGTTTTTTGATATTATGAAAGAATTATTATTAATAACTTTGATAAGAAACATAAGTCATAACCAAACTAAGATGAAAATTTATTAAAATACTCAAAAAATCCTCTTCTTAAATTATAGAGTTAGTAATGATGTTGATGATATATATATATATATGAAAATTAATGCAATATCACAAGAGAAGATGAGGAATTAAACCACATTCTCCGAAGACAATTTAATTCAGAACAGTTTCACTGTATCTCACACCCTTTTTCAACTGAAACTGGATAGAAAATATAAGAAAAGTGCATACAAGCATAACACAAGGTCAGGTCGTGAAAGATCCCTTCTTTTTTCCACAATCCCCTACTTGTGGCTAATCTAAGGGGGAGGGGGGGTTAGGCCTTAACATATTGAAGGGCTGACATTTTACTATTTTGTTTATCTACTTTCTTATTACAGGATTAAAAGAAAATTGACCCTAAATGATTCCTGGCAATCATCAATTGGTTTAAGGAATTATTATATTTAAAGGCTAGATTAATACCCGCTTTTTCAAATATGTCCTTTAATCTATTTAATTTATTATTAAATGGCAATGTTATACATTTGTTGAAGTCATTAGTGCGGGAAGGTTTATTACGCCCAATCATTTCCGATATTAATTCTCCCACTTATAAGCTCTCCAAATGGCTTGCCAAGCATTTATCTCCAGCAGTTGGAAGAATCTCATCTGCACACATTATGAACACTTAAGATTTAGTTGATCGCCTCAACCACTTGCAATTACCGGATTGAAAACTTGTGAGCTTTGATGTAAACTCTTTGTTTACCAAAGTTCCGGTTGACCAAACCATGGGCCTTCTGCGGGAAATCATGCCTGGACTTAATTTGGATCTACCCATTTCTACGAGTAAATTTATCGATTTAGTTCAATTATATCACTCTGACAATGTGTTTCGAGTAAATAATGAGTTTTATAGACAAATATTTGGCCGTAGCATGGGAAATAGTTCATCTCCAATATTGGCATGTCTTTTTATGGAATATTTTGAGACTGAACTCCTTCCCACAATTTCTCCCCCTAACGTTATATGGTGAAGGTACATTGCCGATGTATTTTCTGTATGGCCTAATGGCCATGATTTTGATACCTTTTTTAATAATTGGAATAATTTGCATGTCTCCATCAAATTCAAATATGAATGGGATTATGATAATAGATTACCCTTTTTAGATGTCCTCATTAATAAAGATCACCATGGATTAAAACTTGACGTGTATAGGAAACCAACCCACTCAAATGCCTATATGCATTATTTTTCGTTTCACGATAATACTGTTAAAAAATCGGTAATTTCTAACCTTTTCCTTAGATCATGCAAAATATGTCATCCTTCCTATTTAGATGAAGAAATTGTCATTATCAGGACCATTTTTCCTAATTTGTATTACCCCGATTGGTTCATATCGTCTGCCCATTTTGCAGCTAGAAAAACATTCTATGGAAATAAGCCTTCCCGCACTAATGACTTTAACAAATATATAACATTGCAATTTAATAATAAATTAAATAGTTTAAAGGACATATTTGGAAAAGCGGGTATTAATCTAGCCTTTAAATATAATAATTCCTTAAACCAATTGATGATTGCCAGGAAACCCAAAGAACATCATAACATACGAGTATATGCAATACCATGCAACAGTTGCACAAAAGTTTATATAGGGGAAATGGGGAGAAATCCAGACAAGAGATTGTATGAACACAAAAGAGATATTAGAGTGGGCAGCCAAAGCAGTGGAATATTTTGCCATGTTAGAGACTTGAATCATACGATCGATTTCAATGAAAGTAAAATGGTATTTAAATCGGCTAACTATGTTAAGAGAAGAATCGTAGAATCGAGCTTGATATCGTCAGTTCCTAATTTAAATCTATCTGAGGGTCAATTTTATTTTAATCCTGTAATAAGAAAGCAAATAAACAAAAGAGTTAAATGTCAGCCCTTCAATATGTTTAGGCCTAAACCCCCCCCCCCATGTCATCCAGATAAGCCACAAGTAGGGGATCGGGAAAAAAAGAGGAGATCTTTCACGACCTGACCTTGTGTTATGCTTGTATGCACTTTTCTTGTATTTTCTATCCAGTGCCAGGTGAAAAAGGGTGTCAGCTACACCGAAACTGTTCTGAATTAAATTGTCTTCGGAGAATGTGGTTTAATTCCTCATATATATATATATATATATATATATATATATATATATATATATATATATATATATATATATATATATATATATATATATATATAAATATATATATATATATATATATATATATATATATATATATATATATATATATATATATATATTAATATATATATGAAAAAAACTCACAAATTGCACGTGAGTGAAAGTTATGCAGATTATAGCAGAATGCCCCTTTTTATCACCCCACACTTGACATTACTTTTGTCGTGATATACCTTGTGGAACGTGAAGTACTTCTTTGATGAAGTAGGCTTTGATCTAAGAGTGCAAATTTTGTTGTTGTTTTTAGAAAGAGCCCCTTTAACACGTAAGGATAAGAAGGGAACACACAGGAATTCCCTAAATAAATTTATACTTTAAATTTAACAATTTGCTACCAAAACACAAAACATGAACAACAGAAATACTCCAAATTTTAAAATACACAAAAATTAGTTTAATTAACCCTCTAATATTTGCTAATTAGGTACTCACCTTAATTTACACGCAATAGGCTAATTGTCTCTACTGGAGTTTAAATACCTTGGTTGTTATGGTGGTGGGTATAAGTCTGACCTTGAACTCAAAGAGCCCAAGACACCACAGGAATCTGGTGGGTCCTTTGACGCGTGCTTCAACCAGATTGTGGAAGTGGTTGAGATCACTAGGTACTTTGGCGAGTGTAGCAGATGGGGCTCCGCACGGTATTCAATGAGGGGAGGAGGTCATTAAGGGCGAAAAAAATCACGGTGTTTTATGAGGCGCAAGGATAGGCTGGTGCTCTCTGGCGAGAGTAACCTGAAGTTGGTTCTTAAACCAAGTTAACTTAGAGTTCGGTGTGACCCCCGGGTAACGGGCTCGAGGGGAGCTTTTCTCATTCGTTAAGTACTTGCTCATGGAAGAGGACTGGACTCGGGGGGGAGGGGTTCAGCAAGGGCGAGAATCGAGGAGTGGGATTTTCTCTGACGAGAATAAGTTGAACTTGAACAAGTTAACTAAAGGTAGGTTTGGTAACCAGGAACTAGCTCGAAGATGAGCTTCTCCTTAGTTCCAGTCTTCCTTAAGGGCAAGGATAACAGAGGGAGGTTTCTCTGACGAGAATAAGTTGAACTTGATTCCTCAACCAAGTTAACTTATGAGTTTGGTGAGGCCACCGGGTCCGTGCTCGAGGGAAAGCCTTTTCCCTCTTCCTTTCTTAATTCCTCAAGGACGAGGAATATGCCTGGACTTTAGGATGCATTAGAATATGAGGAGTCTCTCTGACGAGGGGAAGTTGAACTTGAACAAGTTAACTTAACGTTCGGTTTGATAACCAAGGACTAGCTCGAGGGTGAGCTGCTTCTTAGCCCTGCTTCTCTTGCAGGGGACTTCGTAGTCTGGCGACTTAGGGAATTTTACCTGTCCAGTCTTGGTAGCCCGGCCTTAATCTGGGTAATTCGTAGCCTGGAGACTCACGTATTCTGCCTCGTTTTTCCAAAGTCTTTGTTATTTATTCCTCGTCACCCCACTGGGGTAGGGGTATGAGGGGAGGGGGGCTTGTGGACGGGCCGCAGGAGGGTTGTTACTCCAACGGTCTTTCTCATCAAGTCTTAACTCTGCTCCAGCTGGCCTTTTAGCTTGAGAGAAACGCGTCTCCAAATTTATTACTTGAGATATAATTGAATATACTCTCGTAGATGAGATCTTGCAGTTTACAACCTTTCGGGTTTTCATAGCGATTAGTGGTGAGGCGCTGTGGTTACGAGTTTGACCCGACGATGCCTGGGCCGGATGTCTTTGCGGTTGCCGTCCCGTGTCTCCACTGAGAGAGAATGGCCGAGTGACGTTTCTCCTACACATCTCTCTTCGAAGAACTTAATGGGGGGGGGGAAGGGGACTCCCGGAAATTCAAAACAAATAACTGAACCTAGTCGAGTTCAGCAAAGTTGTATATCTTTGAACTCTCTCTTACTTTAAGTTTTTTAAACTAGAGCGCACACGCGCACGCTTACACAGGCATTGGGTCGAACTAGACCTCGCGAACCTACTGGGGGGGTATGTTACACAGCCAACTTAACATACTCACAATACAATTTAATCTTCAAATAACAAAAACCTAATTCATCGATTACACGCAACAAAACAAAAAAAAACAACCATAAGCTAGTTCTTTACATTTCTAAGCTTTTAAGAACTTAAATCCTACCGATAACTACTAACCCTCAATGGTATTTCGTGACAGCTTATAGAGCAGCTGTACATTATCGGCTACTTGGATGTAACTAATATTAAAATGGTGCTCTGTGACAATTACCTTACCTCGCCTGAGTCGGCCATTCGATTTATGGGGTCAACCCAAGTAAGTCACTAAATGGTAGTGGTACTCCAACTTATGCGAACTACCCGTATTATAAAACTTGGATACTTTGAAATTAACCCTCATGGTTAGAGCGGCCTGTTGGAGTGGGGCATAATTGCTGGGAGCGGGGTTCCCATAGTCCTCCTTTAACAAGGTACCTTTGGAGAGCGAGTTTGTGTTCGATCTATTTGTTCATAAACCATTTTCCTTACCGGGTCCTGTTGCAGTTGGGCATAAGTAACGGGAGCGTGGGTCCCATAGTACTCCTCTAACCAGGTACACGGACAGATCGTGTCTGGGTTCGATCTCCGGGGATTGAATAAAGTTTGCTTTGCGAGGTCGTTAATGGGCGTGGCGCTCACTACGACTTGGAGTTTTAATGGTAACTCCGTGGAGGTTCCGTTTCGGGAGAAGAATGCTAGGGATAGGGGATACTCATCCGCGTCTACCATCTGACTAGTTTTACCTGGATGTATCGCATTACCACATCTTTCCTCCTTCCTTGTCAACCCATTTGATTCAAGCCTCTTCGTAGGTAATTCCTCAGGTACACCTGCTTGTACCTCTTCCCTAGTTACTTCTTCGTCCATCATTACCCCATTTGACTGGGTTCTCCTCGTAGGTTCTTCCTTAGGTACTCCTGCTGGTACCTCATCCCTACTTAATACTTCTTCTATCATTACCCCATTTGGCTGGGATTTCCTCGTAAGTTCTTCCTTAGGTACTCCTGCTGGTACCTCATCCCTACTTTCTACTTCTTCCATCACTACCCCATTAGGCTGGGTTTCCATCGATGGTATCTTCCTAGGTCCAGGCTGAGCTATAACTTCCTCGAGCTCTAACTGGTTCTCGATAGATGCACTTTCGAGTGCGAGCAATCTTTCTTTTGACTCTTTTCCTCTTCATTCTTTTTTCTTCGGCTTTTTTCCGCTTTCGCTATTTAATTTCCAGTCGAGTTCTTCATTTTTCATCTTCCATTTTTATCTTTATTTTTCTTTCATCTTTTAGTTTTATCTTTATTCTCCTTCTTCATCTTCCCTTTCTATCCTTATTCTGAATTCTTTTGCTTCTCTTTTAAACGGTATTATTCTTTCGTTTGTTTGACCTCCTCTCAGCATTCTTCTTTCCTCTGTTTCTATTTTCCACTGTATTCTGTCTTCCTCTAATTTTATATCCCTGGGTCTTTTCATTGTTTCTTATTCAATTTTTTACTCTCTTCTTATATCTTCCATTGCTCTATCAAACTCTATTATTTCTTGTTCTTCTTCTCTTTGTATTTTCAATTCTGACAGGATGTAGACATCCATATCCTCGCCTTCAAGTTCCAGAATTTGGGCTTGGTTGAATCTTTCGACCGCATCCATTTTGTGTTGGTCCGTCGATTTTTCCTTACTGTACTCTCAGGTACTTATGCCGCCACTCACCAGGTAGCGCTTTGACTAACTTACCTTTACTCCCAATACTATGACGATTGTAATACCACTCCGACAAAAAATTTACCATTTGGCATAGCAATTACCTTCAAATTGTTTCCTCCCCTAACTTTACCAATTTTCCTATCGTAAATTATTCTCTTATTCCTGGTATTTCTTTACGTGTTGGCTCTCCCTTAATTAGATGCTGGTGGGTTCTTTGTAATAAAAAAATAGGACCTGACACCACTTTTTGTAGCAGAAGGCCCCTTTTTATTACCCCATAATTGACACCACTTTTGTCGTGGTATTCCTTGTGGAACGTGAAGTACTTCTTTGATGAAGTAGGCTTTGATCTAAGAGTGCTAATTTTGTTTTTGTTTTTAGGAAGAGCCCCTTTAACACGTAAGGATAAGAAAGAAACACACAGGAATTCCCCAAATAAACTTTTATTTTAAATTTCTTACCTGAGGTGAAATTGAATATACTCTCGTAGAAGAGATCTTGCATTTTACAACCTTTCAGGTTTTCATAGCGACGAGGGGTGAGGCGCTGTGGTTACGAGTTTGACCATACGGTTCTGGGGCCGGATGTCTTTGCGGTTACCGTTCCGTGTCTCCACTGATAGAGAACGGGCGAGTGACGATTCTCCTACACCTATACACCCACAAAGGAAAAGTGAAAAACGATTCCGAGCGCTTATCTTTGTGGGTGTATCTGCATATATATATATATATATATATATATATATATATATATATATAGGTACCACGGAAGGAAACTGAATAAAAGGTGGATGGAGTTAGTATTTTTATCTATTCGACATTTTCAAACTCACAATGGTAAGAAAATTAAGACACAGTATTTATACTAAGCGTGCTTCCCTATGAGGTCAACAACATTTTAATGCTATCAGATAAGTCGAATTTTAGAAAAAGTGATAAAATTGGATCTAGCGAAACTAGACCAGGGCTAATGTTGAGAATACTCTCCTTTGTGTGGGAGATTTAAAATGATTCCAGGATATTTCTCTTTATAATGTAAACTGATCCTATAATCCATAGTAATGATTTTTTAAAGAGAAACATCTTGCAATGATATTTAATCTCCCACACAAAGGAGAGTAATCTCAACATTAGCCCAGGGGTGTTTTCGCTAGATCCAATTTTATCACCTAATTCTAAAATCCAACTTATCTGATAGCATTAAAATGTTGTTGACCTCATAGGAAAACACGCTTAGTATAAATACTGAGTGTCTTATTTTTCTTACCATTGTGAGTTTGAAAATGTCGAATAGACGAAAGTCTAACTCCATCCGTCTTTTATTCAGTTTCCTTCCGTAGTACATATTCATATAAATAGTTATCACGCGCTCACTTTCGTGATATTTCCCATATATATATATATATATATATATATATATATATATATATATATATATATATATATAATATATATGAACGCTATGGTTATTCAATAACCGTAGTAAATAAGGAAATATCACATACAAGCAATTTTTTCAAAATTATAAGAGAAAAAAGATCATTAATAGGTTAATAAAGAAGGAAGAGAGAGATAGCAAACGGAATGAATAAAATATAAACTCATTTATTACATCAAGAAAGATAAATAATAGATGCCATTCGAACCTAATGTATGGACTGCTCTTCCGTTTTCCCTGTTGTAGATAGTAGCCATGTGGTTACCGCAGCGACTACAACGCGTAGCAACTATGTACGAGTATTAGGTTCGAACTTTAACTAGTTTTCCTTTTTCCTTCTTTCTTAATCTATGTATGACCCTTATTTCCTCTAATTATTAGACCAAATCGCTTGTGTGTCACGTGTTGTCTTGTGATCTACCCGCCCTTATATGTATATATATATATATATATATATATATATATATATATATATATATATATATATATATATATATATATTTAAATATATATATATCGTTTTTTGATTAGTTTTTACAATTTATGCGATAGGAATAATTATTCTGTTATTTATTTGTTTCTTGGTTTATTAAATTCCTCACTTAAAACTGATACGAAAGAACTTATTTCCTTTGCTCAATCCATCATCGGTCTTCGTTGTTCCTTTTTACAAAGAAAATCATACAACCATTGTTGTTCTATGTACACCAAATGGCCTGAAAAGCAAGGGACGTTTTACTAAGGATATTTGATCAATGAACACCATCTTAACGATCATGAATTTATTTGCTAAGACTTGATACACTCCTGTGCATAACTATTCTGGACGAACATGGAATTATAAATAAACTTTTAGGTCGCCACGTAGTGAGATCCCAGCTCAAGAAACGAGTTCTATCATGTGCGAAACTTGATAACCATTGGAAAAAAGCAGTTGTAAACGCTTCAGCACGCACAGTGAGGCGGAGATTATTCGACAAAATGTTCCAGGTAGAGTAGGCCTGTGATCTAAACTCATCTCATGAAGAAAGATTTTACGTAATGAACTATTAAAGATTAGGGAAAAGTGATATTCTATAGTGAAGTTCCCTTCCCCTTCTTTACAGCTTCTGGAATATTTCTCATTAGGAGAACAAAAGGGGAATGCTTTCACAAATTCTGCGTCGCGTGCAAGGTAAAGCATTCGTTCACTCTCAATATCTGGAGCTGCTTCTCATTTAGAAAAGAAAAGCATTAAAAAGCCGAGCAACGCTGCTATAAACTGAAGATGGAACTGAAAAAGGTTTCATTATCAACTTATCCAAAAATCCCACATCTAGTTTCGAGATGAAATCTCTATTTTTAAGCATGATGTCGCACATTTTCACAAATCCAAAGCAATAATAATGCTATTGATTTTAAATTGCTGGTTACTTCACCAGATTCCAAGCCAATAATAATTTTTTGTTCAAAATAAGAGTGGAGGTTAATAAACAGAAGTTATTCATCCAAATGTGATCAGTTTTGTGTATTAAAAAAACAAAAATAGGGATACATCATCACTTTTCATCACTATCTCTATAATTTAAGAAAGGGTATTTTTTGAGATTTGAGTAATAATTTGATCTTAGTTTCGTTATAACTTATGTTTTTTTTATCAAGGTTATTTCCAATAATTCTTTTATAATATCAAAAAACAAAACTGTGAAGTTCAAAAATAAAAATAAGTATCGAAATTTTGTGAATTTTTTAAAATCCAAAAAATTACAAATGGTGAAGTTACGAAAATTTACTTTTATATATATTTTTATATAACTATATTTTAGAAACATGATATTTTGAAATAGGGGAAATTTAGAATTTCTTTTCAAAATTTTTATAATTGGGGAAGTTCAGAAAATGTAGAATAATTGACCCATGGCTGCTTTCTTTTAGATTTTAAATTTTAATCTTAGTAGCGAAGCGCAAGCTCCTCCCGTAGTGGGGGAGTGGTGAAGCCATTGCCTGGTATATGTATAAATCAAGACGTAATCACAAATTTGGTCTCCAGCATGCCAAAACGAATTGAAGTAGTCCCGAAGAACTCGGAACATCTGTGAAAATATTGACTGCGCGCATCAATTAAGTTTATTTTATAATAAAATGGGTTTGGGCTCTAAATTTCTATAAATTTCGCCCTCAAATTATAGTAAAAACATAGTAAAATAAAATATAACGTATTATTAGTTTTATAAATTTTCTTATCGGAAAAAATATTGTTTAACTGGGAAGGATTAAAGGTTGATTTGGTAATTAAGAGCAGAAAAGCTGAAATCATAAATATGAATATAGAAAATAAGCAAGAATTGCTCGATAGAAGGAATTGATACTTACTTAGTACATAATGGTTCTCTAAATTCGAAATTTGAGGAAAGACTAAGACGAGCCCATCGGGTAATGGGAATGCTTAAGAATGTTTGGAATAATAGCAACTTTTCTCTACATACTAAAATCTAAATAAGGCTCTGCGACGAATATTGAGAGTTATAGGGTGGGATAGAATGTTAAATACCAGAATTAGAGAAATAACGGAGGTGCAACCGGTTTATGAGTTTGGAAATGGTTAGGTCATGTTTATAAAAAGTAGGGTATAGTTTGGGATGCACCAGAGTTGGCGTTTCCTTTAGAAGAGGTAGAGGTAGGCCTAGGAAGACTTGGATAAGGACTATGAGGCAGGAAGCAGGAGATGATTGTTAGGAAGATCTTGACGCATTAGCTCAAGTTAGAGCGTGGTGGCCTGAGTTCATTGAGGCCCTATGCTTCCCTATGGATGCCACAAGCAATGATTGATTGATTGATTGACTGTATAATCGCAGTGCATCCTTCTGTCATAGATGCTTGGAAGAAACGGATCTGTTGTGGTTGAGATCATGGAGAGGCACAAGTAATCGTACAGAATTTAGCTACAGCCTAATTTTCATGATAAACCTCGAAATCCCTTTAAGTTGAAGATTCTATTGTTGGAAAGGAAATGAATGTTTGAAGTTGTTACTCGCACATTAAAATTAAATTAAATGACATTGAAATTCAATACTAACAAAAGAGAATTACATATATCGATGCAAACTCCAATTGAGATATTCAGACTTCGCTAGAAATTTAGCAATCTTACTCTAAGTTGAATGGTTTATTGTGAAAATGAAAAAAGTGCTTTAAAAAGTTATGAAGATGACATTTTTCAATGACCCTTTAAATTACACCCTAAAAAACCATAAAGGGTTCCAATCCCTTTGTAAGCCTTATCTAATATATTTATTCTTTTCAACAGAATTGTCATAAAAATGACATAGTCTAAAACGTGATTCAATTAACCATTATAAAGGAAAAAGAATCCTAAATAAATGGAAAGAATTGGCAACCATAGCATCTATAAATTGAGGAAATATAAGATTGGTTAAAAGCGTTAAGACATCACGTTTTGCAGATACTCTGCAGACGTAATCAGAATTTCAAAAACACTTTTCATCTCAAATTAATTGAACCGGTTACTTTAGAACTTTGCCTTTAGCACCACTATATTCGTGGAGATTTATATTCTAGACCACTAATTTAATTCTGGGAGGATAACAGAAAATATATGGGCTAGACTTAATTGATTATTCTTTAGTAAATTTTCTATTAATATAGTTTTTTCGTTCAAATATTTAGCGCTTACCTCGCAGCTACTTCGTTGTATATGCCTTCCGTGGTTTTTGAATAAACAAATAATTTCAAGAAGTTATTCTCTGCTACTTTTCTTCATTCTAGTAACTATTTACTTCTTTCTTTTTAGCTTGTGTTTTCTTATGTTTCACTTAAAAAGTGGTTTCTTCTTGAATTGCAATTTTTAATTTCGTAATTCTTACTCAAAATATATAGTTACAATTAAAACAGGGATCAAGATTCTGTTTAACAGTATTTCAATTGGAAATGTTTCCTGGAATTTTACCATAATTAAACGTTCTACTAAGTGGAAAACTAGATTATAATTCAGGAAAAATCAAAGAGAGAGTGAGTACACTTTGCTTATACAACTGAAACCTAAGAAACTTACTATCTTTTGAATATGATACAAATTGTGCTGGTAAATGAAAAAATCCTTTAGAATTAATTGTTAATAAGAGGCGGGTAATCTTCCCTTTTAATATTAGAATTTGGTTTCAGTAACATCCTAATGATCCTCTATCCAAGTTAAGTTTTCTCTTTCTTACAGTTCTAATGTCTTATAAGGAAGAGTGTAAGGCAATAAAAGCGCCGGCTGAGATCCCCAACAAAAACCTATAACTTAGTCTTTCGGCAGGTGAAATAATCTAAATCCGCCTATAGTTTTGCTATCCATTAAACCTTTTCTTCTAGAATTTATTTTTTCACAAACTTCTGACAACTTTGAGGAATAATCTATTTCAAAAATAAGGGCTGTAAAAGAAGCATTCAGAATGTTTATTGGCCATAGAAAATGGTATTTCGTGAGTTTTTGTCTGAATAATAATTCCTTTCAGAAACTTAATACTGACTTGCATTCAAGATTGCTTAATATTTCTGCCTTCATCTAGCCTTTTTTGTATGTAATAAAAGTTAAATATTTACAAATATATATAATGTCAGTTGCCCGTTTCTGTATATTTTAGTATTTCTGTAACCTTCTTCAAATTTTCTCAGTTAAGGGCTTAAGATGGTATGGAAAACTTTATACTAAAACTAGTTCCGTTCTATAAACTTTGTGCTAAAAAAATGGATTCATTGTATAAGCTTTATAAATATATAAGATCTTCCCTGAATTTTTGTATTCTCAAATGATTTATAGAAAAACATAAACAGTTTTAGACATGCCTTTAGCTTGTCGAGAAATGCAAGCGAACGGTTCAAAACCTTTGTCGAATGAATATTTTTCGCGACTCGGGATGGCGGAGTGGATAGGCCGCTCGCAAACAGTGGTCCAGTGACGCAGTAAGCCGTTTGCAACTCACCTAAGCTATTTTGCTTCTTTATTTTTTTCTATTCCTCTTTATCTAAAATACCTGTGTTAAAATTTTCCAAAGCAAAGACAACTTAAGAATTAGTCACCTGCACAACTTAGTCTAGCAAATAATGAACTTATAACAAAAAAAAATAGTTTCTTTTCATTAATCTAACTGCACCTGCATAAATATATTTTGAATTTATTGGTAAGAAAAGGTCTGAAAAATTCTTGTTAAAAAAAATTACTGTCCTTAAAGGAGTCTTATATCACTCATTATTCTGCTTATTGGATTTAATAAAAACTATATTAATTTTTAATATTAAATATATTTTCATTCCTTTAAAAATATAAAAGCAATTTACAAACACATTTATTCTTTTAAAATAAATAATAATTCTTATTTATTATATGCTTCGAATTTGCTCGAAAATTGATATAAAATAATGACTAAAAACTCAGAGAATGCAAAGAAGGCTAAATGAAATAAATTTGTCAAATAAAAAGAAAAACTATTTAAAACACTGAAAAAATAAAACAAACATATTTGGTTGTTAGTTAAACATAGTAAGAATTAGCAACTTTTGAAGCAAGTGTTTATGTTCAATTTCCTTTATGGGTAAGGCAAGAATTTCATCTTGTCATAAAAAGTTATAATCTGTTGTTTATTGAATTGATGCTTTCTCTGTCTGCCACATATTTTTCGACTTTAAAGGTAACTTTTATTTTCCCTATTTAAATTACTCTTTTTCAAAGTTATTTGTTAGATTAATTCTGTAATATTCATTAAAATATCTAAAAGATACAAGAAAATGCTTGAGTAAAATTTCACCGTACATTTTCTTTCTAATTTCTAATTTATCTATTTTCTTTTATTTTATTTATTGAAATCCTTTTATGTTGCTTATATACTTTTATATCATCTCGAATCATAGATGTGTTTCTTTACGTTTAAAATACTTCGTTATGTGGTTTCCTCTTTTCAATTTGATCACATTATCATCTATTTATTTTGGTAAGTTGGTATAAAAACCTACTTTAAAGCAGGATGGAAATAAGTAATAAGAGATATTACATTGTACTCTCAATCTTGTAACCGCTAATTCCGTTTTTTAGCTTTTTAATAACAAATAAAGTCCAAGACTTTTAATATTTCTTCATGCTTATCGATCAGGTAATTTGCTATATATTAAACATAACAATCCGCTTCTTTACTCCAATATTTTTTCGTAGAGGACACATGTGTTGAGGTATTCCGGAGCTAATGCCAAAAAACTCTTATTTCTTGATCAGATATTTGGTGGAGGATTTTCTTTCAGCTGCATATACAACTAAAGCAAAGGAATAATAAAGGTTGTACTAAGGTAATCATACCTTTTGTGACATTTCAATACTTCTATAGTTTTTGGAATAAAGTACTTTAGTTGATTAATTTAAATATTATTATCTTTCATCTATGCTTTAGAAATTAACAGCGCTGTGAGACATCTTCATAAATACACCAAAACTAACTTGTAGATTAAAGTGAAGAATAAATTTATTTACATCAATTGATGATGGATCGCCAAAAGGAGTGGCTCAATTACTACATGCTGGCAAATATAGAACCGATGACCTTGCAAGCAATCATGGATTTACTAATTTACCACTTCATTAGGCTTATCGCATAACTATTTTGAATTTCATTTTTATTTCCAATAACTTTATGCGTGTAAGTATTGCTGCAATTCTGCAAAACTGAGAATAAATGACAATTGAATAAGTCAATAATATTATTTTGAAGATAGATTTTGATTCCAAAATTTACTTGACTATTTATTTTATTTAGAGGATTTGGGATTATACACGAACGAAACTGCAGAAAACTGATATTACTCATTGAAACGATCAGAGATTATTTTTCAAGAATGAATGAACATATAATCATGCATGAACATTTCTAACCTGAAGATTATCCGTAATATCTCGTGGAGGAATAACAAATTTTCTTCCTTCGCTTTTGGAAATTATATATTTACACAAGAGAACGATATTTGAATCTAAATTTAAATAAGCCAAACATGGAGAGGGTTAAATATAATAATATCACATCCTAATGAATGCCTTTACACAAGTCTAGACGGATTAGTTAAATGAATCTCTCAACATGGAGCATATCCAATTGGAATTTTCTTTCTAAAACATAGAGATATTTCTTCACCGGCAATTCGATAATTATAGATACACTATTGTCTCGAATCTCTAACAATTTGACTGTGATATTTTACACTTTATCTCTAATTAACGAGATGAAGAACGCAGAAAACAACATTCGAAGGAAAGAGAGAATGAAATCAAATAAATCATATCATAATTAATAATTTTTCAAGTGCAAATACGATTTTAGCTGATGCTAAGAAAGATTCGCTCAAAATAGATACCATTTTCTCTACCCCATTCAGAAAATCCAATAATGCTTCCATCATATGTATACATTAAATCCTAATTGATGAATTTTTTTCTAGATATTTTCTGATAAAGAGTGGTGTAAGCTCGTCAGGTATATACGCTGAAAAGTTCCGCTAATTCCAAGGGGTAAAATAATTAGCACTTACCTTTGAAAAGGTACCTAGAAGAATCTTAAGAGGTGCCATAGAGTGCCATTAAAGCAGAGATGCAATACAAAGCCTCGTTTCTGTATGGTATGTAAACTAATAAGTACCAAGGCAATTAGTGAAATATTTGTTCTAGTGAGGAATCGGCTATACAGATCTCTTCCCTAAAGCAATGCCAGATGTCATAATTATGTTGTTCCTTGCTTTCTACATAGAATGACGAAGTAGTTGTCTTAAAAAATATTGAACTGAGAAAAGAGACAAATGAAAACTGAAATTACACAATTGAAGTAATCTGCTTTGGCACTCCAAATAGACCTATCCACAAATACTAAATCGATTGAAATGAATCAGCCAGGGTAAGATCAAAAGAGAGAATGTCTTTCATACATTAAGTATATCTATCCACCACAAAGTTAGATAGAAGTCGTAAACTTCAATGTAGGGAAAGTAGAATCATGATTGAGGTATTGTTGTTATAGGTGTAGTGTTGTAAGTATCTTTGTTTGTACAAGTCTGTCAAATGATATACATGTCTGAAAGAGTTATTTGATACTATTCTACAGAGAGGGAGATAGCTAAAAGTAGCTTTGCTGACAAAGAAAGCGAGTTTTATCCAATGATATATCTCCTGTCAATCTTTGAATTAATTTAGAGGAAGAAATTAGTTATTAGTATGTTTCTGTTGTAGAGTATTTCATTTGATCCCCAAATTCTCGCGCAGGCCAAAATGTCCTGATCGTACAACTGCCTGCCCGAGCAAGTCGTATCTTAGAATTTTAGGCGTATGGAAACTTCAATTGAATTACTAACGATAGTTTTTCTCCGACACTGACAGAGACCTCCATTTTCTTAATGTGGCACTTTAAGGCTAAGAGACGTAAAAATTCGGGGGGTTTGATTTTAGCAAAGTGAATTGTGCAGAATTCAACATGAAATAGGGTAAACCTGATTCATACAGACGTTTCACCAACCTTTTGTTGTTCATCTATTCTACATGACCATACAGCTTAACACTCTTTTATCTACTCCGTCATCTTTTTTCACATTTAATCCTATTCTCGCTCGAATGTCCTCATTTCTAATTCGATCCAATCTAGTTACACTACACATACCTCTGAGACACCTCATCTCCATCACATTCGATTTCTGACGATCACGCTCCTTCAGTCCCCAACACTCACTACCATACAAAACAGTCGGGACAACTATACTCTCATACAGAACTTAAATTTCTGATTAAGTTATAGATAAGAATAAAATAGTGTTTCCATTTGCTGAAAAATGTTTTTACGCCAAATACAAGTAAATCAAAAATAATAATGAGAATGAATTTATTACATTACAGTAAGATCTAGGACCAGAATAACTTCTATCTCTTTGGTAGATCTGTACACTAAAGCTTAGAGATAGTTAAAATTTGATGTACAAAAACCAGATATCGATGAAAGTTTTTGAGAATATTGGCTCAGCTGATGTTAATTTCAACAGGGATAGTTTAAAAATTTTGTTTGCACAGGTATGTCGACAATATACGAGTAGAAGTATAAACAATGTTTTAAAACCCCTGAATGTAGAGGGCCATAGGTCACTTTCCTAATATGGTAAATCTTGTGTCTCAAACTGAAACAAAGCACGGAGGTTTCTTCTTGAATAAAAGGGATAAAACCGATAACAAGCACATTAATCTTTTGTAATGATGGATGAACAGTATTTTAATGTCAGAAACGAAAGTGAGAAGAGATAATTTGTTTATTTTTCAGTTTCCATCATACAAAAAGTATAAAAATATCATAAATATATATAATTTGTATTTATTATTTGAGAAGACAGCTCTTTTATTCATATTAAACTTAAGCAAAATTTATGAATCAGTTTGATGATTAATAAATAAATTTAGCGTTCTATTACACTGTTCAGATGATTAAACCTTGCAAATTGCCTTAGGAAAGAAAGTAACTCTGGCATAGTTGGATGAGATGGAAAAACTGCCTCTCATTTTGCATATAATTAGATAGACAGATAGATCAATAGATAATAGATTGACTGATATGATTTAAATGCTTAGCAGTTCACATTTTGTTTTCAAGCCTAGTTTTACTTTATCCCAGTCTCTCATATGTGCCAAAACTTTATAGTTGATTTTACAAACCATATAAAACCAAAACACTGCAGAAAAGCTTAGGTGTTCTTAATATCCAATTCTTTCATATTATCAAATTTTAATTAATTTTTCAACCTCTATGATATTGCTGGAAGAATCTGATCTTTAAGTAAAAATTAACGAAAACAGTGCGCCTATAAAAAATGCTTAGGAATATGTTATACTATTATTCGAAAGTGACCTGCCCTTCATAGGTTAGCATTGGTAGGTCCACATAAAAAACTATGAAAACTTCTCCCACGTAATAAAGGAAGGAAGACTGCCATTAAATTAGCCAATAGCTCCTCCTGAGTAGTATTCTATTGGTAAAGCCCTTTACAGGTGAGCCACCACCTTATCTCATAAAAAAACCCTTGTAAACATTAGATCAGCAGGCATTTTGAGCAAATCTATTATTTAAATAAAGTTAAAGCCAAACCAGCTTCTTTTGCTTTCCGCCAAGGCGTCATATGGGGTTCCGAAGACGGGCCATCAAATTACGTTGAATTGTGGTGACAACTTATGGTCATCCCCCTTCTTCCATTATCGGACCCTTTGCAAGGATCAGCTTTCAATATCAGATTGCATTGTTTACCAAACTACCACGCAGTCCTTTCTCATTAAGAAAGATTCCGTTGCGCGAACTGCCTAATCACCTTGACTTTATGCCTCATCTAACTAGTGAGTGTCATTAGCGCCATAGCCATAGTTACAAGGCCAGAAGGGAGCAAAAAACCTGAAACAATTTTAAAAGGGAAACTCATTTGCCTAGTTAGAGTAGGTCAACTATGTTAGCTCACCCATGATGATGATTCTAAAGTCCATTCTTACATTTCAACCTGTTTCGCTTTCTCTCTTTCTCTCTGTATGCCACAATCGATATAAAACTATAAGAAATTTGCTAAATATCTTGTGTTTTATTTATTGTTTACCTCCTTAATTTATAAACCATAGAGAAAGTTAATCAAGTATGTGTCCGCTCTCAATCTCTTGATTGATTTCACTTAATGTTTGAAACTCTCTTTTCCCGATCTCAACTCAGAATAAACTCAGATTGCTTTAAGCCACATACAAAGTACTATGCATAACAATAATTACGAACGAGAGAAAAGAGATTGTTTCCAATAAATGCCCTGCAATCTCCAAGTTTACTTTAGTGTCCTTTAACTTAACTGGCTTTGATATCAAGAATCTAGTCTATTTATTTTGCTAGTCGGATCAAACTTTTTTAACAGTTGCCTGATCACAAACATTATGTTATTCAGTGAACGAGACTCTAAGTGTCTCCTTTCTACTACTCTTCCAACTTTAAGAATTTTATAGACCCACTTGCGGTGTGCAGGTTTAACTGATCAGGCCAAATTCGCTGAAGTCTTTCTTGTTCCTTGAGAGAATGATCTTCAACGCCACTGTTAGGACCAACGACTAGCTGTAGCGCTTTTGTTTAACCACTTTTCGTCAGAACATTCAGGTATATGCGGTCCTCATTCTCGGAATCATTCCAGTAAGCTGTTGTCCTTTGAAACAAGCAAGTGCCAACACCAGGAGTCTCTGTTTCGCCATCATACCTGAAGATGTGTTCATGTTCCTAAATTTTATCTTCAATTATACGATCATACAGCCTCTCCGTCATATGTGCATGGTGTACAGAGTTCAAATAAATAACGCTTTGTTAGAAATTCCTTAAATCTTCTCTGAAACTACCCCATTGTCATATACTTTAATCTCCCTTAATATTTCACTCCTAATAGGAATAAACTTAGTAAAGAGTTGATTTGTAATGGTGGAATCATTCAGGTATAGTTCATGTGGCTACCAAAAATTCAAAAGTATGATAAAGAAAAAAGGTGTGCTTAACATTATTGAAGGCTTTGAACCCCAAGACAATTCATAGAAATTAAGATAGACCATCATTTTCCAATTTACTTAGCTTTTAAATTAGGTCAGTGTTCTTCCCTATTTTGAAACTTGCCAGCAATTTCTCAGTAGTGTTTGTTGTTGACCGGTGATTTAGAATCAAGGGGAACACCAGATTTTCACGTACCTATAATTGAATGGAAGCAATGATGGTTTGGTAGCAAATATTCGTGTCTTTGCGATCCTGGCTAGGATTCCTAATGAGTTTGTGAACAGTATCATATTCGGTACCATTTGGCGCTGAATTAGATTCAGCGGATGTCATGAAGATATAAATAAGCTAATGGAGAATATCAAATAGAAAAAGACAATAAACTTGGAAATGGGTGGGAAGGGGAGGGGAAAACTGATTTGTTTTGAAGAGACAACTAGCGACTTTAGTTTTTCTGTGGTAATTGGCGCGAGAAAAATTGCTACTTGGACGGGCAAAGAGAGATTGAGGGTAATGAATGCTTTACATTCTTTGAAACTCGAGGGTAAGGTGGGGCAACTAGGAGGGGGTCTTAGTGACCTAGATTACTCACGCGTGGTAACCACATAACTGCCAGGGGGTGCGGCTACTCTTCTCAAACTTGCGTTTGCGAGACGCAGGACTCCTGTCCTCAGGAGGTCACCGAACGAACTTCGAGTGGGGGAGGTAGATGACCTCTTCACACTCTGCCTAAACAAGGTACTGGGCCTCTTGTCGTAAGATGTTACCAGATTCAGGCCTCCTGTTCTCAGGGGTTCACCGAATGAACTTCGAAGGGGGGGGGGGTGACTTCTCTACACTCGGCTTGAGCGAGCTAATAGGCCTTTTGTCGTAAGAGGTCACAGGATGAAATTCAGAGGACGGCTTTTCCAATCCTTGATCCAAAGGTGGATGAGAAAGGCTGACGTTGTCTCACGAGATTCTTCTTCAAGATCCGAAGATACGGGTGTGATGTCCAGCTCTTCCGTGGCTTGCGACCGTCACTCACACTTCTTAGAAGTGAGCTCATTGAACTGCACTCTTTTTGGAGAGGTCGCGTCTAACCGAATCTATCCATCAGCCTGAAGTGGGAGCATATATACCCGGAGCTATTTAAAATAGAGAGAGAGATTGAGACCTTCTTAACCTTCGTTATTTAGGGTGATGAACCATGCGCCTCCTTACAAGGAAGTGTCAACAGCTGAGATCAAAAGCCAGACGGGCGACAGTGGCGGAGGCCACAAACGCTGTTCACGGCGAGGATGCAAAGCAATCTCCCGAGCCGAGGGAGGGGGAAAGGTTTAGACGACCGGGAGGAAGCTTCCGTGTAAATTTCACGTGAACCTGGCAGCGGGTCAAAAGAGGAAGAGGTCTGAAGGGGGTGGGGAAGATCACTCGCTTTATCTCTAGAAATACTGTCTCAAGAAGAGGGGGGGAATAATATTATTCAAAGGGGATTCCTCCACACTCCTCCTTATCCAAAGACATTTTTACAGCGAAGGACACTTGGGAGCGAGAAAAAAGGGGAAAATAAATTCATTAAGAGTGGAACTTATAAAGTTACAAATTTAAGTTTACGAACAAAAACAAACAAACATAATACTACACGGGATTTACATATGTGTAACTACAGATAACTTAATTTATTCATATGCACATAAACATCAACAAGGCTAAAACAAAACAAAAAATAGTATTTCCCCCCAAAACTCGAATTTTACTGTAAACTCAGGTTGTTGTAGGGGGAAGGGTCTTCTATCGGGTCCCTACTCAAGCTATGGCTAGGCAGTTGTCGGTGTCTTTGGCATACATCCTAAAACTTCAAATATACCACACTATGGCTAACGCTTCAAACACTTTGGTGGCATACGCCTTTTCGCTATGGGACAGCTTCCTGCTAACATATTTTACCTTTAAAGCATCTCGCTCGAACAATAATTGCGTTATCTCACAGTCGATCCTAAAAAGTGGCTTTAAAAAAATCAACTTGATACAAAAAGATTCTTAAAGTTTATTCACAAAATTGAATATATCAACTTGAACAAAAAGGATATCTTCGAAATCTTCCCGATGAAGGGTAGCCACACAATTAACAGCGGGTGAGGCTACTCTTCTCGAACTTGCGTTTGCGAGACGCGGGCATCCTGTCCTCAGTGGGTCACTAAACCAACTTCGAATGGAGGGGGGGGAGATGACTTCTCCACACTCGACTTGAACAAGGTACTGGGCCTCTTGTCGTATGAGGTCACCAGATGCGGTCCTCCTGTCCCCAGGGGAACATCGAACGAACTTCGAAGGGGGAGGGAGATGACTCATCCACACTCAGCTTGAGCGAGCTAAAAGGACACTTGTCGTAAGAGGTCACCAGATGAACTTCGGAGCTGGCTTCTCCAATCCTTGATCCGAAGGCGGATGAGAAAGGCTGACGTTGCCTCGTGAGACTCTTCTCCCAGACCCGAAGACTTTGGAGTGATGTCCAACTCTTCCGTGGCTTGCGACCGACACTCACATTTCTTGGAAGAGAGCTCGTTGAAGTGCACTCCTTTCGAGGAAGTCACGTCTAACCGAATATGTCCGTCATCCTGGAGCGGGTGCATATATACCCGGAGCTATTCAAAACAGAGAGAGAGATTGAGACCTTCTTAACCTTCGTTATTTGGTGTGATGAACCGAGCGCCTCCTTGCAAGGAAGTGTCAACCACTATGATTAGCAGCCAGACAGGCGACAGCGGCGGGGACCATAAATGTGGTTCACAATGAGGATACAAAACAGTCTCCCGACCCGAGTAGGGTGGGAGGGGTTGTGACGACCGGGAGAAAGCTTCAGTGTGAATTTCACGTGAACCTGGTGGGGGGTCAAAAGAAGGAGAGGTCGAAAGGGGGAGGATAATATTATTAAAACGGAACTCCCCACATTTGATAGGTAAAAAAAATTAACGATTAAGAGATTTATATTATGAGAGGCTTTAGCAGGGAAACCTCACTCTTTGTTAAAAAAAATATCATGGCGAGTGCCCGCATGGACATGATTAATCAAGTAATCTTAAAAGTTAGGCTATATTGAAAGAAACCACAAGTTCAGCAGTGTAAAGCATCTTCCAGTATTTTGCAACCATCTCAGGCCTAAGTATAAAAACACACCATGGGAGATACCATGTTGTTTCAGAGTGAATAATGAGTATAGGCCAAACATTCTTCGGACATGAAGCTATCTGAGTACTGGATACAGCCTTCACCTAACAGGGAGACCGCAAATCTTTCAATACAATACTCCAGAGATGAAGAAGTTTTTCAATAGAACTAGAATAATATCTAAGCAAAGGCGATATCCTGCAGGGTAACATCATGGCAAAACTAGAGGCACCATATATCGAACACCTTTACTTAGTTTCATTGCTTCGTTATATAAGCGATTCGTGTGGCCGAAGAAGTGATAGTTCCAACACTCATGCAGTTGTGCCACGAAGGCATCGAAGCAAAATCGATTCGAAACTTCTTCGCTCTTACTCAGCGTGCTTGTCACAATCAAACGTGACAAAGACTGTAAAGATGAATCTCGAGCGCCTCCATTTTCTTTTCTCACTATACGATGTTCACCTTGACCCCTCCATGGTCGGTCAGGTCTTGGGTCATGTATTTACACAAGTAATCTACGAGTTAACTCACATCAACCAACAATTTCTCGGAATTCATTTTATTATGGGGCATCTTCTGCATTTGCAAGTCATTATGTGTCCGAAAATTGCTAATAATAACCGCTTCTGAATTGCCCAGGGGGGGGGGGGGAGATGCTTCTCCTCGAAAAGCTTTTATTTCTGCTCTCTAACAATTAGCATAGCTTGTGCTTACCTCTACTATAGCATGCGGTAAGCTTACCACAAAATACCACTTGCCATAGACCAGAATTTACATGGAAAAATCGTTCAGCTGAGGTATTATCTATTTTACGATGAAACCGAGGCAAACCTATGAGTCGCACTCGTTAGAAGTACTATTTTATTTAATGAAACTTTCGAAATACATAAATAGTGTTTCTTCCTAAGGTTGCAGTAAATCTGGGTGGTCTCATTTATCAAAACCTAAGGCCATTTTTAAATGAAGTTTCTAGCCTCCAACACATACGGTTAGTGATTTTATTTCAAGAATATTTATAATCAATTACTGACTGTGTGTATCTTGGTTTGACTCTTTTGTCTTTCCTTCTTATCTATTAAAACTTTCATCATTTATCTATCTTAACTGTACACCTATTGAAATGCTTGAGATTTTGAGATAATCATTTATGATATTTAGTCATAGTGATCATTTCAATTTTATACACATAAATAGTTTTTCTTATTTTTATTGTTCATATTTCTCAATGAAACATTTCATAATAGAGCGCGAGAAAGGATTATTTATTTTTATAACTTTTTTTTCAACAAACAGTTCGTCGGGTCTACTCATTTGCTACTGCTTTACAGTCTCAACTGAATTCAAAGACAGAGATCTGAATTCTTTAGAAGCAAATTTGTTTTTGATTTTCAGAAATTTGCATGTGTAAAAGCAACGCTTAATTAAAAATATGAGAATAATTTGTTCATAAGCAACATGCAAGATTAGGAAACGCAATTTCGCTTTTCCTCCTATTGTAGGAGAAGTTTTCCCATGTATTTTCCTTTTTCGCAATTTGCGTCGCAATTAGCAAGGTTGTAATGTTTGAGTACTTTTTTGCAGCTGTTGTTGCTTGATGATCAACTGAAATGCTTGAAATTATGAGAGCAAAGTTTCATCTAAAGGTGGAGCTGATTACACCTAATACGAAAATGTTTTCAGGAAATTAAGAATGAGAGGTAAAGATATAAGTTGAGGGAATGCGAAAACCAATTGGGAAACAAATATCTAATACATGGAAAAAAATGGAATGACAAAACACGTCCACCTTAACTAAAACGGCTAAGTGGGGGCATTATGGACCATCTTAAGCAACTTAAACAACTATAATATATATTCATACTTTCAATGTTACTCGGTTGGCTGGAGATCAAGGAAATAAATGGAAAAAACGCAATACGGAGTCGAACTCAAAACGCAATTCCGTGGCCACTTCCTCCGCCAGGGATAAAAATGTCATGAGCTGTAATACAGATAGACACAGAAGGACACACACACAAAGAACGGGCCCTCACGTAATACAACACAATTTTCAAAAGGTAAAATAGAAAATTGCCGTTGAGTAAAGGTCAATCCAAAGTAAATCATTCATATCCCTATCGCGTCTGCTCTTGACCCAAAATTCATATCCACTATATGAAGATAACTGCATAGGATTAGAATAGCTCTCTAGCATCTAATCAGTTTTCCAAGCTAACAGAGAATCTAGGACCGTGAACAACGAAAAAGGGGAACACTTCCCTCAGGATTTGATGACGATGGAAAAACGCTACCATGATGACAGACTATAGCTGGACGATTAGAAGAGGAAGAGAAAGAGTTACAAATGCAAATATTTGCCGGATTAAAATCAACAAGAAGGTCCTCCGGACTGATGTACGGTCATTAATAAATTACCATTTATTTGATTACAGTATTTGTAATCCTAATGTGTAATTCAAGTTTCTTCTCATATGCAATAAAATGTTTGTGCAAAAAACCTGCTTTACTATAAATAACTCAAAAGGATGATTTAAAATTACTTCAGGGCATGATGATAGGCGTGATAAAATCAAAATTATTGTATAATATTAGTTATTGATATTAAGGAAAATCTGTAGCATTTAGAGAGAATCTGATTTCAGATTTGAATTCAGTATGCTCGAATTAGGTAGGAAAATGTACTTTTGCCAACTCACCAAATACATTGTTCCCCAGTGTTATGTCTCTTATAAATGGTTTTAGACCTTTAATGATGAAAATCGTCATCTGCATACCGGAGTTGTCATTCTTATGTCAAAAATATCAGGGAGACAAAATATGTAGGAGATACACTGGGATCCAATAGACTGAACCCTTTTTCTTAAAAATAAATTACCATTAAAGGTAAAGAAGATATGAGAGAAGATGAAAATCAAAGTATTTTAATAAAATTATCGTATGCAAGACATAGATGATGGGAAAAATTGTCAAGTATAACGTACACTTAACGGACACCTGTATGAAAAAGGAAACACCATCAGAGATAGAGGCGCTTTAGTAAAAGGATTCTTTCTCAACTTTACAAATGAAATAGGTAGAGTTCTTTATGTGTGAGCTGCAGATAGATGAAATAAAGCCTTTCGTGGAATATTTTGTTTGTTAATTTTTGGTATTTACTTAATGTTAGATAGGATTGGAAGAGAATAGGTTACATTTTTTAATCATTTCTCAATAGTTTTAAAAAGAATTTCAATATATTTATTGAAGTCTCTCAGCGATTTTGTCATTAGCTGAGAACTTAATTTGATGTAAATCCCAGGATTTCATAAAAAGTACCTAATTTTTAAGATATTTAGGGAAAAAAGACATTGGATAATTAGATTTACTGGTTCTGCTCTCATTCAGAAAGTACAAAAAATATATATTTTATTACGGTATTTATTTTATCCTCTAAGAAATTGTTGGCCACAATTTATACAGACTGAAGTGCCTTTCCTATATTTATTTCCAAAAGCCTATTATTTTCTGTCCTTTTATTAAATACAATTTTAAAATTGCAAATAAGTGATTCTATATTTCCAAACTTAGCTAAAATAATTCAAAAAACTCCCTGATCATAACAAATGAAACCATTACAAGAAGCGGTTAACATAAACGGAATTATATATAAGTTAACAAATACAAGCAATCTCGGGGAAATTTGGAATAAACTTTCTCAATATTTGTAGAAAAATTACACCTTTTCTTAGCTTGAATAATGAGAGCCGGTTGTCCCCTTTTAAACTTTTTAATTTTCATTAGTCTCAACTTAATTAAGTGCGCGGTTATACATATAAGATAGCTAAACATCACAGTTGAGTTTAAGTAGAGAGAAATACTTTGACGACAAAATTACACTATAAACAATTTCGTTTTCATTAAAACATTTTCAAACGCGGTTTTAAGAATTAGGACAACCATACAGAGGAATACTGAATATTTTACAAAGAAAATAATTGAAAACCAATAGGTAGATATTGTATAATGATATAAAATATATATATTTAAGTAACCAAAGTGGGTTGCCCTAATTCTTGGAACTACCTCTCCATAATGTTTTTAACTTGAGCAAAATATATAATAAGAAATACATGATTAAAGTGAAGAAAAATTATGCCAAAAAATAATATTTACCTCCTGGAAACAAAAACATAATTCACGTGGAATTTTGAAACAAAAGCTGAGCGTTATCGTAAATAATAAAAATGAAGGCTTCCATTAAAACGTGCTAGAAATGAGCCAACTTAATGAAGAGCTTGTGTATATCCTCTTCAGGTGATAGGAGAGGAGCGACAAAGGAAGTGTGAGAGTTTCCAATTAAAATTCATTAAAGAAAAATTATATGTAGTATCTTTCCGCCAAACTGTTACACTTCCCACCTTTGCTTAACGACGCTTTATGAGTGGAATCAGGTTAATTGTCTCGTTATATTTTAAATATGTGCAAGTTTTTAAAGTTTTATATTCTAATCTAACTGAAGAAAGGGGAAGTGATATCAGGCAAAAGCTAATTTTAAAACGGTATTATTATCATAATCAGGAATGATTATACTTTAATGATATTTTAATGAATTTTTAATGGCAGAAAGTTTATGCCAGAAAATTTAAGATTATCGTATGAAGAGTGTTTTTTCAAAGTTTATTAGTAAAAAATCAGTCCTATTTCTAGCTGGCCTCAACTTTACCAAACGGGTTGCATTATGTACATTCTTCACATTTCCACTTCTTATAAGTTTACTAATTTCTTTACAAACCTCTTTTCCCATCTCTATAGTTACTAAAATATGGGAGGTTTTAAAGATAAAAGAAGAGCCAACAATCACTAATACTATAAACTCTCTATTCTGGACGAAGAAACTGGAAATTGAGTACAACGTTGAAAATTATCTATAAAATTAATAATGAACTTGAATAAACTCCAGGGATATTGAGATAAACGTTCTCTTTATGATGCAACAGGACATTAGAATCTGATCAGAGAGGAGTGGGAAGGGCATTAATACATATAAGTTAGGTGCGCACCAAGGAACCACAGTAAATGACATGCTTTGAACCTCATTCCGTGTAATCTTCCTTATTTGTTTATCTTAATAATTGTGAGAATTAAACAACTTGTTTTCTCCTAAGCTGTTAATGCGTCTTTAATTTTATTTAGCAAGTTTTATTAGATTATACAATCATCAATTTGCTTGCATGAATCATATATACATAATCAAATTTTCGCAAATTAATTGTATAACTTTTACTTTCTAAAATACTGTACAAAATTTAATTCGATATACCTGAAGCATTGTTCACCAAATGGTTACTAACCTATATTTTTGCTAATCAAATTGTGTTGAATTAAGAGAGAAACAGAAAACAAAAAGATTTCTTATTTTTTCGAAAGGAAGTGAACTATACAATCATATATAAGTAGAAGTAGTGTACAAATTCATAATTCAATTAGAATTGTGAGATACACTGTGTAGAAGGATATAAAGCAAAGACCCCTTCACTGAGTAAGCAAATATTTCAAAGATCAGCTGCAGATAGAAGTAAAGCTTCCACTACAAAAATGATTAGATTCCAACATAATTATGACTTCCATTCTTATCGGTAAAAATTGATGTTTAGTTTTCTCCAACATCTATTGCCATGAATTTTGTGTTTGCAATGGCGTAATTTCACAATTTAAAGTCATTTTCTAAAAAAATTATATAGGATGATGAAACAAAAATAGACCTACCTGTCATAAAACAACTTTAAACTAAGGTGGTGCGCATAATGATATAAAGTTCCTATGTCTCACATGGTCGATTATAGATAGTGATTTGGTGGAAAGTCTAAAGAATATTCTTGCTTATATTGAAATATAACCTACTCTTTATACGAAAAACAAATAAAGTTTGGTCGGGAGTTGGAATTTGAACAGGACTTTGGTTACAAACTCATGGTCTCTGTTACGATAATAAAGTTCTCTTTTAATATTTTAAAATGGCATTCATATTTTCCGAACTTTACCTCAAAGCAAATATGTGCTGCACGTGGTAAAAGCATGAAATTTACATCTTAAACATGGAAGAAATTGATCTAATTACAAGTATTTGACTCTTTTAAGAAAACGAATTTCTAAACTGAATTTCGATTTCAGATTTCATAAACGATCTTGGAATTTAATTAGAGAAATCTGATAAGGAGACACTCATTCAAGTGGAAATAATTCGTTTTTCTCTTTTTATAATTAATAGGCCTTGCATTTATCTCCAAGCCTATTTTTATAACTCTAAGATTAAGGAAAAATTGGTAAAGTTCTAGTTTTTCATGTCATTTATTGAAGAGGAAGAAAGAACATACATAACATAAAATCCTTTACAAATTGCTATAAATACAATTAAATATAGGTTGCTATTGATAATGAAATAATGATTAACCCCCCAAAAGAGTCTTTATATGCTTAGGGCTTTTCTCGGTAATTTCCCTAGAACATGATGCAGCCAGCCACCATTGGCAATATAATGATGGTAACATCTGGAAACCTTACGCTATTTGAGCCTACACAATCTAGTTCGCACGGAAAAGGCACATTATTTTCATACACCCAACGCTTTTGCTGCCACTATCGCTCTACTTCAACTGCCATTAACGTCAAAAAAGCTGTCCATCCAAGCTGGCTCCAAGCTATAATATTGCGAAAATAGAAAAAGAAAAATTATGTTTGTGACTTATAAAGCTATAGAAAAAAATGCTAAAAGTAGTTGAAGCACAATTAATTGATCATTTAACAGATTAAGTGAATTCTGTGGTCGTGACACCATATCAAGGATATGACCAATGCGAAACTTGAATTTCAAGAGCAAATAAATTGTTTATAATTACATGGTTTTAGCTAATGAAATACAATTCAGGAGAAGCATGCAATTTAACATGCGAAGCAAAACCATGAACTCTTAGCGAATTATAGATCCGTAAAAGAGACAAAGAGCCATTGAATGCCGTCCAAGAAAGCGCGGTGGGTTGGGGGTGGGGCAAAGATTAGAGCGGGCAGAGAAGAAGATATAAATACTATACATATACTATAACTAATATTTTTTTTAAACAATTTAAAAAATATTATTTTGGAATTCGATTCTTAAATATATTTGCCGTTGTGCCTTCTTCGAATTTAAGGGGGAAATTTATTCAATAACACTAATTTGGGATGAAAAATATTTCCCACAGGTTTTTGGGAATTCGAATTTATTACTAACTAAAATTTTATTGTCATGAAACGCTTTAGTATTATATAGACTTATATTATTATAGTTAATATTTAAAATCTTAGTTGGATGACTTAATATATTTAATATTTTATAAACTTCGATAACTTTACATATTTAGTAATTTAATTTATTAAAGACTTCGATGACACTATATAGTTAGTATTTTAAAGGATTCGATGAGCTCATCACTCATACGATGAGTTTCCAGCGAAAGTAAAGTTAGATCTGTCTTAAATCATATGATTGATTTGTACGTTTAGGCATCATTGTCCTTGTCCTAGTTTGAACGTTTTCTAAGGTAAAGATTTTTGTTTGCACAGGAGGCGACCAAAGTAAGCTGATTTAAATACAAAGTCGTGGATATGTAAACAAGATGTTTGGTTGCAATCTCCGATAATAAATGACTGTTTTGAACCTCTTTGGAACTGTTTCTAAATTTTTGCTAATCTTTTTGTTAGTAATGAATTATCTATTATCTGAAAGAGAGTACACCATTTAGCGCGACTGAGCCTTGTAGTCCTAAATTGATTGAGACTTACTAGACTTTATTCTTTGTAGGCATTTGTATTTTACCCCTATATTGAAATCTTAACTTCTTGGCCAACCATGAATTAGGCAGCCTATTCACTGACCAGCTTTCGTCAGACACCTCCAGACAGGCCATAATAGGAGGTGCCTTTATCCCCCCTTTTTATTTTGGTTAGAGTGGTGCCTCTAAAATTGGTTCTTGAAGTACTTAATTCATCTGCCCCTTTTCACCTTCGCCTGATCCTTCGCCCTTCTTTATTTCTTTAACTGATATTACATGTACATATCTAGCCATAAAGTGATCTTTGCATAGCACTGGCGACTTTGTTGAGAATGACTTCTGAAAAATATGTTCCCTCTTTCCCCAACATATGCACTTTGCTACAATGCCTCGTCTTCGGCACTAGGATAGTTCTCTCAAATAATAAATCAGAGAAACTCAATAGACTATGGAAGGAAGAGGAAAGAGCTCAATTTGTTAGTGTGTTATGGGTAGAGGTCGATTCCATATAGTGGGTCACTCGATGGAAGATACCTATGGTACCTTTCATTCTCGGCGCCAAGTAAGAGTATTAAATGTGGCTTAATGTGCCGGATCTTTGAGCTTTTCCATCCGGGGTCTTTACCTTAGTCCAGCTACCTGATGTGATCGCGAAAGTATCCCCAAATACACAATCACTAATTTCTCGATGAAGACCACCTACGGAGCATTAACTAGAAAGCTGGAACTTCTTTGTAGTATGATGGCATAGAGGAACATATCTCTGAATCATATCTCACATCTGGGCTGGTCTCTCTCAAGGGGATTAAGTTGATTGAAAAACAAATTAAATCGAGTTAAAAGAGGATCCAATTCTCATCCTTAGAAATGGACGCACATAGAGAAATTCCTCTCTTACTAATGAGCATTCAATTAACCCATAATGGGGAGGCAGTTAATGAACTTTGTCCTCCTGTGATTTTAAGCCATATTGTCTTCAATATAATTTTTAACGAAATATCGGCTCGAAAGAACTGCGTAAGACATTACCACGGAAAACAAAACTAAAAGAAAGAACAAACACCAGAACACAATCAATTTTTTTTCACTTTTCCAAATGATTTACCGCTGCTAAGACTCTTATCTTCCAGGTTTGGTACTCTTCTTATTACAGACAAATTCACGCAAGTCTGTGTTTGTTCTCTTCTCGTCTATAATTGTCCTCCTCGAATAAATACTCACTTCGCTCAACTTTTCTCCTCTGCTACTTTCGCCTAAAAATCCTTCAACTACATCACACTTAAATTCGCCTGAATCTCCGAGAACGTTCACAAAATTGACAATTATTAAGATCAATAAAATCTTCGTTTATCTATAAAGGTGAAAAGCATGTGTTATCTATATTACACTCGCCATTAACTTTTGTTTTTCTCTTTTCCGAAGAGAGAAAATATCTTTACTACGTAATAATCTGTGTATAGTGATTTATTTATTAAAAAAGGCAAATCTTACAAGAATATTTATCACGCTTGAAACTTAAATTAGCTTGGTTACGTATTTTAATTGACTCTACCAAATAATAGTGAGAGATTTTTGTTACCTAATGACAAGGCATCAGCCTGAACATATTTTTATCGTAGTCTTTCTTCAGATAAAAAACTGATCAAGTGATGTGATTGAAGGAACGCCTTGTGAAAGCATTTATCTCCCCGGAGCACAACATCCGGGGTGGAGTCGCAAAAGAGAAAGCAGCATAGTCTGAATACATTTTTATTAGGTCCTAAGGGTCAAACCAGCCTAGGTATAGTAATCTCATCCAAGCATTCGAAAGCAACAAGGTATACATTTCCCATAAATTTGAAGGGACATCCTCCTTCTATTTTTTTTATCCTAAAAGAAAGGCCAAGTGTCTCTAGCTCAAGTTTTAAAGCATGGCACTTGTGATATCTTCCTGACCCCGACCGTTTTGTGCACAATAAGAGACCGTAAACAGACCAAGAATGGCTCACAACCTAAAACGGTAAATTTCAATCCGATGACTTTAGTGAGTCACTTCAAGATTTAAATGCTTTTGGAGCATTTTCTCCCGGCCATGGAATGCGGAGAAAATCCTCGAAAAGAATTTCACCATATACTTTGCTCCCAATTGATGTATTTACCGATCTGTGGAATTCTTTGTGCTACGCTTAAAGCGCAAATAGGCTTGCCACTTCTCTGGGAGTGCTTTTATCTCTCTGCAAACCACTGAGGAAGTAAGTGGACTGCGTAAAAATGCGCGTCACTCTCGCAATAATAATCAGTCCTTTAGCGATGAATCTACTAGAGAAGAATTATATGGCCATCATGCCATGCTAATCATCACCTAGGTAATTTCGGGTGGCCGCCCAGGAAAGAATATTATGACGACAAAGTGTTTAGTACCTTGATAGATTTGACAACTTCTAAAACCTATATCTGTAGGTCCGGAGATCACTAGGATAAATCATGACTAGAAATTGAAGAATTCTTCGGTAAATGATGAGCCAATTGTCTTCCATTTCGAATCGCGATCTCCTGCTCTTTCATTAGTTCTGCCAGGAGCTGGCTAATAGAATTAATCATATAGTTCCGTCCAGAGGCTTGTCTACCACTAGAATTATTAGTGTAAGGATCAAAATTATCTTGATAGAACGTATCCTCCCAGATTCCTAGGTAATGTCCTCCGTGATTCCACTTCGGAAGCCAGAAATAGATCTATGTATTCCGTTTGCTTGACTAACAACTTAAGTATCTTCATTCATGTGAAAGTTGATGGCGAAGTGGATAATGTTAATTTAGCTTATTTTCTTACAGCGAATCCCCTTATAAAAGTATATTTCTGCTTCTACAAGTTTCATTCTACGTTGGTCGCTCTGCTTTTCTTTAAAAAACTATCTGCAATGCCTTCCTTTGAAGACAGCATTTAGCTACTAGTTTTTTTTAATATAGGGGAGATAAAATACCCCATGGTGATGGCTCATAATTTCTATTTTCTGAATTTCTATGATATTGACGATTCCGTTAACTGTTCGGTAGAGCTTTTGACAGGTTAATGCGTTAGGACGAGGGTGTCCTTCACCGAAGTTCTTAATTCTGATTTATTTTCTCTTGTAAGCAACGCTCCAATTAGATAACCTTTCAATCTTTTTTGGTGCACCTCAGATGCCAATTCTGGAGCTTGGAATTCAAAAGATATTAAACAACATAACTCGCTGTGCCAAAACGCACGGGGTTCAATCTTCTTTGCTAAGTAGTAATCAGGTTCAGTTTTTCGGTATAAATCGTTTTACTTCAACCCCAGATTGATCGTGGTTTGGGCTCTACAGGTTGATCTCAAGTGGTACCTCCCTTTTTTTTTAGTCATGTTTTTGATCAGCACCTCACCGAAGATGGTCATATTTGCCGCCTACTTCTCTTGTAATCGATCTAAGTTCATTCTATTTTCTGTTCCGTTAAGATTGAGCTACTGATATGGGCATTTTCATAATTTTCTACAACTCTGCTTTTGTTTCCAACTAGAAAGTGTAAGAGATTATAAGGATC